>CM052711.1:3402538-3511046 GCA_028551405.1 Uromys caudimaculatus | reverse complement strand
ATGCTACTGACTTGTGACTAACATTCTGTACTTCCCCATAACGCAAATTCCTTCCGTTCCCCACCCCTTTGTGGTTTTTTCCTTTAAATACCCCTGACTTCAACTGCTCAGGGCCGAACCCCTCTGCCTCTGCGTAGGTTACGGGTTCGACCCCAATGCATTGGTCCTTCTCACCACCCCCGAATTAAACCTCATGTGACTGCAGCAAGGACGGTCTTTCGTGAGTTCTTGGGGGGTCGCGCCATCCCGAGACTCGAGCGAGGGTCTCCCCAGCTCGGGGGTCTTTCACTATAAACTGGTCAAGGTGGAGAGATCAGACTTCAGAATGCTCTGCCCTAAGTGGGACATGTGCACAACACCCCCTCTTCTCAAGGCTTGGGGCTCATTGCCAAAGAGGAGTTGGAGAGAGTGTAAGAGCCAGAGGCCATGGGTGACCACCGTGTCTTCTGGTCACAGCTGGGCAGCTGCACAGCACTCACGGCAGCGCAGGAGGCCAAGGCAAGCTCAAGCCAGAGCAAATCCCAGTGTGGAATCCTATTTCCGACTGAGGAGCCATTGGCAATTGTTAGCTGCTGAGAGAAGGAAAGTCAGTTCCCACTAAAAGTGTAGCCCTTGGCACATCGACTAAGCTCTGCTGGAAGACCACACTTGCATGAATATTTGAGAAGTTTTTTTTTTTTTTTAATTGGGCAGTGTTTTATTTTCATTTACAATTTAATAAATACTTCTTGATGACTGCACTTGATGGGGTAAGGCTGCTTGGTAGTTCAGAAAGATCACAGTGATGGTGTTTTCCTGACAGTGTGTAGTCTTCAATAGTGAGTGGAATGACTTGTATGACGTCACTGTCACACCAGCAGGACGGCATTTTATGGATTTAAAAAAGATACTAAGTTAGGAGGGTAAGAAAGCAGAGAGAAAGAGGTAGGTCTAGAAAGAGCCGGGGGAGGGTGACTGTGATCAAAACAGGCTGAATGAAATTCTCAAAGAAATAATAACAGCAATAATAATGATGATGACAATAATAATAATAATTTAAAAAATTTCTACTTCTGCCAGGCATGATGGTACACCCCTTTAATCCTGGTGCTCTGGAAGAAGAGGCAGGCAGATCATCTTCTGTGAGTTCGAGGCCAACCTGGTCTATATAGTAAGAGCCTGTCTCAAAACAACCCCCAAGCCGGGCCTTTAATCCCAGCACTTGGGAGGCAGAGGCAGGCAGATTTCTGAGTTCGAGGCCAGCCTTGTCTACAGAGTGAGTTCCAGGACAGCCATGGCTACACAGAGAAACCCTGTCTCGAAAAACCAAAAAAAAAAAAAAAAAAAAAAAAAAAACAAACAAACAAAAAAAACCAACCCCAAAACTGTCCCACCTCTCAGTGAGGCTTTCCTTAGCTCTCTGGCTCACAGGCACTCTGCACTTACTCTCTGTCTTACTCATCTGCTGATATGCTTGAGTGAGGCCTTCAGCTACTTAGAATTTTTTCCCATTTATGTGTGTGTGTGCAGGTATGTGGGCGTGTGGGAGCCAGAGGTTGTTTTCGGGCACCTTCTTCGATTGCTCTCAGTCTTACTTTTTAAATTTAATTTTATTTATTTTATGACACATGGTCTTCCCTTGAGTCTGAAGCTCTCTCTTTTGGTCAGAGTGGCTGGTCACTGAGCTCCAGGGTCCTCCTGTCTTCACACCTGACCAGGCACTGGGTTAAAGACTCCTGTTGCTGTGCCAGGATCAGTGGGTGCTGTGTGCACCAAGCACACCACTGAGGAGCTGTCTCCTCAACCCTCTTGAACTGCTTTTTGACGTGTGTATGTTTGCGTACATTTCCTTCCTGACCAACGTAAGAACTTCACAGGCATAGCTGTGTGAGGCACAGCCAACCAGACTGAGCACACAGCCTTGGAGAGCAACGGGGAAAGCGGCTTCTCCGCTTCCCCTTCCCAGAATGCTCTAGGACTCCAGACAAGAGCATCATTAGCCTATGCTTTTTTCTTTGCTCTCCAGAGGGTTGAGAGAACCCAAGGAATGTCTGTCTTTTATACAAAGGATAAGAACCAGAGGCAGAATCTATTGTGAGTCACCTAGTGAGGTTTCTGCCACAGCCCACCATTGTCCAGATCATTAGAGTTTCTTTAAAAAAAGAAATGTTTGGCCATTGAACACAGCTGAACCATTTTTTTATTATTTTTTTAATGTAAAGAAAACTTTGTTCGGTCTCTCTCTGGGTGTGGTTCCCAAGCATCTGAGAGACTTTATCTTTTTTCTTCTTCTTCAAATAGTTATTTGTATACACAGTTGAGGATATGGAGAGCTGGGGCTTGCTGGACCCAGTCTGTGCTGATTTGAATAGAGATGGTCCTTATATGCTCATATATTGAAGGCTTGGTCATTAGGGTGTGGCCTTGTTGGAGTAGACATGGCCTTGTGGAGGGAGCATGTCACTGGGGGTGGGCTTTGGGATTTTAAATGCTCAAGCCAGGCCCAGTGTCTCTCTCTATTCCTGCTGCCTAATTATTCAGAGGCAGAACTCTTGGCTCCTTCTCCAGCACCATGTCTGCCTGTACACCACTGCGCTTCCCACTGTGATGACAATGGACTAAACCTCTGAACTGTAAGCCAGACCCAATGAAATGTTTTTCTTTGTAAGAGTCGCTGTGGTCATGGTGGCTCTTTACTGCAATTAAATCCTAACTAAGACAAGATCCTAGTGAGAGATCCTGTCTCAAAAAATCAAACAAAATAAAAACAAACCAAGGTGGGTACTAGATATATATATAGTATCTCTCTGTGTAGTCCAGGCTAGCTTCAAACTCCTTACTATGTAGCTCAGGCTAGCCTCAAACTTGAGAATCCTTCTGCTTCAGCCACAGAAGTATGGAGATTACAAGCATGTATTATCACTTGCAGTCCCTGACAGCAGCATGGACTACCAGCCCCCAGAACCCTGAAGAAATAAATTTTGCTACTCAGGCCTCCTGGTTTATGGGATTTTCTATGCCCACATGGACTATGACAAACAATAGAACACATTCCCTCTGCCCACTGAACTCTGAGCAGC
Organism: Uromys caudimaculatus; assembly: GCA_028551405.1. Classification (NCBI taxonomy): domain Eukaryota; kingdom Metazoa; phylum Chordata; class Mammalia; order Rodentia; family Muridae; genus Uromys; species Uromys caudimaculatus. Next base: position 3,507,987 of record CM052711.1, on the reverse strand, counting down.
ATAGCAATGCTAAAAACACAAAACACACATCTAGGGAGGGAAAGCCACCAATACCATCTCTCCCTTAAAGGCTCAATTAACAAAACAGGCCTGTGCCGCTTCGTACTCTTGTGTTCCTGTGGATACTAAAGCAAAGCCATATAAGCATATTCAAAAATAAATTTCTTCTGAGACAAGGTCTTACCCCAGGTTGGCCTTGAACTCACCTTCTGCCTCCAGTTCCTCAATGCTGGGATTGCAGCCACATTCAGTCATACCCAGTTTGTGCAGCATGAGGGATCAAACCCTGGACCTTCTGCATTCTATGACAGGACTCTACCAACTGAGCTGCATCCCTGGCCTTGTGGAGTTTGCTTGTTTGTTTTTGTTTTTAAAGCAAAAGTCATTTTTAGAATGGCTTTAGGTTTATGGGAAAACTGCATGGGCAGTAGAGCAAGTTCTGGACAGCCATGCCTGGTTACTAACAAGTTATTAGCATGCAACGGATGGACCAGTGCCGCCAATACCCACTGGGTGACACGGCCCTTCCTGGATACCCTTTCTTACCCCAGAGTCCTATCAGCTGTCGCGCCTTTTTGGGCTCCTCTAGCCCTTGGCTGCTTCTTAACTTTCCTCCGTTTTCACTAACCTGGCAGTTTTAAGTACTGACCAGGTCATTTTTGCAATACCTCTCTCTTGAGATTTTTCTTGTGACTCCTTGGGGAGTATGGTTCTAGAGAGGAAGCTCCCAGAGGTGAGGTCCATTGTCAAAAGACCCCAAGAGTTGGCAGCATCAGGTGACCTATCAGTGCAAATACTGCCCTTGATCATGCAGTACTGAGGCTGGGTCTGTGGTACTGAGGCTCAGTCTGTGGTACTGAGGCAGAGTCCCCAGTGTTCTTTACCTCAAAGACTTTCCTTTACATTTCCTTGCTATATTTTTTTTAAGTCTTTTTTTTTTTTTTTTTTACTTTATGCAGATGAGTAATTACCTGGATGTTTGCCTGGGTGTCATGTGAGTGCCTGGTTTTCACAGAAGTCAGAGGAAGGCATCTGATCCCCTAGAACTAGAGTTATAGACTGTTATGAACTGCCATGTGGGTCCTGGGATTCGTCTGAATCTGGGTCCTCTTCAAGAGCAGCCAATACTTTTTAACCTCTGAGCTATTTCTCCAGCCCATGCGACACAGGCCACGCCTGAGTGGGGCTTATACTTGAGAGTTCAATGCCTATACAAGCTACTTGTAATTTGTCTGCTTGGGAGCATTGCCTGATCACCACCATTCATTTAGTCACAAGCTTGGGTGGGGTGCTCTTCGGTAGATTTTATTTTTTTAGGATATTACAGATTCACAGAAAACCTGAATGACAAGTAGAGTCAGTATACATATGACAAAACATCAAAAAAAAAAAAAAAATATCCAATGGGCAAAAGCCTGAAGAGTTTTTTAAAAAAAAAAAAAAAGCTGATGAAAGAAAACAGGCACTGGACACTCTAAACTGAAAAAGGCAAGCCAAAGCCACATCGAAGTGCTGCCTCACAGTGTCAATGGACACCAGAAAGCCAAGAGATAGCATATGCTGTCAAGAGTGTGGAGAGCAGAGACCGTGCACACAGCTGTGAGCATCCATTACACAGCTGTTATGGAGGGCCAGCTGGAGGTGTCTCAAAAGTGAACAACAGAGCAAGGAATGCCCCACGGTCCCACTCACGGTATATGATACACACAGGAAGTGGGATGGACGTGTCAGAGACCTCTGCCCGCTCATGATCACTGTGAAGTATTCACAACAGCCGTGACTTGGGACAACCTGAATGTTCACCAGTTTGGATCCCTCATCACCTGGCAGGAAGTGACCTGCTTCCTGGCAAAGAAACTCCCACAAACCGCTCCTGATGGCCCGGGAAAGAGAACACACATCAGGGGCATGTGGTTTCCTTTTTACAACTGGTCCTGCTGGGCTCACTGAGAGGCTTTTGCTAGGACCCGGAAGGCCCAGATTTCTAGTGGAATTTCCTGGAGCTGCAACCTGGTTTCCTATTTACTCTCTGTCGCTGGGAAACCTTCCACAGGGCGCAGGCAAAGCCAGGTTAATGGGCAAATTTGTCTTTTCTTTTTCTTTGTTTAACTGGGGGTTCAGGACGCTGCATCCAGCCAGTCATGCCATGGGGGTGGAGAGGGATTTGAGCTTTCTTTTAAGAAGAATGAGCCCTGTAACATAGAGCCAGCGTGCTCCATCCCACAACAAACAAAAACTAAAGTTCTCACTGGAATTCCCAAGACCTATGTCTTGGAGCACGGAAGAGACTGCAGAGGTTTAAGTGGGCTCCTCACAGGCTGTGGTGTGAACGGGCCCACAGTCCGAGTTCCTTCTATGCTTCCTGGACGCTCAGAGTTTACTGTATTCTAGCAGTGGCAGCAGACAATACTGCAGATTTTGTCACTTTGAATATTCTACTTTTTCCTAATGTGCCAAATTCCATCAACCAACCTAAATTCGAGAGTTTACAATTTAAAAAGATCACGCACCAGCACGCCCTGCCCCTAGGAGGCTCAGTAGGACCCATTCTACCTGGGAGTTCCTTACCTGGACCATGCAGGAATCATACTGTTCAACTCTCCTTCCTCCCAGGCTCAGTGATTCCCAGCTACTGAGGCTAATCTGATCAGTCCATCTGTGTGTCAGGGAATGCTGTCCTGGGGCATGAAATAGCCTTCCTGAGTTGAAACCTGATCGGCTGTGATTACCAATGGAACCCTCCCAAGATTGGGCTCTACTAACAACCTCTCGGAGAACGTGGGAGAATCAGACCCTCCCCCAAGGCTCTAGCCATCCATCCACCTCTCAATACACACAGACAGACAGAGTCAGTTAGTGAGTCAGTCACACACACACACACACACACACACACACACACACACACACACACACACACAGCTGCCTTGGCACTGGGGATGCTGGCGTATGTATAAGACAGAAGACTGAGAGAGTAGAGACTCCTGTGATGTAGCTCTAGTGATAGAGAGGGCTTCTTGATAACACAGCACATGCCCCTGTAAGTAAACCCGTTAAACTCACTGGATCACCAAGATAGACTTGGTTGGCATTGTTTCTTCCATCTGCTGTTGTCCTCTCTGTTTCAGGCAATGAAAAATAGCCTAGCCAGGAAACCTCACACCACACTGTGCTCATGTGCTATGGGACGGGCCCTCTTCTCCATTCAACATAGAGTTTCATCTCAAGATTCTGAGACATGGGTGTCACAGGGCCTTCGTCCTGGCAAAATGGCTCCTCTCTGGATGCAGGGTCTCTTCCTGGCTGTTCTTGACACATTGACCTGGTGGATTTTCACAGCGACAGTAAAAGTCCAAGGGCCATATGGTCTAGGAATTGTGTCCTCTAAGATAACTTTCAGGAAGGTCGCCCTGGGGTGGTGTCTGGAGTAGCCGTGAGTCACCATGCAACTCCCTCTGTAACTCTGAACAACCGGTGGCCGCTCTCCGGATGAGGTTGGAAGATGTACTATTCACACGCATCTGAAGGTAAAACAAGGCGTTTTCCTGGGCGTCCCATCTGCTCTACTTCTTTTCCTTTTCTGTTTTCTTTAGGATTAAATATTTTTATTATTTCATTTTTTCCCCCAAGATTTATTTATTTATTATATGTAAGTACACTGTAGCTGTCTTCAGACACTTTTTCTTCTCGCTCCGGCCCCTCTCACTGTAGCTGTCTTCAGAAGAGAGCATCAGATCTTATTATGGATGGTTGTGAGCCACCATGTGGTTGCTGGGATTTGAACTCACAACCTTTAGAAGAGCAACCACTGAGCCATCTTTCCAGCCCCCCCCCCTTTTGTTTTTGTTTTTGTTTTTTCAAGACAGGGTTTCTCTGTATAGCCCTGGCTGTCCTGGAACTCACTCTGTAGACTAGGCTGGCCTTGAACTCAGAAATCCACCTGCCTCTGCCTCCCAAGTGCTGGGATTAAAGGCGTGTGCCTGGTGCCCAAGGAGGACAGAAGAGGACATGGGATCCCCTGGAACTGAGTTAGAGATGGTTGCAAGCCAGCATGTGGGTGATGGGACTTGAACCCCGTCTTCTGGAAATGCAGCCAGTACTGGCTCTTACCCCCTGAGCCCTGGCTCCTCTGAGCTCCTGCTGCCAGTGTGTCATCCCTGCATTTGCTGTTAGCTAAGACATGGCAGCAAGGTTACCGCCGTCATCCACACTTTTATTTTCAACTTTTTATTCTTTGTGAGTTTTTGAATCAGGCACCCCAGTCCATTGCTACCTCCGACCCCACAGAAAAAAGAGGTATATACCTCTGTCCACACATCTTCACCTGCGAATATTCATTGCCATGAGTCATTGGTCTGGTTTGAGATCTCTGTCACACCATCAATACTGGATCCTCACAGGGTCTCCTCCCAGCTATCCCGTGTTACCCTGTATCATGGAGATCCTGCAGCTTTGGGTTTCACCTTTCACCTGCTCTAACAGTCCACAGATGATGTAGATGTTGGGGTGAGCCAACTCAAAGCCCCGGATCTGGGTCTTAGTGGTAGGTAGCTGAGCTGGTCAGCCCATAGGCTCTCCTGCATCTGCAACACCAGGACAAGCTCTTCAGCACTGCTCCATCGAGGCCACCCAACGCCACCATGGGCAGGGAGCAGGGCCAGCTCACCTGCTCTCATGACCTCAGGGGTAGCTAGGGGTGAGGCGAAGGAGGGCATCACCCCCTCACCCATATCACCTCATGGCAGACAAGTGGTGGGGCCAGCTCTCCTGTACTCTCACCTTCAGGGTTAGCTCACTCATGCCTGCTCCACCAGGACCAGCTCTCCTGTGATGTCCAGATAAGGTGCAGAGCCAGCTCTCTCAAGTGCCTCAGCCAGTGAGGGGCAGGGCCATCTCTGCACAGCCCTTGGACATCTACACGGTCCCAGGTGGCTGCCCAGACCAGGGACATCCCCATGATCTCTAGTGGTAATATGAGCCCACGGACATCAATACAGCCTGCTGCTGTATGACGTGAGACCCAGACACGGATGGCCTCAGGTGTCAGGGCTGGCTCCTCACAGCAGACTGTCCCTCTCCACCCTTCTATCTCCAGTCCTATCTCTCCACATTGTTCAAACTCTTCTGCGTCTTTTTCTCTCGTGTCTGTCTACCACATACTTGCACATTGTTGTGGCTCTCGCTGTGTGTGGCATGACAGTGGTCCAGTCTCTAAATGCCTTCCTCCTCCCATTCTGCTGTGTGTGCATACACTTCTGAAGAGATTTAAAAGCTTGGGGATGAAGAGATGGCTCAGTAGTCAAGAGCACTCGTTTCTCTTGTAGAGGAGCAGGGTTTGGTTCCCAGCACCCACATGGCATCTCACAACCTTTTGTAACTTCAGTTCCAGGGGCTCCAGTGCCCCCTTCTGGTCTCTGTGGGACCAGGCATGCATGTGGTATACATGCACACATGTAGGCAAAACACTCACCCAAAGTCAAATTTTAAAGAGCATTTTAAAGCAAGAAAGTTGTCTTTTTTTATTTATCTACTATTTACCATTTGTCATTTCTGGTCATTTTAAACCCTTGCATGGTTCCAGATTTTTACCTGGTATTATTTTCCTTCTGCCTAAAGCAATTCTCTTCATTTGTATATCTTCCAGTAGCAAAGTCTTTCAGTCCCTCCACACCATCCCGTTGAGGAAATGACAGGCACAGGGCACTGCAAACAGCCTGAAAGTGTCTTTCACTTTGCTCTTCTTTCCAAAAGATATTTTTGTAGAGTCCAGAGTTCTAAGTTGACAATTTTTATCCTCAGCAGAGTAGGATGTCTTCCTCCTCTGTTGGTGATGCCTCTGGTAAGATGCTGTTGTTCCCCTGGAGCCAGATAACTTGGTTTTTCTTTGTTGGCGGAGGGTCTCTCTTTGGGACCTCGGAAGAACTAGGCAAGGCTGGGCATCCAGCAAGCCCAAGAAATCCCACTGTCTACCTCCTCAGCACTGAGACTACAACCATGTACCACTGTGACCTACAAAAGCAAACAAAACAAAAGACCAGAGGTTCTGGGTTCAAACTAAAGTCTTCATGTTGCATGGAAGAATTGTATTGACTGAGTTCTTGAGCTGTCTCTCAAGCCTCATTTAGAATTATTATTGTAATGTGAAATTCCAGGAAGGGACTTTAAAGTCAGAGCTGATGGTACCCTGCAGTCCTCTTCATCCAGGAGTACCCCTTCCCTTTCTTGGCTGCCCTCATACATTCTGCTAAACTCATACGAGGGCATCTGGAGCACCTCTGCATGTCTTGCGAATGGTGCCCCTGCATGCCTGGAGTCGGTGGCTATGTGGCTCTGAATGCAGCTGCCCCCTTGCTGTGCAGGTCACATGCCAGGGCACCTTTTGGACACTGAATCTCCCAGAGGAACCAGGTTGGGCTTCCTCCTGAAGCCACACTCCTGCTCAGCTCTGTGTCCCTGCATTTTCATTGTCCTGTTGTTTCAGGGTTCTCCTATAACATCCCCAAGTCCTGCACAAGACTCTGCCTTCTCGGAGCCTCTAGGCAATCTCACTGAAGACAGATAAGAAGCTTTTGAAGATTCCCAATTTACTGAATCCCACTGTTGAACACTATTGATTATTATTATGGGGAGGGCTATGTATGCCACAGTGCGTGTGTGGAGGTCAGAATTTAGCAGATTCTAATTTTGTGGGCTCATTTCTCTCCTTCCATCTTTCCATGGGTTCTGGAGATTAAACTCAGGTTATCATCTCCTGTGGCAAACACCTTATCCACTGAGCCACCTTGTTGGCCCAGTCCCTCATTTTTTAAGAAGCAGATGTCAGCTAGATATAGTAGCTTTAGTCCCAACACTTGGGAGGCAGAAAGAGCCTGGTCTGTAGAGTGATTTCTAGGACAGACAGAACTACATATTGAGACCCTGTCTCAAAAACAAAACAAAATGACAACAAAGGAGGAGAAAGAGGAGGAGGAGGAGGAAGAGGAGGAGGGGGAGGAAGAGGAGGACAGGGAGGAAGAGGAGGAAGAAGAGGAGGAGGAGGAGGAGGAAGAGGAGGAGGAGGATGACAACAAGGAGGGGGGGAAGGAAGGAAAGAAAGAAAGGCAGAGAGAGAGAGAGAGAGAGAGAGAGATGTTCATTGAAGACAATTAGAAATTTACCCAGTTGGCATGAAGTCTATGACTCTGGGATAGGTAGGTGATTGAAGGAAGACTAGATTCTGAGGTGCAGGACTGATTGTGATTTGCTAGAGACCGAACATTTGTGCAAACTGTGGCTTCATTTGTAGGTTGAACACTAATACACGATGACCGGGATTAGGAGGTGGGGCCCTCTGGGAGGTGATTCGGTAACAAGGCTGACACATTCCATTTTCAGGATGATGGTAGAGGTCCTGGAGCCATTGATCCCTGAGGCCCAATATAAGATTTAAATTAAAGATCAGAAGCACTAAAGCCACAGCTAGGAATGGTGATGAAACGGAAAAGCAGAGTAGATGGAAGTGAAGACACAGAATAAGGAAGGAAATTTAGGGTAGCTCAGAGTTTAATCATGACCCCCACCATCTTCTCCAGAAAAATAAGGTTAAATGGATAAGTCAAAGCATAAACTCACACACGCATGCACACACATGCATGCACACACATGCATGCACACACATGACCACACACATGCACACACACATGAACACACACATGAACACACATGACCACACACATGCACACACGCATGCACACATGCATGCACACACATGACCACACACATGACCACACATGACCAAAGACATGCACGCACATGCACACATGCATACACACACACATGCCCACATGCATGCCTACATGCAAGCCCACACGCATGCACTTACATGTACACATGCATGCACACACACACACATGCATGCACACACATGCTCACTTCACTGCCCACTCTGCCTCTTCTAATCTCCCTGGGAAGAGAAACTCTTGTATAGACTGTTTGGACAATCTTACTCTCAGACTCAATCGACAGTCTGAGCAGATTCTAAATCACTCCCACATGAGAGACATTTCTGAAAAGGCTAACAGTGAAGAGGTTGAAATCTAGAACTGCTAATACATCCTCACCAAATGGTGGGGAAAACAGAAGGACCATTGCAAGAAGGCCACCCACCTCACCCTGGACTCTTGTCCTGTCTAAGTCAGAACCAGAATAGCAATAGTTAGGTATGTGGGGCAGTGGGCAGTGCCAGGAAACTTGGTAAGGCTGAGCATATTAGAAGCCCTGGAACCTCTGGGAGGACAGTAGGAGTGTCACCTACTTCTGACCAGGCCCTGTCATGTGACCACAGCCCCTCATGGAGAGGATCGAGACCATCAGTCACATAGGGGCAGCGCCCCCAAGTCTCCCCACATGCAGATGAGGCATCCCTAACATCTCAGACCAAGTCAATAAAAAACATCTGCTATCAGACACTAACCCACCCCCATAATGTATCTAAGATCCTATCCAGAAGGAACAAAGGTGTAGGAGAATTCTCCATGGCCTGGGAGCATCTGTTGCCTAAGGGCTGAAACACTTCTGGGGAAGAGAGAGCTCTCCTGAAGCTTTCCCTCACTGGAGGCTCCTGCACCTTGCTTGCTAGTTGAGCCCTGAGCCCTCTGCAGGCTCTGCACAGGGCAGTGTCTGGGCTGCCTGGGCAGCAGCACCAAAGCAGCGGTCACACTTCCCTCTCTCTGGTTTCTCCCTCTCCCCTTCGCTTGAACACTCCCAGCGGGCCAGAGATTTCCGTACACAGACCAATATAGGAACACACCTGAATATTCCTCATAGGTGCTGAGAACACAGTCTCTAATGCCCTAGGAGGATTGGCCACATGGAGATAGTGTCTGGTGCACACTGCTGTGCCTCACTGAGTTGTCGTGGGCACAGTGATAACTAATAGCTGCAGAGGATATTACAGATTTCAGAATACCTTGCCACGGTTTCTTATCTTCCACTGTCTTAATCCATTCAGAGGCCAAATGGCTTACAAGCAATAGGATGGCTTACAAGCACTTCTGGAGGCTAGGAGAATCAGAAGACACTAAGTGGATTCCGTGTACAGGTCATAGATGGAGCCCTTTAGCTGTGTCTTCTTCACATCAAAGAAGGAACAGACAAGGCCCCTTAGACCATTTTATTTTATTTTATTTTATTTTATTTTATTTTATTTTATTTTATTTTATTTTATTTTATTTTATTTTATTTATTTTTTTTTTTTGGTTTTTCGAGACAGGGTTTCTCTGTATAGCCCTGGCTGTCCTGGAACTCACTCTGTAGACCAGGCTGGTCTCGAACTCAGAAATCTGCCTGTCTCTGCCTCCAAGTGCTGGGATTAAAGGCGTGCACTACCACTGCCCGGCCCCTTATCTCAGGAGGCCCTCACCCTGCTTCTGGGGAGAAAAGGTTAAATCCCAGCTTTAAATATTTTTAGGGCACAGCCAGCTTTGCTCCTCTGATGATCCCGGGACAGCAGGCCTCTGGACAGCACAGAAAGATGGCTGCAGATGTTGACCCATCCCTCACCTGTGCAATCAATCACCAGGTATGTAGGGTCTGAGTGGGGACATTTGATCACTGTGGACATGGAGCACATTGCTCTTTTACCCGCCTACTGGCCGAAAGCATAAGCCAACCTACAAAGCAGCCAGCAGGCACCAAGCTGTAGGAACCGTCAGTGCTGGGGAAGCTGGGTCCCCAGCCTCGGTGGTGGGAACGCTACGTTTGCCAGGTCTGACTCATCACAAAGCATGCTGTGATATGGCGCTAGACCCAGCTCTGCACTGGATGGGTTCCCAAGGCAGAGTCACCCAACAGGCCCGGGGAGTTCGTTAATCCTCATCAGAGTGTGATGACTGTCACTAGCCCAATCTACAGGCAGCACACCTGTACAGGTTCCCAGGCTGGGACCGTGGGCAAAGCCTGTGCAGAGGTGGGAATCCAGAGAAGCCTCTGGATTCAGTGTCCTCCCAGATTAGTCTAGGAGGGAAGGACATTGGACTGGGGTGGTGGCAGAGGGCACAGGGACCAGAGTCAGGATGGCAGCTTGCCTTGGCCTCAGCAGAGTCATGCCCCATATCCCTCGGCACTACAGAAATGATCATGAAGCAGGCCTACACATGCAGGCCTGGAAGCAATGCTAACACAACTCTGGGAGATAGAACCAGAAGGTTCTGTTTTTCTGGTCATGGATGCAGAGCACTGGCTCTGGGAAGCTGTGTCCTGGTCCTGTTTGTTTTGGTGGCAGGGTTTGCTCTGTAGCCTGTGTCAGCCTTAAACTTGAGAGTTGCTGACTTAGCCTTCCAGGTGCTGTGATTAGCGCCCTCATCACTGTGCTCAGCCTGTTCCCTGGAGATGACCACACAGGGGTGCAAGGCATAAAATGTGCCACCTCCCAGTGGCTACTATAACACAGGGACATTCTAGTCAAAGGCAAAGAGCTGGGAAGGCAAGCTGAACATCATGGAGGTGTTCTAGAGGGCTCGTAGTTCTCTCTCTCTCTCTCTCTCTCTCTCTCTCTCTCTCTCTCTCTCTCTCTCCCCGTGTGTGTGTGTGTGTGTGTGTGTGTGTGTGTGTGTGTGAGAGAGAGAGAGAGAGACAGAGTAAATGTGTGTCTGTATGTGTGTCTGTGTGTGTCTGTATGTGTATGTATGTGTCTGTGAGTGTGTTTATGCATATCTATGTGTGTCTCTGTGCATACACACTCATATATAAACAGAGACTGAGAGAAGCAAGTGTGTAATGGGCACGTGAGTGTGTGGTGAGGCGAGTGTGTCTTGTGTGTGATGCAGCTCACAGGGAGACACTTTTGTCAAGCTTTCCCTGGTGTGCCAGAGCAAGCTGGAGGCTTCACCAGGAGCCCACCCAGAGTTCTTTTGCCACAAGGACTTGGGAGTCTAGCCTGTGCCAGTTTCGACCATGCCTTCTGAGGTAAATTGCTAGTTCCTGGGATCCCACAGGCTCTTTGATTCTACAGTGAGGAGAAGACCTGGTTCCACAGGGTTGGACTGAGAAGGTTAAGGCTCAGAGCCTATACCTAATCCTCACTACTGGGTGGTGGTGGGTTTTGGGTTTTTTTTGGTTTTGTTTTTGCAATCCTGATAAGAGATTATATGTATAAAATAATCCCAGAAAAGCTGGGCAGTGGTGGCACATGCCTTTAATCCCAGCACTTGGGAGGCAGAGGCAGGTGGATTTCTGAGTTCCAGGACAGCCTGGTCTACAGAGTGAGTTCCAGGACAGCTAGGGCTACACAGAGAAACCCTGTCTCGAAAAACCAATAATAACAATAATAATAATTATCCCAGAAGGAGAAATATAAGTTCCGATCTCCTGACTAAAGTTTCTAGCACAAGAGATTTTCATTTCCATTCTCACTTTTCAGGATTATCTGTGACTGTGGTTGGATGAGAAAATCTCTATTAGATTGTAAATGTGCCCAACAAAAGAGGAACATCATGCGGGAAGATTGGGCTCTAGCTCTTCCCGAGACCCAGGGCAGAACCTTTAATCTTGTTGAGCCTCAGTGAGCTCATCTGTACAATGAGGAGACTAGAGGCCCTCTCAAAGGACTGTGGTTGGATCAAACAGACTAGTGATTGTAAGAGCCCATGATGCACTGGGGGGGTGGGTATACAAAGCTGTTTTTGCCTGTCAGCTTACTGACCGGCTATTTAAGGAGATATCAACTGGGCAGTCTTCCTAGTCATCTAGACAACATCTCTGCAGGCCTCAGGGCTTGCTGCTTTTCTTCTGACCACTCACTCCTACAGCAATCTCACTGGTTCACAAGGTCAAAGGGCCTGAATCACTTTGACCTCGTTTCGCCTGGGGCACACAGTTCCTGAATGGCCTGCAACAAGCTTTTAGGAACAACTTGGTGTGAGGCACCTGCCTGTTTGTCTTGCAGCAGAGCCTTTCAGGGCCCACATTGCTCCTTAAAAACACACAGCTGCTCTTCCTATTTCCAATGCACCAAGAGAAAGGAAAGGAAGATCCAGGACACACAGGGAATGAGACGTAAGATACTGGTCACGGTGGCCTCCAAGTCTCTGGGGCCACGAACTTTACGTAAAACACTTTGATACAACAAAAGAGAAATGCTTCTCTAAACTCTCCCATCCGTGTACAGGGACACACCCAGCATCATCTCAGCCACTTCAAGAGAGCAGAACCTTCAACCTTGTGGAGACCAGCCAGGAAGACCATACAACATAATACTTGTGCTTCCAAGGACCAGGACAAAGGCATGTCTTTGGGAAGCCACCATTCCTCCATGACAGTGGGGTGGCCCTGTGAGTCTGTATGTATTCTTGTGTTAGATCTAGCTTCACAGTGCTGAGCTTTCCCTCTGGGTCCCTGGGTAGGCGGGCTGAGATGTCAGAAGCCCACTGTCACCTCTGATGCTCCCTCTATCTGGGGGAAGGGCCCACTTCCCTTCCCTTCTTCTGGGGTATAGCTCCTGCCTCCTTCTCCAGCATTACTTCCACCTTGTCTCCGTCTGTGCTGGATAGCAGCATGCTGGTGGACAAGGGGACAAACATGGTGGCCTGCGTTGCCATCCCAGCATTTGCAAGGACTGTAGCCCTGGCTGTCCTGTAGATCAGGCTGGCCTGGTGTGTACCCACCCCCTGGTTTCAAACTTCACCTTCTTAATGGAAGAATAACCCTCAGCTCTACCTGATTCCACCAACTGTGTTCATACACATTCAGTGAGTTCCAGGGAGGCCCTGGCTTGCTCATTCCACAGAGAATTACTGAGTGTGAACCACACACTAGCCAGCCACTGGGAATCCACAGCAGTCTTGGAGCTGAGCGTCTCATTTAGGAGACAAAGATCCAAACAAGATTAACAGGTGGACACTGCCAGGAGATGGTTCTCTTAAGTGGGATCACCTATGCCTCCAGTAGTTGACAACTACTGTGGACCCTAGGCTCTCCCAAGACACCTGGGCCAAGTGAGCATGCCTGGGTACACTTGCTACCTCACAGTTAACTGAGGCAAATGGAAGCCAGCTGTGTGAGTCTTTAATGCCCTACGAGAAAACAATACACATTTATCACAGAAAAGTCTGAAAGCAAGAAAAATGATAAAGCAGACAAAAGAATACCCACAATTCCACTGATATGTGCTCATAAGTTAAGTTTTATATACGTGTGTGTGTGTGTGTGTGTGTGTGTGTGTGTGTGTGTGTGTGTGTGTGTGTACCAGAGGACAATCATGGTGTCATTTCACAGATACTCTTTTTTTTTTGCTTTTTCGAGACAGGGTTTCTCTGTGTAGCTCTGGCTGTCCTGGAACTCACTCTGTAGACCAGGCTGGCCTCAAACTCAGAAATCCGCCTGCCTCTGCCTCCCAAGTGCTGGGATTAAAGGCGTGCGCCACCACTGCCCGGCTCACAGATACTCTTAAATCCTCCCATACAAATTATTTTGGGGGGAGGAAGTGTCTGTCATTGACCCAGAGCTTGCCCAGTGAGCTGGGGTGAGTGGCAAGTAAGCCCCAGGGGTGGGTCCTCCTGCCTCTGTCTCTAATGCTGAACTTACAAGCATGCCCACCATGCCCAGCTTCTAAACACGGGGTATGAGGATTGAACTCAGCACCTGGCTGACTAAGCCACCTCCCCAGTCCTCTTTTCTTTTCTTTTCTTTTCTTTTCTTTTCTTTTCTTTTCTTTTCTTTTCTTTTCTTTTCTTTTCTTTTCTTTTCTTCTTTCTTTTTGAGTCAGGCTATGCCTCTTGGGCCATCCTTGAAATCACTGTGTATTCTAGGCTAGCCTTGCACCTTACACAGTGATTATCCTGCCTCAGCCTCCTGAGTGCTGGGATCACAAGCATGCGTCACCATGCCATGTGAGCCCAGCATGGAGCCAGGTCCATAACTCCCTTTCAGTCATTTGCTCCTTAACAGCCATGGCCATTGTGGAAGCAGGTGGGGAGGGATCTGTGTGATCTCTGAGGTTGGGAGAAACCTTTCACTTCTGGATCCTGGGAAGACCAGACCAAGTGTGTCTTCCCGTCGCACCCTCAGACTGTGGAAAACACAAAGGCAACAGAGACTTTCTGAGAGCACCTCAGCCTGGTTTTGGGGGAGCTGTCAGGGATGGATCACCCAAAGCTCCACTTCCTTTCCTCATTATGGAGAACACTGTAGCAGTTTCTGCAATCATTTCCATTACTTAGAGATGTATTCATTTTTATTTTGTGTGTTTGATTTTCCTGCATGTATGTGTGTGCACCACATGTGTGCCTGGTGTTCTTGGAGGCCAGATCCTCTGGAACTAGAGTTACAGATGATTGTGAGCCATCATGTGGGCTCTGGGGATTGAACCCGGTCTTCTGTTAGAGCAGCCGGTGCTCTTATCTGCTGAACCGTTACTCCAGCCCTCACACATTTAATGTAGTGCCCTTACCCTTGTAAAAATGGGAAGGAAGTCTAATTTTTGGACCAACTGGTTGAAGGTCTCAGCTCTTGATACCAGGAGGAGACACAGCTAAGCCAGGGCACCAGGTAATAGAGAGAGGTTACTGCTGTCTCCACTCTTCATGGTTTTAGGAAAGAACCTGAAAAGGATTGAGGGTGACAAACTGGGGAGACAGATGTGTATGTATGCAAGTATGTATGTTTGTATGCATGCATGCATGTGTGCATGTACGTTTACATGTATGCATGTATGTATGCATGTTTGTATGCATGCATGCATGTTTCTATGCAAGTATGTATGCTTTTATGTATGCATGTATGCATATATGTATGTCTGTATGCATGTGTGTATGTTTGTATGTGTGTATGCATGCATGTATGTATGTTTATATGTATGCATGTTTGTATGCAAGTATGTATGTTTGTATGTATGTATGTGGAAGAAGGGAAGAGACACAAGTGCAGTTTGGGAAATTCAGCTTGGACAGAGCAACTTTATTGACTGGGAAGGAAATCAGCACCCTCTCATTTGTAGGTGCAGAGATGGCTGAGGAAGAGTGTGACTGACCGTTGCCGTTTCTCACAGAGACTGTGTGCATAGGGTGATGTGCACAGTCCTCACAGGGGAGAGAGGAGGAAGCCAACACTGCTGTACTGCCAGGTGGCCCCCAGCACCATGGCCCAGCGGATGTCACCTCCAGTGCATGCAGGGTTCTGTCGTGTAGATTTGGCATACTGACAGCTTCACAGATTTGCCCCCAGGTGAATTCCACTTCTCCTCACACGTACAGAAATGTCACCGGGGTTGGTAGGTTCAGGTTAGGCTTCTCTGTTAACTTGTTTAGGTGTTAATTTACCTAATTTCCAATGGGTTTCTTAGAACTCCACGGTACCTGCTCAGAAAATGGAGAAGGCTCTGTCTCGCCTGGGCTCTCTCATCCTGACAGAGTCATTTTGGGACACAGGGCTTGCCTGGAGCCTGGCTTCCTGATGACGGTTGACTAGGGGCCAGCATTATCCTTGAGCTGCATAGTACACATGTGCTTCCTGCACCGAAGCTCTGAGCACTTTAATTTACTGGAGGGGAAGCACCTGTAATTCCCGTTTGGAAAATGTCTGCTTACTGGCAATCCTCCCGGGTGTGACACACTTGACAATGGACGGCACAGTGGGACTGGGTCTCATGCAGCCTGTTTCATGTGCAGATATAATCAGAGATTTGGCCAGGTATTTGAAATTGGCTGGGCCCTCCAGATAGCTTAATCACTGAGTTAAAAATTCTTTGATTTTTAGTTTGGCAGGCCTCCTGTCATTTGAATTCAGCATGCTGCCCAATAGCCAGGGCATCCTCAGTAGCCACACTCACCCCCTTCCTGTCACACCTGCTAAGCAGACTACTAGCCCTGGGTCCACCTTCCCAGGCCTTCTGCGTCTATGCCAAGGACATGGAACCCCCTTTAGGTCTTCATGGCTGGCTCCAGCAGGGTCTGTGAGATCAGTGAAGCAAAGAGTCAGTCCTGGTGTTACTTGGGTGGTCACAGGGGCAGTGAAACCAGGGACAGCTCCAGGGTGGACAAGGTACTGGCTCCCAACAAGAGGGTTGAGCAAATGTATGAATACGCTGAGGGTAATACAGACAATTCTCTTACTGTTGGGGTTGCAGAGTGAGAAGAGAAGGCTAAGACATACCCTGTGTGTGCATGTGCACACACACACTTATGTGCACACACACTTATGTGCACACACACACTTAGGTGCACACACACTTATGTGCACACACACACTTAGGTGCACACACACTTATGTGCACACACACTTACGTACTTTCAAGTTTTCTCCACAGAAAGGAGAAATTTGACTTAACCAAAAAGTAGCAACAGTGTGCGGGGTTCATACCACATGTAGGGGTACACTGAGACACTGTAATGATAGCACAAAGGCCGGGCAGCAGGAAGGATGCGTAGATTGAGGTCCTTTCTCTTATATGTGAGATGATATTTTAAGGAATATCATTAGTAAGTTCCAGAGAACATTATAATTTCTAGGGAAACTACAGAAACAAATAACTAAGGCTTTGAAAAGCTAACCAGCCAATAAAAGGCAACATGGAGAGTTAACAACCTCTCGCTTTGCTTCACATGAAAGAAAGCAGAAGAAGAGGTCAAAGGAAATGGAGGAAAGATGGGGTATATTGAAAATAGCAAAATGGTGGACTTAAACCCAGCTGTGCTGGTGATTGCACTAAATATGGCTGTTTAATACTTCTGCTAGAAGGGAGGTTGGATACACAGGGTGGTCCAGAAAAGCCTCTACAAAGGTGACAACTGAGGGTCTGCTGAGATGACTCAGTGAGGAGAGGTGCTTGCCACTGAGACTGAGCACCTGAGGCCAATCTCTGGTCCCACTTGGTGGAAGGAGAGAAACAACTCTCATCACTTGTGTTTTGACTTCAACGAATGTAAATGTGCACACACACACACACACACACACACACACACTAAAAGAAATAAATGTAATTTAAAAAGCAATCCAACTTGTTATAAATAAAGAACAATTGAAAAGATATTTGAAGAGGAATAGTAACAAGTCATGCATAGAAGTATAGTAAGATAGAAACAGCAACATGGACAAGACCCTGCAGGGAGCACCAAGACCCTGCAGGGAGCATTGAGACCCTGCAGGGAATATCAAGACCCTGCAGGGAGCACCAAACCCTTTCAGGGAGCACCAAGACCCTGAAAGGAGCACTAAGCCCTTTCAGGGAGCACCAACACCCTGTAGGGAGCACCGAGACCCTGAAGGGAGCATCAAGACTCTGAAGGAAGCACCAAGACTCTGAAGGAAGCACCTAGATGCTGAAGGGAGCACTCTTGTCTGTTGGGTCACAGTGGGGAGGTCAGTAGAGCAGAGAAAATAAAAAGGAAAGGACTGAGTAAGTGGTCAGAGAGTTGAGAGTTAAGGGTTGAAGTGTGTGTGTGTGAGAGAGTCTGTGTGTATGCATGTATGTGAATGTGTGTGTCTGTGTATATGCATATGTGTATGTGTTGTCTCTGTGAGTGTGTGTATGTGTCTATGAATATGTGAGTGTGTGTGTGTGTGTGTGTGTGTGTGTGTGTGTGTGTGTGTGCAATTAAGCCACTGCAAGATCTTTGGGTTTTACTCTGAACCAAATAGGAAAGCATTTTTCATAGTCTTAAGCAAGTACTGATTTTAATTAGTTTTGTCTTAATACAACTTAGATATGATTCTTGCCAATCTAAGTGTATTCTTTGTGAGTTTTGGCAAATGTCTAGCTGCATGGAAACACTATCATCACCGAGAACATCTCCACTACCTGCTCTGGACAATGGAAGCTGAGAGGTAGCTTGGAAGATTGTGGCATGAGTCTTGGTGACAGAAAATGATGACTAGCCTGGAAGAACATGAGGGTGGAAACAGATTCTGGATGTAAACTAAAAGTAGAACCAACAGATTTGTCTGGCAGTTTGCCTATAAGTTGTGAAAGGAAAAGTTACATGTGACTCCAAAGTTTGGCCCAAGAGCTAGGGCTGTCACTGATTGAATGGAGGGGTGTATGTGTGTGTGTGTGTGTGTGTGTGTGTGTGTGTGTGTAGGGAGCAGACAGGGGTGTGGATAGACTGGAGGGATGTGGAGGGAGAGGCATGGTGGCAGAATCTCAGTCTCAGATGCCTCTAGTTTAAGATTCTAAATGACATTTACTTGAGGATGGAGAATAAACACCTCCGAAATGTCCAGCTTATTGGACCAATCCACTCAGGAGAGTTCTGAGTGAGGAGATTTAGGAGCGTGCACATAATCCAACATACGATTCAGTGTTTCCAATGAGAAGGCTGGATTTCCTGAGTTCTCCATGATGGAAACATCCAGAAATATTTCTAGGATTTACATATGTCCACAGGACCTCATAAGTATCCCTCACAACACGACCAGCTGTGATCATGAATCTGCTTTTATTTACCATAACCAGCCAGCCCAGACTTCGGTGCTCATGGAGATAAAGAGCACAGAGCCACAGAGTTAAGGGCTTGAAGATATTAGAAAGATCACTTCACTTCACACTTAGACCAACAGTACGGCAAAGAGCTCGCCAGTATCATCGGAAGGGAAGTGTCTCCCACTTCCAAGAGCTTTCTTCCCTGGCTGGAAGGCTCCACTAGAGAGTTCTCTCTTGAGTGGAGCACAAACCTACCTTGCTGTTGTTCCTCTGTTTGCATCTAAGATACCAGAATAAATGCTGAGCTTTGTTTAGTGACTGAGACACACAGTGCAAGAGTGTTGACTGGCCCACAGAGCTGTTGGCTTTCAGTACTTCTTGGGGCCTGTCAGATGGTTTAGGTTTCAAAACTTAAACCCTTGGCTTCACTAAAATCCCCCATCCCAATCTCTCTGTCAAGAGGTTTCCTGGATGTTGGAAGGGAAAGTAAACCCAGTGGGGTTTGTTTCTCATCAGTGAAAGCAAAGAGCTTGGGAGAGGTGCGCTGACCTATTTTTGTCCTTGTGTGGTGGAGGATTGCCAAGAACAACCAAAGGCATTTTCCTGTGGTCAACACCAGAGTTTAGAGATCGGGATGGTGGTGCTGGGGCTCGAGGCTGGAGAAGAAAGATTCGGAAATAGGATTCAGACTCTGGGAGCCATCGGGACGGTCTTAAATCAACATTCAAAACACCATAGCCTTCACATCCCTGAATCCTCTTCTGCCTGGGCCAACGTTGTTCTGCTAATAGAGAGTATACAGCAAGCCTATGGACAGGTCTTTCAGCACCTCCAGAGCTCTGTGGGATGCTGTGAGTGATGGTATTTGTTCTGAGCCCCAAATGTAGGTGGCTGGCTCCTTTTGGCCACATTCCTAGGTTGGCAAGACATGTGCTGTTATGGCACAGAAGACAAAGGGGTGGAGTTAACCCAAAGCATTTGAGAACTGTCCCAGATTCAAAGGTTGAACACAGTTCAGGAGAACGCTGACTCCACAGACCCAGAGATCTGGGTTCCAAACTTTGCCTGTGGGACCCAGGAGAACAGGGGTCAAGTGAAAGCAATCTGGGTAACAAGTTGCCAGGAGGTCCTGGGTCAATCTGCACATTCATTTTCTTTGATGATCCATCCCAAGTGTGAATTCAAGGCGCATTTTAAAAAAACTAATGTTTTAAATGCAGATGTCAAAAATCAACATAAAATACAGATTTTTCAGTAAGTCTGAGATGACTCAGAAAGCTTGAACCTTTTTCCAGTTGACTGCTGAGCACTTCCGCTTTAACAGGAGGGGCAGGGCAGAATCGTGGCCGCTAACCTCTGAACACCCTGTCCTTGCTTCAGGGACCGTATTGACAGCCCTTTTTCTTGTCTACATGGATAACTTAACACGTGATTACCAGCCTGTCCCTTAGCAACACCCCCGTAACCCCACCTGGTGCCGCTGAAGGGAGTGGATGGCTAATGGGTCCTGTGCTCGTGATCACTCAATAAAAGCCAAGTGTTTTCCATCTCTGCCGGTGATTACATAACCTACCTGAATGTGCTTCCCATGGGGATGCAGTCGGGTTGCCCCCTCTACCTGCTAATCTCACCTCTCTCCTCCCTCAGCAAGCTTCCTGCTTGGCCCTAATAGCTACTATGGACGCCAGTCTGACTTTCTTGGATTTGCTTTCTATTCTTTTGGCAGGCTCTAGAGCAGGTGTAATTCCCTTTGTGTTTGTTTAGAAATGCTCTTGACCGCTGTGAGAGGGTGGTTTGGTTTGCTTCCGTTCCTTTGTGGCTGTGTTTACGACTGTGTTTATATGGTGTGGTTTCTTGGAACTGAAATGTGTATTCTCTGGAGACATGAGCACTGGGTAGACATAATGACATTCCTTGGATTTGGAGGGTCCCCAGAATGTAGTAATCTCTCTCCAGGCACTAGAACTACGCAGAATGGGCAGTTATTATTAAAACTAGAGCAAGGGCTGTAACATGGCTCAGCAGAGAAGGGGGCTTGCAGCCAACCTGATGTTCTGAGATCAATTCCCAGAACCCACATGTTGGAAACAGAGAGCAAACTCCTGCAAGCTGTTCTTTGGCCACATGAGTGCTGTGATACACACACCCACATCCACATAAAATAACTAAATGTAAAAAGTTATTCAGAAAAAATATTCTTTCTTTTTTTTTTTTTGAGGCAGGGTCTCAGGCTGTCCTTGAATTTCTGATTCTGCCTTGATGTAATTATATTACATATAAGTCCTGGTACTACAGGCATGTGCCACCATGCCTAGTTTATGTGGTGCTAGGGACTGAGCCTAGAGCTCATGCATGCTAGACAAGCACTCTACTGAGTGAGCCACATTCCCAGCCCCTGTGAGAGCATCAAACAGCCAAGCACTGCACTAAAGCAGGAAAGAATTAAGCAGCTGCATCCATCCCAGCCCAGATGGTCTTGTCACCTCTTCACACCATCTAATACAGCACAGCCAACTTGGGTACACTGTCATTGGCAACTTGATGGAATTCAGAATCACCATGGAGGGCTGGAGAGATGGCTCAGTGCTCAAGAGCACTGACTGCTCTTCCTTAGGACCTGAGTTCAGTTCCCAGCAACCCCCACGGCAGCTCACAACTGTTTGTAACTCCTGTTCCAAGGATCTGACACCCTCACAGAGACATAAACGCAACACGAATGTACATAAAATAAAAATAAATAAATAATAGAATCAGCATAAAAACACACCTCTATGTGTTCCTGGGGGGGGGGGGGGCATTTCTAGGAAGCTTTAACTGGAGAAAGAGGACACATCCCAAATGTAGGCAGTACCACTCCTTGAGCTGGGGTCCCAACCTGAAGAACAAAGAGCAAGTGAGATAAGCACCCATACCCATCTTCTCTGCTTGCTTCTGTGGATGCAGTGGGACCAACCACCTTGATCTCTCGGGGCCATGCCTGTCCTGACAGGTTTGGGCTGTGCACCTCGAAACTGAGAGCCAGTGTGAGCCCTCCTTCCCCCTTAAGTTGCTATTGTCAGGAATTCAGTCACACCAAGGAGAAGAGTAACTGATCAGGCAGTTTGCCCCTCATTTGTTCATGCTTCCAGATTTTGAATGCTTAATATTACTAGTATTTAATAATTAGCTTTATTAGGCTAAGGTGTTGCTGGGTAAAATCCCTGTCTCAGGAGTTCATAGTTTGGGAATTAAGCAAAATCAAAAACATAAAACTGTCCTATTTCTAGTTCAGTTTGGGAGGAAGGAAATAGACTTCTCCCATGGGCTTAAGCAGTGAAGTAAAAATGTAACAAACGTGCACAGACAGGAGCATAAGAATTAAAGTTGTTTCAAATGAGTCACCCACTCAGCGAACATTTGCTGACTGCTTCCTTAAGGCCTGTGGCAGGCTTTGAACAGAGAAACAGTTTCTGGGCTTTTGTTTTGTTTGGTTTGGATTTTTTTGGTTTTGTTTGTTTGTTTGTTTGTTTTTAGAGACAGAGTTTCTCCATGTAGCCCTGGCTGTCCTGGAACTCTGTACACCAGGCTGGCCTTGGACTCAGAGATCTGCCTGCCTCTGCCTCCTGAGTACTGGGGCTAAACAGTTTCTGAAGAGTGGGCTTCAGACAATGAGGGGAAGATTACAACTTGGACCTACTGCTGCTGACTCTGCCTGAGTGAGCTGCTGACCCTCTCTGAGCCTCGCAGTCCTTAGCCAAAAGCAGAGGGCCAGCAAAGTGGCCAGGCAATGGGGGAAAGAGTCTTGGGGTTGCCCTCTGACCTCCACAAACACATATTTATACACAATCACATTGTCCATACACACAGTATCAATTAGAAAAGATTCAAATGGAGAAACTGGCTAACACACGGGATCATTGGGAATGGCAGGGTTCTTTTGGTTTTTGTTTGGTTTGGTTTGGTTTGGTTTGGTTTTTCAAGACAGTTTCTCTGTGTAGCCTTAGCCTTTTTGGAGCTCCCTCTGTAGACCAGGCTGGCCTCAAACTGACAGAGATCCATCTGCCCTTGCCCCCTGAGTGCTGGGATTAAAGGTGTGTACCACCACCACCTTGCTAACAGTTGTATTTTTAAATGTTTTACTTATTATTATTGCAGCAAAGCACACACCATGGTGGTGTATATGTGATGGTCAGGGGCAACTTCATGGAGTCAGTTCTAGACACCTTTGCATGGGTTGCGGGACTAAACTGAGGTCTCTAAGCTTGCAAGACAAGTTTCTTCTCTTTACCTGCTGAGCCATCTCCTCGCCCAGTTCTCTCCTCATTGACAGAACACAGTTGTGTTCTGTACACCATCATGTGTAAGTGTGAGCTGCCCAGTGTGCGGCTGCCGCACTGGACTGTGAACCTCCCAAAGTTGTGCCTGTTGCACTCAGTTCTTGTCTGCTACAACAATTGCTTGTTGGACTGACTGTCCCAGCTCACACTGGGATTCAGAATCTGTAAACTGGGTGCCCTCAGAGCTGTGACCCTGCTCCCAAGTACATTCACTGTCCAGGGGCCTCCACTGGACTGAGTCAGTTCTCACTGCTTGGGTGGGGCAGGAAGCTGCCACTGATCAAGCTTGCTCTTCTGCTCCTGCAGGCTCCATTCCTACCAACGCCCAGGTTCTCGAACTTGCTTGGCCCGCCTCTACTCTTGCTGTTCAGGTTGGCACTGGTTTGCCTGCTTGCTGCTGACTTCCTGTCTGACTTAACTGACCAAGTCCAAAGCTCCCATCTGTCTTGTGGTTTGACGAATACAGCATTAACTGTCTTAGAAGTCACTGCTAACCTCGCTGCCTCTCACCTTGATGCAGCAGCTGCTGTCTTCTGCCCCAATAAGACTCACTGCGTTCTGTTCCACCCGACCGTTCTCAATATGCATTCTGAGTTCTGAGAGTGTGCAGGGAATCTGCAGATGGACAATTTGCCCCTTCTCTGAGTCATTGTCACCGTCTTCATCTGCACAAAAAACGGTGCCGTTGTCGGGAATGGTGGCACAGGGCTTCAGTCCCAGCACTCTGGAGGCAGAGGGGGTCTGACCTGTGAGTCCGAAGACAGCCTGGTACATGTGAACTGAGCAGAGACTCGGTTCATCTACAGTCCAGTGAAGAGGATGAGAAGATCTAGCCTGGACTCGGAGGGACATATGCAAAGTTCCCCAGGCTGGCTCCTTGTCCCAAGTTCTTTGCTTGGAAAACGGATTTGACTCAGAGCTTAAAATGTCAGCAGTGAATAGATAAGTTAGGGCATTGTTAATTAAAAAGCAAATCAAATCCTTCCACAGGACCTTTGACCCAGTGATTTTTCATGAGGAATTTATGATCCACACATATTTTCCCAGGAGTTCAAAGATGGCTATACAAGGAGGGGCTCTGAAGAAGTGTTTCTACTAGTTAAAAATTAGAAGAAGCTAAGGGGACATTATAAAACCTGCCACCAAAGCTGGTGACTGGAGTTCAATCCCAGAGTTCCAACATTGTGGAAGGAGAGAACCAGTCCTCACAAGTTGTCTTCTGACCTCTACATGGCACTGTGCATATGTGCATGTGTATGAATATAAACACACACACACACACACACACACACACACACACAAATGAATAAATGTGATTTTAAAAAGAATATTCTTCATAAAAAGAGGTTTGGGGGTTTTGTTTTATTTTGAGTTGGAGGCACGCAGCACCGTGTGTGAGGTCACAGGATGGTTTTTGTGGAGACAGCTCTCTTTATCCACCGTATGTGGGTTCCAGGGATCAAGCTCATGTTGTGAGGTTTACGTGACAAGCACTTCACCCATTGTCTTAGTCACTATCCCACTGCGGTGAAAAACACCATGACCAAGGCAACTCTTAGAAGAGAAAGCATCGAATTGAGGGCTTGCCTACAGTTTCAGAGGGTGAGTCCATAACCACCATGGCAGGCATGGTGCTAAGCAGATGTTGAGAGCTTTGTATCCTGATCTGCAGGCAGTAAGCTGAGGGGAAGACTGGGCCTGGCATGGGCTTTGGAAACTGCAAACCCTCCTCCCTCCCCCAGGGGCACACTTCCTCCAACAAGGCCACACCCACTCATCCTTCCCAGACATCTCCACTAATTGAGGACCAAACCTTAAAACCTATGCGCCTATGGGAACCATTCTTATTCAAACCACCACACCCACTGAGCCATCTTGCCATATTCTTTTAGGTAAAAAAGCATAAGGTCTATGTAGAAAATTATTTCTTCAGTATGTTTTTTTTTTTCTTTTAGAAAAAGGACATATTCTCCTAATTACATCTGTATAAGTGCTTTTTAAATAAGAATAGAAGCTGCTGATTGAAACATCATAGAGATGTCTGGGAAGAAACCATCATATTGTATTCGTTTTAGACTCTTCACTGGAGACTGGGGACTCTGGGACCAAATCCAAGGTCTTGTGCATACAAAGCAAGTGCTCTAACCACTGAGCAACACTCACACTCCTTAAGTTACTTTTGTTTTTGGTTTTTTGGGTTTTTTTTTTTTTTTGGGGGGGGGGGGGTTCGAGACAGAGTTTCTCTGTGTAGCCCTGGCTATCCTGGAACTCACTCTGTAGACCAGGCTGGCCTTGAACTCAGAAATCCGCCTGCCTCTGCCTCCCAAGTGCTGGGATTAAAGGCGTGCGCCACCACTACCCAGCCTTAAGTTACTTTTGTAATAAAGATGCTTATCCGCTGTCATACACCTGCCATCGAAACTCACCATAAACTGGGGGGCTTGAACAACAAAAAACCCGATTTTCTCCCAGTTCTGGAAGCCGAATATCCCAGATCAGGATATCAAGATCATTGGTCCTGTTTTATGGATAGATGGTTATGATTCTTTCAGAGAAAGAAAAGGAACTCTCTAGTATTTATTCTCTCTCTTTCTCTCCCTCTCCTCCTCCCCTCTTCCCATAGTCCTGTATTCAATCAGATTTCAGTGCACTCTTAGAACCTAATTTAACCTTGAAGACTTCTGAAACATCCTGACTTCAAATACAGCCACACAGGGGGTTAGATGGCGGGATGTGAGCGGTTGCGGGGGGGGGGGGGGTTCAGCTGCTGCATTTCTCAGGAGAACCTCTGGGATAATTTCAGCTGAAAACTGACAGACCTGGTTTCAAAATGATATTTCAAGTTTGAAAATCAGAAAATACTGATGTCTCAGCTCTCAAGAGGTTGAGGCACGAACCCTCCCACCTCTGTTGTACTCGGGTTTTCAGATGAGGATGAACCTCCCGCCCCCAACATATACCTGCTCAACTGAGGTCTACAAACTCATCTCATCACCAACACGTCCAGAAGGACCTCTGAGGAAACTCTGGGCACCTCAGGGCCCTGTTGGGTCTACACATAAAATAAATGTCAGTAAATACAAATCTGGGTCAACGCATCCCTTTGATGATACAAATGAGAATTTGGGCTTGAGGAGCAGCCCGGTGTGTAAGAGTCTGGCTTGTTCAGGGCCCTGAGTTTAGTCCCTGGCACAAGAAGGAAAAAAACACAAACAAATAAACAAACAAAAACAAAGGAAAGTGAAAATTTTCATGAAGGCTTGAGAAGCTGGGTATGCTTACCTTTTGTTTTTTGGGGTTTTTTTGCAATTTTTTTTACCATTTCTAATTTTTTTTACAATTTATTTTACCATCTTAAAGTGTGTGTGTGTGTGTGTGTGTGTGTGTGTGTGTGTGTGTGCAAGAGTTCACAGGAGTCAGAAGAGGGCAACAGATCCCTTGGAGCTGGAGTCACAGGAGAATGTGAGCTGTCAATGTGGGTGCTTTGAGCCTACCTCTGATCCTCTGAGCAAGCTCTCTGTGCTTTATCTGCTGAATTCTCTCTTCGGCCCCAAGTCACTTTTATTTTATTTTTATTTTTTTCCCCTTCCCTTCTCCCTCTTGCTCTGGCCCTGCTCGCTCCAGCCCCACTTGCTCCAGCCCAAAGGTTTTTATTATTATTATTATTATTATTATTATTATTATTATTATTATATTGTTTCTCATTACGGATGTTTGTGAGTCACCATGTGGTTGCTGGGATTTGAACTCATGACCTCCGGAAGAGCAGTGCTCTTAACCACTGAGCCATCTCACAAGCCCCCAAGTCACCTTTTAAAATCCTTAGTTATGGGGCTGGAGAGGTGGCTCAGTGGTTAAGAGCCTTACTGTTCTACAGGACACGTAGGGCTTTGAATAAGAATGGCCTCCATAGGTTCATGTTTGAATACTTGGTCCCCAGTTGGTAAAACTGTCTGGGAAGGATTAGATGATGTGGCCTTGTTGGAGGAGGTGTGTCGTGTTGCTGGGGTGGGCTTTGAGGTTTCCCCAGTGACTGGTCTATCTCCTGCTTGCAAATCAGGATGTGAGCTCGTAGCTGTTCCTTTGCTCTACCATCATGGCCTCTCACCCTCTGGAACTGTGAGCAAGTCCCCAGTTAAATGCTTTCTTTTATGAGCTGCTTTGGTCATGGGTGTTTGTTACATCAGTAGAAAAGTAACTAAGACAGGACCCATGTTCATTTCCCAGCCCCAGTTCAAGTGGCTCACAACTACAGGTAACTCTAGCTCTGGGGGAACTGATGCTCTCCTCTGGCTTCTATAGGCACACAGACACATAGACACGCAAACAAACACATACTCATAAATATAAAATCAATCTTTTTTAAGCTTCAAAATTTCCACTTAGATTAGAAGAAACAGGTGTCAAATTTCAGAGAATAGTTTTCCTCTGTATAATAAACATGACTTGGACGGTAAGTCATGCTCTCTTTTCTCTTCTTCACTTTGAAAAAAAAAAAGCCATGTTTTAAAGCTTTCTTCCTTTTGATAAGTTTCTTCCAAGAAGGGAAAGGTTGAATTTCAGGTCATTTGTCCACCTACTTCCTGAGCAAAGCCACTTCCTTCATCGGCATGGCAGACCTGCCTGAGACCAGGGGAAGGCCTGAGCTGGGTCTTGGCACTGTTGTCAAACTCCTCAGAGGGGTCAGGTCTGCCTAAAGATCTGCTGGTTTCTGTGGATTTTTTTAAAATCCTGAACCTCTCCCTAGAGATCTAGGGTCATGGAGTGAGAGTGGGGGCAGCTGGGCTATTTCCAAAGCCTCCAGACTCATCCTGTCCTGATTCCCCTGCCTCAGGAAGACTCAACAAGGGCAATTTGGCTGGGTTGGGATTTTGTTTGTTTGTTTAGTTTTTGAGACAATGTTTCACTGTGTAGCCCTGGAACTGCTATGTGGACTAGGCTGACCTGAAACTCACCATGAGCCACCTGTCTCTGCTTTGTAAATGCTGGGATTACAGGTATGTGCCATCATGCATAGATTCAGCTGAGGTTTTGATGCAGGACAAGAGGGACAGTTAGGGGTGCTTTCACGTGCCATACCAAAAAGACACGTTTGTACTCCACAATAAAAATAATAAAAAAGAATCAACTGGCATATGTTTGTTATTAACACACACACTGCTGGTGGTCTGTCTGTTCTGAGTTAACCCCTCCTACACCAGATGCCCCTGGAAGAGAACAAGATTGACCCCATCAGAAACTAATGAGACTACATTTCAAGAAAGCCTGGGTCAGACATCCAGAGATTGAAGGGAGAGACTTCACAAGTCTCGGAACAGTGGCTGATCACCTGAGAGAGAGCAGAATGACTGACTGACAGTGCATATAGTCTTCTGGCTAGAGATGACACACAGACACAGAGGCAGAGACAGTTCCTCTGTGTGTGTGTGTGTGTGTGTGTGTGTGTGTGTGTGTGTGTGTGTGTGTGTGTGAGAGAGAGAGAGAGAGAGAGAGAGAGAGAGAGAGAGAGAGAGAGAGAGAGAGAGAGAGACTCTACATGCCCTGACTGTTCTGGAACCTTATATGAGATCACACTAGCCTGAAATTCATAGAGATTGCCTGCCTCTGTCTCCCAGTGCTGGGATTAAAGGTGTACACCAGGACGCCTTGTTAAGAGGCACTGTGTGCCACACAGCTGCCCAGAGGTAGTTCTTTATGGGTCGACCTACACATTCTCAGACCACTGGCTATCTGAATGAAGCACCCCACCCTTTGTTCTCTGGCCTTTGTGGTGACAGCTGGCCTTCTGGCTACAGTTTGATCATGTCTGCTTCCATAGCTTGTGGGATGTCATGACCTGACTCATCCCATCCTCCAGTGCTCCCCAGTGCTCCCTCGGGCTCTCTGAGCACCTTGCTCCTTCTGTCCTCCACATGATTCCCTCACTCTACACTCCACCCTCATCCCACCAGCCTTCTCCTCTCCAAGTTTCATGGGAAGATTCCAGGCCCAACTCTGTCATCAAAACATCCCTGAGCTGAACTGGAAACTTACGAGTTCTTTGGAAAGTCAGTTGTGATGGATGGTGTTTTGCTGGGGCAAACATATGAAGGAGTGTTTTGCTGAAGCAGACATAGGTGAAAGGATGTTCTGCTAAAAGTAAGCAAATGAAAGGACGCGTGATGAAGGAGTCTTCATTAAACGACAGGCATGTATTGGTCCGCCTTACGTTGCATAGTTGAGCTTGATTTGTCAGGACTCCATAGAGAGAAACGCACCAAAAAACTTCTGGTGGTGTGCTGTGGCTTCTTGCCACTTTGAGGACTTAGGCTGATTGGCAGAGTGATATCAGCTGAGACAGATGCATGAGCTGAGGCAAGACTGGTGGTGGACATGAGATGTTTGGAGGGAGGATTAGGTGGACTGAATGGACAGTGGGGGGAGGGGGGCTGAGATTGGCTTGCTTGCATAGCTAAATACTTCTTGGTCTCGTGTTTCTTGGTCTCTCGCATCTTCGCTGATCTTCACTTGGCTGAGAGAGGCACAGCTGAAAACTTTTTCTGTTGGCCTTGGTCTCTCCTGCTGACTCAAGCCAAGGCTGAGGCCTGGCTGTCTCTGCTAGGTCATGCCACTGCTGCTGATTCGTGTTGCTGGTGTATCTGTGAAGTGTTTGTGAGTGGATCGAGCTGCCGTTGCTGACTTGTGGACTGAACTGCCGATTTCCTGACAACACAGATGAGAGTTTTCCAAAGATCCTTTCTAAACAGGTCCATTCCCCCACCCCATCCTTTCTTTTCTACTACCTCTGGTGGGTGGTAGGCTAAAAAGGAGGTTAAAGGACCATCATTAAAAATAGGCGTGGAAAAAATTAAAGCTACTCTGAGCATTGATATTATTCTAAAAAAGAGGGTGGATCTTAAAAATGACTTTAAAAACTATAATGTACACGAGATTATTGCTATCATCACTGGTATAATAAATGCTAAGATCCAGGCTTCTGGGATAGCCAGTGGCATGCCCACGTGGAAGCACTGGATTCTCTGAGCTGCTTTTACAAACTGTGATCTACAACAGAGGCTGGAGGCTAGGACACCTGCCACCTGCTGGGCCAAAGCTAAGCCAGTTGGAACCAGCCCCATGGTGGTCGATGTGGGTTGAAAACATGATTCAGTTTGCACATCAAATCCCAAGCTCTTTTACTACAAACACACAAGAGTCACTTCCCATGGAGAGGTCAGTCTTCTCTGTCCCTTAACTCCCTGACTGGCTTTCTCAGGGGATATACAATGTGTGGTCTCAGAGCAGAGCCTAGACCTTCATCCAGGGGGCTCCTGTAGCCCACACTAAACTGAGCTTGTATGGAATCATCTGGGCTCTCATGTGTGCCTCAGCTTTTAAGAGGGGACTTGTGGGACAGTGCAGAGGCTAAGGATGAATGCTCATGCAACCGTGAGGAGTTTGGACATCAGTGTCTATGTGACAAGCCGGGCTTGTCCTGGTTCCTTAACAGGTGGAGATGGAGGTTTGCTGGGGCTTGCTGGTTTCCAGCCTAGCAGAGCCCACAATCTAGGTGGAGAGCCCCCTTAAAGGAGTAGGTGGAGAGCCATAGGAGACATCCTTTTTGCTTTCATATGCACATATCTGCAATATACAAGTGTGCATACACACACACACATAACATATATGTCTTAATTAGGGTTTTACTGCTGTGAACAGATACCATGACCAAGGCAACTCTTATAAGGACAACATTTAATTGGGGCTGGCTTACAGGTTCAGAGGTTCAGTCCATTACCATCAAGGTGGGAGTATGGCAGTGTCCAGGCAGGCATGGTGCAGGAGGAGCTGAGAGTTCTACATCTTCATCTGAAGGCTGCTAGGAGAAGTCTGTCCTCCAGGGAGCTAGGATGACGGTCTTAAAGCCCACGCACACAGTGACACACCTACTCCAAAGAGGCCACACCCACTCCAACAGGGCTACACTTTCTAATAGTGCCACTCCCTGGGCCGAGCATATATAAACCATCACAGAATTCTAGTACTTAAGAGGTTGAGGCACAAGGATCATGGTAAGTTCCAGACCATCACAGACTACAGACTGAGAGCCTGTCTCTCTCTCACACACAAATAAAACAAAGAGTCTGTTATCATTTTAGAAAACTCAAGGTTGACTCTGTGAGATCCATACTGTGTCTTCTTTCTTAGGAAGAACAGCGGCTGCATAGCTTAATCCCTTCAGCTGTATCAAATAGCACAGGATGAGGTCTTAGGGTCCTGTTCTCGCTTAGCCAAGCTCACTAAGAAAATCACTGTGTGTGTGGCACATGTGTACGTATGGATGTTTTCACACCACAGCATGGCTGTGGAGGTCATAGGACAGCTCTGTGGGTTGAATTCTCTCCTCCCACATTTACACTCCAGGGACCACTTTCAGGTCCTGTGCAGCAATCACCTTTACTAGCTGAACCATCTTGTCAGCCCCTCCAGGATATTTTGTAACCAGCGTCGGTTTTATGTTGTTAACCCACTCATAACTGCTAACTGCTTCTCCAAGAGTTGTCTGGCTTCCCAATGGCAACCGCTACTGAGTTGGCCAAATGCTACTGCTGCTGAGCACAACTCCCTCACAGGCAGCTCGGTGTCTCTAATGGTTACCTGTGGCCAGTACACCATGTTCAACACGTGTGCGATGAGTGGCAGAGCCTATGACAAACGCAGAACACAATGACCACAAAACAACGCACGCAGATGAGAGATGGCACACAAGGCAGCAAATATAAGTATCACTGCTGGCCCCTAAACCCAAGGCCTCACACGTGCTTGGCAAGCACTTTATCCACTGAGCCACACTGCCAGCCAGATGTTAAGTTAACTACAAAGCTGGAATCTATTTAAGCCCTTCCCTTCCCAAGTCACACTAGGCTCTCAGAGCTGTACTCTTGGACACTGCTTACTGCCCAAGCAACAAATAGGAACAGGGTATGGAAGGGGAGTAAAATGGACATTTTAGAGATTTAGAGAGGTCCTGTTTAGGCCTCAGAAAAGAATTTGACCCTGGGTTTGGACTGAGGATGAGGACAGAGGAGGCCCTCGGAGTCTTAGCAGACCTTTTGGTGGCAATAGGCCTTTCTAGGCTGCTCTTTGCTCACTGTTGTCGAGAAGGACTAACAGGCAGGACAGGGTGCCTTGTCTGCTGCTAGCTAGGGTGGAGCATTACCACTCAACCCTGTTTCCCCAAGGTTTTGTGATTAAGGGAGGAGCCAGGGGTGAGACATGGGCTTGGTACTGGGAATGAGCTAAATGAGGGTTTACAGAGGACAGGATGGAGCTGAGTGGCTCTGGGTAGGACTGCCTGTGGCAGGCAGGGGCAGATCTGGAGAAGGTGTCCCTGCATAGCTCAGCCTGTGATTCTGAGGCGTGACTAGGCAGCCATCATCTATGGAAGGTCTTGGACTCCTCGGCTCAGATCTCAGTGTAGCTGTTTGCTCTCTGTGGTCTTGGCAAAATCTCTAAATCAGATTTGCCCTTTTCTAACACAAGTTTAGAAAACTAGGTGAGATAACTCCTCCACCTCTTGTTTCTCGGCTCTTGACAGTAGTAGCTGGCACCTTAGAGGAGAGCTGTGCCCGTGGGACCAGGTTGTGGTTGTCCAGGTATGGCTTTCTCCACCATAAAACATCCCTGAAGTGATAGTTGATAGCTGTGTGGCCACTTGGGTGAGCAGAACCCAACCTGGGTTTGTCACATATTCATGAATACTCTTCCCATTCCATCTCATTCTAAAAGAAATTAAAATACTCCTGCAGGCCCCTGAGCTCTATACCTCTGTATGTAACAGCAGCCTGGGCTCTGGAATCAGGCCACAGTCACGACAGGCTCAGTTTTCCTTAGTCTCCCAGTTCTGAGACTGGTTACACTGTGTCTTTTCCTGCTGGCATCAGCTACTTTTCTTATTTCTTTGACAAAAGCATCTGATAAAGGTTGCTCACATTCTTCCATTCACATACAATCCATCACACTTTACCCTGAGGAATCAATGCGTTTATTAGACTCACTTACAGAGCATGGGTGATCCTAAACCAGCCTCTCTGGAAGGTCTGTCCCCAGCATGGACGATGGCTCCTCAACCCCATGGCTGCATAGATGGACTTCCTTCCCCAGCCTATGCACTTCAGCCCCTCCCTGAGACCCCAAGGCCTTGTACAGGGAAGGACTGGGTACAATTGGCTGGGAGAGTTGCTGAATACACTAGAGAAGGTTCAAGGGTCTGCCCTTGTTCTATGAGGGAATGTTAGCAGTCAACAAGCCCAGCTAGGATGATTGTTTGAAGACTTGTGAAGATGATGGGTAATTCACTTGGAGGATGGTGCTGAACAACACAAAAGCAACTCAAAGAAGGGTCTGGTCTGGCTCACAGGTTGAGGAGACCGTCCATCATGGCATTTGGAAGGCACAGCCCCAGGAGTGTGAGCATGCTGGTCACATTGTATCCATGCCATGATCAAGAAGTCGAGACAGAGGCGATGCTTAATGAGCTTTCTCCTCTTACTCAGCCCAGGGCCCCAGCACAAAGACTGATTGATGTGCTTCCACTACACCTGAGGCTTCCAACCTCAATTAAACCAGGTCGAGAAACTCCTCACAGACAAGCCCAGAGGCGTGTCTCCTAAGTGGTTCTAGATCCTGCTGAATTGACAGTTAAGATTAACTGTCACAGTACATACAGTATTTCTGTGGTTGTTTTGATGTATTGCAGGATGTAGCTGTCTTCAGTGGGGGAGGGGTGGTGTGAACACTTAAATGATAAAGTCCCCAAATTATGTTTGTCACTTTTTAAATAAAGTATCTACTACAGGCACTGTTACAGGAACTGGAGATTACGGCCAATAACTAAAAAAGCTAAAGTTCCTGTCTTCAGACAGCTTGCCTTCTGGAGGAGGGAGGCAGACACTGACTGAAGAAACTTCCGAGCACTTCTCAGCATTGCCAAAATCCCCCATGAACTCTCTCTTTGATTGTCATGTCTGCTTCTGGGCCCGCCCCTTCCCTTCTGTTCCCATCCAATCACATCACCTCTCCAACACACTCCTCTAGTCTGGTGGCTTCTCTTCTGCTGTATTCAGTGGGAAGGAAGAGACCTTGGGGACATGATAATAAAAGAGTGGACCTGGTATTTAACTGTTCTAGGTTTGGGTCTGAAGAGGTCAGCAGAGTTTGGTGATAAATTAGGCCGTTGAAGATAATGTGCTACTCTGTGTTTTATTTTGTCATTCTGACAGAATAACTAACTTAAAAACAGTTTGAGGAGAAAAGAAATTTTGCTCACGGTGAGGCAGGCTGGATGGAGTAGAGCAAATCCCTACATGGCACCAGGAAGCAAAGAGACAGGTCTGAAGGAAAGATAAGCCTCTGCTCTCCCCAGACTTGTCCTTGGGGCCTCCTTCCTCCAGCTAGGCTCCACCTCTTACAGCTTCCAGAACCTCCCAAAATAGCACCACTGTCTGGGGACTGATCCTTCAACAGTGAGTGGGTGGGAGACATTTCATAGTCAAGTCTTAGCAGGTGCTCCTGAGAGTCTCAGATCGAGGCTGTGGCTAGGACTCTATCTTCCCATGAAGCAGTCTGTGGACGTGGGCCTCTCCCCAACACCTGGAAGCTCCCTAAAGCTGACTAAACAGTACAGAAAGAGGCCTGTCAGCCAGCCTCCTGAGTGTCTTCATCCCTGGTTGTGGGTCTGGGTGATTTCCACAGTTCTCCGCTACAGTCCCTGACCATTCCAGGTGACATTGACACCCAACTGTTTCTGGGACTGTGCTTTGCCCTTTGAAAACTTCAAGAAGGCTGGTGGGATGAACCAGTCAATCTTTCTTCTGTCTCCATTCCTACATCTAGTTTTGAGATCACATCACTAATTATCTCCCTGCTCGAGACCCGTTCAGAGCCCATTCTTCCCTCATTAAAATTTCTACTGTTTCAAAGGCATGCACCACCACACCTGGCTTATTTATTCTTAATTTTTTTGTGGATCAGCCTCATAAGGGTTTAATTTTAAAAGCATGTTAAATTTGAGAGGCCTGCTGAATGCCCAGGTGGGCATGCTAACATTGCTGTTGGATACATAAGCCAGGAGTTCAGGTTAGAAGTCAGGTTACAAACACAAAATTCAAGAGTTGTCTGGGCATAGATGGTGCTCGGAGCCCAAAGCCTAGTTAAGATCACTAGGTAGGGAAGTAAGGCTAAGCAGAGAAGAGTTGCTAAAGAAATCTCAAATTGTGTTATTCCCCCATCTGACCATTCTATCTGTGTGATCAGCCTGCTCTGGCACTGACTTCTGCTGGCCTGTCACTTCCCATGGCCATCTGGATCTAGGCCGACTCAGAAATTTCTTTAACCAGCAAACAGCCACAGAATCTTCTGGAATCACTTAAATTTCAACTGGCTCCAGCAGATGGGCTTTTCTGCCAAAACACAGGACGGGAATAAGACACATGGCCTATAACTTCTAGAGTGAGCTGTACCTTGGCCAGAACCCCTTGGCAGTCCATGGTGTTGCTCATGCTGGGGACTCAGAAGAGGAAGGACCAGACCTATCACCCTGGGCCAAATGAGTCATGGTTTTTGATTCTGATACTATCCTTGGCAATGTTACTCTGTGGTTGCCCCCATGTTATTTCTCAAAAGATCAATTGTACATTCTAGATATCCCTAGTTTCCCTGTGGAAATTAGTGATTTGACCATAACTACTAATATTAGCGTATTTAAAACTTACACCTATGAGCCAGGCATGGTGGTGCAGGTCTTTAATCCCAGCACTTGGGAGGCAGAGGCAGGCAGATCTCTGAGTTCCAGGACAGCCTGGTCTACAAAATGAGTTTCAGGATAGCCAGGGCTATAACAAGAAAACCTGTCTCTAAAACAAAAACAAAAAAATCTCACATATTTTTTGTGTGTTTGTGTTGGGGGTGGGGTGGTGCAGGTACCATGGCACACATATGGAGGTCAGAGGACTAGTTGCTTCTTTTCTTTACTATGTCAGCCCTGGGGTTTGAAGTCAGATCTTCAGAGTTGATGGTAAGTACCCTGTCTTAGTCAGGGTTTCTATTCCTGCACAAACATCATGACCAAGAATCAAGTTGGGGAGGAAAGGGTTTATTGAGCTTACACTTCCATGCTACTGTTCATCACGAAAGGAAGTCAGGACTGGAACTCAAGCAGGTCAAGGAGCAGGAGCTGATGCAGAGGCCATGGAAGAATGTAACTTACTGACTTGCTTGCTTGCTTCTCCTGGCTTGCTCAGCTGGCTTTCTTATAGAACCCAAGATTACCAGCCCAGGGATGGCACCACCCATAAGGGGTCCTCCCCCTTTGATTGAGAAATTGCCTTACCGCTGGATCTCATGGAGGCATTTTCTCAACTGAAACTCCTTTCTCTGTGATAACTCCAGCTTGTGTCAAGTTGACACAAAACCAGCCAGTACACATCCTTACCCATTGAACTATCTCGCCAGTCTTATTAGCATTGTTCAGTTACATGCAAGAACTGTTACACAAATATTCCTCATGAAGCTGTTAATAAAAGTTGAAATATTGACAACTACCTACATACCAGTGGTCAGGGTTGATTAGTAGGTTATGATATATTTATAGTGGGTACTCACTAAGATAATTCTGTAGATTTAGGGAGGCTTTGGGGTATATACTTGATAAATATATGAACATTTTGATGGTCAGTTTAGTGTAGAGTTTAGGGAGCTGTAAGTATAAACAGACCTGGGGGCTCCTTGTGGTGAACTCTAAGAATGATAAAGTGAAGGACAAGCCTGAGCAAGAGCAGTCAGAGGTAGAGGAGTACAGGAGCTGTACAGGTATAGGAGCTAAACTCACAGAAGACATTGAAGATTTGATCACTGACAAAGGAATGGTCATTCAGCCATTCCATAGTGTCAAAGCTGAAGAGTTGACGACTGACAGTGATGGACTACTGGATGACTGACCTCAGGATCCTGAATGACCACTACAAGACCAATCTGAGGAGAACAACTGCCAGATGCAGTGTGTTGATGGCTGAGTGGGTGGGAGAACATAACCAGGAAGCTAGGGAACTATTTTGAGTTGTTAGAGTGAGCAGAGATCAAGAAAGGCACACATATGGAAAAATGTATGTTCACAACTCATTCGTTCGTGTGTGTGTGTGTGTGTGTGTGTGTGTGCGCGCGCACGCGCACAGGTAGTATCTTTAAAGAACCATGAGGTGAATCCAATAAGGGGGTGGTGTGGGGCAGGAAACAAGAGATTCTGCAGAGGTGGGCTTGTACAAGATAGGAGAGGATGGTTTGAAAATGGAATTGGTCTCAACTTGACTGTTTCCACAGCAGCGGGAAGCAAGAGTGAAGTGGGTGGGTTTAAGCTTTTGGGAACACAGGGGAGAACTCACAAAAGTTGACTCTCTGTGGAGAGTGAGGGGGTAGAAGGATCAGAGATCTTACAGAGTGGAGGGTGGAGTCTGCTCTAGACAGCAGGTACATGGGGCAGAGATATGAAAATTTCTGTTACCTAGGATCCCATGTGGCCAGAGGCGAGGCTTTCTCCAGGAGCCTGGTTCCCTGGGTGCAGACAGGAAGCAGGTAATTTGCTTCATCTGAGGAGGGGAAGTGTTAAGTCACCAGGAGTGACTGAAGCTTCTCTGCTCAAAGTCTGGGTCAATGAGAGTAAACAAGTTGGGTTCTTCTGGGGAGGCGCAGACAGGGGACAGTGGGAAAAGGGAGCTCTTCTGTCTCCATTAACCCAGCTTCCCTTCAGATCACTTCCCAATCAATCCCCTGCCCTGGGACCCAGGGAAAGTCACTGAGCTTTGTCATTAAGTAGATTTCCCACCTGTCCCAGTTCACACATGCTATTCATCCCCGCAGGCTTGTCAGAAGTGGTCCTTTCTAGCCCATAGGAGGTTTTTACAGAGGGATGCTTCTTACTCCATACTCTGCCTATTGCTCAGGAGTACCTAGGAGTAGCAGGAGCTGGGACACTGAGCAAGGTCATTGTTAAGGTCAAGTGAGGACAAGGCCTCCTTCTTTGATGCTTCCATCTCACTTGATATTCCAGGGCCAGCACTGTCCTGGAAGCAAGTCTCACTTTGCTCTGGCCCTTGGCTTCTGTGAAACTCAGGAGCATGATATAGCCACTTCCCTCAGCTCCTAGCTTTTTATCCAAAGAGGACAACCAGGGCCACCAAATTACATCCATCCATGGGTGACATTCCTAAGCTGGCAGCTGGCTCCATGTTGGTGCAGGAGGGAGCTCCTGCTGCCCAAGGGAGTTAGAGTGAAACTCTGTAAGCAGAAGGCTTTGGGGGAATGCACCATTTCCAAATGCACACATCAGACACACCAAGGCCCACAGGGGTTTTTCAGTGCCTGAACTGCTAGTAAGTTATTTTATAGACCTATTTAATTAAATCCTGTAATGCTGCTTTTCAGTCACTCTTCGAAGGGCTGGAGGTGTAGCACGGTGGCATGTGCAAGGCCCTGTATCCCTGTATCCTTCAGTCTCAAGCAATGCAGAGAGCAAGGGAACATGAGAACTTCAAATAATCATTGGGAAATTATGGATGTCCATTTTGGAGGAGGTGGGGAGATGCTGCGTGACCCTCAGTGACATGGGACATTTGCCAACTAACTCCATGTCAATAGCAAGGTCAGAGGCTTGAGAGTCTGTTTCATCAAGGATTACCTGGTATGCACTGCTCGAGGAATGGGCTGCTCTGTAGAATTACCTTTAGACTTTAAAAGTAAGCAACACTGTTGACAGGAGTGGGAACAGGCTCAGCCTATGACATGTTAATTCAAATCCATGTCTTGGTTCAAACCTGGGAAGGGGTCAGGCAGCAAGACTGCTGGACAACAGACAAGAACAAGAGGATGCCACATTCTGTGTGATCCTGTAAATTGGAAACCAGCACCTGAAGTACACTGGAGGCATGGGCTTGTTGGAACCACAGTGTTACATTTGTTAAGGATAGTATTTTGGCACCCATGTGACAATGGTAATAAATCTGACTGGCACCAGAAATAACCCGAGGAAAGATGTCATCGTGGGAGCAAGACAGTCTAAGCAATGTTTTGCAGCCAGCATGTCAGTCTTCTGTATGGGGTAAAGTAGGGGCTCACAAGGCAAGGGATGTGCTCTGAACCTCTTTACTCTGCTCACTGCCAAGTTCACAACAGAACTAGAGAACAGAACAGAGCCAGCTCTGCAGGGCTGCTCGTTTCCTCAAAAAGGTGGGTACATTTGCAGTAGGGGAGAAGCGCTGGCAGCTGAGTCAGGAAAGGGACAGAGCTTGCTGTGTGAGTAGCCTGGGGCTTGTAGCTGTCTTGATAGAAATCTGTAGATCACAGCCTTTTCCAACTGTGGGCGGCAGATAACTTTTCGTGACCACCTGTTTTAGATGGCGACCTCATAGAAACATAAGAGGATTACTGCTAAAGCATTATGTCTCTCAAATGTGGGGAACAACTCCTGCCCTTCTTGCCCTGTAAGAATAATGGTTAACAGTAACTATATTTGCTATTGTGCACCAGGCAACATCTTAAAAAACATGTTTAAGAACCATATACACCAACTTTACAGACAGGAAATTGCCCAGAGCCAATAGGGTTTGGATTCAAAGCTAGGAAGTGATTTTATATAAAATATAATAAAAACATGAATATAAACATTTGTTAGCTGTTATTGTGACAAAATACTTTGGGTAATTCAACTTTCACAAGATAAAAGGTTTGACTCAGTTTCAGGTTTTACCCATGGTCACCTGGCCCACTTATGGGCCAGTGGTAGCCAGGAAACAGAAGACAGGAAAGACCTGGGATCTGAATGTCCCCTTCAAGGGCATGTTCCCCGTCCACCTAACTTTTTCCCACTAGGCTTCCCCTTTAAAGTTTCCATCACCTCAATAGTACCACAGGTTAGCAGGTTAGCCTTGACCATCAAGGTCTACCAGGGGATATTTCAGATCCAAGAACTACAGGCATTATGAACAGGAGGGGAACTGAATTCTAAATTTTTATAGAGATGTGACTGGTCCTTGGCACAAACAGGTTCACTCAAAGGGCTTGGCAATCTGATCTTTGTTTCTCTCAAGTGCTGCCTTGATGTCATGAAGCACACCAATAACCAAACCACAAAATGCCCATTTTTAAACCATGTGTATGTATATAGAGGGTGTAGACATTTTTTCATGTGCGTATGCACATGTGTGCATAGAAGCACAAGGCTGACATCAAGACTCTTCCTCGATCATTCTCTACCATACTCTTAGAGACAGGGTCTCTCCTTTGAACCTAGGACTTTCCATTTCTAGAGCTGGAATTATAAAGAGGCAGTCACACCCAGTTGGCATGTAACACGTCCAGCAATTTTGTGGGTTCTGGGGATCTGAATTCTGGTCCTCGTGCTTGAAGCACTTAATCCACTTAACGCAGAGTCCTCTTCCCAGCTGGGTAATTTTTTTTAAGGCTGAGTTTATCCACAGCAGTCTTTAGTAATAACCCCATACACAATCTAGTTTGCACTCAAGTATAGGCCCATATAAAAACAAAAGATTTTAAGACAACAAAATGGCTAAGTTCTACTGAAGCATTAAATTCACTTCAAGTTCAACAAAATGTATTCAGCTTGCCTGTAACTTTTAACTAATATCTAAAGGGCCAGCACAGGAAGAATTTTTCATTATTTCAAGACTTAATAAGATAACTGGTTAGTCTGTAATGTGGCATGGGTCCCCATGGAGCCCTCTGAGCAGCAGTGAGATGGCTAAACAAGCAGTAGCAAGTGCCTGCACTGAGCCCTTCTGAGGACTGCCAAGAGTTTAACTATAGCTTCCTAGGATACTATCCCAGGCTCCCTTCCCACATTCACTGTGAGATGGTGTTTTCACTGCTTGGTTGTGAGTGGATCTGTGATACTACTTGGCCTTTCTTTTGAGAGCAGTACTGAAGGAAATCTCCCTTGGGATTAGGGTAAGCACAAAAACAGCCATAAGAGCATCAGTGTATTATGATAGGCTTTCAACAGGCACGTTAACTAGACATGTGACCTCTATAAGAACATGGTCATAGGTTAAAATTTTTGTTAAAAAAATTTGTGTGGGAAAGGGACATGCATATCAAGGAGAGCATATGATGGTGGCAGGACAGTTTGTGGGAGCCTTCTCATGGGCCCCCAAAACACACACACACACAGAGCTTCCTATCCACAATGTACTCAAGTTTTAGTGCAGTTTTTTCTTTTTGTTTTTGTGTTTTTTGAGACAGGGTTTCTCTGTGCAGCCCTGGCTGTCCTAGAACTTACTTTGTAGATCAGACCGACCTCCAATTCAAAGATCTGTTTACCTCTGCCTCCTGCATGCTGGGATTAAAGATGTGTGCCACCACCACCTGGTTTAGTGCAATTTTAATAAGGAGTAGGGAAGAGGTTGTTGGCTGACCTCTTAACACAAAGGCAGCTACAAAGTTTTATATGTGCAGTCCACATTGAGAGACATTTTAAGAGACTTATTATTCAACTACAACAAAGGCTTTGAGATAGCCAAAAGAAACTAATATTTGCATAGCCACACTGCTTGAATTGTATCCAAATAGAAAAGTTTGGGATCAAAGCACTAGAACTATTTACCCATTCTCCTTTACCAAGTGTCATAGACACTGTTCTATTGCTGTGAAGAGATACAATGACCAAGTCTTTCTCTTTTAAAAAAGCATTTAACTGGGAGGTGGGCGGGGCTGGCTTACAGTTTCAGGTTTAGTGAATTATCGTGGAAGGAAGCATGACCACACTCTGGCAGAAGCCATGCAGGGAAGGCTGTGGCAAGTCTTTTCTGGAGAGGGCCTAGAGTTTTGCATGGCTGCGATGGGTGACCCCTTCGTCCCAGGACTGCTTCTTGCTGATGTGCTGTCTCATGTTTGTCACTGTTGTATTCATTTTTCTGACATGAGGTGACCAGGCAAAGAAAGACCCTTTCTACCGTAGTATAGTCTGCTATGACTGATTCCTGGACATTAGCCCACACTATAGGGCAGATTCCCTGCAGAATCAATATGAAGATGTACTTTCATGAATTAATGTTGTTTAGATGATTTTATAGAATTCCTCCTGATTTGGTTCAAATAATTTTAGGAAGTTAAAATAATTGATAGAAAGTCTTAGGAGATGGTTTTAGTTGTTTTGCCAGAAAGATATATAGGAGTAAAATGAGCTTTCATACACTAAAAGCACATACATTGCACTACGAAGAAAAATAGTCTTGGAACAAATCAATGATCAAAGAAAAACATTCATTTATTCTAGGTCAGGTCCAAGGATGAGGCCATGGGTGTACACTATGATAAAGCAAGGTCATGTAAACTATTGCTTTGAGCTTATGAGCTTATAGAATTAAAAGACTGCTTTGAACAACATCCTGCTGTAACTCCCTCGTGTAACATTTTAATCTATGAGGTATTTTTTTCTTACATAGAGAACTTTTGTCTGAGAAGTTATATAAAGGCTGAAAAAAAAATAAAGTGTGACTGTTGGGGCTGTGCTCCATCCACCAAATGTGTGTATATGTACATAAACATGTAGGTAGGCATATATGTGTGTGTGTATATATATATATATAAAAACACATACACACATGTGTATTCTTGTGAAACTGGTGGTCAGGCCCACTGAGTGTATGTATGCAGGATTTCCCCCCTTTTGTTTCTTGCTAGCTTTTTTTTTTTTTAGATTTATTTTATGTATGTGAGTACACTATTGCTGTATTAAGACACAACAGAAGAGGGCATTGGATCCCATTTTAAATAGTTGTGAGCCACCATATGTTGCTGGGAATTGAACTCAGGACCTCCTGAAGAGCAGTCAGTACTCTTAACAGCTGAGCCACCTCTCCAGCACCTCTTGCTGGCTTCTTAAAGAGTTAAGAGTTCAGAGTTTTTCAGCAGGCACTCTGGCTGGCCCAAGTAGTTAAGTTTCTTTTTCTAATCCCTTGATGCTATCAGCAGGAATTAATTGCTAGAAGCCATCAGCTCTGCCCCCAAAAGAGCAACAGTCCGAATTACCAAAAGCTATCAGCTTTTGTTCCAGCCATTTTCTCATTCCACCTCAGTTTACCTGGATGTCAAAGCCAGTCTTTGATAATACATGGAGCTGGAACAGTAGCTGAGAGCTATATCCCGATCCACAGGCCACAGGGTAGGGGGTGGTGGGTAGAAAAGGGAGACTGGGCCTGGCATGAGCTTTTGAATACTCAAAACTCACCCACCCCCAGTAACACACTTCCTCCACAAAGGCCACACCTATTTTTATAATCCTTTCAAACATTTCCACTTTCTGGTGACTAATCATTCAAATATATGAGACTATGGGGGTCATTCTTATTCAAAGCAGCACACCAAGTAACCCAAGTCATCTTAAACATTCAAGGTTTGATGAAGTAAGATGTTTATTAGACCTCTTTCAGTTTGAACTAGATTACACCTTTGGAAACATACACATTTACTCTACAAGCAAGCAAAAGGGACTCTAGATGATTACTTCCTTTTGTGTAGATTGCTTTCAGGTCACTGTAAAAAGCTTAGGAAAGGATGACATCAGACAAGGTAAAAAGGCTTCAGCTGAAAGTCACATGGCAGGGATAATTACTACTTTGTTACACATGACCTTTGACACCCATTTGTGGTACAAGTTTTCCAAGCAGAGCCTGAAGTTTGACAGCTACTCACCCCACCTTCACTTGGCAGTGTGGCCACACATAGACACAGATCATCTGCTTTACTGACCACCACCATTGGTTTT
Organism: Uromys caudimaculatus; assembly: GCA_028551405.1. Classification (NCBI taxonomy): domain Eukaryota; kingdom Metazoa; phylum Chordata; class Mammalia; order Rodentia; family Muridae; genus Uromys; species Uromys caudimaculatus. The sequence continues at coordinate 3,464,474 of CM052711.1, read as the reverse complement.
CAAAGCAACAGATAGTCAACATTATTGACAGTTCTGCATCACTAAAAATTCCTTCCTACTGCCTACTACTCAAAAAGCTACCATCACTGCAGACTCCAACACTCAGCGAAAGCTGCTGCCTACGTGTGTGGTTTGACTGTAATCTGACTTCCTTTAATTTTTTTTTTTTTTTTTGAATAAAACTATAGAAAAACCAAAGCTTATTACTTAACCTTCTGTTTGGTTTGTTTTATAAGCTTAACTTACAATCTCAAAGTTTTTTGAAAAAGATTTAAAAACCATGAGAATAGAAATAAAAGTTTAACCAGTCCCCAGAGATCTGAATGAAACAAACTCGTTCCTAACTGTAAGGGAACGCCTTTCTCAAACATAAAGTTTCTTTCCAAGAGTCTGCAAAGGGAGATAGGATGCTCATTTCATGAGGACCAACATGTAGCATTTGAGGGAAAGAAAGATCACAGTATTTCGAACACTATTTAGAGTCAGCTGACACACCCTATGCATTAACTGTCTAGATAAAGTGCTGTATTTATTTTTTGCTTACCAATATACTAGCTAGTGCCTTCTGGAAAAAAAAAAAAAGGCTTATTTTCCAGGTTCTAGATTTTCAGTTTAGCAATATCGTCTTTTATAAAAACACCAGTAAGAAATTACTTAATCTTAAAAATCTAATGACATTTTTTAAAAAGTCACAGACCCTAGAAACAGCACCTAAATGTAAGCCCTAGTTTCAGTGTATACTGATTTTATAAAGCATCTCTCTCAAAAAAGTGCTCCCACCCCCATGAGTGATGCTGGTTTGTAATAGAAATCTGGTAAAAAAAAAAAAAAAAAAAAAAAAAAAAAAACCAACAAAACATCCCATGGGACCACCACAGCTTTCATGGAATCAAACCCAGCTTCCTGTTGTTTTTTCCTAAATTCTCCAAAGAATTGACATTGATCACTGCATTGAAAATAATTATGACCTCACCTTAAGATACTGTACATGAAAACAATATAAACATACTACGTGAATATCACATTTTTATACAGTTTGAGAAACACACACACACACAGAAGTATAGTGAACAGATTATATATTTCAAATAAGCTCACACTTGCTTAAGGCATCTTCTGCAGAGGAGGTCTTCAGACAGCCTCACAGATGGCCCGTGCTGGACCAGCAGACACTCTCCACTCTCCACAGAAGAACTCCTTGCTTCCTGTATCCATGAGCTGGATGTGATTATCACAGACTGCTAGAGAAGATTACAGAGGACAAGCCACCCTGTAAACTGGAGACAGCACTCACCCAGGCAGCTGAATCTATACACAGTGGGGCCTGACTAGTTCTGCTCAAGAGTAGGACTTTTTCCAAACTGAACTCAGAAATCCACCTGCCTCTGCCTCCCGAGTGCTGGGATTAAAGGTGTGTGCCACCACTTCCGGGCAACCATTTTCTTAAAGACCAGAATTTTAAAGTCTTTTTCAGTGAACTTTCAGATCAGAATCTATAATTCAGTTGAGTGTTCAGGACTACAGAAGTCATCTTGAGTTTTTCTACGAAAGTATGTACATATCTTCCTCATGGAGTTGGGAGTAATGGTGACCTAGAAGAAAAGGAAGAGTTAGAGACATCCCAAGTTAAAGTTCCAAGTCCTCACCGTAAGTGTCTGGGTTACTTATAATTGCCATTCTCTTGAGCAAATCAAAATCAGCCCCTCAATTGATAAAGCAAATAGTACTTCTTCATTGTCTTCCAATAAAGGAACATTTCTTTGGTAAAGAAATATTAGTTGTATATAGTGGCATACCCTCACAATCTTAGCACCTGGGAGGCTAAGGCAGGAAGGTCCTGAGTTCAAAGTCAGTCTGGGATACATAGTGAGAACCTATAAGTCAATAAAATGTAAAAACACCAAAACCAAACCCAAAAACCAAAACTCAACAAAATCCAAAACTTAAAAATTTAGATCAGCACATTGATCTTGAAGCTTTTCAAGATTTACATCATCAGTGAAAGCAATTTCACCTCACCCCTCATCATGGGGGATACAGGGACACAGATGACAAACTTTTGACTAGGAGCACAGAACACTCTTACTATTGAGAAAAGGAAACATTGTCATTTTCTGTAGCAAAGTGTTGGTTCAGCCTGCAGAGTCAACAGCCCTTCTACAATCCCTTGTTTCCTTTCCCAGAAGCACAGGCTAGGTTAAGGCTGTAAGTGGGCAGGACACCCCCCACTTTAGTACTAGTCTAAAGATATCGTCTGTCCCTAATTGGACTGGGTTCCTTTCCATCCTCCTCTTCAACTCAGAACAAGAGCCTTGTGAGCCCCAGGAGCTGAATGCCCTTCCCTGTAACCTCACCCTGAGTAACAGCAGCTCTGCATCGCTCTGCTGGTGCGCATGGCTTACCCAATGCTCTGTTACTTCTCTCTTCACCACTCTTATGCTTTACAAAGCTCACTTATTTCTGCCACAATAATTAAATGTCATGTCAGTTAATGAAAATGAACCTTAGAAATAAGTGTTCAGAATATTGCTATATGCAAGACAATCATAAACTTGAGGAAAAGCCAACAAAAATAAATAATACCCCCCCAAGGATTCTTTAATTTAATTGCTTTGAAATATCTAAGTTTCATTTTGATCATAAAATGCAATTACAAACTGAAAAATCTACTTATGGATGTTGGCAAGTTTCCCAAGTTTACTTAAAAAAAAAAAAAAAAAAAAAAAAAAAGAGCCATACTCTCTACCAGGAGAGATATTTTTGAATTGACACTCTAAATGGTGAAAGGAAGATTTTAGTTGAGTCAAGCAGTAAGACTGAGGAATATGAACAGATAAAAGGATTAATGGGGTAACAGGGCTGTTGAATAATTCAGAACAAAGTTATTAATCTGAGTCCCAGACAATCTTGAGATCTGCATTTGGTCCCCTTCAAATAGGACATGTATCCTCCCACACTGCAGGCTTACCGGGCCTGGTGACGTCTTTCCACTTTGTCTCCTGGAACTGGGTGTCTGGGATGATGGACTTCTTGGGGATGAATTCTCCGCCTTGCGTTTGGCTGCCATGGCCAATAACCAGTTCTTATTCTCTGGGGAGCTATTTTCTTTGCCCACCATTTCAGATCCTTCTCCACAAGGTCTCAAAGGAAGAGGCAGTGGTCCACAGCCTTCAGAAGCATAAGGACTAACAGGAGAAGGAGGCTCTGAGATGGCTATGCCAGCACCTTCAATCTTGCTTGATTTGGTAGGATCCACAGAATCTTGGCTAAGGACTTCCTGGGTGCCGGAAAGGCAGCATAGATCCAGATGAAGACTCTCCACTTGGCCGTCGAGCTCAGTGACACAGTTGCAGCTCTTCACACACTTTGGTTTCCCACTCTCCAGACAGCTTGAGTCGAGACGCCTCTTCACTCTATTTCTAGACTCAGAGCAAGCATCTGCTTGTGATGACTTCTGGCTCACAGGAATAAGGGCTTTTCTTAGAGATGAGATCTTTGTCTCAGAAGCAGGTGGAGTGACAGGTGGTGATGAGGAAGGTGTTCGGGTCACCCAGTTTCTAAGCGACATCTTGAAAGAAGAGAGTGGCTTGGGAGACACAGAAGAGATAGAACCTCTTCTGCTGCCTGGAGAACGGGTCTTGGCAGGAGTGGTTTTGACTGAGAACGTGGGGGTATTGGAAGGAAGAGGGAGGTCTCCTGCACAGCTTGGAGTACAAGCTGCTGACGAAGGAGAGGGAATGGACGGACTGCTCTTGGCTCTGGGAGCTTTGGCAGGAGTGCTCTGGCTACTCAGTACCGTTACTGAAAATGAAGAAGAGCGCGAAAATCAGAAAGAAAACAATGTATTCCTTGATTTTTCATCAAGGGACATATCTAACGTCATCATCTAAGGGCTGGTTTGCCAGTAAATAGATAGCTAAAATCATTCCATTTCTACCATACCCCCCCAGCACTTTTCCTCCCCTCTGTCTAACTGCTAGCTTCCTAAACCCCCTGATGTAAAATATATACTTGCAAAGCCTAGGAAAGAAAACTTTTAAATCACTAGCAAACCACTTCCAACAGTCTCCATGTACAAATAACACACAGCAATATGCTCATTTAAAAATTTCTAGCCTAAAAATTTTTTAACATGAGATCCTGTCTCTTTTACTTTATCACCAACATGTCTCACATGAACATAGGTTCCACTGACATTTCTGGCAGTACACTAAGGAACAGATGCAATATAACCTTTAACATGCGTCATAGTGCATTTTAACAGGACTGCAGGTTATTAGTGGTATCTTAGTCCTAAATGAAGTGACACTGCTGTTCTTGTAAACATTTGAAGGCCTCAGGTTCTCCAACACAACAAATGCACAGACCTAAAACTTGGCACAATCCCTCAGCACTTGACTTGGGCTCAACCACCCATACAACTTGTCACATCTGTGAAGTGAAACATCTTATTCTCACAGAAGTGATCCTACTGAGGTTACCAGTGTTCCTACTTAAATTACAAATGGCTAATACTTTTCACAAGTCGAAGAGTGCCACAGAACATTCAGCATTCAATGCCTGCTCTTTGGAAAGCAAATCCAGCTTGTAGACAGGTAGGTCTGTGTCCTTACTGCACACATAGCAAGTATTTCTTGAGAATTCTTACAAAGTTTATGCTTCTGCCCTCATAAATGCTAACAGCCAATACTGTATTTTTCACTCATTTTTTGAGCTTTCTAAATCAAATAACAAGAAAAAACATCACTGATACATTCTCAGTCAGTCTTTTTGATAATTACTAAATTTCATTTACATGAAAAGCAAATTTAATGGACTGATAGAAAATGTATTCTGGGCCGAAGAGATAGATGGTGGGGGTGGGAGGGAGGTTGAGGAGTATTGGCTGTTTGTAGAGTACCCAGGTTCAGTTTCTAGTACCCACGTCTGTTAACTCCAGTCCCAGAGGGTCTGACTCCCCTCTTCTGGCCTCTTCATACATACATACAGGCAAAATACCCATAAAAAAACAACCATAAAACTATTTTTAAAAAAGAAATGTAATAGATCTCTCAGCAAAAATAAAGTTTTACAAGTGCCAATGTTTGTATATTATTCTATCCTCACTATTTTATCAGTCTTGTCTTTTTTTTTTTTTGGTTTTTCGAGACAGGGTTTCTCTGTGTAGCCCTGGCTGTCCTGGAACTCACTCTGTAGACCAGGCTGGCCTCAAACTCAGAAATCCACCTGTCTCTGCCTCCCAAGTGCTGGGATTAAAGGTGTGCGCCACCACTGCCTGGCCCAGTCTTGTCTTGAATCAAAGTTTTGTCTTGTTTTTTTTAATTAAAAATAACATTTTAGACATTTATCGTGTGTGTGTGTGTGTGTGTGTGTGTGTGTGTGTGCATACGCACACTAGAGGGTATCTTGTGGGGACTGGCCTCTTCTTTACCATGTACATAAACTCAGATTGTTGGGCTTGACTGGTGCCACTAAAGGCATCTTGACAGCTCAGAATTTGATAAATACTTTTCTTTCAATTTTTGTCCTTAAGTAAGTGTTTAGACTTGTCTAAAGTGAATTTGTTCTTCCAGTAAAGTCACATCTGGCAAAGTCACTGTCCTAAGCTGCTATGAAAAGGACATTGGGCATGGGCATCACACATCTGCTCTGGGATTTGAATATGGTCACTATGGCTATGGCAGGAAGCAAGAAGCCATCATTGGCTGTACTGCTCAGTTCAGGTCGATAATCACGTCCTCCATTTAAACAGCCCATATGTGTATTTGCATAGAAGTCCTGAAACACTACATGCCTACTAGCAACATACCAAGTTCCAGTGAGGCTTTTGGGTAAAAAATAAATGGGGTAGAGAATAGATATCCAAGTTTTTGATACTCAAAAGCCACATGCTGCAAGTGTCTACTAAAGGTTAACAAATGTGATACTGGAGAGCAGAGGAGGGACTGAAAGATGGTTAAGAAATTGGGTAACTTCTTCTTTAGGCTGTTATGATACTGGGGTCAAAGAGAAGAGTTTGTGAACACTAAAGGTTAGCAAAACTTTGGGCAAATTAAAATTTTGTTTTAAAGTACAACCTAATTATAAAACTATGAAATCCTATAGTATCAGTATATCCCAGCAGTATAAAGGATAAAGTAAAGAGCCTTCTTCAATAACATTCTCATTTCACGTGTATTCTGTGCATGCCATAATTTACCACGTGTATTAGCATATGCAAATATATATGCAAACAGTTAAAAAACCCAACTAAGCATCTCAATCTTGGCTGCATAACAGACTTACCTAGAACTTTATGAAACTACTAACAGTTGTGCTCCACCCAAGACTTACAAAAATATGGGTAGCAAAGTATACAATTTTCAAAAGCTCCACAAGTGATGGAGCCTAGCCAAGACTGAGAACCTCTGGCCTCAACAATGCTGTGAGATCTCCAACTGAAGCACTGTTAAAAAACAATAAGTAATAGAGCAGGTGCTGACTGAAAAAGTAGGTCAAAGGGAAGAAGGTTATATCTTACAGTTAGTGTTAAGAAAGCCAGAGAGCCTATCTGAAACCAGGACAGAAAAAAATAAATAGAACTTGGGAAAGCAGATGAACACAATTCTCAAAAAAATGACAGTGTAGTCAAGAGCAGACAATCTGTGGAAGTTGGTTTACAGAGAGCAACGGCTGATGTGCTAGAGAGAAGGCCAGGCTAGCGTCACTCACTCTTCCTGAGTACTGGGATTAAAGGATGTGCTACCACACAGGCTTTGATGACTTTGGTCATACATGAACTTCATTTTCTGCTATTACTGCTTTCCTGCTGCCTCTCCCTCACTGCTTCAGCGCTAAGGGCACTGAGGCAGAGGAGACATGCCAGTGCTCTCCTGCTGCAGCACCTTATCCTCGCCATGCTGGGCCTGGAACAGTCTTCCAGATATCCACATGGCTCACCAACTCCTTCACTTACCTAAGTCACTGAGGCCCCTCTATCACAGAAACATTTGACAGCAATTTCCATTCTTTTCTCTCACTGTGCTAATAAGCACCTCCTGTTATTTCATGTGTTTATATCTGAGATTTGAGTCTCCTGGTCATGGCTAAACAAAACTAAGAGTACATAGTACATAACAGTCCATAATATTTGTTGGCTTTTCATAGATAAACAGAGTTGTGATCTGAATATTTCTCTTTTAAGAAATGCCAAGGGCTAGAGAGATGGCTCAGTGGTTAAGAACACTGACTGCTTTCCCAGAGGTCCTGAGTTCAATTCCCAGCAGTCACATGTTGACTCAAAACCATCTGTAATGGGATCTGATGCCCTCTTCTGGAGTGTCTGAAGACAGCTACAGTGTACTCATATACATAAAATAAATAAATCTTGAGAAAAAAAAAAAAGCCAAGATGGTGCTTTTCTTTAAAAATATTACCAAACAAGAACAAACCTAGCCTCCCATAGTACACAGTAGGACTCAATTAATGAAATAAAGAAACCACCACCAAAAACCAACAAACCAACCAACCACCACCAACATGTTATCCTTACCTGGGCAGGCTTTCACTTCTTTTTTCTTCTGAGAGGTCCAACCCACTATGGAATGTTTATCCTCTCCTGGTTTCTCCTCTAGGCCTCTATTCAAGCGCCAGATTTTTAGTGTATTATCATCAGAGCAGGTTGCAATCTAAGAACCAGGAAGAGAGTGAAGTGTCAAAGTTTAACAACAAAATAAAAAACAGATGTTGGCTGAGGGCTCATGGGTGACTAGTTTTCTCTGCTATAACACAACAGATGACATCTGAAAGATCATCTGTTTTTCTATCCTTGTGCTACAGAATCATTCTAGATTTCCATGATACATTAGTTTTTTACATGCACGCATGTACCAACGGAGAACAGAAAAGTTTATCAGATTCTACAGGAATGAAGTCACAGATGGCTGTGAGTTGTCATGTGTGTGCTGGGCACTGAGTCTGGGTCCTCTGCAAGAGCAGCAAAGGGCTCTCTCCAGCACACCACTCTCCCCTCATCTACAGCTTTACAGTCACAAGCTCATTTCTTTTTGGTCTCTAAAGAAGATGGGCAACGCCAGGCAGTGGTGGCGCACGCCTTTAATCCCAGCACTTGGGAGGCAGAGGCAGGTGGATTTCCTAGTTCGAGGCCAGCCTGGTCTACAGAGTGAGTTCCAGGACAGCCAGCTACACAGAGAAACCCTGTCTCGAAAAAGAAGATGGGCAACTTACATCTTTAACTTTTTATGTAACATTATGTAATTATGGTTTCCTTTTATGAAATGATCAATCAATATATATCAATTCTATAAGTTTCTTCTAAATTCTGCATGCTTAATCTTATTGCTAAAGCACTGAGAACATTTCCCGGATGAGACACAGCCTGTGCCTCCAGCAGTCCATGACAAGTGCAATGGAGCCGCTCTTCTCAGAGATGCTCTTTCAGATAGGTAAAGGAGCAATCTGGAAAAACAAAAGTTCACTAGTCTGAAAGAAGTTAAAAATAACCTTTGCCCCTTTAAAAATATCTGACCATTCCTGATCTTGGTCCCGAGCCTTTTATGGCAGAGAAAACCCAGCTTGAAGAGCTAGAGGCAAATGGCCACTAATGCCAGAGCTGTTCCCCAGCATTTGTTTATACAATTTCTCTATTTCAGTCACTAAACAGAAAAGAAAAAAAGAACACATGTTCTTTTAACTTGTGGCCCCCAAGAGACTGGCAACATTTTCCTTCCCTTACTGGGAGGCCAAAAGACACATATTTTACTCAATGAAAAATGTTTGTAACTCCACAACTGCTCTATAGTGACAATAATTATATTTATAGACACCTATTATACATCTGCTTCTTCACATTTTTATCTGATTTAAAAACCCTTCAAAGCTGGGCACAGTGGCATACACCTGTAAGCCAAGCACCTGGGAGGCTAGGGCAGGAAGACAGGGAGTCTGGAGCTCTGAGCGGGACAGCAGCAAAATATTCTCTTTCAAAACCAAAACGCTACAAAACATTTTTTTTTTTTTTTGGTCCAAAGTATCATGATTAAATGGAAAAGCTGGAATTCAAACTAAGACTTCTGTTCTAGAGTTTAAGGCCTAAAAAGACAAACTCAACTTCCCCAATTCTAAGTTTTTGAAAAAATTATTTTAAAGACATTTTAAAAGAAGTGGTCACTAGATGAGTATAGTTAGTCTTGCTTACCATTTCTGAGTTTTTTCTCATAGGAAATATAATAGTTGGAAAACGTTGGCATAATTAGATAAATAAAAGTGGTTTATCTTGGTAAGTTCAGGATGGTCTGACAACCCATATAAAAAGCAAGGCATTTTATAAGATATTACATAGAGTCTTGGAGAGGAAATGTCACAACTACAGTAATGAGTTTAAAAAAGATTTGTGTGAACGAGGAACTGCTGCAAGCACATGAAAGTGTGTGTCATAATGAAGCCCGTCCTTGTGTACACTGATAACACCAAAGCAATGGCGAGCAGGACAAACAAACAAGCAAACAAACAAACCCTAGGAAAAATTCACAGCAGTTATCAAACTGCTAACAGGCTGCCAGTGCCATGGTCTGCAAGATTAGAAAACAAAAGTAAAAACCAAGACAAGCAACAAAGCTTCCTATATGAAAACATAGCTTCTATTTTTGGCCTTTTTACATTTTAAGCTATGTGGCTACTAGTTTTCTGATCTGCTTCTTGTAGTTTAGCCACACACAGATAACTTGCCCTGATAAGACCAAGTAACCACTTTGTCAGTTACGTGTCAAATTCACACCACTTTGTGGCAAATAGCCAGCTGTTATTGTTAATAAACTCTAGTAATATGTAAAAAGGGCAAAAACTAACTTTCAACTGGTTTTTAATTTTTGTCTTTACCGAATTTCCATTTTGCTGTTATTTTCTTGACTCTCTTCACATCTTCATTTACTGCTCTGAGCTTTAGAGGGTTTTATGTATGTGTGAGTAGGTTATGCATGGGCACACTGGAGCCAGAGAAAGGTTGGGTATGCTCCCCCCTACAGCTCCTCTGAGACAGGGCCTCTCACTAATCAGAAGTTCATGACCACTCCAGCTAGGCAAGCTAACTGGTCATCAAGCCCCTGGAATGTTCCTATCTCTAATTCCCAACGACAAGAGTATAGGTATGTGCAACTACCTGAGCTTTTAAATTGATGCTGGAGATTTGAACTCAGGTCCTTATGATTGCATAGCAAGTGCTTTTACCCATGGAGCCACTTATTAATTTTTCATCTTAGATTTGGTTTTAATTTTTTTAATCTATTTTTAATTGTGTGTGTCTCTAAGCTTGTGACAGAAGGTACACATGGAGGCCAGATGCACTGGATGCCCCTGGAGCTGGCCTTATGGGCAGCTGGCTATGAGCCTCCTGATGTGGCTGCCGATGCAGTGTTTGTTCTTAACTACCGAGCTACTTCTCTAGACCTTCACTCCAGATGTTAAGATTTATCTTCAGTTCAAAATCTCATTCCATATTTAAGAAAAGGAGTGACTTAGTGAATTAGAAATCCAGTACATAATGATTTCTCATATTGGCGAGAAAAGGCAAGAAGAAAAAGTGTGTATGTTATGATTCACATGTGATATACATTCTGAATTCTTTTAAATGTCTAAACATAAAAATGTATCATTTTAAATAAACTGTGGGAAAATGTGCAAATCTTGGATCCACTTTTTAAAGTCAGTTATGAAGACTCATCCACAAACCTTGGTGAAGTCCGCTGGACACCAGGACACAGACGTGACCTCTTGAGAATGACCCAGGAGCACAGTAGGAGGATGCCAGGGCATGGAAACCTAGCCAAACCAAAGAGAGTAAGTCAGAAGAACGGTGTTTGCTCCCCCATAGAGGCCAGAGCCTCCTTGACTATGTCTTAGGCTTTAGGGTTGTTAGTAAAGGTACAGCTATCTACATTCAGCAGTCAAAGGCAAGAAGACTATGAGTTCAAACATCAGCTGGCTCTTATTTAAATTAAAATGCAATTGTGGCACTATCCCTCAGCCACTGAGCGCGCAGGTTCAGTTCTAGGCACCGCTCTTCAACCCCGTCCTGCTTTTACACAGCAGTCACATCCAGATCCTCTACAGTCAGCCACTTGCAGGACTGTTAGAATCAACTGAATCCTGAAGGAACCTGAAATGGGCAACTCGCTCTTTTAGGATAAGAAGGTTAAATTTTTCTGCTTAAAGCAAGACACATGGACTATGGCTAAAATCCAAAGCATCACCCTTTCATTTTAACTGGATAGCCTTCAATTTGAAGGAAGGAACATGAGCTACAATTTATTTTTCATTTAAACTTTTCCTTATCATTGGATGCTTTCAGTGATAGGTACTTAATAGCACAGTACAGTCAATTCTTTCCAAAGCTATCAGTATATTTTAAAGCACACAGGAACCAACCCCAGCATAATAAAGAGTACAAGCTCACTCTGCTATTATTAGTACATGTATTTGAAAAGCAAGGTGCATGGGGAACACATTCTCTATTTTCCTGAGGCTCTGAATCATGGATCATTTGCATGAAGGAGGCAACTTTGGAAAGAATACTGTGACAATGACTAAGTCAGCTTAACAGATTCTTCAGATTACAGCTAAGATAACTGACATTGGTTCATAAGGTTATCTAACTCAACCGTTACCACTCTTGTCTCTGCTATGAGGCAAATGTACAATGATTAAAATTTCAAAAACAAAGAATAGACTCTAATTTGCCTCGTTAAAAGTTTAATGTATTAACAGATACAGAGATCATTCCTATAATGCCATAGACTGTAAGTCACTCTTTCACAGAAAAATACACTTTATAAAGTTTAAAATATGATTTCTTACTAACCCATCATCCAGAAATTCTTCCTAGTCCATTAGGTTTCTTTACCCAAGAATCAAAAGACAAAGGCAGAGGAATCCTCACACCTGTGTAAGCATTTCTGGTAAGACATTTCTTTATGTCATTCTATGACCCTGCTCATTCCTTAGTTTCTAAGTTAGGGTCTACCTAGGAGAATCTAACTGTATACACATAAGATTAAAGTTTTAAGAAAAACCAAAGCCGGGCAGTGGTGGCACACGCCTTTAATCCCAGCACTTGGGAGGCAGAGGCAGGTGGATTTCTGAGTTCGAGGCCAGCCTGGTCTACAGAGTGAGTTTCAGGACAGCCAGGGATACACAGAGAAACCCTGTCTCGAAAAACCAAGTGCCTGCCAACAGAATGTACCAGTTCTGAACTTTTCTACAGGCTTAAAGAAAAAAGACTCCTATAAAAACTCATAGAGCAAAGAACCAATATTAATAGCAAGAAAGTTAGTATTTATTCACTAAATTCATAAACTAGGTACTTTATATAGTATCAAAAAATAGAAGGTACCTAAAAAAAAGCCCCCAAACCAAAAACATACGTAATTAAGTATCACATGACCTATTCTTTGATAGATATATTCTTACATGGACTGAGAGAAATGAAAATATGCTCCAACAAAAACATACAAATGGTGACAGCAGAATTTTAATAAATAATAGAGTAAAACAATTCCAAACATTTAAAATGACCACCAACTGGTAAGCAGATAAAAAAAAATATGTTTTGCCTATAAAACAGAACATTCCTTAGCCTTAGAAGTCCTGAAGTAATGTGCAACTTGCCCAAACCCGGAGAATATACTAAATGAAAGTCAGACACAAAATGCCACACATCCAAGGAGAGAAAAAATACAGTGATCAAACTGAATTGTACACAATAGTACTAAAGCATTCTTTAGTGATGCTGGGGAATCAAATGCAGTTTTGCATACGGTAGGCAAGCACTCTAACATCTTACTATACTCTGAACTTTTTAATTTTATTTTATTTTTTTTAAATTTATTTTATGTATATGAGTACACTGTAGCTGTCTTCAGACACACCAGAAGAGGGCATTGGGTCCCATTACAGATGGTTGTGAGCCACCATGTGGTTGCTGGGAATTGAACTCAGGACCTTTGGAAGAGCAGTCAGTGCTCTTAACCACTGAGCCATCTCTCCAGCCCTACTCTGAACTCTTAAGTAGATTTTTACCCGACATCTAAACTCTTGTTTTAGTAAAAAGGGGAAGGAACAGAAGCCAATTGCTGATAAGGTTTTTGTGAACTTTGGTAACAAGGGCTTTGACAGCTCAAGATTATCTTAGGGTACTTACTCTTAGACTACTTTAAACAGGATTAATTTTTCTCATGAATTTCAAATGGCTTTGAATTGATTTTTCCAACTAAGTTTAACACCAATTTATTATAAAAACCATCACTATAATTATTTGATTTCATTTCTTCCCTTTTGAGTGTAAGGAAACTTTAAAAAAGTTAAAAGCAAAAACAAAACAAAAAAACAACACAAACCACCTAAACACCTTGGGTAGTCAATACAGAAACTGTCCTCTTATATACACTCTACTTTCTATAGAATGTTAAAGACACAGAATCACAGAGCTAAAACTGAGAGACCCCTGGAAGTAAATGGCTCTTACCCTTAGACCTCAGAAAGCACTTTGAGTACTTAAGCATACAGGGAAAAAAATCCATCAGCACTTTTCCTCAAAACAAAACAAAACAAAACAAAACAAAACCTCCTTACTACGCCCAATTGGAAACCAAATCTAATCTTTATTTTTGCTATGAGATCATTTACACTTCCTAAAGTGTCAGGCTCAGTGTTCCGCCAGTCGGTGGTAGAATGGTCATGCCAAATGAGTTTATTTATAGCCACTTCAATACTATTCAGTGGCTCTTATCAGAAACAGACGGGGAAGAGAGGGTGGAACAAGGGGTGGGAAATTAAAAAGAACATTTAATGTTTGTCTTTTTAGAATGTCGAGCCTTAGTATCAGAGTTCATTTCTGTTTAGGCCATTCTCTTTTGCCTGAAGATATATAACCCTTTCCTTTTGTTCTTTCCTTATGCAAGGGCTTTAGCATAGGTCAGATCCAATGTGAGGCCTAATCTAACCCATTAGAGAAACAGTAGCAAAGTCAGACACCCCAGTGGTGGGGACACTAAGCGTATAGGGGATCCTGTTTAGACTCCTCCTTCCTTTAATAATGGAAAAGAGAAACTCAGCCATCTCACTGGGCAAATTCAAGTTTAGGAGCAGCAAGCTTGCCAAGATCTCAAATATCAGGGCTTGCACACTGAGCTATGTGCGGACAGGCAGAACATCCTGTCTGAAGCATGTCATTCAGTGGTGATGTGGAACCAAACCTGGGAATTTACTAAGGGTCACCCATATATGTGGTGGTCACAAGATTTCTAATGTTGGGGCTAGAAACCCCAACAAGTATTTAGTGTGTACCACCTCAATTCTTACTAACCAAATACAACATTTAAAAAGGATCCTGTGCTAGAGAAATTGGCAAAATTTATATGTATATATTTAGTTACATACATAATCATGTGTAATTATAATTAAATAACTTATCTAAAATGGCTTAAAATAATGGTTGGTATGTATGTATTTTTGCTTGAATATTTAATCTAGTATTTATGTATGAAATTGGCCATTCTATTATGTTATTTGATACACCTAAATTTTCAGTTGGTGTTTTTCTTTCAAGAAAGAATCCTCAAATGATACTGACTTGTAGAATGAATGAAATTCTGTAACTAAGTTGGGAGTTAAATTAGAGAAATAAATGCAGTAAGACAGTGAGGGAAGAAACAAAATACAAAGAGCAAAACTTTGAAACTCAAAATCTTAAATATAAGAGGAGCATTTGTGCTAGTAATATATGTAGAGGCAGTTTAAAACTTCAGGAAGAGTAAAGAAAGCAGGTTAAAGGCATTTTTGTAGGATGGGAATCTCAAATATACACTCCTAAGAAAAATTTCATTGAAACTCTAATAACAAAGATGCACATTTGAGACAAGCCTAACAGAACTGTCTTGGCCAGTGTGGCATCTCCATCTTGTGACCACTGGGGAGACTGTCACTAGAAGCTGTCCATGGGGACCATGTCATTCTTGCAACTCCAGGGGTAAGAATCATCTTTCTGCACTTCCCCAGGACTTCTTTCCATTAACATCATTAAAGTTTCTTGGCTTATGGCAGTTGCTTTAGAATATGAGCATATAAAATATGGTTTTTAAAAAGCATATATTCACTTAATAGACAGTAATGGAGAACCTATAAAATAAGGAAACATTAAATAATACTATTAATTGTATTAAAATACCTGTTAATAGCCTGAAGGCTAGATATTGCTGTAAGAAAAAAGAATAAGGAAGTTATAAGCAACTGTTTGCATGAAACTATGATGGATACCTAAGAAGATGACAATATGGAACAGATTCCGAGAAGCAACAGCATCGAAGGTTCTGACCACTTTTCAGAATTCTCCACCTCCTGACAAATTGTCCAGCAGGATACAGAAACCCCCAACCCCCGCACCACTTCTTGGTACATGGTATTGTTCATAAAAGGAAGTGCACAGCAAGAAGTAACCTTGCAAACGTTTGATGGAAAAAGCCAGCAGTGTGTGCTTGTGCTACATGAACCTCACCCTGGACCACAGCCTTCTATTTGTGTGGAGATTCCACAACTCACCTTCCAAATGTAGGCAGCTTCATCACTTGAACCACTGATTAAGAACTGGTCATCTGGACTAAGACTTGATTTTACATAAAAGGTAGAGTTCTGGTGTCCATTGAAGACAGCCACTGCCGGGGAGAAAAACCAAATTACTTGGCTACTATCACTTACAGTATTCCAATGAATGCAAATGACACACACCATACAAGTGTTATCACGGTCTCAACTTATGTTACCAAATAATAGGTAGCCAAGTGCCAAGACAGAACAAAATAAAACACAGATTAAAAATAAGGCTTGTATTAGACCCAATCTACTTAATTCAACATAAACTTGCTATGGAACTGACCAAATGTCATATAACAATGTCATGAAAAAGAATGCAGGACACCTAATCCTATATAAATACAGACTGCGCCTATCTTATTATCCTATAGAATTTCTCCATTGATAACACACTGATCTTACCACTGACTGTGAGCTTTTTGAGGGTACATCTCACTTTTTCTAGGCTGTAGTAATTTAAACAAGAATAAAACTTCAAATATTTGTTGAATGAAAGGTAAAAATAAGCGAAAAGAATCATTTGAATTCTGGCTGACATGACAAAGTTTATTATTTTACTTTATTATTATTATTATTATTTTTTTTTTGGTTTTTTCGAGACAGGGTTTCTCTGTGTAGCCCTAGCTGTCCTGGAACTCACTCTGTAGACCAGGCTGGCCTTGAACTCAGAAATACACCTGCCCCTGCCTCCCAAGTGCTGGGATTAAAGGCGTGCGCCACCACTGCCCGGTCTATTATTTTATTTTTATTATTATTATTTTTTGGCTTTTTAAGACAAGGGTTTTTCTCTGTGTAGCCTTAGCTGTCCTGGCACTCAGAGATCCACCTGGATTTTTTTTCCTAATCTAACTCTTTAACAGGCTGAATGACAGATGGACCTAGAGAGGCACAATGTATGTTCATCTGTAAACTGTGGTTAGGGTTAGGTTTCTCACTAGATACAGAAAAAGAGCAAGTAACACATTTTGTACAATGTGCTCTTGAGACTGCTGGCATCAGAACACTACTAGAAAATTTAAGCTTAGTTACCAGAGAATTTAAAAACAGATAAAACAGGAAAAAATCCAAAACAAAACATTTGAATGTTTCATGGAGGGAAGGAGGCAAGAGTAAGAATTTCAATGGCTTTTGCTAAGTATCACAGAAATCCATACCATTTAAAAAACACACGGGGGGGGGGGGAAGAGGGGGAACACCTTTGTATTTATATCTTTTAAACAAAACCAAAACCTGGTTCTGAAGAGATGGCTCAGAGTTAAGAGCACTGACTGCTTTTCTAGAGGCCCTGGGTTCAATTTCCAGCACCTACACTATGGCTCGATAGCTTTCAACTGTACATGTAGATACAACACTCACACACTTAACAAAACAACAACAAAAACCCCTCATTATGATAAAGACCTACATGCCTTCATTCTGAGCACTGCTTCAAAACTGAAGTTATTTATCTTTTGCATTGAACCATGAACGGAAAATTATAAATTGAATTTCCTACTAACCCTATTTTTTGTTTGTTATGTTTTTTTTTTTTAAAGACAAGAGTTTCTCTGTGTAGTCTTGGCTGTCCTGCACTGTGCAGACAAGACTGGCCTTGAACTCAAGAGATTTGCCTGCCTCTGCCTACCAAGGGCTGGGACTAACGGTGTGTGCCACCATTGCCTGAGACTAATCCTGTTTTTATTGCCCTCTGCTGGTCTAGGAAAAGCTGATATGAAGCACATTGCAAATGTTTCAGATATGGCAAAAACTCCAAAACCCAACTGCGGCTTTCATTATAATTAACTCACTTTGATTAGTTGTTGTTCTGAGGTGAAGACAGAGTCTTATTATGTAGTTTAAGATGGCATTGAACTACTGATCCTCCTGCCTCAGTCTCCCAAACACTGGGATTGTAAGCATGTGGTATTATGCCTGGCTTCAATTTAATTTTTCTATGTTAAACTGAGCACGGGATGCAATTATTAGTATATTACAATACTGTGAATTGAAAAAAAAAAAATCACAAGCATGAAGTCCTTGTCCTTTCCAAAGTCTTGGAAAGGCGGGTCGTTTACCAGACACTGTTTATACATACATTTAACTCTCATTCTTTGACATTGGCACAAGGTCTCTTTATTATGTAGTCCTGGCTGTCCTCAAACTCAAGAGATCCAGCTAGCTGTTACCTGAGTGCTAGGACTAAGCATGTGCCAACACACCTAGCTAGCATTCTAAAAAACAAACCTATCCACGAGAACTATTTTAAAATTGCAGAAAGGCAAACTAAACTCAAGACCCTTTGGTACTACATAATAGGACATCATACATAAAATAGTATACACTTGATAACGAACCAGGATTCTATTTCATCTTGTGTGTGTGTCCCGTGAGCTGTACAGACACTATGTAGAGGCTAGAGGTCAAAGAATACCAGGTGCCTTCCCCATTATTCTATCTCCAACCTTAGATAAGTCTGTCACTGAACCTGAAGCTCACCAATTCCACAAGACTAGCTGGCCATAAGCCCTAGCAGTCTCCCAGAGCTTCCCCAGCAGAGATTACATGTGGGTGCTAGTGATCTAAACTCAGATCCTCATGTCTGTGTGGCAAGTACTTTACAACTGAGCCATCTTTCCAGGCCATAGAGTATTCTTTTTCTTCTCTTCCTTTATTTTTGGTTGTACTGGGGATTGAACCTAGATCACCAGACAAGTACAAGAGCTAGATTCCCTAGCCGATTGTCTTTTGAAGAAAGATTTGAACAGTCATACCAATTAAGGTTATTGCTACAGATCATGTAAGATCTAGGCTAGGGGAAAATATTTGGAAATTTCTCGAAGAGTACAACCAAAATGACCCAACTCTGTAGAATTTCAAGATTTCTTGTTTATCAGCACATTTGGGAACTAAATAGTTCTGGGAATGGAATGTGGAATTCAAAGATTTTTTAACAAGCTAAACTTGAGGAAGAGCTATGGTACTAGTACATATGTAGATTGCTTAAGTAACTGATTATCTTTAAATAATGCTCAATCCCCTACAATATGCTTTGAAATCATGAGCTTCTTTTAAAAATATTTACTAGTCTTAAGGATCAGATTCTATTCTTATATCTCTTTAAAATATATTTATGTTTATATGAGTATTTCCCCCTGTATATTTGTATATCACGTGCATGCCTGATACCCTACACTGAAGCCAGAGAGAGCATCTGATTCCTTGTGTATACTGGGAATTGAACCTGGGTCCTCTGCAAGGGCAGCAAGTGCTCTTAACTGCTGAGCCATCTCTCCAGCCACCACCCCTAACTTTATATTCTTGAGGGAGAGAGAAAAGAAAAAAGGTAAGAAAAAAGGTGGGAAAGACACACGTCAGGAAACAAATGGTTTTGTCTAACATTGAGAAGGCAAAACCTATCAGAGAAATCTACAATTCTCTAGTTTTAAAAGTCTAAAACTTGAGAACAGTTTTCTTTACTTTGCGAGCTATTAAATAGAAAATCAGGATAATCTTAGGGGCTGGAGAGATAGCTCAGAGGTTTACAGCATTGATTCTTACAGAGGATCCAGGTTTGATTCCCAGCACCCACTTGGTGCTCACAACCATGTGTGTAACTCTAGTTCTAGTTCTGTAACAGCCACAGACATCAGGCATACACTTGGTACATATTATACGTAGGCAAAAACCAGCAACAACCAAAAAACCCTCATACATATAAAACAAGTAAATCCTTTTAAAAAAAAAAAGACAACCCTGAACACAGACGGAAGAGCATGGTTTTAGGAGACTCACTGTCCACCATACACGGTAGAATTCTATTCACTTGTAAAACGGTCATAGGAACATACACTCATGAAAACACCACAGGAACTAACATAATCCTCATGTGGCTAATGTTTATTTTAGGAAAGCAAAACCAAAAATAAAAATGAAAACTACTACTGAATTATTAACAAAAGAGCAAATATTAGTTTCCTGATAAGAGAATTTGAATAACCAACAATTTACCTGGAGAAGTCTTTAAGCCAGTCATATTGAACATATAGATGTTGTCATCTGTGCAGTTAGCAAATAAAGTAGAGCCAGTAGAGTCTAAAACCAAACTCGAGTATCCTGGGAAAAGTTAACAGACTGTCAGTGAGGTTAAAGTGTGGGGTCAAAACCAGTTCATGCCGTAAGATAATTCTGTTTCAAAAATGTGAAGAAATCAAAACTATATTAAGATTTTTATCTTGGGGGCTGGAGAGATGGCTCAGTGGTTAAGAGCACTGACTGCTCTTCTAGAGGTCCTGAGTTCAATTCCCAGCAACCACATGGTGGCTCACAACCATCTATAATGGGATCTGATGCCCTCTCTGGTGTGTGCCTGAAGACAGCTACAGTGTATTCATCATATATAAAAAATAAATAAATAAAATCTTTAAAAAAAAAAAAATTTTATCTTTACATCCATATACTTAACTGTTTCTCAAGTTTTTGCTGAAATTAGCATAGTATTAACACTTTTTTTATTTCTAATGAAAATACATATTTCACCCCAAATTCTACAAAGGCTTACCTAGTTTTCGAGTGCTGGTACCTGGGTACAGGAAAGACTTGGATGCTATGGGTTCTTGACGGTAAGCAGTGTAATTCTTGCGTAAATCCCATACCTTGATTACTCTAAAAACCAAGACAAGTACTTTATAAACCATCTAGACCAGTGGTTCTCAACCTTCCTAAGGCTGTGGTCCTTTAATACAATTCCACATGTTGTGGTGACCCCAACCATAGAATTATTTTCATTGCTACTTCACAACTGTAATTTTGCTACTGTTATGAATCATAATGTAAACATCTGATATGCAGATGGTCTTAGGTGACCCCTGGGTGGTTTGACTCAAGAACTGAAAACTGCCAGTCTACCCCTGTGCTAACAATGTTACTTACATGAGTGTGAAATGACTTTTAATCTATGTCCTCTGGCACACTGCCCAGGTATACTGAGGACAGCTCACTGGAATCCAATTTAACTATTTCATTCGACTGTTTCCAATGTCAAGCTTATAGTTCATACAAACGGAAGCAGATGTGATGTGACCCAGTGATGAGTCACCGACACTTATCCCAGGGCAGTGGGAAAAGGAAGACAGAGGTCAGATGTCCACAGTCATTGCTCCATTGTTCTTCTAGAAAAAACACTTCCTAACCTTTAAGACTGCATATATCCCCAGAAACACAGGGTCCACACCCCATGATTTATTTCTATACATAACTCTTTAACTAACCACGTTTTCCTGTGAAAGAGAAAAATCTTTTTCATTTTACCTATTGGGTTAATTGTCTTGTTCCTTACTTTTACTTTGTGGGTTATCTAGAACTATATTTATCATAAAATAGCAGTACCTTCAGTAAGACATTTTTTAAATTAAAAATTCAAATACAGAATTGTATTTATAATTAGAAATATAATAGGCAAAGATGTACACATAAAGAATCCCTGCATATAAACAATCTATTTTTACAGTACTCTGTAGAGAAAAGAACAAATGAACAGCACTGCAGACTTATTTGGCCAAAAGTATTTAGACCAATTACAGATAACATGTGTCTAGAAGTATGTAGGCCTTAACTGTACTGTCTGTAACACAAGCAAGCTACCACCCTGCAGCAGACACCGCTCCTATGTGCCAAGCACAGCACATGCACTATCTCAATTTTTATTTCCCAGTGCAACCTGTAAGCTTCCCAGCTCCAACACCCACTGTGTCTAAAATAAGGCACATACACAATTACTTTAATGGGACTAGGTACGGCCACAGTTCACAAAAGGCAGTGGCGTAAAAAGCAGAAGAAATAAAAGTCTTTTACCCATCCACGGCTCCTGCTGAGACTAATGTATTCTCATCCTGAAAGAGGACCACAGTAACACTCTGCTGGGAATCCTAATAACACAAGAAAGAAAAAAGAAGGAAATTCTGTTTCAGGTATCACAGCTTCACCAGGGCACTTAACAATGTACTTACAACTAGCTTTTCTGAAGCTGCCGTGTCTCCTAAAAGTGTCAGGAAGCTTCACTGATACCTTAACAATATGGCTGCCTAAACACTACCCAAAGAACACTAACAGACACGCTAACATGGAAGAGGTTATCTCACAGGGTCCCACATATAGACAAACAACTATAAGCAATGAAGGAATGCTGAGAGCAGAATAGTAACCTCCAGAGTGGAAGCTCCCTGAACAGTTATTCCACACCATGTGGTCAGCCCTGAAATCATATATACTAAACAAACAGAATGTGTTATATTTATATATTTAGGCACGTATGCATGTGTACATACAACAATAACAAAGACAGAGAAGCCATGATTTTGAGAGAGCAGGGAAGGATAGGAGGCAAGAGTAAAGGGAAGGGGTAAAAGAATACGTTACTTTTTAAAAGTTTATTAAAAAAAAAAAAAAAAAGGCAGGGCATGGTGGTGCATTCTTTTAGCAGGTAGGAGGCAGAGGTAGGTAGATCTCTTGAGAGTTCAAGCCTAGTCTGGTTTACATAATAAGTTCCAGGTCAGCTGAGCTATTTAGAAAAACTGTCTCAGAAAAAACAACAACAACAAAAAAACCCAACAAAATTAAAACCAAACAAACAAAATCATACTTACAAAAAAGCAAAAATTTCCCTAGTTTGGTAAGATGTTTCAGTGGGTATGACATCTGCTGCCAAGCCTGAAGAACTGAGTTCAATATTCATGACCCACACGGTATAACTGGGCTCCCACCAATTGTCCTTTGGTCTCTCCATGCATGCCATTTGTGTTATGTGTATGATGTGGGCACACATGTGGAGGTCAGAGGACAACCTGCCTGAGTCAAGTCTCCTTCCACTGTGTGGGTTCCAGGGACCAACTTCAGGGCATCAGGAATGACAGAAAGCTCCTTTACCCACTGAGCCACGTTGCTGGTCCTCTTAATCTTTTCCTAATAACTCTAGATATGTTACCAAGGAAACAGCCTAAACATTACTGCTATATGTTAACATTAACTTAGTCAGCAAGATAGTCCAGAAGATAAAAATGCACTTGCTGTGCAAACTTGGCAGCCTGAGTTTTATCACAAGAGACCAAGGTGGAGAAAAATGGGTTCTAAAAGTTGTCCTGATTTCCACATATGCTCAAAACATGGGCATACCACACAGATAAACAGAGGAATAAACTGGCCACTGCAGGATGACTTGTCCAAGTCTGCTCAGCGCTCCCTACAGTATAGGAAATTGATCTCTCCTGTGTCTGATTCACCAGACAATGCTGCTGTACGTTCAGTTACAGGTGCAGAAAAGGCGCTGGTTAGAGGAACTTTATCTCCTAATTGCTACTCCCTCACAAGTTCTCTTGGAATCCAGTGAAATTTGACACTTTAATGTCATCTGGTCCCCACATACATAGAGTATGGACTGAAGAATACACTGTTCAATCACAATACTTTAGCAGTTACACTTCCCCCTAAATATTTATTCAGCCCTTACACACAGGAATATCAGAAAACTGCATTAATGAGATCAATGGCCACTTTCTTTTCTAGAAAAAAGATCTACTGTGGCATGTTTTGAGCTTCTGTCTACTACACATACGACTACAGCAGCACATTCCACACACAGCATGTGTGGGGTGGTAAATAGCAGGGTCAGGGTCTGAGACGGCTTCTTTGCTGGTACGCCTGAAGCATACATTGTAAATAGGCCAGACGGGCTGGGGTCTTACAAGCTGAACTTGACTTCTCGTCTGCCTGACACCGCCCTCAATGATGTAAGAGGCATCTAGTCACTTTCCACAAGCATAGCAATCCCCTAGCCCAACGCCACCAGCTACTGAGTGACTGTGAGCCATTCCCACTAGGCTCTATCCAGGAAAGGGGGAACACCCCAGAGTTGCTGGCCATCCTCAAAAGGTTGGGGAAAGAGATCAGATCTATATTCTATAGGGAGCAAGAGTGCCAGAAGAGACTAAAACAAGGCATCATGCATATTCCAGGATGGCTTCTGGAGCTTGTGGATTAAACAATCTTAGCCTACTTTATTTCTGAAGGCTCCCATCTTTCTACAAGATCAAAGGGTATAGTTACTCTCTCCTGTTGAGATAAAACGTTTTCTAAGTATGACAGTTTATTTACTTTCATTTGGTTAATAATGTGAACCCACATTCTTGAAGACTGGGAAAATTTTGCAGTTAAGATGCTTGTTTAAAATAGCCAGTTATTCCTTTAACTGTTGTGTTAGAGCAGTGCTTCTCAACCTCCTAATGCTGCAACCCTTTAATATAGTTCCACACGTTGTGGTGACCCTTAAAGTTGTTTTCATTGTTACTTCATAACTGTAATTTTGTTGTTACTAATTGTAAATATCTGATAATGCAGGATATCTGATGTGACCCTCAAGGGGGTTGCGACCCACAGGTTGAGAACTGCTGCTTTAAAAGCTGTGCATGTGTTTATTCTACATCAAATTACTGTGCCCCAAACACCAGAGTTCCCTTAATCTTCTGAATATATTTCTATCACTCAAGGTGACTTGCTCCTTTCCCCCAAGTCCATATGACTCTGAGATCATGGTGTATATCTATAGTACGTGGGACTTAGCAGCTGGCCTGCCAGCCAGTGTAGTTTCTGTTTAACAGTCTTTGCATGACTGTGAGCGCTTTGACATTTCTCTAAAAATGTGAAGTCATGACTATAGAAGAACAATCTAGCAGATCTAGCAAGCACCCCCAAAACTTTAATACTAAAATTGTATGACTTTCAGCACCATGCTCACAGTAAGTTGAACAAAACATCTAGACAAAAATAACTAAAACTCCATCCATCTTTATATTACCTATTTTCACTAAGAATAACATAGTGCATGAAGATAGGGACTCAATTCCCATTAAAAGCTTGTCATTTGGACTTGAACATGGTTCTTCAAATTACCTTTTCACCTTTTATAACAATGCATGTATGATCAGAAAGCTGAACCTTTACCATGTTCCCTACACAATCCACTGGAGTTTGAGAACCACTGCAGTGGTACTAAGTTATAAACAGTTAATAAAAAAAAAGAAATTAAGAGTTACATCCATCTTTTTGCCTGACAAATTCCTTAAAAGAGATTTGATTCTCCCTACTGTTAAGAGCCACTAATGTCATGCATGGTGGCCCACATTTATAGTCCTAACACTTGGTAGGCCGAGATAGAAAGATCATGTATTCCAGGCCGGCCTAAGCATACAGAGATCTTGCCTCAAAACCAAGCAAACACAACAATAACAACATCAATCACAACAAGTTCCTATTTACACATATACTTTTCTAAAGCCTTACCACAGAAGGAGCGAGTCCTTTTGGATTGTGTTTCTTCTTGGGTTTTGAAGGGGTTTGCTTGTCTGCAGTATTGTGAGCACCACTGATCTGATTCACTTGTCTATAAAATCCATCTGAAAGGTTCCAAGGAAATTGATGTTAGTGTTTTCTGATTTCAAGCTGAAAGTAATATTTAAATATTTGCATAGAACCTCAACATTTTGTGATTTTTGACTTACTAGTAAAATACAAAATAGTTATTTAAAAAACAAAAACAAAAAAATCCCCGAAGAGGCTCAGCAGGGAGAAAGATATTTGATGCCAAGCCTGATGACCTGAGTTCAACCCCAGCTCGCACATTCAAATGGGAGAGCGGGTCCACATGTGCCGGTGTGCGGGAGAATGGGTCCACATGTGCTGGTGTGCGCATACACAATAAACTAAAAACCAAACCAAACCAAACCAAAACCAAACCAAACCCAAATCCCAAAGAGCTAGTTTATCTCCCATGGTGAATTTATAACATACACAAAGAAAGAAAAATACAGATATAATTATACAGTTTTATTTATAATGGCTAAAACACGTAACCAATCAAGGTATCCTTCAATGGGTGAATGGATACAATGTGGTATACCTGGACAAAAGAATAATTCTGTGCCAAAAAGAAATGAGTTATGTCAGGACTCCATTATGAAAATCTGGAAAACCATGGAGACAGTTAAAAAAAAAAAAAAAATCAGTGGTAGCAAGGCTTAGTGAGGAAGTATGAACACCAGAGCACAGACATATTTTAGGGCAATGAAACTACTCTATGTATTACAATGGCAGATACATGTCATCTATTTGTCAATATCCATAGCATGTGTAAAATGAAAAATAAACCCTGATGCAAATTATGGATTCAGGGTAATTATGTGCCCTACGGTGCCAGAGTATGGAGGTCAGAGGACAACTTAAGGGAGTTAGTTCTCCCCTTCTGCATGTAGGAACTGAACTCGGGTAGTTGAGGTTTGATGACTAGCACTTTTACCTGATGAACCATCTTGTCAGGATGAAAAAGGAAAATTAAAAACAAACAAAAACACCTCAAACAAACCTTTATTCAGTGAACCTATGCATTAGTTGTATTAATTCTATCAATAATTTAGGTAAATGGAATTATAGTTCAGAGGCAATATGAAATTAAAAACATGTATTAATAGCTCTGCAATAATCATTACCTTGAGAATTGTGCAATAAGCAGGACTGGGAACACAAGTGCCCCCTACTGGTATCAGATGAAACCACTGGCATTTTCATTTTATTTTGAGTATCTTATTTTATTAAGCATAGGGTGAGCCACATTTATTAAAATTAAGACAGAACTAGCTTACCTTTTTTGTTGCACCTGGTGTCCCAGATCATAATGTTGCCATCTCTCCCACCTGTACAGAATACAGCTGTGGGAAGAGTTCATCATGATGTTGTAAAACTAGTCAGACACATTTCCATTTAAATTTCCCAGAGAATGCATTTTCCAAGTACTGAATTTGGCACCACAGATCACAGTAAGAAAATAATAGTGTAGCAATTGTTAACATATAGGAGAACTTACTATCTATCTTAAGTTCTACATCTTTTCACACATTACCTCAATTCTGCCTGTCAATCTAATAGGTAGGCACTACTCTTCCTAGTTTAAGATAGGTAATGCCTAAAAGTTTTCTTTTTTTAGCAGGTAAAAGTACTACCTCTGAGTATGGAAGAGGCACCAGCATTTAATAGAACACAGTTCTTCCATTTATTTGTAATGTTTTTTGGGTTTTTTGGAGACAGGGTTTCTCTGTGTAGCCCTGGCTGTCCTTGAACTCAGAAATCCACCTGCCTCTGCCTCCAAAGTGCTGGGATTAAAAGGCGTGCGCCACCACTGCCCGGCATGTTTTATCTTTTAGGTAAAAGTGGAAACTAGGTATATAGCTTCAGTGGCACAGCATTTGCCTAGTATGCACAAGGCCACTGCAAAATATTCACATTTACAAAAAATTTAAAAAGAAAATTCTGCTTCCTATACAGAAGAGTGAGCAATTAACAAACTGATTCACTATAATAGTTATAAATTGAACAAAGTACCAAACAACTACTTGAGAGCTTTGTGGACACTGAATAAAAATACCTAATTTTGTAGGAGGAAACAACTAAATCGGATGATTAGACTGGAGCAAGCAAGGCAAAAGGGACTAAATGCCGATAGAAAAGCCTGCCAGCTTCCTTGTAAGACAGAGGAACCAGGAAAGAGACTGGGGATGGAGAGGGGCTCTATCACAGCAAGAGCTGCCCAAGCTGGTGAGCCAGACATAGAGCGAACCTTTACTTATGTCTTCAAACTCAGCCTCATCTCTGGATGATATGTTGGAGTTAACGCTTCACCCTTAGATGAAGAACTACAGGAAAATCAGTTTCCTCTATGGATCAGCTTCCTGATAAATTTCTAATCCCAGTGGTTAGCCTTAAATACATGCACAAAAAGCAACATTAAATGGACTCAGTAGGTTGTACATACATAGTGTCAAGTCCAAAGGAAACTTCATTTCCCCAAATTCCAAAAGGCAGATGGGGCAAATGGCTATCTGTGGCACTCACTAACATTCCAAGTACACTTTGGCCTCCAGGCTCCCTCAGCATCACAAGTACCTGTTACAATTTTCTAAATCCTAGCTCTTCTCACCACCTCCTCTACTCTAAACTTCCCCCACTGCCAGCTACTTGTTCTCCTCATAATCCTGCTATGCTCTCTGTCCACACCCCTCTAACTTTGTCCCTCCTGCTTTGCTCATGGCCAGGTCCAATCTGCTGGCTGGCTATATTTAGTCTACTTTCTCCCTCAGTTCTTCTATTCTTCCCGATGCCTCTGGCTGCTCTCTCTCTCTCATACCTACAATAAAAGCTTTCAAATACCATGGGGCGGTTTGTTGTCAGTTTGTACATATCTACATGCTAGTATGGCTCACTTTCCCTGAGCCAACCAAAAGTTCAAATTAACTTTCAGGTTTTATCTCTAAACAGGTGTGAGCTTTATTATACTTTTGATTAATAATGAAGAAATTAAGAAAAAAATTGTCAGAAAGTCTGCCCATGATCAAGCAGAAGGTGACTACAAGAACAGAAATATTCCCACAGTTAGAGACACCTGACACATACATACATACATGTTTAAGAATGTGTGGTGGCGCACGCCTTTAATCCCAGCACTTGGGGGCAGAGGCAGAAGCAGGTGGATTTCTGAGTTTGAGGCCAGCCTGGTCTACAGAGTGAGTTCCAGGACAGCCAGGGCTACACAGAGAAACCCTGTCTTGAAAAACCAAAAAAAAAAAAAGAATGCAAGGTTACACAGGAGAGGTAGAAATAATATGAATACAGTATATTCACTTATGAAATTCTCAAAGTAAGTTTAATTTTAAAAATTATTCCTCAACTGTAGCTGTACACTGGAATCCCTTGATGAAGTTAAACAGACAGGCAGAGAGATAACGTGGCTTCTCTACTAGAGATTACCATTTAATTAGCATGTTAAAAAAACATCAGAGAACCAAAGATCACTGGGGTTGAGAACCAACAGCTTAGGATGAAGAACTGGCTTCAAATTCAAACTAAGTGAAGAATGAGAAAGGATCAAATATATGTAACTTTTTAGGGGACAAGAAAATAAAATTTATAGTTAATTTTAATTATCTACCAGAAAATCTAATGTTATTCCTCCTCTTTCTGGCCAAAGTGTACCTATGCCTAACTTACCAATCTTTAGAAGATAGCCATTCAGGGGAGGCAAAACTAGCACCAACATGTCTAATTAGCATCATTAGTATCTTGTTCATACAGGGTTGAATAAACCAGACTAATCAACTTTTCTACTATGCTACCATAAAACTAAAAAAAAAAAATTCCCCATAAAACCCCCCACTAACATTTATGGTCTCCAGGTTTCTTTTTTTTTTTTTTGGTTTTTCGAGATAGGGTTTCCCTGTGTAGCCCTGGCTGTCCTGGAACTCACTCTGTAGACCAGAACTGTCCTTGAACTCAGAAATCCACCTGCCTCTGCCTCCCAAGTGCTGGGATCAAAGGCGTGCGCCACCACTGCCCGGCTGGTCTCCAGGTTTCATACCCCACTTTTTCTTTTCTTTTTTTTTTTTTTTTTAAAAGGATTTATTTATTTTATATGAGTACACTGTAGCTCTCTTCAGACACACCAGATTACATTACAGATGGTTGTAAGCCACCATGTTGTTGGGAATTGAACTCTGGAAGAGCAAACAATGCTCTTAACAGCTGAGCCATCTCTCCAGCCCCCCCATCTCATTTTTATGCTCACAATTATTTTCCTGATTTAAACAGTGTTGGGCACTAATATAATTAAAGTAACAAATGAAGGCCCAAGGAGATCAAAATGACTTTGCAAAGTCTAAAATAAAAATTGTAAGTTATTCTATACATGGCTAAGTGGAGGGCAGGCTGAATCTGTTTCACTGACCAACCTATGGGACATTGTAGGCAGTTTCCAATTCAGCTAACTCATGTACCACTAGAAGCCAGGATAAAAGCCACTAGCTCCACACCCAACCCAATGCATTTTCTTTTACATGACATTTGGCATAAACTTATCCATACTTTTAAAAATTAGGCAAAGGCACTGACAGACATGGTGTTTCCCTTTCCAACACTGTTAAATTAGGTAAAATTTCATGATCATAAATTATTCCTATAAACTTAAATTTAAATCTAAGAGTTCAACAAATGAGAATGCAGATATTCTTAACTTTATACAATACATTGTTAATGAACAGTTATGTGGGATCATGACATACACATTGCCTTTTCAGAATTCCAGCTTAACAGCAACTACAACAGAATAAACTTAACTTTGTAACCTGGAAACGGTGGCACATGTCTGTAATCCCAACATGGGAGGCTGAGGTGGGAGATCACAAGTTTCTAGGTAGTCTGGGAGCCTGTCTCAGAAATACAAAACAATTTAACTTTGCCAAAAGTCTAAACCACTCAATAGCTTAGTTTAGTATTCCTGAGCATTTGTATGAATAAATAAAATATACTTTGCCAAGTAAAGTGGCATATGCCTTTAATCCCAGCACCCGGGAGGCAGAAGCAGGGGAATCTCAGTCATTTTGAGGCCATCTGCTTTACATAATGAGACCCTGCCTCCAAAATCTCAAAAAACTAACCATTGGGGGTTAGTCTGGTGCTGCCATATATTTAAATGCTAAATACCTGCCCCCCCAAGAGATAGTTGCCCCCCAAACAGACCAAGTGATGCTATGCAAACCTTGCTCTGCAATTTAAAACTATTGGTCAAATAAAGGTGGCTATAGTCAGTCACTGGGGAGAATAAAGAGAGGTGGAGTTTGAGTTACTGGGCTGGGGAGTGGCAGGTAGGGACCATGAAGGATAAAGGAGAGAGAAGGAGCGCAGACGAGAAGATGGAGAGAACCAGTCTCCATTAGTCATGATGGACCAGCAGCATGGTGGAGAGTGAAATGCCTCCCCACGACACCACACTGCTGGGGCAGAAATACCCAGGAAGATTCAAACAGCAAGTATTTGGGGAAGCAGTCAGTCTAGGGTTGGAGAATTAAACTAGGGGTTAATACCCTAGTAACTGCACAGAGCCTAATAAAAAAATCAGTTTGAGTCTCATCCATTTGAAGCTAGACAGGGATAAGAATAAATCAATTCTCTTACAGCTAATAATAGTACTATCTTAGCCACCTGCAAAGTTGGTTATAGAAAAAGAAAAATTGTCCTAAGTCTATTACCTTCCAGGAGAAGCTGAAGATAATAACCAAAGAATGGACACAAGGGCTGGAGAGATGGCTCAGAGGTTAAGAGTACTGATTGTCCAGAGGATCCGATTTGATTCCCAAACCCCTCACCATGGCTCAGAATCTCCCAAAGAATCTCGTGCCCTCTCCTGGCCTTGGCAGGCACTGCACACATGAAGCACACACATGCAGGTGAAAGACCCATACGCATTAAAAATAATAAAAATAAATTTAAATGAGTTTTAACCAACTAACTTCACTAAGATTTTCAGTTAAAACAAAATCTCCACCACCTAGTTAGGTAAGGTGACAACTTTGAGAGAGCAAAGACAGAAACAAAAATGTCATTATATCTCCCCACCACTAAGGAAAATGACAAATACCAACCTACCTTTCTGAAACTTGGAAAAAGCTACAGACTTGAGGCTGCACTGGTGGCCTTTACACGTTCCCATCAGCTCACCAACTTTTACATCCCAAAACTTGGCTGTCTGATCACCGGCTGCTGTAACCTTCCAAAAATAATATAGTAAAATTTAAGAAAGAAACCCTTTATCAGCATCTACTCAGACCAAATGAAATGGAAGTCACTTACAAGTTTAAGTTCACCAGGGACCCAGGCCAGGTCAAAGACAGCATTCCAGTGAGCCATCCACTCTAAACAAAGAAAATATAAATGTAACAGGTCCAGAGTGTGTTCTATGGTAGTCATACCAGTAGAAGTTTAAACACCTTTTATGGTAGGTTAAATAGGAATGTGTGTGAGTACTCGGCCCATAGGGAGTGGTGCTATTAGGAGTTGTGGTCTTGTTAGAGTAGGTGTGGCCTTGTTGGAGGAAGTGTGTCACTTCAAGGGCAGGCTTTAAGGCCTACTATACTCTATGCCTAGTGCAGCAGTCTCCTGCTGACTGTGGTTCAAGATGTAGAACTCTCAGCTCCTCCACCACCTGCACCTGTTGTCTGGCTGCAAGCTGTCATGCTTCCTGCTATGATGATAATGGACTGAACCTCTAAATAGTAAGCCAGCCCCGAATTAAATGTTTTTCTTTATAAGAGTTGCTGTGGCCATGGTGTCTGTTCACAGCAATGAATCTGTAACTAAGACACCTTGGAAGTTTTCATTCTAAGAACATTACGGAGTCACAGACGTCACACAGTCTCTCCAGGACATATGCAAGAGCTACCATCTAACGTCAAATGAGGGAGAGAGAGATGACTCGGTGGGTAAAGTACTTGGCTGCACCAGCAAGAGGACCTGAGTTCACATGCCCAACACCCAATATAATAAAATCAATGAGTCTAGTGAGAGATCTTGTCTCAAAATGTAAGGCAGAGCAGGACTCAGGACACCTAACACCAACTGCTGGCCTCCACACTCAAGTACACTTGTGTACATGTACTTTCCTAGTCTGACTTCAGTTCGGCATCTGAGGCCCTGCTTGCCATGACCCTGCATGTTAGCTCTGTAGAGGCGCTTCTCTCTCACTGTTCTTATCATGTGCATGACTGTCTCCCTCATTCCACCCAAGCTGGCCATCATCCTCGTATTAAAACAGTATTTACCAAAGGTTTTATGAATTAAAAATGTTAAAAAATTACAGACTTACCCTTGAAGCATGTCTTTTTGCTAGTTTGTGATTCTGTATTATATAATCTGACAAAGCCTTCTTCATTAGCAACTGCTAATATATGCTCCATACTGGGAGCTGAGGAGAAACAAAGAATATATAAGGACTTTCAAATGAGTACAAGGGTATCAAATGACTCAAAACAGGACTGAGAGATGGCTCAGGTCAAGAGTATTTATTGCTCTTATAGAAAACTGGGGTTTGATTCCCAGCACCCACATGGCAGCTCACAATTGTCTGCAACTGTAGTTCCCAGGGATCTAAGGCACTCTTCTGGCCTCTGTGGTACATAAACATATACACAAGCAAAACACCCATACATATAATATAAAAATAATTTTTAAAAAACTGACTCTAACCATCCAAATAGTCTTCAGATACTCTGACTTGACTAAATCAAGAGTGGTACTGGCCAATGGCAAATAAAATCAGGATATAGACCACCAGCAGATAGAATCTACTGGTTTTAAACTTCCTTTTTAATGACCTTTCCTCAATGGAACTATTAGACTGGAGACAAAAACTTCTATTCACATTTTTAAAATGATTGCTAGAAAAAAAAAAAAGCCTTCATTTTAAAAACATCTCTGTACCTTATAAAATCAGTTATGAGAATAATTTTACATCGACCTAAGTTACTTTTCTTTCAAAGTCTATTTCCCTCTAAGTAGAAAGCAATGTTCTGTTCCAGCTTAGTGTATTTAGTTGTTTTCTCACCAGTACAGAAGGTGCATCCAAAAGGAGGAACTGGGACTCCTGTTTCTCCATAAGATGTGTGTTCATCATTACAGTTGCACTGATAACCACTTAGAAGGGATTGTAGAGGGTAATGTGAAGACCACCCTAAAACAAGACAATTCCTTTAAGAATTAAAATGGAACATGTTTTAGCATTTCCCACAAATCTAAAGATAAATATCTTTAGTCTTGTTTGTCTCTTTGAAACATAGAAGCAATGATCCTGCATCTGCCTCCCAAGTGATGGGGATGAAAGGGATGAGTGACCATACCTAGCTAAGTATTTGTTCATACAGAACTTTACATATGTAACTTAGATCCACTCATCTATGGTGCTCTGGAAGACCATTTCTGTATTTCCTTTTCCTTCCTTTCTTTCGATACAAGGTTTCTCTGTATAACAGCCAGGGCTGTCCTGGAACTCACTCAATTGACCAGGCTGGCCTTGAACTTAGAGATCAACCAGATATTTCTGCTATTTTCTTAAGCCATTTTAAGGAAGAAATCAAAACACTCCAAGGACATTTGGGCTACACTACATGTTTTTGTTTTTTTTGAGACAGTCTCATTATGTAGCACTCTGGCTGGCCTTGAACTTACTATGTCATAGATCAGACTAGCCTTGAATTCAGAGATCTGTTTACCTCTGACTCCCAAGTGCTGGGATTAAAGGCATGTTCTACCACATCCAGCTCCATTTTACCTTTTTAAGGTTTATTTATTTTTTATGAATACACTATAGCTGTCCTCAGACACACTAGAAGAAGGCATCAAATTCTATTATAGATGGTTGTGAGCCACCATGTGGTTGCTGGGAATTGAACTCAGGACCTCTAGAAGAGCTGTCAGTGCTCTTAACCACTGAGTCATCTCTCCCATGTAGAAAAATAGTGTATTATGATCAGCACCAGTGCAAAGAGATCTGACTCTTTTAGCAAAGGCACAGCCACTAACCATTACCAATTAAACTGTTACTCCCTTCTACGAAAAGTTTGTTTTGGGAATGTCAAATGAGAAAATCAAGCAAACAGCAATAATACAATCAGCATTCAAAGGATTACTGTATCGACTAGTAATTTAACTTCCTTTTTCCTAAAAGTGCTGAAATTCTAGGATCCTAAAATTCTAACAGGAACCCAGTCACAGTATCTTACAATAGTTTGTCTCTGCCCCTAAGGAATGTGGCTTTAGAGAACAACTCAAAGGAAATTTTCATTTCATTCAGAAAGAAAGCCAACTTTCTAAT
This sequence comes from Uromys caudimaculatus, assembly GCA_028551405.1. Classification (NCBI taxonomy): domain Eukaryota; kingdom Metazoa; phylum Chordata; class Mammalia; order Rodentia; family Muridae; genus Uromys; species Uromys caudimaculatus. The sequence goes on along the minus strand of CM052711.1, from coordinate 3,430,123 downwards.
GTACATCATGATTCTAAATCATAAGTCATCATTTAAAATCTGGCTAGTATAAACATGTAGGCTGGCTTGTTTAAATATATAAAGGTTGAATGTTCTTATTCAAAACACTTTTGAGACCAAGAATGTTTCAGATTTGCTTACATTTTACTGGTTGGGAATCCTGAGGCTTTTCAATGCCATATTAGCACTCAAAAACCTTCAGATTTTTTAGATTAACATGATCAGCCTCAGCAAGAGAAACATTCATTCGAGAAGTACAACTGACCCCTTGTCAACTTGACACACAAACATATCACTATTAAGCCTCAATCCTTACTTTCTTATTCATCCTCAAGATCTAAATAACTTTAAAAGTCCCACAGTCTTTACATATTAAAAGTTCAATCCCTTTAAAATATCCATTATCTTTTAAAATTCCAAGTCTTTAAAAATTCAAAGTCTCTTAACTGTGGGCTCCACTAAAATACCTTCTTTCTTCAAGAGGGAAAAATATTAGGGCAGAGTCACCATCAAAAGCAAAATCAAACTCTAACCGTCCAATGTCTGGGATCCACTCACGATCTTCTGAATTCCTCCAAGTCACTTCTCCAGCTCTGCCCTTTGTAGCACACACCTTGTCTTCTAGGCTCCAGATGCCTGTACTCTACCGCTGCTGCTGTTCTTGGTGGTCATCTCATGGTACTGGCATCTCCAACACTGCTGTCTTCCGTGGTAACTAGGCTTCACCAATAGCCTCTCATAGGTTCTCTTCATGGTACCAAGCCTCAACTCCTTTGCATGACCCCTTCAGTCCTGGGCCATCAATTGCAACTAAGGCTGCACCTTCACCAATGGCCTTCCACGACCTCTTGAAGTACCCGAGCCTCAGATGCTCTTCATGACCCCTTCATGCCTCCAAAACCAGCACCACCTGAGTGACTCCCACACACCACCAAGTCCAGCCACATCACAAGGTACAACCTTGGCGATCTCTGGAACGCAGTGCAGCCCCTGTACTCTCAGAAAACATCTCCCAGAAGATTTCACCTCAATGATGCTGGTCTCTTCTTAATCACCGCTAACATCTTAGCTCCAGCTAACCAGCATCAATAGTCCCAGTAATGCAAAGTTTTCATTTTGGTAGTTCTGGTATCTTGTTAATCACAGCTGACTCTTCAGCCTCAGCTAACTGAAACCACAGAATCTTCACAATCAAAATAGCAATGGCCCTAAGAGTCTTTAGTCTTCCCTCTAAAATTTCACAAGCCAGGCCTCCATCTTCTGCAGTTCTCAACATTATCTTCCAAGCTTCTACACAACATCCCACAGAGCTCTTAATATCGAATGGCTCTTCTAGCCCAAGGCTCCAAAGTCCTTCCACAGTCCTCCCCCAAACATGGTCAGATTGTCACAGGAATACCCCACTAAGCTGGTACCAATTTGTCTTAGTCAGGGTTTCTATTCCTGCAAAAACATCATGACCAAGAAGCAAGTTGGGGAGGAAAGGGTTTATTCAGTTTATATTTCCACACTGTTGTTCATCACTAATGGAAGTCAGGACTGGAACTCAAGCAGGTCAGGAAGCAGGAACTGATGCAGAGGCCATGGAGGGATGTTTCTTACTGGCTTACTTCCCCTGGCTTGCTCAGCTTGCTTTTTTTTTTGTTTTTTTCGAGACAGGGTTTCTCTGTATAGCCCTGGCTGTCCTGGAACTCACTCTGTAGACCAGGCTGGCCTCAAACTCAGAAATCCACCTGCCTCTGCCTCCCAAGTGCTGGGATTAAAGACCTGTGCCACCACTGCCCGGCACAGCTTGCTTTCTTATAGAACCCAAGACTACCAGCCCAGGGATGGTACCACCCACAAGGGGCCCTCCCCCCCTTGATCACTAGTTGAGAAAATGCCTTACAGCTGGATCTCATGGAGGCATTTTTCTCAACTCCTTTCTCTGTGATAACTCAAGCTTGCGTCAAGTTGACACACCACAGAACTACCCAGTACACACATCTTAGGGCACTGCCAATTCTCACATTTTTGTTTATTTAAAAATCTGTACTGGACATCCAGTAGTTTGTCTATCCTGAGACAATGCAAGGTGTACGATGGGAACATGAGAATGCAATTTTGCAAAATAGAAGGAAAGGCTAAAGATGAGAAAGGGCGCCCTCTCAGACGGAGAAGACATTTCAGCCTAAGAGAAACGCCTAGCAGAATCTAGTTTGAGAAGGAATGAGTAGAAAGGAGAAAAGGAACTTAATCTAGATTTTAAAATTGCTTGTGGGGGCATGGCTCCATACTTTCAATATTAAGTAACCCTATAAGTCATCTGTGAAAGACCACTAAAAACATGTTATGTTCACAATTATTCATCTTAAAAAAGTAAAACAAAAAAATCGAAAACAAAAGACTACATGTAAAGAAATGTAAACACAGGTGTATGATGTGGTATTTTAAGTCCATTCAAAGAGAAGTCACACATAAAACTGAAGATACAATTTGCTTTGGATATTTTCACAATGAAGCTAATTCCTTAACTCTGCCTCTTTACCCCAACTAATATTTAGCCTGATAAACAGTATTTAAAGGACTCACTGAGCAAGCTCTACTTAGTCCATTATTTCTGCACTTCCCCATGATACACTTTTGGATCTTTATTATGCTATGAATATGAACCCATAGTGTTCACCATGCACCAACACTCATCTGGAAAAGTCCATTCTTTCCTTAATACACAGCTCAAGGCCCACACTCACAAGAAATATACAAGGCTTTGCATTTTCAGAGGATCAACACCTTGACAATTCAGCAGCTTCCACACATTATTTTCAAAGCTACTGTCTGAGCAGGTTGAGGGGTTCCCTTTCCTGTCATCTGCTTCACTTCCTTTCTACTTTCACAAAAGCAAAGTATTCTATTCTCCCTTCCTCATCTTACACCTTGCATTGTCGAAAGATAAACTACTATGTGTCCAGTACAAATTTTTAAATAAGGGCTGGTGAGATGGCTCATCACTTAAAAGCACTGACTGCTCTTCCAGAGGTCCTGAGTTCAATTCCCAGCAACCACATGGTGGCTCACAACCATCTGTAATGGGATCCAATGGACTCCTCTGGTGTGTCTGAAGAACAGCTACAGTGTACTCATATAAATAAAAATAAATAAATCTTAACAAACAAAAGAATCCCAAATTTAGAAATAAAAATAAAAAACTAGTGAGGTCCTAACTATGAGACAATGAGACCATAGGCACCATTTCTTTAAAAGATGCACTTTCAATAAAAATTTTGCTTTTTGCTTAAAACATTTTAAGTTACTAGTTTCTAACAACTGCCCACTATTAATTAACTATGGTGATAATTCAGGGCATGACTATCGAGCGTTAAAACTACAGAAAACAGCACTTTATATGCTTTTTGATGGGACATGACAGGGTGAGAAGAACTTTTAAATTCCAACAGCATAAATCTGGGGGAGAAATAAGATAGAAATATTCAAAAGAAAATCAACACCGAACAGTTAAAGCATTTGCTCACCTTTTATAAAACAGAGGCCATGACTACCAAGTTGGTATAGTTGTTTATATAGTATCAGATGTATTTAAAAGGCTAAAATAGTATTTATCTCAAGATGCTACTACACAATAAGGCTAAAAATTATATTTTTGCATGTTTAAAGCTTATAGTAAAAACCTTTAGATATGGACTTAAAATTCACAAGAGTAAGCAATTATATTTCCACTTTACAAACATCAGTAGAGAAAGAAAACTAAAAGCACATTTTGGAGGCTTGTTATGATCCAGCGCGTAAGTATCAGGGTCCAGTCTGGGGAAATGGAATAGAGAAAATGGAAGACTCAGTTTGTGGTAAAGAGGCTGAATCAGTGGGGATGAAAAAGAGAGAGATTCAAGCAAGCTTAAGGGAATTTTTTTTTTTTTTTTTGAAAATGTCATAATGAGGAATATGGAGTCTTTGAGTGACTTTCAGGTTTTAGCTGGGGACATAAGTTTAAAATAATGTCATTCCCCAAAATCTGTTACCTATTTTGGGGAAAAGCCAACTCAGTTTGGGGCATTAGAACGTAAGATGCTTGTATGCCTGTCAGGATTAAGATCAACACACACAGCTTTTACAGAAATTAATCCAAAATATAGGGAATGAAAGAGTGTAGGCAGCAGTAGAATCCTTACTTATGGCTACAATCAGCCAAGGCAGTGGGCAGAAGTGACCAAGGAAAGGAGGGAAGGGGAAAGGAGATGCACAGATTTCAGGAGGTAACAATAAATGAATTCCAGTGCCCCATCACTGAACGAGTATCTGTATAAACAGGAACGACAGGCTGAAAGGTGGACAGACAGAGAATGTATCGCATAGGAAAAGGTGGAGTTGAAACTCAGACGCTGTAACTCCAAAGACCGCCCGTAACCAATGTGCAGGGCGGCCATTCCTAACACAGGGGAAGTTACTTGTGTAAAGTCTAGGAAAGAGGCAGAATGTAACAAGAATATCCACGGAGCAAGTACGAATACAAAGCTTTAGATCCGAGCAGGACCTCAAGTTTTTCCTCTTCTCAACATTTTGAGGCCCACTATTCAAAGTCTTAGTTTAACGACACATAAACCTAATCGCATCTCTGATTGCCAATGTTTAAGACTGCCTAAGAGAACTGTAGGAAACGAGCTGGCTTTCTATATGCTAACAGGAGAATATGGCTGAATTCCACCGTAAAGAAAAAACGAATTTAATCCCATTTCTGGAAACACCGCGGCATCAAAACACATTTGGAACAATATACCCGTGGTCACCTCGTGGGTGTGGCTATGGGCATCTTTTAGTCTGTATTTTAGAACTTTTCAGAGCCTGCAGATATGGGGGAGGGGGCTTTGGCGCCGTAACTGCAGATGCAGCGTCTTCTCCGCCTGATTGAGTTCCTCAACTGCGGGCCATGTGCGCTGGTGCACAACAACGAACTTGCAGGGATCGCTAAGGTTCTGCAAAGATCGCACATTGCTGGTGCCAGAGCGTCCCCCAGCCCCGACTCACACAAGCGTGCTTTCTCTAGTTAACGCGCGATATTGACGTAAGCAGCCAGGGGCCCGGGATGCCAGTTAACGTCCTAATTTCGGCCTCCGTTCCGATCTGAAAAGCTCGATTACGGTGAAAAGCGTCCGGAAGGAACCCAAGTAAGATGTTCTTCGGCGGTCCTCGCTCGCCCGGATTCGCTCCTGCCGCGGGAGCCCTCGAGGCCCAGAGTCGGCAGCGATCCAAGGTGGAGCGCCTGGGGGGAGGTGGTTCCCGCCACGACCAGCGGCCGTTTGGACCGTTACTCACCGTTCCTCAGGACGCCAAGCTGAGGCTGGCGGAGCACCGAGTTGAAGAGCATCTGGGCCTGAGGAGAAGGCTCAGCTGAGGGGAACGCCGAGAAGATCGCCCCCAAGTTCCACAGGAGCCGCCGTCTGCCCCCTCCACAGCGCAACACGGTCTTGCCTCCAACTCCCGCCACTGCGAGCCTCGGCCGCCAAACTCCGCGCCAAACTGACGTCACGCGCTCTGATTGGCTCTCGTCGCAGAGTCCTGGCGCCTCGGAGGCGCGTCCCCGGCCTAAGCCCCGCCTTCCTTTCGCTCAGCCGCGGGAACCCAGGGTTCATAAGCTCCCTGAGCGCCTGCGCGGGGGGCCCACAGAGGCACTGGCGAACCGCGGGGCGACCGAGGCGCATGCGTACACTGCCTGACAGCGCGGAGGGAAAAATCCGCGAGACCGCGGCGGGAGAAGATGGCGGTGCTGGGGAAGAGTTTGCAATCTTTGTGACTCGGCGAGTCGGGTAACTATTCGGGTCATGGCGTCAAACTCAACCAAGTCTTTCCTGGCCGATGCCGGCTATGGTGAACAGGAGCTGGACGCTAACTCCGCTCTTATGGAACTGGACAAAGGTACAGGAGGGAAGCGTCTGGGGGGAGTGGCGCCACCTTGTGGCAGCAGCTAGAGGGGCTAGAAAGGCGCATGCGCGGTGTATGGGGCGGGAAGTGCCTCTCCTAGTCTTGGAGCCAGCGCTTAGGCGCCTGCAGGGTTGCCGGAGTGGCCTTGCACAGTTGGAGCAGAGGCCCGCGCTTGCGAGGACGCCTTTGACCACTTGGGGGCACAGTCTCCAGTTTCCCTAGCAGCAAATGAGACAAATTCCTAAAAATACTGAATTCTGAGATTATTTTTTAAAAACGTTCAGTGCAGGTGACGCCTTCATCAAGATAGCCAAATGTTTTCCTGAGCGTTTTACAGCGATTTGTCTTGTGAGACTGCCAACTGCGAGTTCTAAAACAGGTTCCATCTGGATGAGAACATCTGAAAAGCATGGCTGAACGTGCTCGTTCTCTGCAGACAAGTTCCACGAGTTAGCTTCCCTGGTACAGGTAGCTAAGAGAAAAGATTTAAGGGTGAAGAGTTGAATTCCAGATGTACTGAAGTGATTATGGAGAGCGACCTTATCATCTAGCCTCGATTTGTCTGCAAAGTGGGCACAGGATGTCAGCAGTGTTGTAAATGTTAAATGACAGTGGTATGCAGAAAGATTCATTTATTAAATGCTGAAGAGGAGAAGGGAGGCAAGGACAGATAGTTATCCATAAAGAAGTCCTGTGTTACTGTGAGGCCTTTGTTTCAGTGTACGTCCAAGATTTTTACACTATAGACAATTCTTGGTTAACTGTAGCCAGTGTATGTATAACCTGTAGAGAACTGGACTGAAAACTAAGGATCTGCTTGCAAGGTCACTTTAGTCCCTTTGACTTGAACATGCCTATTGACCTTTAGGGACTTAAAAAAAAAGTTAATGTTTGTTTTGGGTTGTTATTGATAGGTTATTTCTCTGATGACGGTGAAATGAGCCAATTTAAGCCAGAATAGATTGTATTAAAGGCATGTGTATTAGGAAGCTGCTCTGGAGTGGGCAACTTTCACTGGCCCTAAAGACCAAGGCCAGGGAAGTCGCCCTGAGAAAAGGGAGAGGCGTTAGAGAAGGGAGACAGAAAGAGAAAGGGGCCATGGGTGCATAGGGAGAAGAAGAGAGAAAGAGACCAAAATGTCTGGATTATGTAGGGAGTAGCTTCTGGGGGAAGGGCACCTAGCCCCTGGGCTGGGAAGCTCAAGGTTGAGGGCAGAGTATGCCAGATAGGGACTGAGGGATGCTGGGAGAACCTGGAGGTCAGGTCGGCTTTGGTATATAAAATATGCACCTCAGTCTCTTATCCCAGGTTGAATCCAAAACAGTTACAGATAAGAGTTTTTTACATTTTACTAAAGTCTGTGAAGTCCATGTTGGCATGAACTCCCTAAAACCAAGGTTGACTCTCAACTTTTCATCCTCAACCTCCCAAGTCCTAGTCCTGGTGTGGCCCACCACACTGTTTTATTCAGTGCCAAATACTTTGATATTTGAGCCACAGGACTCTTAAAGAAAGCCTTGCCTTTCTCTGATATACCTATTATGTTACAGCATCTGAATTTGGGTGTATTTTCTCATCACACAAAAACAGATGTTGATCTGTTATATTGGTTTTTACTCTTAACAAGTTTTAGGTCTTTTTGCCTCCGAAATATAAAGTTATAATAGGAACTTTATTCTTTAATATTGTATACTAGTTCCCTTCCCACAGATATTTCTATCACTCTAGTGTAGCTGATCTTATCCCAGGCTAATAGTAGAGAGTGTTGGAGCACAGGGATAAGGATACGGAGCATGGGTAACTCTCTAGAGTTACCTTCTGAAAGTGTGCCGTGAGCCAGTGTGCTGCTTCACCGTGTGAAACGCTTGCTGGGCAAGCCCGACAGTCTGACAGATCCTTAGAACCCACAGTGCAAGAAGAGAACTGACTCTAGCCAGTCGTCTACCTGTGGTACCTGTGCTTGCATCCGCACACATGCACATGTGCACACATACATACAGTAATGAGGTTTACGTTTTGTAAAAGGTTGCTGCGGCTGTAGGGATGACTTGGCCTGGAAGAGGCCACACTGCTTTTTTTGTGGAAGCAGAGATCAATTCTCAGCGCTTACATCCCAAACCTCACAACTGCCTGTAACTCTAGAGGGTCTGTTGTACACATATCTCCCCCTCTCCCTCCCCATACACATAATTAAAAATAAAGATCTTTAAAAGAAAAGATTGCAGTTGTAATGAAAAAATTAGTACAACCTTTTAAATAAGAAGAGTTGAAATAAAAATACATATGTGTAAGAAATAAGTAGGTGGCTGGTGAGAGTTTTACAGATGAGCCCCAAGCTCAATGAGATACATTGTATAAGCCAGGAACAGCAGTGTGACACAGATGGGCCCAGGAGACACTGCTACAGGCTGTCTCACATATTACTCTAATAAGTGTAGCTTTTCCTAATGTAGATTATTATCATCAGACCAAGTATTTTCTCCTCAGGTGATTGGAAGTTGTCCAGATGAAAACAAGCAAGATCTCCTTCCTGCAGAGAGAAAGGTTGAGTGACATCACTCAACCTGAAGGCTCTGTGCACACCTGGCTTTGGAAAGGATGGGGTGGGGGTGGGGAAGGGACTAGACTCATTCTCTTTCTTGATGCGCATGCAGTGGAAGCTGGTGAACTTAATGCTGTGGGGAAAGCCTGATCTTGGAGTGCTAATTAAACTCTGAGAACTGGGTGAGAGTCAGGACAGAATCCACACACTAGGATTTCCCCCATGGATGTTACTATCCACCCAGCTCCACACATCTTAATTCTCCCTGTGAAAAAGACCACTGTTATACTGCCCTTGTGTGCACGAATGTAATTGGTGTTAGGGAGAGTGAGGACTTTACTCAACAGTCCTGAGAGAATGGCTTTAGCCACTGGGTGTGCACTAGGCGACTGACTCCATGTCATTGCTGGTGTTTTTTTTGTTTTTGTTTGTTTTTTCGAGACAGGTTTCTCTTTGTAGCCCTGGCTGTCCTGGAACTCACTCTGTAGACCAGGCTGGCCTCCAACTCAGAAATCCACCTGCCTCTGCCTCCCAAGTGCTGGGATTAAAGGCGTGCGCCACCACTGCCCAGCATTACTGGTGGTTTTAAGAGTAGATACATGGGCCATATGAATGAATTCAGACTCTTTTTTTTTCCTGAGGATATTTATTACCGGATTACATTTAATCTGCCAGCATTGATAAGTGAGCCTTTAAGATTATGTAGAGCCGGGCTCAAAAAAACCAAAAAAAAAAAAAAGGATTATGTAGAACCTAGGACAAAGGCTAGGTTCAGCAACTAGTTTATCACATTGAAGCTGAATTAGGGAGTGTGGACTCTACAGTCTGGTTGGTGACCCCTGATGGACAAGGTCAGATAAACTAAACAGAAATCCACTTACTGAAACCATGGCCTCACTTTTATGTATGACTGAGCTGTTGTCTTATTTACAATGGGAATTATTAAATAGTCTCAGTTCTTATTTGTTTTAAACCAGTATTTTCCCATGTGCAGTCTGCATTATTATGTGTCAGTTTGTTCATTTGCAGTGGTTTCTGAAGTTTTGGAGAAGGATATTTAGTAATTATGTCATAAATTGACTGCCATTTCTGCTTTCTAAATATGAAGTGACCTTTGTTAACTGTTTACTAAGCTGTGGATTGTGGGTTGCCTTCTGTTGTGTAGTTTACTTGGTTTATTTCCTTGTGATGCTGAGGCTTGAACAAAGGGTCTTATTCCTGTTGTTCTGCTGCTTTGCAATTGAGCTGTATTCTAACCCTGTGTGGTGATACTTGGATTTTTTTTTTCTTTTTCATTTTTAGTCCCTATTACAACACAAGCACCTTAAAAATAAATATATGAGACGTATACATGTTAGTGATTGAATTTTGAACCATGTTCATCTCAGCTAAAGAAAATGCACAGTAATCGTCTAAGATGCTCTTTCATGGTAATGCTTCATTAGTGGTGCTTTTAGTGAATATTGGTTGTTTTTGTGGTTACTTAGTGTCTTGTGAATGTTTACTTGAGGAGTAGCCCATATGAGCCCCTTCTCATAAAGGTGGAGGCAAAAAATTCTCTAGCTTGTCTTTCAAGAGTAGCATCTGAGTTATTAGGCCCTGCCAGTAAGACATATGCTTTGATTTAGCACCTGGACATAGCAAAGAGCTCAGGGATGCTCACAGTTCCTGTGGCGGCAGCAGTGTTAGCTGCTTAGGTCTTAAATGACAGCGCTCACTGTAGCATCTCTTGTTTCTTAGCAACAGTAGCTGCTCTCACCTAATCAGTTTGGCAGTGTGGTGTTAGGTATCCTTAGAAGTTTAGCAGGCTTAAGTGCCAGGTGTGGTGCCTCACCCTGTAACCACAGTGCCTGGGAGGCAGACAGGATAGTTTGAGATCATTCATAGTGAGTTCCAGGGCAGCCAGGTCTGCATGCTGAATGCCAGGATAGGCTGTGTTAAAAAACAAGACTGTGTCTCAACAATCAAACAAACCCCAAGAAGTTTAGTCTTAAAAATGTTTAAGAGATTAATTACATAATTAACCAGGTAGCTTTTGCTGAGTTCAGCTAAGAAATTCCAACACATATGCCCGAGATTTATGTTGTTTGAAAACAGTTTATGTGGTTGGAGAGATGGCTCAGCAGTTAAAAGCACTTGCTACTCTTCCAGAGGACCCAAGTTAGGTTGTTAGCACCCACATTAGGGGACTCACCACCAGGTGTGACTCCGTCTCCAGGAACCAACACCTTCTGGCCTATGCAGCCACTCACATTTGTACATGAAATAAAAACTTTAAAATGAATGTTCATGAAATTTTACGGCATTTACTTACTTGTTTGGTGGCTATTTTGTTTTGCTTTTGAGGTATTTTTATATTGTGGTATTGTGCTTTGCTTTGTTTTGAGATAGCCTTAAGTGACCCAGGCTGGCCTCTAGCTTGGTATGTAGCTGAGGATGGCCGTGAACTGATGACCTTTTGCCTCTTGTCATGTGGTGCAATTACAGATATATGCCACCATCCATGCCTGCCTCCAAATAACTAGTATACATGCCATTTTTATTTATTTCTACTGTCAGCTGTTTTTTGTTTTTATTTCGAACTGCAATCTTCCTGCCTTGGACTCATGTGTTTGGGTTATAGGCATGTGCCATCTTGCCCAGCCTTCCATTTTTAGTTTTGAACAGGAGTCATTAGTTTTGAACAGTGCTTCTTTTACTTGTTGAAACACTGCTGTCCTCCTGTAAGATAAGTCAGTATTTGACATCTGCCTGGAGCTGCACATCTGTAACTAGTTCCTCCTGTGCTTTCTCACTAGGCCTGAGGTCTGGCAAACTCGGGGAGCAGTGTGAAGCAGTCGTGCGCTTTCCCAGGCTGTTCCAGAAGTACCCGTTCCCTATTCTCATCAATTCAGCATTCCTGAAGTTAGCCGATGTCTTCAGAGTTGGGTAAGTGTTCAGAATGCCTCATCATCCTAAAGACAGGTTGCTTGTATTTCTGTTTTATACTGTGTCTTTTCTTCTGGTCCATTAGGACTTCTTACCATTCAGTTACTCTCAGAGGATGCATAATGCTTTGTACCACACTTTGATGAGATTTAATGACTTTTTTAGAAAAAATGAAAAGGTTCAGAGAGTAATTGTTTCTTTAGGGAACAAGATAAATTAAGTCAGAACAACCTTATTCTGCTACTGTATATGTATTTTGTAAAACTGTAGGGTTTTTTTTACAGATTGTTTTTAGAAATTCCTGATTTCATTTAGCGACTTGTGACAAGAGATCCACATCTGTGCAGTTTTATGTGTGTAAGCTCTGAATAAATGCCCACTTCCTCGTTTCTCTCCTCACCCTTATCTCTTCCAGAGAAGATCACCTGACACACTGGCTGTGGCTATGGAGTGACCACAGAAGTTAATTCTGTCCTGGGGATATTTCTTTTGTCAGGCCTCTAGGCATCTTTCAGCAGGGCTACAGGCATTACAAATACTTTTGCTCAGGATCTACCATATAGAGTATAGTGGTTCTTAGTGGTGAGACAGATAAAGACAGCAGGAAAAGTACTGGTCTGACCCAAGTTATACACACCTTTCCTAGACTGAGCAAATTTCTTTCTCCATTTTTTTTTTTTTTTCTAGAAACAACTTCCTGCGGCTGTGTGTTCTCAAAGTGACCCAGCAAAGTGAAAAGCACCTGGAGAAGATTCTAAATGTGGATGAATTTGTGAAGAGGGTTTTCTCAGTGATTCATAGTAATGACCCCGTGGCGAGGGCCATCACTCTCCGGTACTGTGTCCCTGGGTGATTCAGCACAAGACTGATTAAGCTGTCTTTATGCACCTAAAGGACTTGTTTTTTACTAAGACTGTAGGAACATGGTAACCATCCTCATTTGTAAGTTAGGTTAACATCTGTAATGCTGTTTTGGTTGTTAACTTCTTTGCTTGTGTTTCAAGCATCCCACTTATGTAAGTAAGAACTAGGTGGATTTCAGTACAGTATAGCCTTGGCTCCTTTTGAACTTTTGAAGTTTCCCAGGTTGGCATTGAACTTGGGACTCTTTCTATGTTGGCCTCCCAAGTAATTGGAATTCCATGTCCATGCCACCATGCCTGGCTGCATTCTCTCTCACTTCTGTTTGTATAATTACATGTATAATTGGGGGGCATTTTTGAAACTCAGATAATTAAATTGTTGGTCTCCTTTCTGGGCTTTTCTGCTTGTATAGTCCTCTTTTTAACTAGAAGGGTTCAGGAAATCAACTTCCCTGAGTTTGCTTTAGTCGCTTTGTCATCCTTCTGCCTTTGGATTAAGTTGAACATCATGTGATATTTTAAAGTCAGTTCTTGGGGCTAGGGATGTAGGTAAAAGTACTGTCTTAGCACTACTGATGTTCTGGGTTCAATTCCCAGCATTGCGTGATACTGGGTGTGGTGGTGCACACCTGTAATCCCAGCATGTAGGAAGCTGGGGCCAGGAGATGAGAGTTTCAGGGTCATTTTGGCTACACAGTAATTTTAAACCAGCCTGAACTTTATGAGACACCAAGATGGCATAGATTGTTACCTTTAAAACCATCCAGCTGGGCAGTGGTGACATACAAATTTAATCCCAGCACTCAGGAGGCAGAGGCCAGCCAGATCTACAGAGTGAGTTCCAGGACAGCCAGGGCTACACAGAGAAACCCTGTCTCCAAAACAAAACAAAACAAAACAAATCAAAACAAAACAAAACAAAACAAAACAAAACAAAACAAGACTCGCCCACCTAGCTTAGGTAAGGCAACAGCCTCAACACCACAAGACCAGAAAAGGGCTTCAAGGGTGCAGACAGTAACCAGCCAGGCCTAAAACCCAGACACAGCCTCAGCACTGGGGAGGCAGAGGCAGAAGAGGACAGCCTGAGCTACAGCAAGCTCCAAAGAGATCCTATCTTTCCAAAAGAAAAAAGAAAAAGAAAAAAGAAAAATTGAAGAAGATTGCGTCTCAGGAGTTAATTGATAGAATGTTGTGTAAAAGAAAGATATGCTTATATTAACACAGAAAGTGATAGTGCTAAGAAAGATTGTGGGGTTTTATGTGTATGTGTGAGTGCTTGCATGTATGTATGCATGTACACCACTTGCATGCCTGGTACCCTTGCAGGCCAGAAGAGGGTGTCCAGTCCCCTGGAACTGGTGTTACAGGAATTGTGAGCTGCTAAGTGGATGATAGGAACTGAACCCATGATCTTTTCGAGAGCAGCAAGTGATGGCATCTACGTTAGCTGATCCTGTCAGTGAGTACAGTACTGTAGGTTCAGAAAAGGTCTTAAGGAACATTGTCAACAGTAATTATTTTGGGAGGGGTCACTGAGTTAGGGACTCTGTCTGAATTGTTTCCACAAGCATGTATTACTTGAGTTTTTATTAGAAGTAACTAAGGAGAATAATAGAATTTTTAAAAATGTATTTTTCACGTCATTTGGAGGTAGTTTGAATATTTTTGACAAGGTATAGGTTTATACTGGAGTGTTTCATTCCATGTATAGCCTGTATTACTGAATTCCAGCAGTTGCTCCTTAAGAACTGTTGCTGCCAATAAAATTGGCAGTTTCTAGTAAGTTGTAAAAGAGATATATTTTAAAGACAAACTATTGCCTTGTAATCTTTAACAGTACTACTCAAAACAAGAAGCACTAAGGAATTGTTTCTAAACAATTGGACCAATGGAGTTGTGCCTTGTTACATCCCCGAGTAAAAAACTGCTGATCAGGATGTGTTGCAGTTGGCCTACTCTGATCCTTTCTGGTAGAGTATTAGATTAATAATAATTTATTATTTCTTTTGAGAAATAATTAGTTTCAAGTTTTTCTTATGAAATTTAATATAAATTAAAAGAGTCCATATTATGGTGTTTCTTTGTTTTTTGAGATAGGGTCTCATTGTATAGATTGAACTCAACTCTTAGAGATCCTGCCTCTGCCTTAACAGTGCTGGGATTAAAGGCATGCACCACCATGCCTGATGATCTCTCTTGTTCATGAGGAAGTCAGCTGCTCTGTGTAGTGAATTTCATCTCTGTAAAGTAACAAGGTGAGGTGTGTCAGGTTAGAGGTTACTACTACCTAGGATACTATAGGAACATGGTGGTATTAGTTTCAGTGGTCTGCAGCATTCTGAAGTCCATGGCTTTCTGCAGAAAGGATTTCTCAAGCTCTCTGTGGTTTCTATTTAAACATTTATTTTCTAAATATATTTTTTATTTCATTTTTTTACATGTTTTTATTGTGCATGTGCATGAGCTCTCTCACAGAAGACACATTTGGGGATTCAGTTCTTTTCTTTGACTGTATGGGTCCCGGAGACTGAACTCAGGCTAGCAGAGTTGGTGACAGGTGTCCCACTGAGCTGTGTCTGACCCTATATTTTCTAGGCATTACTTTCCTCACTGTTGCAGATACTGGCATGAGCTGCAGAGGGCATTCTCCACCTCTGGGAAAATCTTCTCTTGATATGGTAGATTAAAAAAGCATTATGCCAGTATTTATTGATGTGTGTGTGGGGGGGAGGTGGAAAGTCTGTACTCTGATTCTGCTTACTAGCAGGTATGTTGTATTCCTAGTACTTTGTTAAAGTAGACTTCTTTATGTAACATTGATACTGGGATGCTTTCATAATTCAAAAGTTCTGGGCTCTGATTCCTGGCCTGTACTTCATGATGATTTTTTACAAATGTAACTAACTGTATGTGTCAGAGGAAGGGAACTTAGCTTTTGCTATGTAAGCGATTTTAATATTTCTGATGTACTTAAGCATACAGATATGCTTAGATTTGAGTCACTGCTAGAGTCCTAAAGTTAATCATTCTTACCCTGAAATTTATGGAGTGACCTAAACTTTCAGGGTTGATAATCCAGCTTGCCTTCCTTTTCCTATCCTGATTTTGAGTTAACTGTCTTTCTGTGCTTGTGTTTCTCTGCTTCTGTAGGATGTTGGGAAGTCTGGCGTCAATCATCCCTGAGAGGAAGAATGCCCATCACAGTATCCGTCAGAGTTTGGATTCCCATGATAATGTAGAAGTTGAAGCTGCTGTTTTTGCAGCCGCAAACTTCTCTGCACAGTCAAAGTAAGCATAGGCCTTTTAGTAATTTGACTCCTGAGAGAATTTTTGAAAGAATAACTTAATCTATATTCATGAAGGTATATAGAAAGGTGCAAATAAAGTTGTATTTTCCAAGAAGTTGTACAGAATGTTGGGGGAAGAATATACAAATGTCGATCCCCAGAAGACAAAGACCTCATAGCCTGGTTTGGGGAAGCTGCCATTGGTAGCTTTTATGTCTACTGAATAGCCTTCCATAAACACACCCATGATCCAAAATTGCTACTTTCTGATTGTCTTTAGCACAGTTTGGCAAAGATAGTAACTTAAAATAAAAACTGACTTTGACATTTTCAGGATCTTAGGTGCCTGTGTGTGTGTGTGTGTGTGTGTGTGTGTGTGTGTGTGTGTGTATACGTGTATTAGTGCATTGCATGTACATGAACATGCGTGGGAGACTAGAGGACAACCTCAGGTTTGTCATAGTTCTTAGGTGATGTTCATCTTTTTGTTTTGAGACAGGGTCACTGGCCTGTAACTTACAAAGCAGGCCAGCCAATAAGTTCCAGGGATCCATCTGATTTTGCTTTCCCTGATGCTTACTGCTTTAGTTAATAAAGTGAACCTGGGAGAGATCCTAAAAATGAGGCAATCTAAAGCCTCATGTAATAGCCAGCTTTATTCAGAGCATCAGACAGTGTATACTCTGAGGATTAGGAAGACTCGGATGAGTAAGGTGTTCAGTCACAAGGACAAGACACATGTGGTAAGCACATGTCTTTCCACAGAGACATATGACTAACAACAGCTGAAGTAAACTTACTCCTGTCTGCTGCTCTTGGGAGGAACACAAAACACATTCCAAGAGCAAACACTCAGAATTCCCCTCTCATAACTCCATTCTTGGACTGCGTTTGGATACCCTGCACTGGCAGTGTAGGCACACCATAACTGGCTTTTCTTAAGTGTGTGTTTTGGGAATTAAACTAAGGTCCTCAAGCTAGACAGTTACCAATTGAGCTATATCACCAGTTCAATAGTATTTATATTTATGTATGTGCATATGATATGCGTGTAATTCCCTGTGGAGGCAGGAAGAAGGCAGTAGATACTCTGGAGCTGAACTTAGAGGCAGCTATGAACCTTATGGTGTGGATGGCAAGAACTGAACTAGATTCTTCTGTAAGAGCAGTAAGTGCTCTGAACCACTGAATTATCTCTCTAGCCCTATAATTTTATGTTGCTTTCTGAGACAGGGTCTCAGTGTTCTCTGGCTGTCCTGAAACTCACTATGTAGACCAGGCTGGCAGAGATCCTCCTGCCTCTGCCTCCCAGGTGCTGGGATTAAAGTTGTCAGTCACTACACCCAGCCCAGCCTCATAAATTTTAAAATAGAATGCCTACCATGGTATTATTATTATGTTGGGCTTACTTGTAATAAAAAAGTGTCATCTCCTTACTGATAACCAAAACCAACTTTGTTTTCTGGAGACCATTTTTGGTAATATTTACGGATGGCCATAAACATGTGCTTCCCTTTGGCCAGTGAGATTCATTTCTGAGAACTTAGCTCAGGATGAACAAGGTCACTGAAGCATTCAGAGGTGCTGATTGTGCTGTTAAGCATTTGCTTTTTTGGAATTGGCAGCTCCTAATAATATACCAAAGGTTTCTCTCTGTCTGTACTTAAAAAGAAAATTAGATAGCTTCAGAAATGTATACGGTGTATCTGATCATACCTAAGTCAGGTTCTCACATCTCCCCAGGCCCTCAGTAAGTCTCTATCCCATGTTTACACCCTCTTTAGTCTTTTATTGACTTGAGTGTGAGCAACTTCCACTAACTCCTCAGCTAGGTGTTGACTGTTGAGCCCCTCTCCTATCCATGTTAGAATACTGAGGATGTGACGTGTGTGGGTTTGTGCAGGGGTCCTTGGCTGCCTGAGCTCAAGAATGAGGTGCACATGCCATGTCCAGACAGCACTTCACACCACTTCCTGTCATTTGCCTCTTACATTCTTCTTGCCCCTTCCTCCTTCCCCAAGCCTTTTGGGGTTTGATATAAATATCCCATGTAGGACTGAGCATATGATCTGCTAGGAGAGTTTTAATTTTATAATCAGAACAATGAATAATTAATTTGCTCAAAATTTGATAAATTTGAAATCCCCAATTTTATTCCAACCTTAATTATATGTAGGTTCTCTTCATATATTTCTATCATACCTTAAAAAGTCTAGGATTACTCATTGGAAAAGAAGAGTTGAGATTAGTAAGCATGCAGTTTTAAACTTTACTGCTCAAAATTGTAAGTGTGGCAGTAATGGAGAATATTTTGTGCATGCATGCATGTGTGTTTGCAGAGGCCAAAAGAAGGGTCGACCTACCTTGAGTTGGGAGTTCAGGTCGTAATGAGCTGTCCTATGTAGGTACTGGGACCCACACTCAGTGCTTTTGGAAGAGCAGCAAACACTTGATTACTGAACCATCCCCATTCCCAGCTTTTGTTGTTCTTGTTTTGTTGCTGCTGTTGCTGTTATTGTTACTGAGTATGAGGTAATCATACACAGAGAACTTGTATTGTGTAGGGGCTGTGCTGTGAACAGTTATCATCTGATTAACACTGTCAGGGTGACTGTATATCCAGTGGCTCCAAAAGCAGTTTTCTACATTCAGTTTCTCAATTTGTATAGATAGATAATTTAGTGATTAAATTTATGTATGAGGATCATCTTTAGTCCATTTCTTCTTGCTGTTATCAGAAGCTGATTTTATTTCCCTGTGGAATTTCTGTTCCATCTGGGAAATGGTGGTGCATATCAAAGAAACTGCTTGTTCATTTTTTGGAACTGATGACCAGTAGTAACATGCCCATTTATAGTGTGTGGCGCTGAGGTTGTAGCTCAGTTGCACAGTCCTTGTCTAGCATCTACAAGGTCCTGGATTTGATTCCCAACAACACAGACACGGTTCATGTAGAAACTGTGTTAATATATTACCTGTTGTGTAACTTTTCCTGTGGAGACATGAACAAATATTTATTCACCCCAGATTGGACAGACAAAAAATTTCACTGAGTAGTTTATTGGGATTGCCTACAGGAGGATGAGTGAGGGATTGCTTATAAGAGCATAGATGACTTACAGGTAGCTGTATCAACCAAAACGCCCACCCCAGCATAGGTGATGATTTAGGAAA
The DNA here is from genome assembly GCA_028551405.1 of Uromys caudimaculatus. NCBI lineage: Eukaryota > Metazoa > Chordata > Mammalia > Rodentia > Muridae > Uromys > Uromys caudimaculatus. The sequence continues at coordinate 3,411,413 of CM052711.1, read as the reverse complement.
ACTGCATCCCTGGAGCACCCTGTACCGGAGCCAGTAGGAGATCTCACGGGTTCTACTTATATAACTGTGTTGTAAATGGGTAGCTTGTGAGTTTCAGGAAGTTCCTGATACATGTCAGTTGTATACCTCCTGAGCTTTGTAAGTTTGGTTTACTGAATAAGTTGGGTTTGGTTTTTTTTGTTTTTGTTTTTTTAATTATTTTACGTATGTGAGTACATTGTAGCTGTCTTAGACACACCAGATGACGGCATCAGATCCTGTTACAGATGGTTGTGAGCCATCATGTGGTTGCTGGGAATTAAACTCAGGACCTTTGGAAGAACAGTCAGTGCTCTTAACTGCTGAGCCATCTCTTTATAGTCCACTTTCTGAGTCTTACATAGTCTTAGGGACAGACTGTTTCAGTTTGTAGGAAATTACTATACAGCATTATCCTTCAGTGATATATACTGTGTTTGCATTATATCGTACCAGATTAGTCTAATAGGAAAGCCTGAAGCACTTATGTATCAAAGTGTATATTAAGAAAATACATAATTTTTATATCAGCTTTTATCTTTCCTTGGCTTGAGATCATGTGTCTCCACCAACATTAGTGGGTTTCTGTTATTTCTTTCAGTTATAGGTCTTGCTTAAATCAAAGTAACTGGCCAAATGCAATTTAAGATTTTATTTAGTCAGGTATACTGATACATCCATTTAATCCCAGCACTCGGGAGACAGAGGCAGATGGATCTCTGAGAGTTTAAGGCCAGCTAGTGCTACATAGTGAGGCTCTATCTCCAAAAAAAGAAAAAGAACTTATTTAGTCTATTCTGCCTCTGTGCTGCTGTAGCTGCATCTCACTTGCTCTGAAAGGGTTAAGGTGGTATATTGTAGAGGAGCTTGTTCTGGCCAGCTCCATGTTTTCAGGGGTGAGGTCAACATAGTCAGAGTGGTATCCTCTTCCAGACACTAACTAAAAAGAGCCCTGCTTCATTAGAAAGGGGCAGCTGTCCAGTGGCACCAACCCATGGCTGTAATGCAGGAATGTCTGCTCTGGGCTGTCAGGCTTGGTGTGACACAGAGATGGGGGTTGGGGTGGTACAACTAGCACATCAGATGACTTTCTTTAGTCTCAGCAGTTTCAGTAGTGACACCAAAAATTTTTAAAAAAATTAAAACAAAACAAAACAAAAAACCCCAGCAGACTCCTACTCAGCATTTTTAGGCCCAAAGAGCTTAAAGCAGATTTTTAAACTTTGGAATTGTTACACAATGTTTTGAAGTAGTTGCTGAATATCCACTGTCATTGCCCTTGAGGCATTGGGTCTTGAGAGAATGGAGCTGATAACTGAGGACTAAAGTCTCTTGCACTAGCCAACTTTATTCAGAGTGTCATACAATTTATACCCTGAGGGTTAAGAAAGGTCACCTGAGTAAAGTTATGAGTTCAAGCCATACATGGCAAAAGCACATTTTCCCATAGAGGCAAACATAGAGTTAAACATTTAGTTGCATAACATCGACAAGCCATTGTGAGTAACTTAAAGTAACTCAGCTACACCTGGAAGGAACATGAAAACACTCCAAGAACAATTCTGTTTTTTGAAGAAAAAAGTCACAAGACACTTGTCTTGTTTTCTTGGAGTGTTTCTATAAGCACTCAGAATCTCCTTACAGAGCTCCATTCTTGGACCATGTTCCAACAATCCACCATGTCTAGATATTATTCTAAATACTAATGACAGCAAAGTCAAAGTTCTGTTAGCACAAATAAAATTAACTTCGGAATTGCTGTTGAGGTGGCTACACTGGGCTGCTTGATCAGGTCTGTTGGGTGAGGCCTCCCCAGAGAGATGGCTAATGGCCAAAGCTGAGTGCTGAAGAAGAGGCTCCTTTATACTTGTTCTTTTGCTGAGAGGGGGACTCTGAGACAGCATCTCTTTGTGTAGCTCAGGCTGGCCTCAAACTTGAGATCCTCCTGCCTTAGCTCCCAGTTACTGGGACTGCAGATGCATGCTGCCACATCTGGCCTGCCTTTACACTCTTAAATAAAAAATATGTTGGTAGATACTTACTTTATTAGAAATTTAGGAGCTAATTTTTTAAATGTGTACTCATTTTAAAAATAACAAATCCAAAATATTTTAGTGTAAAATATCTTTATAAAAGTGTTTATTTTCCAAAAACAATTAATTTTGTGAGAAAAGTGGCCTTAACATTTTTTCAAAGATCTTTATGGCCTGGCTGAATTCTCACTCAGCTACTTCTGCACCAACATTATTTTGATTAAAGTGTGTGATCCACTCACTTAGTGGATCCAATCTCCCATAGGTAATGGTGGAAAGAGAGGAGGTTTATAAAGCTGTCTTAGGTTCCTGAATGCTTTAACACCTTGTGAGTTGGTCTCTTAGGAAGCACTAGCTCACTTATATGACTCGGATCTTGTAAATGTTCCACCATATTAAAGCCTGCATGTGAGAGTGCTACACCAGTTTAGTCAGAAAGACTTTTAAGTGTTAAACTTTCATGCTCATGATAAAAAGTATGTTTTCTGTAATTGTAATTTTTGCTGGTAGCTAAAGTACTGTAATTGTCATAAAAAATTCTCCGTAATTTGCCTAATGTTATCAGCTGACTTTAACTCATCTTCCAAGAAAATTGTTTGGCAGGTAGGGAAGTCTGAGTAGCTGTGTCCCAGGAAGACATGCCATTTATATCTTAACCCAAACATTTGGACTGGTACTATGTCTGAAGAATACCACTATGTGTCTTTTAAATTTAATACAATAAGTAATTTCAGTTTTGCTAAGTACATTATATATAACTGGCTTGTGTTCTCTTTTTAATATGAGTTTACAGTAATGAAGAACACATTACCTGGGACAGTTACTGCCTTTGCCTTGATTCTTGCTACCTCATCTAGATTGTTATTTAGTGTCCTTTCACCAAACGTGATGGATGGATGGATGGATGGATGGATGGATGGATGGATGGATGGATGGATGGATGGTGCCAATGTCATTGTACCTGGATAAACCATGAGACTGAAGCAAATGTTACTTAACACAAAATGTGTTTGTTGTCAAGGGTTCATGTAAAAGAAAATATTCTGTAATTAGGTGGTACTGGTTCTGGAAGGTTGTAAACACCTCACTCTAGCTGGAGACTAGCAGTGCTTGATTTCTTCACTAACTGCAGTAGATGTGGGTGCCAAGAGCTGTCAGCCTCTCAGCTCAAATGTGTACTTGCTTGGCTGGGGCACCCTGCCAATTAACCCTTGCTTGAATGTATGTGCACATATGTGCCTGGAGCCCACAGAGGTCAGAAGAGATCATTGGATCCTCTGGAATTGGAGATACAGGTGGTTGTAAGCTGCCGGATGGGTCCTGGGAACCAAACCTGGGTCTTCTGTAATAGGAGCCAGTGTTTTCAACCACTGAGTTATTGTTCTTAAGGAGCACTGCTGACTGTTGCTAAATACTCAACCTTTCTATTTGAATTCGAGTTAATAGTCTCAGAATAGTAGTTGAAATGTCATTGTCACCTTAATTCTTTGTGAAAGAGTTTTATTGCGTAAGACAGGAAGTTAGTGTTGTTACAAGGAAGAGGAAAAGTGTCTGTAAAGCCACGGAATTGTGTGGTCACATTCTTTGTTTCTCCTACTTGGAGTTTGTAATTCTCTAGACTGAGTCAGGAATTCCATCTTTTCAGCATCTTGTCATCTTATGTAACCACAGGCTGAGGAAACAAGTCTTTCTCTTTCAAACCAATGATTTTCCCTTAAGTATAACAAAAATACTTTTTCTTAATTCTTTTTACAAGAAGGTATTGCACAAACAAAAGTTTGAGAAAAAGTTTCAGTTTTACTGCAAAACAAGGTATGCCCATGCTGTGAGACATTCTCCCTGGTGGGACTAGGCAACACCTCCCCGTCCTGGAAGGTCCCAGGACAGCTGACAGCGTAAGTATTATAATTTTGAGGAGCCATTGAGTTCACTGAGCTTCCTCACAGAGCTTGGGTGAGTGCGGGCTTGTTGACAGGAGTGTGTGTCACCTTTGGGGCCACACTGAAAAGTCTTCATTCAGTGTGTATAATGGCTTCTCCATACCTGCAGATGGAGTCCCCTTCCCCTAATCAACCCCACATGTACTGTAGCCCTTCCCAAGGTCACATGTAATTAGGACAGACTCGCATATAACTGATTGGGAGTGGTGGCTAGATACTCAGGTAAGCATGCATGGCCCTCCCTGTCCTTTCTATGAGGGAACAGTTAGTCAACAAGTCTAGTTGTGGTCTTTGGAAGCAAGCACAGCTAAATGTATGAAGATGGCAGCTCTTTAGCTTGATTGATAGTGCTATACAACTTGTTATATTCTGCATTACACAGGGAAAACCTCGTGATATCAAAATCTGGCTGATGGGGGGGTATGCAGATTAGGATAGGTGGACTAAAACAATCCAAGGATACTAGAGGAACCCAGCACACTGGACCAGTCATAAACATATCTATATATCAGATTCATCGCCCAGGACATTTCTAGGACCAGGATATAGCTTAGTGGTAGAAGGCTTGCTCAGTGTGTGCAGAGTCCTAGATTTTATTCCCAGCATTACAAATAACAAAATCTAGAAAACAGAAGAAAGCACATATTGCATTAGCTGTCAAGAGATGAAGTCTTCATTGTCTGGTGTGTAGAGAATTCTCATTGACTTGAAATCGGCAGACTATATCTCAGCAGCAGACTTGGATTGAAGTGCAATTGTACTTTATGTCCTGCACATCTCTTAGTTTGGCTGTATAAGCCAAGTTATGTAACATTTTATTCCAAATGTTCATGTTACTAAGGTTTTTGGTGTTGGGTGACATTTCTGTTAGAATCAGAAAGCCGTGTCTTACAACAGCTTCTTTTAGGCAGTTTGGAATATGAAGAATCAGTCTATATTTCCTTTGCATCTCAGATATTTCAGTACTAGGGCCAAACTGTTGTTCATGTAGTCAGAGCTTGTGCTAAGGTGCATCCTCAAGCATGTGTGGAGTAGGAACCTTGGTTCTGACTGAGACTCAGGCTGAAGCAGCATGCACACTCGTCAGCATCTTTCCCTCGACAAGACTGGAAGAGTGCTGCCAGAGCCTGCAGTCTTGGTTGTAATTTGGAAATTGATGCTGCTATAATCGTGTTCTTTTTAATCACAGCCTGGCAGTGGTGGCACACACCTTTAATTCCATTACTTGGGAAGCAAAGGCAGATGGATCTCTGTGAGTTTGAAGCCAGGCTTGTCTATAGAGTTAGTTCTAGGACAGTGAAGGCTATACAAAGAAATCCTGTCTCAAAAAAACAAAACAAAACAAACACACCAAAAACTCAAACGTACCTTAATCATATTCAGTTCTTTGATTTTCAGTGTTTTTGTTTTAATTTTCTCTTTCCAAAGGGATTTTGCTGTGGGGATCTGTAACAAAATCAGTGAAATGATTCAAGGTATGTACATTTTATTTGATAATGTGAAGAGACTTACTAGAAGTCTTGTTAATAATGTTTGCTCCTGTTTATTAGGTATATACTGTGTGCTAGTCATTATTTAAAATAATACTAAGTATCTTCTGTATGCCAAAAATGCCTGAGGTGCGTAGGGTATAGAAATAAAGCAAGACCCTGCTGTCATGTAATGTAAGTTCTAGTCTAGTGAGCTGTAGACAGACAGACAGGAGTATAAGTGCTGCAGAGAGACTGAGAGGGAGAGAGTCCCAAGCATGGCTGACATGGTGGAGGGCAGGAGGACTTGTGCTCTACCTGAGTTGATGACAGAGCCCTAATGAAGTGACATGAAGGAAAGAAAGGACCTGGCCTGCAGAAAGGGGAGCAGTACCAGTAAGAGCTTTGCAGGTCTATCTGATACCATCCGTCCGGGACTTCATCCTTGCAGCTAAGATCAGGCCCCACTTGTGTATCATGACCCCGTGTTATCTTCATAGCATCTGTAAAAGGCAGCTCTGGCTTTAGCCTTGTGCAGTTCTCAGGAACACTGTTGCCTCTGCCTTTTGAGAAGTGGCCTTGCTGTGCTGTGCAGCCTGACGATGTGTTAGCTCTTTCCACACGGACGTGTTGGAGTGAGGCGATGAACTCAAGCCGGTTAATCTTGAGACTGCAACTTTGAAGCCCTGTGCTGTCTTGCCTCTCTGGAGTTTGGATTTCTGTAGAATATTTTTTATGTAATTTAAACGTAAAGAGAATTTGCTCACTCAGAGAACAAGAGACAAATGCAGTTTCCCTGCTCCCTCCCTTTTTCTCACTCACCCTTCCTTCCTTCCTTCCTTCCTTCCTTCCTTCCTTCCTTCCTTCCTTCCTTCCTTCCTTCCTTCCTTCCTTCCTTCCTTCCCTCCCTCCCTCCCTCCCTCCCTCCCTCCCTCCCTTCCTTCCTTCCTTCTTTCCTTCTACCAAAAATGATGTTCCTGTAAGGCTAGCTTTGTGATATTATGAAGAACATTACCCATTCACTAAGCAGGTGTTTTTGTTAGTGGTGGTGGTTTTGAATTTTATTTTGTGTGTAAGCATGTTTTGCCTGCATGTATGTCTATGTACCATGTGCATGCCTGGTGCCCAGGAATGCCAGAGAGGGCATGAGATCCTGTGGAACTGGAAATAGAGAAGGTTGTGAGCCATGGTGTGGATATGGGCAGCAAATCCATGTCATCTAGAAGAGCAACCACTGCTCTTAACAGTTGAGCTATCTTTCCACCCCCCTGAGCAGGTATTTATTAAGTGCTTGCTGTGTTACATATGATGTCATCTTTCATTAAGATAATTTAAGGGGCATTTTATAAAGGAACCATTTATAAAAGGATAGGTAACACATGCTATGGGCTAATGTATCCCAAGCCCCCAATAGCTTTTATAGCCCTCTGGGGCCCAGGGACAGGAAGTAAGCAGCAGAACCATCTTATTAGCCCCTACTGAGCCTTTTAAAAGCAGTGTGCTAGATATGGTGGTGTACACCTTTGATTCCAGTGCTTGGGAGATAGAGGCTGGCAGAGATCTAGGATTTCAAGACCAACCTTGTCTATATAGCAAGTTCCAGGCCAGCCGGGGCTACACAGAGAGACCATGTTTCCAAATACTAACAAAGCAGTTTCTACTACCGTACTTTCTGATACATCTACTGGATTTGTTGGTTAGTTCTAGTGTAATTATCTTTAATGTTACAACCATTATGGTGTATAATACAAATTGTAAGTGAAACTTTGCTAATTAAATTATACCTTTCTTATTTTTAATTAAAAACAGTCTGAACTATCATTAAGTAATAGTCAGACACCTGACACGCGTGTTGTATGCAGGTTTAGCTACACCAGTGGACCTGAAGCTGAAGCTGATCCCCATCCTGCAGCACATGCACCATGATGCTCTCTTGGCCTCCAGTGCCCGTCAGCTCTTACAGCAGCTGGTCACGTCCTACCCCTCCACCAAAATGGTCATCGTGTCTCTGCACACTTTCACTCTGCTTGCAGCCTCCTCTTTGGTTGACACACCCAAACAGGTAATTTCTATTTTCTTTAACTGCTTATTCTTTATAAACGTACATATCTAGTCTGTGATAAAAATAAGGAACAACCCTAAGTTTTAATAATGTTGAGGTGGTCTTTGATAAGGGTCAGTTGGCTTTCTCTTTTACACACACACACACACACACACACACACTCTCTGTCTCTCTGTCTCTCTCTCTCTCTCTCACATGCACACACTAAACACACACACTCACTTGTGAGCCCTGGAGGACAAGGCATCAGGAAACATGTGGAAGGAAGGATGTGTTGTTGGTAGGAAAGAAAGGGTGGGGTATCTTAACTGCCAGGTCCCTGCTGGAGCCTGACAAGTTACATGCTACCATTTGTGTAGAAAGAGAACGAGGTCCACGCCTGAGTCTGCAGCTGTTAGCGAGAGCTCTGAGCTACAGGGAGTCCATTCTGTAATCTAAGAGTCTCCCTAAGTAACATGGTACTAGCCTCTATTGACAGTTTCAGAAATGATACTGTTCACAGAATGACTTTGCTGTCTCTGTAGATTCAGCTTCTGTTGCAGTATTTGAAGAACGACCCCAGGAAAGCTGTGAAGAGACTTGCTGTTCAGGATCTGAAGCTACTTGCTAGTAAGACACCACACACGTGGAGTAAGGAGAATATTCAGGTATATACGACTTAAGAAAAAGAAATGATAAATAACCTAAGCCAGGGTGGCATGGGTCAGATGAAATTTCTTCCCTTTCATATTTCTCAGTGAGGCTTAAATTTTAACAACTGAAACCCCAGAGATGAACTTAAACCAGAGTGACATCCCTGTAAACCTTTGTCTTGCTGTGTATAGTTCCTCTGTCATCAGACAGTTGTCTTGCCTTTTTGATGTCTGAATGTGTTCCCACGAATGCAGATGACATTCAAGGCCAGGAGGCACCAGATCCTTCTGGAGCTGTGCTTAGAGGAAGTTGTGAGCCACCCAGTGTGCAGAGCCAGACACAGGTCCTCTGCTGTGAGCCACCCAGTGTGCAGAGCCAGACACAGGTCCTCCGAGAGTTACTCTCAACTGCTGATTCATCTTGGTAGCCCCTGCCTCCTCTCACCCCATGATACATGTTTTTGTAAAAAGAAAAATAAAGGTAGCTCTAAGAAGTGGTTGTCAACCTGTGGGCCATGACTCCTTTGGAGGTTGAAAACCTTTTCATAGGGGTCACCGAAGACCGTTGGAAAATACAGAATTCTACAGTATGATTCATAGCAACAGCAAAATTACAGTTATCAAGAGGTCACTATAACATGAGGCAGTGTATTAAAGGTCACAATTTAGGAGGGTTGAGAACCACTGGTCTGAAATTTTTTGCCATTAGAATTCGTAATCT
>CM052711.1:3335544-3402438 GCA_028551405.1 Uromys caudimaculatus | reverse complement strand
ACAGGTGAGCATCCACTTGGAGAAATTCAGAACATCTGTGTCTAGAGACCAGAGGGCAGGTGTAGCTGATGTTACAAATTTTAGTCACCACTGTGTTTAGGTGTGTAAAGCCTCAGGCCTGGATGAGTGCTAGGGAGACAACATGACAGAATGATAAAGTGAGAGAGACACCAGCTGAAGAGCCTGCTAGGAGCAGCTCATGGACACTTGAGTGGTGAGAGAGATTGTAAAGCTAATCTCCCCTTATCTCCGTCATGAACCTGTTGGTGGATAAGTGCATAAAATTATGTGAAGCTTCTCAGCTTCAGGATGTCTGTTCTAACTGAATAGTCATTGAAATGTATGGACCTTGAATCTGGCTGTTTTTTATGTGAAAGTCCTTTACAATAAATAATTGATAGATTACAGTCAGCTGTGAGATGCTGTTGCTTCTGGCCTGTTGGCTGAGACTGAGAGTAGACTCATCTGCATTGAGCCAGAGCACGGAGCCAGTTTTAATCTGTACCCGTGTGATAGGCTCTGCTGCTTGCTGTCAGCCTGGGACGGCACCTGCCTCAGATTGATGGAGCTGGCCGGGAAAGGAGGCAGGTTACAAGGTAGAGTTCTGGAGTAGATGGCGTTGGAAGGGCTTCTGTGTACAAGCGGTTGGCTCTGCCTACTTCACGCAGAGACAGGAAGAGGCCTGGGTGACGTCCTGACATAGGTGGTGGGTGGGCAAACACCTTGTGATATTACTTAGATATTTTCACATTTATTTGCCTATCTGGGGGGATAGGGTTGTGTATGCGCATGGAGGTCAGAGGATAGTAAGTGACTTACGGGAGTCGGTTCTCTCCTTCCACCATGAGGCCGCCAGGGATTGAATTCCACTCATCAGGATTAATGGTGAGTGTCTTTAACCACTGAGCGTCATCCCCAGCTCTGTTTGTTTATTTTAGTTAGGAAAGAATAGTGACTGTGTGGATAAGAATGAGAGAGAAGCAGTTTGCAGAAGCAGGAATACCAGTACACTCAGAGGCAGGGGGTTGACAGATTCGAGAGCAGCAGTGTGTAATGTCTGGCAAATATGTTTTTAAGGTTGTCTGAAAGCTACATGATGGGTAAGGTAACTTTGGACCTTTCCTTTTCCTGGATTTTAGTAGATTTTAGAATTGGAGCTGCGGTGTCCTAATAAAATGAACTGGGTGCTTTCTCTCTTCCTGGTCCGTAGCACTTAGAAACAGTCACAGAAGTTTTCTGTTTCCTGAGGGCACAGCTGGTGTGCTATACTGAGTCTGAGACTTTCTCCAGGAAGTGTTCTGAGAATACTTCTCATTACTGTGGTTATCACAGTGACATTTTCTGCCTCTTTGTGAGTCGGTTGCATGTTCTTGACATGAGAGTCATCTTCCTTCAAGCTCATGATGTTTCAGTTTGTAATACATTTGCTATATTCTTAATATTTGTGTGCCCTCCAATGACTGTTTTCTTTCTGGTTGGTTTGTTTTGACAGTGTTGGGGTTGGATTCAGTCCACACCCCCAGGGCCCTGCACTGTGTTCCTTGCAGTCTGCACTTATTAGAACTTGAGTTGTTTTTTTGTTTGTTTTTGTTTTGTTTTGTTTTTGTGCTTTTCAAGTGTTTTATTTTATTTCTTGCTTAATAATGAAACCACTTAAAGCTGTTAATTTCCTATTTCACACATTGACTGTATCCCATAAATTATGATGTATAGTGTTATCATTACCATTAATTTGGAATGCATTTTTAAAAGACTTATTGTGGTATAACTTAGAAGCTTTCTGGGTTCAGTTTGATGGCTTTTTACACACTCGTTTCTCTAACTACTGTCACAAACTGAAATACAGGACACCCTAAAACTTCCTCAGTGTCTATAACAGTCCTATAGCTGTCTCCAACTGCTGATAATACCCAACTTGATTTCTGCCCTCTAATTGTGTTATATGGGCTGAAAAGATGGCTCCGTGCATAATAAGTGCAGCTGCCTCGCAAGCCTGATGATTTGGTTCTGTAGACTGTTGTTGCAGGAGATTTGATCACACTGTGAACTCCGAGATTCTGTTATTTACTGGAGAAAGCTGTTTCTAGTTGTGGTGTGGCTCAGCCTTAGGATACACCTTGACTGTCACCCTCTCCCACTAACAGCCACCTGCTCCATCTTCCTGGTCCTGTGCCCATCTTTGGAGCAACTGCAGCTCTTGATGCAGTTGTTTATGTGGGTTTTTCTTTTGATTGAAAATAGATCCATGAGAATAATAATTTCTCAGAGTTCAAGCAGGACAGTGAGTGAAGCACACATTTCTTTGTTTTCTTCCCCTGGGTTTCCTGTGCAGAAGTGACAACTATAAATGGAGAAATGTCTCCATCCACATGTAAGGAGTCGTGTGCCTGTCTTTCCCTGTCAAATTGAGAATATTGTATGTGCACTCTGAAGTGTTGGTCACTTTGGAGAACATTCCTGTTAGCAGACAGTGGTGTCTTCTCCCTGGCTTTACAGCGTTCTCTTTGTCCCGTCTTGCTGGAAGGAGTTAGAGTCATTTCCAGTACCTGTGATAGTTTATCACAATCATAAAGGAGGATTGGTGGGTCCAGTAATGTGTACCTTTAACTTGAAAACTATGGGAGATTTTAAATACCTGAATTTAAATGGGTTCTTATGAAGTGTGTCTATACTAATTTTTATTGGATTTTGCTTGTTAGCAGGAACCTTGTGTGTGCTTCCTGGCTAGTTACTGATCTTATGTGATGCAGTTTTATCCGTTGGCATTATATTGAGTCTTAATACTTTTTAGAGTTGTATTTTTTATTAACCATAAGAAAAAGATTTAATTTTTTTATCCAGTTATTATTATTATTAGTTTATTAAGTGATTCATCCAATTTGAAATGTCATTAACATGTTTTAAAAGTCTAGTATGTATTTGCATCTCATCTATTTCTTGCCCAAACTTTTCTGGATTAAAGAAACCAAATTCATGCCAGGTGTGGTAGCCCATGCCTCTAATCCCAGAACTCAGGATGCAGAGGCAGGCGAGATCTCTGTGAGTTCAAGGCCACCCTGGTCTACCTAGTGAGATCTAGAACAGCCATGGCTATGGTAGAGCAACCCTGTCTCCAAAAACTAATATAATATTTGTAATTAGATGTTCTAAATCACATCTCTTCCCATATCCTGTTAATGGTTTTATTGGGATCTGACTACATTTACGATTTCCCAAATTTTTATTTTTATTTTTTCTCTGTTGGTAAGCTTAATTCAAGACAGTTGTCCTGTGATAGAGGTGTACATTACCCAGAATGAGGTTCAGTCCTTGTGCTCGGAGCACATGCTCCTAGTTCACTGCAGTGAAAAACGAGACCTACATCATGTTTAGTACCTCAGGCTGCTGCTGTCAGTGATGCAATGACCAAACGGCCAGAGGCCAGCAACTTTTCCATGAACTGAATTACTGAGAGGTAACACCCATCCATACCCAGTTCCCCTTTTTGGTAGTTCACATTAGTTCACCAAATTTGTTATCAGAGGCCAGGATGGGGTGGGAGTCAGAACTCACTACATGTAAGATACACTGGACTCTGAGTTTGAGCCTCGACACTGGGAAAATACAGTAAGAAAATCCTTGCTGTCACACTGTGTGTTTTTTCTGGGTTGCTTTGGTTTTTACCCATGCCCTTTTTTCTGTTTGAGGCCACACATTATATCTGGTTATGTCTTTGTAGGTTCCTTTACGGACTCTGATAGTGTGACCTGTTTTGTTTTTTATCATTGAAAAAAATACCTTAAAGTTGTAGATTTTTTAGTAAGCCTAGATAAATTGGATAGTATAGAATTCTGTGTTTTGATGTATTCTATGTCTGTCTCTCTGCATTTTAGGTGCTCTGTGAGTGTGCACTGCACACCCCCTATGACAGCTTGAAGCTAGGGATGTTGTCTGTCCTCTCCACACTGTCAGGGACCATTGCCATCAAACACTACTTCAGTGCTGTCCCAGGTAAGGCAGAGCTGAGGTGACAATCCCGTTATCTGTGTTCCCCTCTCAGCCTGTTTCTGGAAACCTTTAAGCTGGGCAGGTTTCACTTTGGTAACCTGCCATGGGCTGGTGATTTATTTGAGCATTGCTTCTTAGTTAGTGCCTATGATGATAGAAGGGTGTGCCCTTGGTGGAAATGCCCTTGTAATTCCTGGGGACGAGCTCGCTTATCCAGTAGAGTTAAGGCTAAAGGTTTTCTGTTCTTTTTTTTTTTTTTAAGATTTATTTTATTTATGTGAGTGCTCTATCTGCATGTACATTTACATGCCAGAAGAGGGCATCAGATCCTATTACAGATGGTTGTGAGCCACCACGTGGTTGCTGGGGATTAAACTCAGGACCTCTGGAAGAACAGTCAGTGCTCTTAACCCCTGAGCCATCTCTCCAGCCTGGTTTTCTGTTCTTTTAATGAAAGTTTTGTTGCATTTCTCTAACTTCTTTTTCCTATCAGTTAATTTGAATTAAATAACTCTAATGTACATTTCTTTGTTCTTTTCATGACCACATGGCATGAGTTTATTGGGTAAATTCCCTGCCACATGTCTTGATAGGAACTAGACAGCATGATGTCTCTGTTGCCCTCTTGTTAGTCTATGTCTCCCTTGCTTTGAGTGTCCATATGTGGTCTGGACTAATGGTTGCCATGACAGATTGAATTGGGAGCCACAAATAAGGAGAAGTGGGGGATAATGTGTTGTGGCGATAGAACAGTGACTGTGAGACAGTTAGTCTCTGTTCAGAGGTTGTGTGTCACAGTGGGTCCTGTGGTGTATGTACACTGTGGCCTAGAACCAGTAATGAGGCCACAGTGTGTTTAGTAGAGGAGTTTGGGGGCTTTAGTCTTCGCTGTTCTTTGGCCTCTCCTTCCATATTTTGACCTTACTTTGTTACCTGTTTTGTATAATGAGGTGGGCAACATTTTGTGTCTTAAAACTGTTTTCTTTGCTCTTGTCCATCATTCAGCAGTTTTAATTGCATTCTGATGATAGTTCTGGTGTCTCTAGAGGTCGATTATGACTGCAGTTCTCTGGAGCCTTGACCAGAACTGGATAGTCAAAGGTCACGACCCCTTTCATAGTTTAGAACAGTGGTTCCCAACCTGTGGGTCACAACCTGTTTAGGGGTCAGATACGAGATACTAACATTACAATTCATAACAGTAACAGTTACAGTTATGAAGTAGCAACAAAATAATGGTATGGTCGTGGTCACCACAGCAAAGGAGCTGTATTACAGGGTCACAGCATCAGGAAGGTTGAGAACACTGATCTAGAGACGGAAGGCTTTAGCTGAGCTGCTTGAGGTATCTCTCTCCTTTGTTTGACTCTCAGGGATCTGTGGTGGTTCTTGTTAGTCCCAGATACTGGTACTGCCAGATAAAAGCCATTCTGTTTCATTTATTGTCTTACTGCCAAAGCAAGTCCTATGGCTAAGCCCAGCTAAGTGTGGAAAAATAAGTAACCCTTGATAAAAGGAAACAACAAGGATCCTTTGGGATGGGAGACACTGTCCTAGCTTCCTGCATGAGCAGTGCCTCGCCCATCCAGTGTGTTTCCAATACATTATTCTTTATAAATCAGTTACTCCTAGTCTTTTACCTGATAGTTAACATTCTTGCCTCTGGAACTATGTGACTTTGTCTTAGGACATTATTTTACATGAATTATAATTAAATTTTTAAAAATCACCAGGTGTGATGATACATGCCTTAACCCCAGCACTTGAGAGGCAGAAGATCTCTGTGAGTTCCAGGATGGCCAGGGATAAAGAGACTGTAATAATAATAATAATAATAATAAGAAGAAGACTAATAATAATAACAATAATAACAACAATAATAATAATACATAAAATTTAAAAATTTTTATGCTTTAAAAGCATGACATCGGCCAATATCTACATATACTGATAGTGTACAAAATTTCAGATTACATTAGTGTACATAAATGGAGATAAAGTTACACAAAGAATATTTCAAAAAGTCAGCAATAAATTTATGCTGGCTTGTGAGATTTGGAGAAATTTCTGTTTCCTTTGGGCTTTTCTGTTCCCTCCCCAACAACTTCTAATAGTAAATCTTAATAGGGGAAAAAATATCAAGTTATAAAACATCACATGATGAAGAAGAATGGCTACACTGTAGGAGTTCATTTTCCACAATTCTGAAAAAAACTGGCTATGTAGTTTTAGCTTTGTGATATTTTATCCATCTTAAAAGAAGAGTTTTACCTAGCTGCTATTGTCACATCTCACCAGGAATCGGTAAATGGTTGTATAGCTTACACTGTCTGGAGCTGTCTTGGCTCATGCCTGATGTAATTTTCAACCATGTTGACTTTATGCTCAAAAATTAAGGTCCTCTGGTATGAGAGACAGACAGGATCGGCCTGGACAGGAGTCATAAGATGATTTAAAAAGGCTGAGCTCTGATTCTCCATGAGGTTCACACATGTACAATCAAGAGCTTCTCTCCTATAAACTAAAATATCCACAGCATAGGACTTATGTCACAGACTTAGGAATCTGAATTTTAAGAGCTACTACAGAAGAGTGCTGTATAGTTAACAGGTCTGTGACCATGATGGTGGGCTACTGAACGCCTTTGTACTGTTTCCTCTGTAAAAACAGAGTGGATTCACTGAATCGCAGTATCCTTGACAGCTGTGTGGTCGTGGATTCTTATGTGAACCTTTTGAGATATAACATCAGCAGTTTGGGGTAGGAAGAAGCAAGCAAAGTGTTTTTCCTTGACCTTGCTTATTCTGGCAGGAATGGCATTGACATCATCATTTGGCTGAGTCCCTCAGCTCCTGAGATGCGTCCTGTACTGACTTCGGCTTCTATACCGTTTCACAGTCAATTGTCATTAATGTTTTTTATGGGGAAAGCCCTATATTGATTTTAAAATGCAGTCATTGAGAAATGGGTGGCACGCTCCTATTTTACCCCAACCAAGATAGAAGAGATGGTGGTGCTGTATTATTAATGGAGTCAAGGTAGAAAATACTGTTAATTTATTAGAAATTTGCTCATAAAACTGAGAAAACTGAACCTCCAAGCTGAATTGCTTTCTTGAACCATATGAATGAATTGTAATTTGAGTTACTTTTCCTTGCTTATTTAGGAAATGTAGGCTCTTCCCCCAGATCTTCTGATTTAGTCAAATTAGCCCAAGAATGCTGTTACCATAGCAACAGGGGCATCGCAGCTCATGGAGTGAGAGTGCTAACTAATATAACCGTGTCTTGTCAAGAAAAAGGTAAGTCCACTCAGGACGGGCTTGTGTGCTGCTCTGTAGCCTGGAGAGCTCTGTGGGTGGGGTTGTTCAGTCGTTGGCTTATGTGCACTGGTCTGCATTTGCATCTATCTGCAGTTTTCTGATGCATGTGTCTTAGGGATGTCTCATTTGTGTGGAGCCCTTAGGACTGCGATTGTGGAGTTGACATGTCTTGTAGGGCATTGCCTGTTTTCCTCCCTCTGTTCACTGTGGTGTGTGTGGTGCTGGGGACAGGAACAGCGTACATAAGATTCAACTGTACAACAACTGGAAAATCCCTCAGGTTATCTAGGAACTTAAATAACAAGTGCCTTCACTTAGTGGCAGTTGAGCTGGCAGGAACATGATTGGATTTTCATAGAACCCATCTCTAAGTCAGCATTGAACTGACTTACACAAACAAGGAGGATATATTTATTTATTATCTTCCTGACGTCCTTTAAGTGTAAGACTGGAAATATTTCATGCCTCCATTCAAGAATGGGAAGTGCATTTTGGATAGTATCCACCTCAGTGATCATGTCGGCTTTTATGGGGGCCACAAGCTCAGCAGTCCTATCCACAGAAGTGTGTTTCTTGTTCCAGTATTTCTTCACACTGTTCGCCAAGGTCCTACAGTAACTTGGGAAACATTTTCAAAGTGGACATTTGATTGATTTGACTATTTGAATAAAAAGCATTTCTTACATGTGGTATAAGAAACTGCTATATGGTCTCAGTGACCTAAGTTACCTGTGACATTCACAGCCTCAGGGACCCACACAGGTGTTTGACAGTACAGTGCTACAGCTGCAGGACATACCCAGAGCTTTCTTCTTAGGGCCAGTACTTTGCAAGAGAGGCTGACTTCCCTGAGAATCTGAAGGGTATTGGACCAACTGAAAATGCACCTGCATGGTTTATTTCTGATGAGGCACGGTTTCCTTAGCAGTGCTAGTAGTGATGTTTTAGTTTCTCTTTATAGTTTCATGACCTTACTTGTTAATTTAATATGAATATTTTATATCTTCAATAATGTGGTAGCGCTAAAGAGTGTATCTGAAGATAGCCTTTACATTTTAGAAACAATGCATGTGCTTTTATAAGATTATTTTTAAAAATTTTCATGCAGGGTATTCTTGTTTTGATCATTCCAGGAAACTTAGATTTACATGTTTGTTTCCTTATTAGATGTGATGTGTCTTTCTGTCTTTGCCTTGGTGTGCTTGTCTATCTCCTGAACACCGAACTTAAATGTTTTCTTCCAGATCTCTTGTCACTGGAGCAAGATGCTGTCTTTGGCCTGGAATCCCTCCTGGTGCTTTGTAGTCAAGATGACAGTCCAGGTGCTCAATCCACTGTGAAGGTGAAGATGACACTATTTAATACACTGCTTCTTTCCATAGCCTAAATTGTGGAGTAATCCCTAGGATGCAGGCCATCTACTCTGCCATAGCTCCTCAATTATACCATTATAAGGCAGAAGCAACCATGCACGGAATGGCGGTTGGAGGGGAGGGCAGGACTTCACCAGCCCTGGGTAGTCGGCTAGAGTTCCCATGCCAGGTATGATTTCTCTCTTGTTGAGAAAGTCTCACGTCCAAGTAGAGAGCTTTTAGTTACTGAAGGGGTGTATGTGCCACTATTGTACCTCTAGGTTTATTGTTCCATATTGTCCATAGGTGTCATAGCTAAGTAGGACTCTTGATTGCTTCTGTCCTTTGGAAGCTTGCCTGGTAACTTCTGGTACTGTGAAGGCTAGTCCTCAGGAGGAGGCTCTCAAGACAGTTCCAGAACTCTGAAGATGCCAACAATCACAGATTTTAATAAGATCTTGGACTTACTATAGTGGACTGTCATAGAGGCTCAGGAAGATCCCAGTGCTAGATAGAGGCTCCTCCATGTGTAGTAGGGTGTTGACATTTCAATAAGGAACTGTAGCACCAAGCCAAAGGCAGTAAATCCTTTGCTGTAAAAGTAGGGTCAGTGCTAATGTGAGCACAGAGTTGAGAGTGACTGCTTTGAGTTAGACCTTGAAAAATGAACTTTAGTAATTAGGAGGGATTATTTGAGCCTAAGCAAGCAATACTTACAAACAACTCAGGGCCATAAATGTGCCATTCATCTTGAAAGGCTTGTGTCTGAGTGACTAATGAGAGGGGAAGTGTGGAGGCCATCAGTTGTGCTAAAGAATGTGGACTTGATTTTCTAGGGAGCGAGGCGACGTTAGAATTTTAGGATAGTAGAGACAGTCTTTGTTGTAGTTGAGATGTGTTACCCTCTTATACTTAACAGAAAATTAAGGCTCAGAGGGAGAGACTTGTTGAAAGCCACCTAGCTAATGTGAGCGAATGGTTGACTTTGTGTTTGTTTCATGTGCCTCTCATTACACTCGTAGCTTGAGTGGTGGTAGTCTAAAGATCAGCTGTGGAAAGCGAGGGGCTTCCATGTTTTTAGTTTTGTTAGCTAGGATAACACACAGGTCATAAACTAGGCCTAACGGAGAAACTCCGCAGCTGTCAGGCCTTAGACTTCAGTTGAGCATAAAGAAGAGAAAATTAGAAGCATCTCCATACTGATGCTCTCAAAGTCACCGAGGGCATCTGAAGGCAAGTCGGCAGTAAACTGAACATGTGTGTGCGCTGCAGAGCAGCGATTGTATAAACATCCTGAGGTCTACTGTGGGTAGTTTACAAGCACTCTGCAGAAGCAGGTCCTGGAAAGTGCTACAGCCTTGCCTCCTTGGGGTTAGCTCATGATTTTCATCTGCCTATTGAATAGTCACACTGGGTTTGATGTGAGTAGTTGATGCACATTCTGGACATGTTTCAAGTCTAGCGCACTTCCCACTCCTTCCTGGTATGGGATTCAGAATCTTGTGTTTCTTATGGAGAAAAATGGCGAGCCTACAAAGAATGTGTCCTTGAGTCCCCACAACTTGTACAAGATGTTCTCTAAAGTTTCATACAGGACTTTAAGTGTAACAGTGCACTCTCCCTCTTGCCCCTTTGCAGTACTAGGGACTGAAGCTAGAGCCTCAATGCAGGCTTGGCAGTCCTCTACTAAGGGCATAACCAGGCTGTTCTCTCTGTGCAGAGTGCTCTCAGCTGTATGGTGAAGCTGGCCAAGGGCCGGCCCCATCTGAGCAGGTCAGTGGTTGACACTCTGCTAACTCAGCTGCACAGCTCTCAGGATGCTGCCCGGATCCTCATGTGCCACTGCCTGGCAGCCATTGCCATGCAGCTCCCGGTACTGGGTGACGGAATGCTTGGTGACCTCGTGGAGCTCTACAAGGTGATTGGACGATCAGCTTCTGACAAGCAACAGGAACTTCTGGTGAGGAACTGCTTTTTAAGTCTGCTGTAAAGGACTAGGAGCTGGTCTGTTGGCAGATACTTAAGTACGTTAGCAATACTGTTTGACTTTAGTTGAAAAGCAAGCAGGTTAACATAATCCCATGGGACTGAGGATACAGTGCAGTGTGTAGTGCTTGCTCAGCATGTAGACAACCCAGCTTTCATCACAGAACCACAATAAAGATTTAAAAATAAGACAGTACCAGTAACTTCTGTTGTCTTTTTTTGAGACAGATTCTGTCTGTGTAGCGCAGGTAAACCTTGAACTCACAAGTGCTAACTGGGATTACAGTTGTGAGTCTTTGTACCTGGCTACCAGGAGCTTTTTCTACAAGGTAAACCTCCCTGTTCAGAATTTAAGCACCTGAGCTGCCTAGAAGCCCAAGACTTGTAAGCAGCATTGAGTGAGCAAAGTCTGTGCTAAGATTTCCAGTATTGAAACACATTTGTTCAAAAGCATTTCAAACAGAGACACTGAGCCTGTTCCTTCATCTGGTTTAGAAGCCAAGTTTAGGTTTAGAACAACTTTGTTAGCTGGGCATGACTGCAGCATGGCCATACTCCTAGCGCTTCGGAAGGCGGAGCGCTGGAGCGGGGAGCTGAAGCCTGAGCTTGTTGTAGAGTCGTGGAAGCAGTAGGGGTGTGGAAGAGCAGAAGGAAGGGACTTCCTCACAGATGGTCACCCGAGAGTTCACTGGCAATGACCATACAGTGACCACAGCAGGGACCAATGATACAAAGAAGTGTTTAGTCAAATTGGGTTCTTTTTCCTTTTATTGAAAATAGATTTTTTTTTCCTCACATAAATAGGTTGTGTTTGTTTTTCCCCTCCCTCTGTTCTTCCAGTTTCTCCCCACCCCCCACCCCCCACCAAATATGGACTTACTCCTTTCCCTTTCTATCTCTCATTAGGAAACGAACAGGCTTCTTTTGGGGGGGGGGGGGGGTTGAGACAGGGTTTCTCTGTGTAGCCCTGGCTGTCCTGGAACGCACTCTGTAGGCCAGGCTGGCCTCGAACTCAGAAATCCTCCTTCCTCTGCCTCCCAAGTGCTGGGATTAGAGGCGTGGGCCACCACTGCCCGGCACGAACAGGCTTCTAAGGGATAATAATATAATAGAAGATAAAATGAAAACTAACACATTGGAGTTGGACAAGACAAACAGAAGAAAAAAGAGCCCAAGAGAAGGCACAACAATCAGTGTAGTAGAACCAATTTAAGCTTATCCCCCACTAGCTTATAGATAAATGAGACCCAAACTATGGTTATTTTATTTGGCTTTGACAATTACTAGGGGGTAACCCCTAATCTACTCTTGTAACTGCTGGCCCAGCTACCTCCCCATTGTGTACCCCAGATACTTGCTGTTTCTCCTGGCCACATGCTCAGGGTCCATCTCCCCTCATGGCAGCTTCCTCTCTCTTCTTCTTTCTTCCATTGGTCTCTCTTCCTCCACCAGGTCACTCCAAACCCACCTACCTCTAATCCCTCCAGTAATCAGTGTAGCCAATTTTATTTAAATTTAACCAAGTTTTAAATCCAGGAACAAGGTTTGCACAACAAAAGCTTGTAAACGAGAATTCTCTTGTAGTCTTAGACCTTCCTATAGAATTTAGCATTATGATACACAGCAATAGACCAAACAGAAACAAGGAAACAAATCCGAGACCCACTCCTTCTCACACTTAGGAATCTGATAAAAATGCTGTACTAGAAGCCATAATATGCATATAAAGGACCTGGTGTAGAGCCGTGCACGCCCAGTGCGTGCAGTTCATGTGTGCTTTGATCATGTTGGTTTAGAGGCCTTGTTTCCTTGCTGTCCTCCATAACCCTCTGACTCTTACTCTCTTCTGCCTCCTCTTCTGAGGGTTCTCGGAGACCTAAAGGGAGGGATTTGATAGAGGCACTCCACTAGAGATGAATGTTTCAAAGTCTTTTGCTCTCTGTATAGTGTCTTAGCCAAGTTTTTTTTTTTTTTTTTTTTTTTTTGGTTTTTCAAGACAGGGTTTCTCTGTGTAGCCCTGGCTGTCCTGGAACTCACTCTGTAGACCAGGCTGGCCTCGAACTCAGAAATCCACCTGCCTCTGCCTCCCAAGTGCTGGGATTAAAGGCGTTCGCCACCGGCTTGTTTTTTTATTGAAGTGGCATTTGAACTAATGATCTCTATCTTTTTTATTAGCACTACTAAAGGCAATTTTAAAAAGTAAAACATGAGGTTTTTTGTTTTTAATCTAAGAAGGAATACAGTAAAACGTTTGCATCTGTAAGTTTGCTGAAGGAAACAGTGCTAGGCCAGGCACTGTGATGCCTGCCTTTAATCCAGCACTAGGGATGCAGAGCAAAGGCGTCGCGTCAACATAGTGAGTTGTAGGGCAGCTGGGGCTGTATAGAGACCCTGCCTCAAAAGGGAAGAGAACAGTGTTAGCTCTAGAGTTAACTCTACCCCCTCTCCTTTGCTGTGACAAATAGAAAGCAGGTTAAGGAAGGAGGGGTATTGAGCTCACAGTTTGAGAGGGCGCTGTCCAGCACGGCGGGGAGCATGTGGCTATAGGAGCCTCACAGGGCAGTCATATCACGTGACGACAGGAAGCAGAGAGTGACGAGCACCCCACTTGTTATCTTTGTCATCGGTCCAGGGTTTCAGCCATGGGGTGTGCTGTCCATGTTGAGAATGAGTCATCCCATCTCAGTGAAACTCTGGGAACACCATTATAGACACACCTGAGGTGTGCGTCCATGATGTCCTCATTAGGGTGTCTGTTGCTGGGATGAAGCACCATGACCAGAAAGCATGTTGGGGAGGGAAGGGTCGATTTGGCTTACACTTCCACATTGTTGTTCATCATTGAAGAAAATCAGGGCGGGGACTCAAGCAGGGCAGGAACCTGGAGGCAGGAGCTGATGCAGAGGCCATGGAGGGATGCTGCTCACTGGCTGGCTCCTCATGGCTTGCTCAGCCTGATTTCTTACAGAACTCAGGTCACCATCCCAGGGATGGCACCACCACAGTGGGCTGGGTCCTCCCTCATTAATCACTAATTAAGAAAATATTCTACAGGAGTGCAGATAATCTTATCTTACAGAGGCATTTTCTCAGTTGAGGTTCCCTCCTCTCAAATGATTTTAGCTTGCATCGAGTTGACACAACTATCCAGCACACATGGTAATTTTAAATCCAGTCCAGTTGACAGTGAAGGTTAACCATCACACTCCCTATGTTAACTCCTCTTCCTCCTCTCAGGGGAACAGTCGTCCTTCCTCTGTGCACTGTACTTGGATAACCTCAGCATGTACCCCATACTAATACATGCATTGCTTTGCATATTTTAGCTCTGTGAAAATGTTGTGCTGCAAGTCAGCTTTCATGGTTTGCCTTTCTTGCTAGTAATTTATATTGATCTCTGGATTTATTTCACTGATGTATTTCACTGTATGACTGTATCATAATTCATTTTTCCTTAATTGTGAACATTTTTTTCTAGTTACTTTATAAGCAGTGCTCTGAGGAAAAGACATACATTGCTTAAACATGATAAATGAAATAAATATCAACGGACAGTCCATTTTGTCCCTTTTTATCATGCTTATTCAGTTACTTTGTGTAGGTGTGCACACGTGAGGAGGTCCGAGGACAACTTTTCTTCCACCGTGTATTGGACCGAGGTTGTCAGGCTTGGCAGCAGCCGTGATTACCTGATGAGCCATCTCAGTGGCCCTACGTTCTCTTCTGTTTTGGTGATCTTTAATTTTTATCTTTGTCTTTGAATAAAATGACATGTCTTTTGTACTTGTTGTCCATTAGGTAAGTTTGGCTACTGTGATTTTTGTAGCCAGCCAGAAAGCATTGTCTGCGGAAGTGAAGGCAGTCATCAGGCAGCAGCTTGAGAGCGTCTCCAGTGGGTGGACCGTGTACCGGATTGCCAGGCAGGCTTCCAGAATGGTACGGGCTTCCCTCTGGAGTGAAGGTGCTTGGTGGGATGTTCGAACATGCACCTTAAGTGATGTGATCATTATTGTAGTCAGAACTCAGAGTACATATGGAAGTTGTCTTAGTCAGTGTTCTATTGCTGTGAAGAGACATCATGGCTAAGGCAACTCTTGTAAAAGAAAAGCATTTAATTGGGGCTGACTTACAGTCCAGAGGGTTAGTCCACTGTCATGGTGGGAGGTGTGGCTGTAGATAAGAAGGTACCAGAGAAGTAGCTGAGAGTTTTATATCCTGATCCACAGGCATCAGGCAGAGAAACACTGAGCCTAGCATGACTTTTGAAACCTCATAGCCCACCCCCAGCGACACTTACTGCAGCTCCTAATCCCTATAATCTCGTCAAAGAGTTCCCCGAGGACCAAGCATTCTAATATGACCCACGGGGCCATTCTCAAGAACTGCTTGTTACTTAAAGGAGCCGACCTAACTTAACTTTCCTCATAAGCCATGGTCAGTGTAATAAGTAGGTGACAGTGTACACTGCGTCTGGATGTTGTTAGCACCACTTTTACTTTGCTATAGGTTGTGGTGCCCGGGCCTCTTCCCACATGCTGTTTCTGTCATATTTATCAGCACATATTTTCTCTTTCTTCAACCTGACCATTGAATTTCTTTAAATACAAAGCGTAGTTAGCACAGAAGCCTGGGGCTTAGTCCAGAGGCCAGAGTCTGAGGAGCACGGATGCTCTGGTGGTTAGAGCAGGTGCAGTTCTGTATCAGCTCCCATGGGAGGAGCATAGGTGGACTGCTGACTTTAAGGGCATGTTGAGGAGCTGGGGCATCTCTGCCTCCAAGATACTGAGTGCCATTCATCTTCCACAGGTA
This sequence comes from Uromys caudimaculatus, assembly GCA_028551405.1. Classification (NCBI taxonomy): domain Eukaryota; kingdom Metazoa; phylum Chordata; class Mammalia; order Rodentia; family Muridae; genus Uromys; species Uromys caudimaculatus. The sequence goes on along the minus strand of CM052711.1, from coordinate 3,386,982 downwards.
ACTCTTATCACCTCCTAAATAGCTCCTGCAAAATGACGCACGGGCACTTACACTTTCTGTGTTCTAGACTAAATTCTAGACTTGAGTTACAACTCTTGCCACCTATTTTCTCATTGGAACTGTTTTAGTAAAGAACTTGGGGCATTGCGTTATAAAAAGCAGCTTGGCATATTTTTTCTGAAGAAATATTTAGACCATCTTAATGAGTTATGTAATATGAGATGTGATGTTTGGGCTGATTCTGGGTTTGTCTTTTACCTGCTGAATGTAGAGCCTCACCCTGGCCTCTTTCTTTGTTAGGGCAACCATGACATGGCACGAGAGCTTTACCAGAGTTTGCTGACGCAGGTCGCATCAGAACACTTCTACTTCTGGCTGAACAGTCTGAAGGAGTTCTCACATGCCGAGCAGTGTCTGACTGGGCTGCAGGAGGACAGCTTCAGCTCAGCACTTTCCTGCATTGCTGAGTCTTTGAAATTCTACCACAAAGGGATTGCCTCCTTAACAGTGAGTCCTCTCCCCTCATGCTGATTGATGTAGGATGCTCTCCTCTCTACCTTGGGCTATCCTCTTTTGACAACTCATGAAACCTGGTGGTAATATCAGAAAATAAATATATACGGAAATAAAACTCTTGTTAGTATTCTTAGTTGATGAAAACTTTTTATATACCACATGCACAGAAAGTTGCTGACTTGAGGCAAAAGGGTAGGTGCTGTGGAGAGAGCATCCTTTCTCCACAGTCTTAATTGGTAAGGGTCCAGCCTGCTTCGATGCCACCATCAAGCACGCCCCATTCTCCTCTCTCCTGTCTGGCTGATAACCAACTAGAGAGTTTTGCAGGGTGTTTTGTAATGTTAAGGATTGAACCTGGAGCCAAGTGTATGCTAGGTAGATGCTCTGTCAACAAACCCTCAGTGAGTCTTTTACCGTATAACTTCCTAGTTCCTTGTGTTGTAGTAACCCCCAATTATAAAATTACATTTATTGCCACTTCATAACTGTAATTTTGTAATTGCTGCTTCATAACTGCTATAAATTGTAATGTACATATCTATTTTCCTTTGGTCTTAAGTGACCCCTGTGAAAGACCCAAAGGGGTCATGACCCACAGGTTGAAAGCCATTGCTTAATAATAAGAAAAAAGTTGTTGAAATTCTAATGTGCCACTGTTTAACTGTGTATGGTTTCCAAAGTAACATCCACCTACAATTCTTAATCTGCCAAGAAATGATTGCAAATAGGAGACCCTAAACATTTCTTATTTTTTGAAACTTTCACCGTTTTCTAGAAATGAGCCGCATCCCTAAATAAGAACTTACTCCCTAAAAATGGCACTTTCTGTATTAGTCAGAAGGCATTTCTCCCTAAAAATGAAGAGGCTCTGTACTCAGCATTAAATATTTCTAAAGCATTGTGACACAACTTAAAGAATTATATATATTGAGCAGGGGCTATTTGCATATATTTATAATGTATTTTAAATATTATTAAGCCTGGGCCATTCCAAATGCAATGTTCCAAGTGAAACTAAGAATAAATGAAATAGATTAACTATGCAGACAACTGTGGTACATTTGAAATCCTACTAGAATTGATTGACAGGTATTTAAAAGATCCATAGCTCCTCTTCTCCCCACCCCTGCCCATCCCTCTCACCTCCCCACATCCCCCCAATTCCCCCAGTTCCCCCCCTCCCCGTAAGCTTCAGACTAATCCCTCAACAGCCTCTTGAGCCCTCCTCTCTGTTTTAAAGGGCAGCACTCAGTACCTTTTTGCTCTTGACCATTCTGGAAAAGGAAAGGTGGTTATGCTTATATCAGGCTAATAAATGCCATAGAAAATTTAAAGTTACTGATTTGGATTGATAAGATTACTTAATTTTCTAGTTTATGAAGAATGGGAAGTTATTATCATTCAGTGGTAAAATGGAGCTTAGTGCTCAGTCCTGGCAGCTCTTCCAGAGGATCTAGCTTTGGTTCCTAGCATCCACACAGTGACTCTCAACCCTGTCAGTCGAGTTCCCATGGATCCAATGCCTCTGCTGGGCAGATAGATTCACATAATAGTGAGGCAGATAGAAATAATTTTTAAAAATTCTGTTGAATATTTAGCAGTCTTCTGGCTTTTAGTAATGTCTGTAGTTGGTGAGTAAAGCCAGAATCTACATAGGAGGAAAGCACGTGGCTGACAGTGGACTCCCTCTGCCTGAGACTTGACTCTACACTGACTCAGTGCCCCTGAGGTAGGGCTTTGTGCCTCAGTTTTTCTCCTGTTGAAATGAAATCACTATATTCAGCACATTACCAAAACTTGTTCAGTGCCAAACACTGTTCTTTAAAGATTAAAACAGGCACCAAGAAGTTGCATGTGTTGGCTCATACCTGTAATTCCAGCACTTGGTAAGCCACTTGGTAAGCTGAGGTAAGAAGGCTGTCCTAACTATGTGTCTATCCTGGACTGCCTACTAAGTTGAAGGCCAGCATGAGCTACAGTGTGAGACCCCGCCTGAAATAAAAGAAGAAGCACATACACTACAACCAGAGCAAAACAGAGAGATGGGGGGTGGGGTGGGTGGGTGAGTGAGAAGGTTCAGATTCTGTGTTTAGTATGTTCGTCTTGTATACCAGCAGCAATGCAGTGTTTAGTTCCCAGTGTAACGCTGTATGATAGAGGTATCTTGCTTCGTAGAAATAAAGATAATACATGTTTAGGAGATGGATCTAAGATTCAGGTGCTCTGTCCTTCCTCCATCCCCCTCTTTGCAATAGGTAGGGGTCAGGGTGGGGGGCACACATACTTTAGGTCACAGAGAAAGAAAGTAAGATGGTAGTTGGCTGAGTCGTGAGGCAGGGAAGAATGTGGGTTTGAGTTCTGCAGGGTAAGAAAGGGGACTGTTCTTACACAACAAGACACATACCTAAGATGACAGCTCTTACTGTTTTTATACATCTATTTTCATGCTTTTATCAGGTTTCTTTCTGTTTTAGCCTAATTAGATCTGTAACACAAATATAACTGTTTAGTTAAAATAGCCACTGAAGTGAGTTGGGACTGCTCAGCCAGCCAACGTGAAAGGAAGTTTGTTTTTCTTTTTCCTGGGGACTGTTTGCAGACAATTTTGACTATTCATGGTGTTTGCTGTATCTGCTAGTCTTAGAAACTACCTCACCTAAGCGTTAGCTCCGTGTGGAAAGAGTAAACAATGTTCCATTGTCTCCCTCTGACACCTTAGACTCACGTAGCCTATGTTGTGTCTTCCAGATGTCCCCACATCTTTTAGGCACTGGGACCTGTTAACACTCTGTGGCCATGACGAACACTGACTGCTCTTTGCTGTGTTCTTTCCTGTGTGTTCTGTACTAACACTGCTTTTCCTTCCATGTAACACACAAGTCATCACCTCAGCTCGTCAGCCAGATCTTCTCAGCTTCTCCTTTGGTTTCAGAGAGCATGCTAGGACGTTAATGCCTGGGCCTTTAGCTTTTCTATTCTGTATCCATATCACATACACTTACCTGTGCTTCTGTCTCTTCTAAACTTGGTAACAAACAGTAAGTCAAAAATAGCAAGTAGGCAGAGAGAGATGCACTGGTAGAGGACCCAAGTTTGGTTCCCAGCACCCACATCAGGTGACTCACAGCTGCCTGTGATTCTAGCTCCAGGGGAGCAGAAGCTCTGTTCTGGCTCCATGGGCACTTAAAAACACACTCACACGCTAATTTTTAAAATTCATTTTTAATTAGACTTATTTTTGTTTTCGATGTTTTGTGCTAGGAATTGAACATGGGTCCTCTGGAGGAGCAGCCAGTGCTGTTGATCTGTGAGCCATCTCTCCAGCCCAGTAATAAATTTTTAAAATTTGCAAGTAACAGCTAAAGAGGCAGATGTAATAAAGTACTTTCTTCCATCTTCCTACAAGAACAAATCAAACCTGACATTAAAAACAATTGAAATAGTCTCTTTAGTATCTTAATACAAGGTATTTTGTAGGTAAAACAAAATATTGAAAAATTTAAAAAGTTAACACAGTCAAATATTGAGAATAGTTATTTCTCATCATACACAGTGCTTCAAGGGTCTCCACAGTCGGAGAAGGGAGCAGGTAAATGTGTGCTTCTGTAGTGGATGCAGGAGCCATTATAATCTCTGTCTGTTATTTACAAGTAGAGCCCTCCACTGAGGACAGCATGCACTGGATGGGAATGCTGGGACTTAGTCCTAGAACCTAACCAACATGCCCTGCTTCTCTGCTAACAGTGTGACATGGTAGTAAGAAACCATGCCAGAGCTGGAGAAATGGCTCGGGTTAAGAGCGCTGGTTGCTTTTCCAGAGGATATGAGTTCAATTCCCAGCAACCACATAGCCACTCACAACTGTAACTCCAAGATCTGACACCATCACATAGACATACATGCAGGCAAAACACCAATGCATATAAAATAAAATGTAAATTTTAAAAAAATTTTAAAAGGAAAGCACACCAGTATATTTGAGGCAGCTATCTTGTAGAGGCATGTTTTTTACCATGCCTCCATTTACTGTTCAGTTAGCACACTTTTAGTGTGTGGTTTTTATTGAAAACACATGCTAGCTAGCTTCTCCACTAGGATGATTGCTAGACAGCTGGAGGTTCTCCCCCTGTGCTGCTGGGACTTAGCCCACTACCCACTCTGCTCTGCTGGGACTTAGCCCACTCTCCACTCTGATCTTGGAGATTTATCTCTTGAACATTTGTGTATGGTAATCCATTCTCTGGTGTCCTCTCTCTCGGGGTGATGATAATATCATTAAAGCCTCCTGTGATGTCTTACTAAGGACTGAGCAAGTAACCTGCAGTAAGGAACCTCTGAGCGTCAGCAAGATGTGCAGGGTTCAGGCGATGCTACCAGTGGAGAGTTTCTCTGGTGTTTACATCTTTCACATGGTAGCTTAGGTATGTTTACCTATTGATGTTAGTATGACTTGTGCATCGGCTGGCAAGCACAGTCCTCCCATGGCTTCCAGGAGGGTGGATTCCAAGACACTTGCATAGGCATGGATATCCAAATCCTTGCATGTTCAAGTTCCCCATTAAAAGGAAAGAAAGGTGCAGCCTTTACATGTCCTCCATGTCTGCTCATGTTCTGTTGAGTGCACTTTTCCTGAGCATTTGTAATTAGGCATGGTTGAATCTAAAGAGGAGGGTGACTGCATGAAGCTCCTTTCTTTATTCCAGGCTGCCAGCACTCCCCTGAATCCTTTAAGCTTTCAATGTGAATTTGTAAAGCTCAGGATTGATCTTCTCCAAGCCTTCTCGCAACTTATTTGCACTTGTAACAGCCTGAAGACAAGCCCGCCCCCTGCGATCGCCACAACCATTGCCATGACCTTAGGAAATGATCTTCAGAGGTGCGGCCGAATCTCCAATCAGGCATGTTTTCATTTCTTCCATTGTGCATGTTATTTTTACTTTAGAGATTTTCGAAGATGAATGGTTGTACAAATTAGAATCAGTGTTGTGTGTCAAACACTTACTCATCTGTTTGGCCGAATAGGATGCCGTGTTGTTTAAACAGCCCTAGTGTTGTGTATTGTGCAGAAAGAGTGGAATGACATTAAAGAGTTGGGAGTATCTATAAAAGTATTGCTTACCCTAATGAAGCTTGAAGAAACAAAAATGCAAGTGTCTTGTCTCTAGATATCATAAATAAATTGTTGCCCTGTAAACATTTATGACTTCATTAACCATCTTTGTTGATTTTGTGAACTGTTCTCATGGATGAGTTTTATTTGCTTTAATCTTTGTTTCCCCTCGCTTTAGATGAAGCAGTCCATGGAAGAATTCCGGAGCCTGGCTTCCCGATACCGGGATCTCTATCAGGCATCCTTTGATGCAGACTCAGCAACTCTGAGGAATGTAGAACTGTATCCTGTATTTCTTGGGATTCCTTGTTCTTGGGAAGTATTCTCTAAAATGTAGAGTAAATTTGCTCAAATAAAAATAAAGATTAGGCCGGGCAGTGGTGGCACACGCCTTTAGTCCCAGCACTTGGGAGGCAGAGGCAGGTGGATTTCTGAGTTCGAGGCCAGCCTGGTCTACAGAGTGAGTTCCAGGGCAGCCAGGGATGCACAGAGAAACCCTGTCTCGAAAAACCAAAAAAAAAAAATATATATATATATATATATATATTTATTTTATATATATGTATTTATTTTATATATATATTTATTTTATATATATATATATGATGATCCGAATATTTATTATAATTAACTAGTAATTTCTTCCTTTGAAGTTGAGTAGGAGCAAAATAACTTGACTCTTAAACTTTTTTGTTTTATTTAAGCTTTTAAGGGTTTCTCTGTGTGACCCTGGCTGTCCTGGAACTCACTCTGTAGTCCAGGCTGACCTCAAACTTAAAGATCTGCCTGCATCTGTGTCCTGAGTGCTGGGGTCAAAGGTGTGCACCGCCACTGCTTGGCTAACTTTACTCTTAAGCTTAAACTAATCTTTTAAAAAGGGATGACTTCCTAGTGGTCTCGTCTACCTTAGAGAAGAACTGCCACAGCCCGAGTTGTGCCCAGAGCTGTGATACAAACCTGTCATCCCCAGTACCAAGGAAACTGACACATGAGCTGGGAGATGGAAGCCAACTAGTATGTAGTGGACTTTATGTTCTTGTGTGTGACTTAACACTGTTGTAGACAGCAGCAGAGTTGCTTACTGATATCTCATGCCATAGAAGCCCTGGTTTTGGATCCCGAATCAGCAAGGTGAGTTGGATGACGCCTGCTTTATAAAATTTCAAGTGCATTCTTACCTGGTCGTCAGTGTTTTAGAAAGAGGAGAAAGGAAAGCAGAGTGCTGTTCTGGTTGCTTAGGGTCTTGGGGCTAGGACAGAGATGCGGAGGACCCTCTCCCCTCTACGTTTACAGCAGAACCTAGAAAGATAACTGAGAGTTGTTTGAATGTGAAGTTTCTTCTTCTCTGATTAATCTTTGATGGGGAAACTGATTTTCCTTCCCCCCAATAACTAATTACTCAAAATAGTGTATCCGTTAAAGAAAACTGTGAGCACAGTCTGTTGGAGTGTGGGTTCCTTCTGTACTTCACTCTTGTTTGAGCTAGGGAAGCCTGAGACTGCACACCAGCCTTGGCTTATCGCTTTGTGTCAGTTCAGTGTTTGAGGTCTCTGCCATGGATGTTAGAATGTCAGTCTCAGCCAAACAGATGTTCTTCTCCCACTTTTTGCATCCTTTGTAATATTTTTATTTCTTGTCTTAATGACATTTAAAGTGTTGAACAGAGCCCTGGAGGCAGGAGATGTGACCCCAAATGTCTTTTCACTGCTAGCTCTGTGAGTGTAATTGCTCTCAGTAAGTCAAGGGTGCATAAGCTGTAGAAACAACTCCTTCTGCCCAGGCAGTGGAGATAGAACGAGTGGGTGACATGTAGTGCCTCACTGAAGTGCCTTAGCAGCACCAGTTGCTCTGAAAGGATTAAAGGACTGTTAGTGTGTGCCCGTGTAACCTGCCTGCACTGCACACACCTCCAGATAGCCCTTTTCAAGTTTATTTTGGAGTCGAGAGTTGTGTCTTATTTGTTAGAAATGTTTTCAGAGAAGGGGACAGGAAGGAGTCTAGGCTGAGCTTTCCTATTCTATCCCAGCAGCCCCTCTCGGACCAGCGCTTATCACTTCCAGACTCCCTGCTCATAGCACTTCCTCAGCCACCCCCAAGTCTAATGGCATGCTGACTGAGTGATTTGCTAGCCTGCTCTCTGTATTCCATCTGTTATTTATATGATGTCATATCTGTATATTACCTGCTGGCCCCTTCTCAAGTGTCTTTCCTGTATGGTGACAGTTAAAAGCCTTCATGTGAGTAGTTAAGAATTACATCATTTGTAGTCAGATTTGGGTTTGAATTACAGCTTGTCACTTAATAGTTATGTAAGTGTAGTCAGATTAACCTTACCAAGCCTCAGTTTCCTTATTTGTAATTGGAAATAGCTTCATTTTTTTAAAAGCTGAGGTGAGAATGTGGACCGTGTTGAGCAAATGCATGGAGGTGTTGAAGGAGTCGCTGCTTGGATGGATTAACTGCTGATCTCTACTTAGCTTCCAGGAGTATGGGTCCACGGGAGCCGCCCACGCCGACAGTGAGTATGAGAGGAGAATGATGTCCGTGTACAGTCACGTCCTAGAGGAGGTGGAGTCGCTTAACCGGAAGTACGCCCCAGTTTCCTACATGGCAAGTGGCATTTGTGTGCTAAGTTTTTATAATTGAGGAAGTGTGTGTGTGTGTGTGACTTTATTTTATTATTAAGAATTCATTGTAAAGAACACACAAATTAGAAATACCACACAAGTGTTGCCAGCCTTTCTCGGCCCGCCAGCACCTGAGTGATGACACAGGGCCAGTTAGTTACCTCTAATTCAGTCCCAGGACTTCTGACTTCCTCATGTCTGGCTGGCGAATCTCACCCCTCTCAAGTCTTCCCACAGTTCCTATCTCTACCTGGGTGTCCTGAATTTCCTCTCCTGCCTCAGCTATAGACTGTCAGCTCTTTATTAAACTAATCAGAAGGTGATGGAGAAGAATGCTTACAAACTGTGATACAGGTGCTGAGCAATTAGAGTAACAGTACCAAGTCTGGGCAGTGCCCAGCTCTCTGCAGGCACAGAAATCAACATCTGAATAATACAAAGACAACCTTTTCACAGTCACAAGCCGATTATCCCAACAAAGAGATTAAACAAATCCACATTCTATAATATCTGTCAGTGGACTTCTGCACAGTTGGGGTAACCAGCCTCTCGGTTTTACATTCTCACTATGCATTTATCCAGCAAAATACACGTGATAAGGATTAAACAAAGCCATCCATGCCAGCACTTAGCCGTCTCCTGACTGCATGGCCATACTAGCATATCAAATCTTACTTGCCCAAGTGCAGGCAACTTTTATCAGGTCCACCTTGTGTAGGCCCGCACAGTGAGCCCAGAAGCCGGCCCTCATCTAGTGGATCCAGCATTAGAGCTTTCAACCACACAAGTACAGACAGCCAAAGTATGGGAGTGTCTAGGGCACTTTTAAGGCAGGCTGATAGAAACTATGTAAGTAGTCGGTATATTTAAACATGTTGAGTGCAGTATGGGCTTACAATACATCTGGTGTGTTTAATCATAGCATAATCCTGCCATTAGACAAAGGACAGCGTTTTTCTAGAAACATCCATGTGATTCCATCATGCTGCCAGGGTTGAAAACACAGAGTATAAAATTAGTAAATAAGTCTAATTAAAAAAACAAAACCCCAGCTGGGCAGTGGTGGCTCACGCCTTTAATCCCAGCACTTGGGAGGCAGGGGCAGGTGGATTTCTGAGTTCGAGGCCAGCCTGGTCTACAGAGTGAGTTCCAGGACAGCTAGGGCTACACAGAGAAACCCTGTTTCAAAAAACCAAAAAAAAAAAGGTTTAAAAAAAAAAACCCCAAAAACTAAGAAAATAAAGTAGAAATCTATGATTGCAACTTTGGGGGGCAGGGGCAGTTTGAGACAGGGTTTCTCCGTATAGCCTTGATTGCCCTGGCACTTGCTCTGTAGACCAGGCAGGGCTCAAACTCAGAGATCTGTCTGTCTGTCTCCTGGGTGCTGAGATTAAAGGTGTGCACCACCACTGCCAGGCAAATTTTGGTTTTTTAATTAATTCATTTTTTTATGTGTGAATGCTCTGTTGCATGTACATCCATCTGCATTCCAGAAGAGGGCATAAGATCCCTTTATAGATGGTCATGAGCCACCAACAATATGGGTGCTGGGAATTGAACCTGGGTCTTCTGGAAGAGCAGCCAGTGCTTAAACACTGAGCCATCCCCCCACCACCACCACAACTCTTTTTTTCTTTTTAAGATGTGTGTATCTCTCTCTCTCTCTCTCTGTGTGTGTGTGTGTGTGTGTGTGTGTGTGTGTGTGTGTGTGTGTGTGTATTTGTTTTGACTGAATTGTTTTCTATGTAGCACATGTGTACCTGATATCTGAGGAAGCAGAGAAGGCTGTCAAAAGGCTGTAACTCCTGGGTCTGGAGTTATAGCACATTTGCTTAGAATTGAACCCAGGTCCTCTGAAAGAGCAGCCAGTGCTTTCAGTACCAGGCCATCTCTCCAGCCGCACTGATTGACTCTTGACATGGGTGACTGTTCTGTGTAGGTATGGAGGTTGTGCCTTCTTACCGCGTGGCATGTGCTCTTAGAAGCGTTTGTTGGCAGTTTTCTCAGATGACTTTCTCTCCCACAGCACACAGCGTGCCTCTGCAATGCCATCATTGCTCTGCTGAAAGTTCCTCTATCATTTCAGAGATACTTTTTCCAGAAACTGCAGTCTACCAGCATCAAGGTAAGGTAGAAAAACACTTTAAGATTAATAGAGGTTTAAAAACCAGCTAAGCGGGGTTGGAGAGATGGCTTGTTGAGTAACAGCACCTGACATGAGTTCAGTCCCCAAGACCCATGTGATGAAAGAGAAGGATTTCTACAAGTTGTCCTCCAACCCCCATACACGTGCCATAGCCTATGCACTTGCACATGCGCGTGCACACACACACACACACTCAAATGTAATAAAAACCGGCTAGCTATCATCTGAAGATTTAATGAGACATAGCTACAATTTAGTATCTCTACCTTAGCATAAATAAAAATTTAGTCCTAAGACCTTAGCCCCTTCATTTGATGATCTGAGAAAGGAAGTGGGGTTTGAAAGTTACCGTAATAAGACCTGCATTTGGGTAATGGGAGCCTGTCTACCTCTTACGTACCTCCAGGAATGAGTGCTTGTAAGACTATTGCCAGGGTCGAGTCTATCTGAGCAGGCCCAGCTTTGATGGATCAGGCTACTACAGCACCACAGGTCGGTCTCTCAGGGAGAGTTAGCACACTGAAATGCCTAAGCCACTCACAACTTCAGACAGTAGAACTGTGAGAGGAGGAGGTTGTCGCCTAAGAGATGCGGCCTGGACTCTGCCTGTCAGAGAATGTGTCCAGTGAACTTGCATCCATTTAATGCTTTTGGTTGCAACTGACGTTCCAAAAAGACATAAGTAACCAGGAACAGTGATCATAGAAGTGAGCGGGCCTAAGGCAGGCTGTCTGCACAGTGCTGACAAGGACGGCACACCTGAGCTTTCTGCACCTGAGATGCATCTGGGATACATTCAAGTAGCAACCTGGAGGCCATAGGATCAACCCTAACAGCTCCAATTTGTTTTGTGTTCATTGTGGAAACTGACTTTTTTAAAATACCACAATAACTCCAGTGCTGTGAATTATCTTAGAATTTTAAGTTTGTCTACATTTTAATTGATTGAGTCTGTTTTAAATTGCTTAAGAGAAAACAATAAAAAAATTTCCTAGAAGCAAAGAGATACCCAGTGGACATAAACATTTACACATAGCATTTCACCTGAAGAAGTGGTTCATCGGATCCTCCCCTCCCTCAGCAGAAAGCCTCCTAAGGAGACCCCTGCTGGCAGCCAGTGCCTTTGCCTGCTACCCTCAAACAAAACAGGTCTTGAGCGAGAGAGAGCTCAGGAAGCTTGACATGGATGGTCCCTCTGCAGGGTGGTGGCAGCACAGTGAGGCCATGGGGACTGTCAAGAGTGTGTTCATCTGTTACCAGTGATCAGGCGGCCAGGTTTGTGGGAGAGCTTGGTTTTGATCATCAGCACTTACTTTCCTGTTCTGTTTCAGCTTGCTCTGTCGCCCTCTCCCCGGAACCCTGCAGAGCCCATTGCTGTGCAGAATAACCAGCAGCTGGCATTAAAGGTAGAAGGCGTTGTTCAGCATGGGTCTAAACCAGGACTGTTCCGCAGAATTCAGTCTGTGTGTCTGAATGTTTCTTCTACACTACAGAGTAAATCTAGCCAAGACTACAAGGTAAATATCAGGGGGTCATAACAGCACAGCTGGGGCTTGGGGAGACTTCATCACTTTCTTTTTCCTTTGCTTGAACCAGTTAGTAGACAGAGCATCCCAGCAGAGATCAAAACATGAATTCTGTGACTCTTACTGCAGTATGGAACCTGTCTGAGGTCCACACAGCAAGAACTATCTGACCTTGTGCCTCTGATTAGGTTTCCTACCCTGCCTAGTCCCATGCAACTAAAGAGCCTGGCCCTGTGTTCCTAGAGGGAGGGAAACAAGGGCACTCACCTCCTCATGCCTGCCTCCTGCCCTGAAACCTTGTTCATAACACCCTGCTCCTCTGGAGCCACCTCGGGCTCCACCTCCTCATGGAGGAGTGCTGCCTGCTGTGGTGCATGATGTACAATGCAGGTCACCCCGTCCCAGGGGAACCTTGGGAATTTGCTTTCTCTAGATGTCCTGAGGTAGGTAAGTTAGCTAGCATCAATCAGGTTCATGTTGCTATCCAAAACCAGCATTTGCATATGTGCCTATGAGATGCCAGTGTCTCTTTGCTTAGACATTTCTTTCCAATTTTGTGGTAATTTAATCCACAGTATGTCCCCAGGTTAGTCTAATGTGTTTGAACTAAGTCTGTGTAACAAGAGATGGGGTGAAGGTTTAAAAGGGGCATTTCAGGACTGGTAAAGTGCCTTCTTGCAAGTGTGAGGACCTGGGTTTAGATCTTCACAACCCGAGTACAAAGCTAACCTCCTAGGGGATGGGGTGAAGACAGTGGATTCCTGATGCTCACTGGCCAGCCACCCTGGCCAAATAAATCCGTGAGAACCAAGTTCACTGATACACTGACTCAAAAAATAAAGGCGGAGAGTGGTTTAGGAAAAACCCAGCGTGGATGTCTGGCCTCCATTACACGTGTGTGCGCGCGCGCGCGCGCGCACTCACATGCACACATGTATGTGCACACGCATTTCATCATCATAGTTTTAGGTAGGAGGCTGAAGGAGGACTGGTGTGGCCTCTGTCTCACTTTGTTTTCCTCAGTGCTTCCCTCTCAGCCTACACCGTCTGCTCTCTGATAAGGCTCAGTCTCCACTCTCTTCCCTTCTTTTCTTTGATTAAGGAGCCCTTAGCCACTCTATAAACATTGTTAAGTGATGAGCCATGGACTGTATGGGCCGTGTTGAGAATGCTCCTGTTATGGTTGAGTGACCTAAGATGGTGCTGGGAATTGTAATGAGAATTCCTGTAGCTTGTCCCAGTTGGCAGGTGTCTCCCAGTACCCTAGACAGGGCCTGGCTCCTAGAGAACACTGAGTAAGCAGTTCTTGCTGGTCTAACAATCCTTGTGTTCCAGATCTCCATTGACAACATGACTAATGAGATGGAGCAGAGGGTTGAGCCACATAATGATTACTTCAGCACCCAGTTTCTGTTGAACTTTGCTGTCCTTGGAACACACAGCATTACAGTAGAGTCATCAGTGAGAGATGCCAATGGCATCGTCTGGAAGACTGGCCCAAGAACTACCATGTTTGTCAAATCCCTGGAAGACCCTTACTCCCAGCAGATTCGCCTACAGCAGCAGCAAGCCCAGCAGCCTTTGCAGCCACAGCCACAGCCACAGCCTCGCAGTGCCTACACCCGGTTTTAGCTGTGCTGCAAGCATACTACTGCCATACTGCACGGCCCTTAGACTACAAGAAGAATCTTAGCCTCATGTGTGTTAAGTGTAAATGTTACAGTGTGAAATCCAGTACTCGCTGACTTCTGTAATGTAGCATTCTGGTGATTATTTTTTTTCTTAAAAATTTAGCGGAAGAAATAACCTGGCTCTTAGCCCAAAAAAATACATTTTTTTTTTCCATTTTAAAACCCCAGTCTTCTGTCTGTCTCACACTTAGCATTTTTGTTGTATTATTCTTTGTGGTTGGTGAGCTTTTCTTCTTCCATGAATAGTCACAGATCATTGGTAAGTTTGACTGTGTCTCTACTAGAATTACTGTGCTGACTGGCCCAGACCTGGGGTTTTGAGGTAGGCAGAGGGAAGTACTGTTGAGTCCTTGCAGTGCTTGCCAAGGGCTGAAGAGTCAGCAGCACCTGCCTTCTGGTCTATGGGAGCCTGTGGTCCACAGGCTCAGCATCCTGCTGCATGTTGGCACCTCTTACCCACCTTCTGCCCTGAAGCAATGTTAGTTTATTGTTTGGTCTTTGATTAAAAAAAGAACAGCTCACACCTACTTAGGAAAGTTGGAAATGAATAGTGTGTTGGTTTTTTTCTGGTGTGTGACTAGTGTGGACTTCGTAGATTTTTTTTTTTTTTTTTTTTTTTTTTTACAAATGGAATGTGGTTCACATATGTCTTCCTGTTAGATATAAAGGGGACAGATCCTCCCCTCCCTCTGGTTTCTACTCGTTGAGGTATTGACTCTACACTGATGTCTAGACAGCAGTTTCCGTGCCATAACCTCAGCTGGGATGCTCAGGGAGCAGACTCTGGCTAGCCAGAAAAGCCCTTTTCCTACTCAGTCATGGTTGGAAACTACATGACAACAAACTTATACCAGGTTTGATTTAACTGTTGACCATGGCCGCTCAGTGCTTGTGGACCAAGTTAATAGACAGAATGAGCTGAGCATGCCGATAGCCTGGGTAGTCTTTGATGTTGGGTGCAGTGTGGCAGCTAAGGACGTGAGCCCTGGAATTTCCTATGTAAATAAATCTCATTTCTTTGCTTGTGTTTTACTTTTTTTCTCTTCAAAGTCATACTGATTCATGAGAGGACTTGTTTTTTTTACTGATGTTTGGGGTTTTGTTTGTTTTTTTCCTGTCCTATTACCCCTGAGGCCAAGTGATTGACAGCATGGGTTCCCCTGAGGTCACTTTGCTTTATGAGATATGAGATGTTCCCTCTGCATAGCCAGTTCTGCTTGACATAGCATGTGCAAGTCTACTGTATTCACTGTAAGTGACATCCCCCCACCCCCACCCAGCCACCTCAATGCACACGGTACACAGTCTGCACTTGGTCAGCGTCTGGGAACAGCTGCCAGAGTGCTAGGGAAGACCTGTGCGGAGCCCGTGTCCTTTGCTGGATATGGAAAGAGCTGAGTCAGTGTTCCACTTTGGGCTCTGGTGAATCATGTGTGTCTCGGTAGAGTCAGACGTTAACCTCTTTGCAAAATGACTGAATTAGGCTAGATTTCTCCACTCTAATTCAGTTTTATCAGGTAACTGAAAAACAAAACAAAACAACAAAAAAAAAAAAACCAAAGATGAAAAAAAAAATAGGGGAAAATGCCTTTAATGCCAGAGATTGAAGCAGGGTGTGAGGACCAAGTCCCACTTACTCTGTCACCAGCCTGACTTAGCACCAGAGGAAGACCTTCTTTTTTCCTTTTCTTTTTTTGGAAGACAGGATCTCTCTGTGTAGCCCTGGCTGTCCTAACACTCACTCACAGACCAGACTAGCCTCTAACTCAGACTGCCTCTGCCTCCTGAGTGCTGGGATTAAAGACGCATGCCACCACATCCAACCTGTCCTTTTTTACTTTTTAGTAACTGATATTGTAGAGTGAGTTGCAGGTGTCTAGCACTGTTGCACAGTAGAATTCTCCAGAAAGAATGCAAATCTAGTAAGACACAAATTTCTTTTGTGGCCCTCCCAAATTTTATGTTATTAAAAGATGTGATAGTTGTGGTTCTACATTCTTGGATTCTGTGTACTATGGTGACCCCCGGACCCCAATACAAACTTGGAAAACAAATAAAAGCGGGTCCTGATCGTTCAGAGTGCGAAAGTAGCTGAAACAAACTAGACACGGTGTGTCCAGTAACCCAGGAGTGGCATTGTCTGGCTGCATGTTCAGTGTAGTAGGTTTTTTATCAACCTTTAAGTAGTTACTTTGGGAGAGGATTGTGTTTATAAATTTAACACTAATGGATGAAAAGAATAATAAAAAAAGATAAGTGTGCTAGGTAGGAAATCAGCGTGCTTCCCTTTTTGGTAATTGACCTGCTTTTCTTAGTACTTAACGAATGCTGTGTAAGTGGGAGAGGGTATAGTCTGCCTACACTGCCCACATTCACACTTTACCTACGCTTGTGACCTTAGAAAAGCTAAGCACTGTGTGTCATAGGGTCGTTAATGCTGTGATGAAACACCATGATCAAAAACAACTAGAGAGGAAAGTATCCTGAATCACAGTCTATTGATGGAAACCACGGTAGTTAAGTCCAGTGGGGCTGGGACCTGGAGGTAGGAGCTGATGCAGAGGCCATAGAGGGTTGTCCTTACTGGCTTGCTCTCTATGGCTTGCTCAGCCTGCTTTCTTACAGAATCCAGGACCAGCCTAGGGATGACACCACCCACAATGGGCCTCCCCCATCAATCACTAATTAAGGAAATGCTCTACAGCTGGATGTTATGAAGGCATTTGCTCAATTGATGCTCCTTCCCCCTCTGCTGACTGTCGCTTGTGTCAAACTGCCATAAAACTAGCCAGCATACCGTGCCTCCCTCCCTTCATTCCTCACGTAGACTGTTGTGCTCTCTGAGTGGGTGGGAGGATTGTTACAGTATTGCTACAGTAAAGTCCAGGAGCACGCCTGCCTCATGGCCGGGGCATTGCCCACTCTCGGCACTATTGCTGGTGGTATTGCTTTCTTCCATTGTTTTCAGTGTTGGCTATGGTGTGTTCTTTTCCAAGAAGGTCTCCAGAAACCCAGGTTGGCCTTAAACATTCTCTGTGGCTGAGAACTACTAACCCTTCCACATTATCTATGAATGGTGGCATTGCAGACATGAACCTTGCCGGCTGGGTCAGTTCCTATATTTCCTACCAACACGCTTCAGGCTACATAGAGTAATGAGATATATTTACCTAGCCAAGCTGGGATTTCTTACCACTGCATATTTTAAATCATTAAAATATTTAAAAGCAAATATATACAGAAAATTATACAGACTGCTTCCTTTGTGACATCGAAGGCCCATTGACTTATATTCTAGTGTAACGAGCTCCCTCAGTGACCTATGGCACTCAGAATAACCTGGCTGCAGGTCATTTACAGCTGGAAGTCTTGTCCCTCTTTATAGTAATGGGACTCAGGAGACCCTGGACTCCATCCTCAGTACAGAATACAAAGAGGTGTTGGGTGGGATGGCCGGGCAGTGAGGATCCCAGACCTGTCCACCCCAGTTCTGCTCGTGACTCACTTGACCCAGGCCCTCTGGTCTTTCTGTGCTTGCAGACTGGAGAATCGGGTGACTCCCTGTTGGTATCTAGAACAGGAGCAGCCCTGGGTGATGGTGGCGATGCAGCAGCTGGGCTGCAGTGGCCACAGGTCACACTAGCTACTCAGTCCTTGAGCAGCTCACGTGGGGGCTCAAGCTGTCTTTTGCATTCCAGTTAAATTTAAACTGCATGCGGTAGCTGCAGCCCCAGGCAGTGAGGGCGTCAGTGAGTTGAGGGCTCACTCCAGCTGTGTGCCTTGTCTGTCTGCTCCACACCGGAACCCACAGTGCTGCAGATGGAGCCTCTGTCAGTCACGCATTAATGTTAATGTGTGTGTGTGGATCTTGTGGGAAGTCCAACAGTTAGGCGGTTAGACTTGCTACCTACAGCTCTCTAGCAGTTCACCCTCTCCCGTTGCCTGTGAACACAGACTTAGACCAGAGCTGTGTATTTCACTGTCTCTGCTGGGCCCAGTCCCTCATCCTGTGGTGGCTTCAGTCTGAAGTTTTGTATTGTAAACAGCTGAGTTTTGTATTGTAATTGGAATGGGAACAGAACAGCTGATGTTTTTCTCTCCAACACTAAGACCTGTAACCACTGGTTTCCACAGACTAGTAAAAAAATCCTAAGTATAGTGAATTTACTTTTTTAAAAACTTGATTACTGCCAGGCTGGAGAGATGGCTCAGGTTAAGAGCACTGGCTGCTCTAGAGAACATGGGTTTAGTTCCCACAAGGTGTGTGTATAGCCCCTGCTCAGGGGGATGTGGCCTCTGCAGGCAAAACACTCGTGCAGAAAATAAATCTTTGCAAAACTTTGCTACAAAACAGTTTGCAGTCTCTTTCCTCCTTCCATACCTGCCTACCTATTTATCTCCCTCACAATTCTCTCACATGGACAAGTTTGTCGTGCAAGTCCTTACAGAGCTTGTCTATATTTCTAGCTTTTGTATACTTGCTGGCAAACTTAGATTAAAACTACTTTCTTGCTATTTCCAGGTAGGTCTTTTGTGGTGGGTTGTTGCTACTCTTGTTTTAGTAAAATTTCAATACCATGAGTTGGGAAAATGAGGGATGTGAGCCACCCACCCCCCTCCTGAGAGAACGGTAGCATGCAGAATAAAACTACCCAACCCTCGCTGGCTTTCTCAGTGATCTCATTTGTGGGGTTTGTTGTTGGTTTGCTTTGGTTGTTGGATTTATTTTTTTGTTTTTGAGACAGGGCTTCTCTGAGTAGCCCTGACTGTCCAGGAGTTTACTATGTAGACAAGGCTGTCCTCAGACTCAAAGAGATCTGCCTGCCCTTGCCTCCTGAGTGCTGGGATTAAAGGTGCACACAGCCATGCCTAATTCATTTGTGTATTTTGCTGAAGCTTGTTTGACAGTGTTTACAAGATTAAGAATGGAGTGTGTGTCTGTGTCTGTGTATCTGTATTAAACTGAGAGCTGTCAAGGGACACTAGTATCCCTGAGGTGCCTGCCACCCACTGAACTCTGGAGCACAGGTGTTGTATCTGTCAGCATCTCCCAGGCAGCACAGGTGGGGGCTGGGGAGCCTGAGTGGTGGCAGTGACATGGTAAAGCTTATGCCTCTCCTCCCCATCTCTGTCTGCCCTTAACCCATCAGCAAGGGCAGCCACCGGGTGGTGGGGGCCATTATCAAGCTGGGACTGGAAGAGTGTTCAGGCCTATTGTTAGAACATAATGCTGGCTATTGTGTTAGAAAATTTGGCCTTTTGATAGAGATTGTGGAAAGGGTGCAAAAGTGCCATTTCTGCAACTATTATTATTTATTATTTCATATGTACTATGGAGGCCTGAAGAGGGCAATAGGATCCCCTGGAGCTGGAGTTACAGGTGGTAACGGGCCTCTATGTGGATGCTGGGAAAACTCGGGTTCTTTGGAAAAGTAACCAACTCCTAACAGTGAGCCATCTCTACAGCGCTTGTTTCTGAAATCTTAGTAGTCTCCTGTGTGTCGCAGGAGACGATCATTAGGAAACTGGCCAGGTGCTGGCATTCCCTCCTTTTGGAGCTCTTGGAATTTACATCCCTCTACCTAGTCAGAGACAGCTGGGAGCTGCTCGCTGGACGCTCTCCTGACAGGCTGTGTGGTGACTGAGGTCTTCAATGTTGCACTGCAAGAGACTAATCACAGGACCATGTGGGCATCATAAGGTCTGTCTGTGTTGACTGTGCCCCTGGGGTGCTCAGGAGTGTATTTAGCCCTGGTTAGGATTGCACTGTGGGGAGGAACTCATCTGGGCTCATGTTGAGGGCAGTTGGCATGGATGTCTGCCCTTGGCCCCACCTCCACAACTAAGTGACTGGTGGAGAACATCTTTCCTCCCCCTAAGCAGGAAAAGTAATTCACTGACATCCCAACTCTGCTGCTTAGGCAGCGGCTTTGAGAACTCAGCTAGTACTATGCCCAAGACTTGGCCAGCATTGGTGCAGGAAGTACAGCAGTGGACAATTTCCTTGTGTTCAGGGCCATGACACTTTGTGTTTCTCACTCGGTGTGAACCAGGTGCTAATGAGAAGCCTCTGGCCTTGACAGCTGGATAAACCAGCTTGTCTTGGATATGGGGGATGGGGTGGGGGATAGGAGATTCCTACAAAGCCTGGGGTCTCTCCTGACTCCCACTGCCCCGTGGTGAAAATCCCATTGGACTCTCGAGACACCCAGAAATACCCTCAGTCAAATTCTCCAGACAAGTTCCTGCCCGGAAGTGTGTGTAGTTAGCTGCTCATGAGCGTTGCCTTGAACATGGACTCTTGGATACATGGTGGCTCATGTCACCAGCATCCTCTGATGCCCTGTGCCCCGCAGCAGCCCCTGGCATGTCTAGGAGTCCCCCTTCTTGTCACACTTCTCTGACTCTTGGTACCATCTGTGGAGTGGAGCCAGTAACACCTTGCTATGTGGCTTTGTGAAGAGTCACATGATAGGTGTCAGCAGCAGAGTTTTCACCTTGAGCTAGCTTCCTCAGACAAAGATGGTGTGGGCCATGTGGGCTGGTGGCCCAGGAGGCATTCTGGAAAGAGACATCAGCTGCAGGTCAGCTCTGCCTCTGAGAGGAATGTGCAGGGCCATGTGAGGACCAAGGTTAAAGAGGAATTCTTTCCATCCCTTGGGCTGTCCTGTGGGCACGGCCCTAGGCGGGGCCCCAGGTGATAGGCGCTTTCCCAGCACAGCCTGCAGAGTTAGCCAGCTAACAGGCAGAGGGATGAACTATATGACCTTGGCCCAATACCTTCAGCAGGTTCACACGGAGGCTTCAGCTGACAGCTCATGACCCAGGGCCGCCTGGGAAATCGTGGTCTCCCTACCAAGCACCTGCCTTCCAGAGGGCTCTGGCCTCCAGATAGACATAAATAACCAGAGAGACTGACTTGGAGCAAGTGGTGAGGGCTGTGGCCAAGAGGGGAAAAAAAGAGAAGATGCACAGTGAAAATGCCTTGCGGGGGAGGGACTGGGGTAGGGAGGGCCCCTGGCAGCTGAGGAGAGTGAGGGCAAAGAGGCTGTTCCTCACATGGTGCGAGGAACCCTGGCAGGGACTGGCCTACTTGTGAGAGGGGCTGTCCCTAGCACTCTCTCCCTGTCCCAGCACAGCCTCACGCCTTCCTGGAGTGCTGGTTTCCGCTTGTTTCAGTCTCTTGTAAGCAAAGTACTATTCCCAATTCAACCCAGTTTGGAAGGAGGGGCTTTCTGCCATTAGGTTCCTGATGTCATCAGAAGACCCTGCACACTTAGACACTAGCTAGCTTGGCAGCCACATTAGGCTGTTGACACCCTCTGTATAACCCAGACTGTAGGAAATGCTATGTTGTTTTTGCTCAACAACTCCAACTCAGAAAATCAAGGCTGTCTGTCCACGTCATTTCTCCATGCTCCTCCATGGCCTCCTTCATTCACTCTTGTCTGAACTAGTCAGGCTACCCAGCCCATGAGGTTGGCCTCACTGGACAAAGTGATATCTAACATTCCTATTTCCTGTTAGTAGGAGCAGACTCATCACTCTCCATTCCCCCCTCATGCTGGCTGTTCTGTCCCAAGTGAGCTGCCTGCTACTTCCCTCAGAGACACAGTGTAAAGATGAGTGCATGACCCACAAATGTCAGAGAGGCTAGCATGGCCCTAGTGTACCAAGGCTCTGGTCTGAAGTGGGAAGGCACGGGCTAGTTGTAAAGCTAGTGCTTACAAGAACTTGTTTTCCTTTAAGCCAGATGTGATCATACACACCTGTACCCAGCGCTCCACAGAAGCAGGACTGTGAAACCAACCTAGATTCCAGAATGAGGTCTTGTTGAAAGGAAGGAGCAAAAGAGGTGAGAAAGGGGTCTGGGGAAATGGCTCCATCAATAAAGAGCTTGCCACACAAGCAATAAGAGCCTGAATTCAGATCCCCAGCACACACACACACACACACACACAGGTCCACAGGAAATGCCTGAGACCCCAGTACCTGGAGATAGAGATGGGAGGAGCCCTGGGGCTTGCTGGCCAGCCAGTCTAGCCAATTGTTAAGTTCCAGTTTCATTAAGAGGCCCTGTCTTTGAAAATAAGGTGAGAGTGAAGACATTGGCCCTTGGCCTGCATAACCACACACACACACACATAGACACAGACACCCAAACAGACACATAGACACTCACAAAACCACCCCCAAGAGAAGCAGCAAGCGAAATGCTGATCCTCACTTCCCTCCCCCACAGCATCCTCTTGGTCAGCAGATAGAACACAGTCTTTGTATGTCCAGCCATGTTCTCATGAGTTGACTGAGGCCGTGTGTCACGCAAGGCCTTCATGTGAACAGGTGTCACATGCAGTCTCTGAGGAAATGCCTGACACCAGGGCTTCTGTTCATCTGTGGTGGTTGAGTCTGGGGAGGACGGCATCAACCAAGAAGGTAAGTCAGTCGTCACTCAGAAGATCCTGTGGGGAAAAGAAAATAGCAGGGACAAGAAAAGAGAGGAGGTTATGCTGTGGCTTTGCCTCGTCGCTGTAAGCCTGGCCCCTGAGAACTGATGAGAGCCCTTAGATCCCTAAGCTCAAATCTGTGGCTTACCCAGTCGCTGCCCTTCTCCTCACACCCCGGACCCACCCACTTTCACCCGAAGCTTCTGCAAAGAATGTTGGCTCTCAGCTACCTCTGGGTCGCTAGCCCAGTGGCAGGGAACCAGTGCCCAAGCTCCTGTTCTCTGCTCTGGAGATAGAAGGCTGCCCAGAGTAGCTCCCGCTCAAAGCTTCCTGAATAGCCTGGGTGTCTTGTACTGCAGTGAAACGTTCATACCCTGGGCAGGCAGGCAGCACTTTCCAGCAGCAGATCTTCCCCGGTCGGAGAGTGCATGGAAGAAGTGGGGGGGGGGGGGGGGGTCAAAGGCAAAAAGATCAAGAAGGAAGAACAGCCTCCAGCACTTTACAGCCCGGACACTGAGAGATGCCAGGACAGGGTGGGGTGATGTCGGCCTCTCATTCCCAGAACCCCAGGACAGTACACAGCCCTGACCCTTGTGTCACTTGGGAACTTTTCCCTCCAGCTCTTACCAGCACAATGCAGCAATCTCTTTACCAAATCCAAAGTCCTTTCCAGAGGACATCCCGGAAAGCACCTGAGCTGGTGCTGCCCAGCCTCCAGCCTCCCTTCTCAGTCACGGTGTCCTTTCCTAGGTTGTCCTGGCAGAGGTGTTTGGTGTCCAGTATGGCGTGTGGTATGGAGCAGGGTTGATGATATTTCATGACTTAGAAGTCAGATTCAAATGGCCTTGATGTCGTTTCTGGTCCTCCATGCTAGGTTTGACAACTGGACTATCACTGTTATTACCCAACTGTTTTCTGGGTATTGCACCACTCAGTCCAAGTCAATAGCAGTTGGTCTAAGCTGTACATCAGAACACATTGTCCTCTGCTGTGGACCTGGAGGTCTAGGAGGTGGTGTAGGCTGCTCCTGAGGAACAGCTGAACCTGGGCTCCTCTCTGTCCCTGCCTCCAGGTGTCACTCTCTCCTCTGACCTGAGGTTTTGGGTCCTAATTAGAAAGCACTGAGATCCCTGAAAAGACTGGCTTTGTGCTGTGGGACAAAGGGCATCTCCACTGTGGTGGCAGAGCAAGGCAATTAATGTAAACTAGGAAATAAGAGGGCTGATTCTCAGAAGCGCATTGATTTAAACCACAAAAGCTCCTTGGAACAAAGCTTGAGAATCATAAATGTCTGAGCAATCAGCAGCCCTGAGGGAGGGAGCCATTCCAGGCCTAAGCTCACTCTGTTCTTGGCAGCTGTGTTGTCCCTCAGGCTCTCCGTGGTAAGGTTGAGTGCTGCAGTGTTCACAAAGGACACCTGTGATGGCCACCCTTTTTTATTTTTTTTCCAGAATAGCAAAGAACTGACTGTCCCATGGCTCAATTCATGTTCCATTCTTTGCAGGATTAAAAACATCTTTGGGTAGAGGACACTATGCCACCATGTTTGTCTCTGAAATCTGCAAAGCAGTTTCCACGGTGCCCAGAAACTGGAGAGCCGCTCGGGTGCTCTGTGTCTGCGTAAAAGAAAATTCACTTTAAAAAAAAAAAATCACACACATTTTCAAGCACTGCTCCAAGGCAAAAGAATAAAGCCTTTAGGGGCTGGAGAGATGGCTCAGTGGTTAAGAGCGCCGACTGCTCTTCTGAAGGTCATGAGTTCAAATCCCAGCAACCACATGATAGTTCACAACCATCTGTAATGAGATCTGATGCCCTCTTCTGAGGTGTCTGAAGACAGCTACAGTGTACTTATATATAATAAAGAATTAAGTCTAAAAAATAAATAAATAAATAAAGCCTTTAAATGGCAAAAAAAAAAAAAAAAATCCCCACCACAACCAACATATAAAATAGTGAGAAATATATTTATAGTGTTCATTCAAGCTGGATGTAGTAGTGCACACCTGTAATCCCAGCACGTGGAGGCTAAGACAAGACACTCACGAGGTCAAGTTCAGCCTTAACCATAGTGCTTCCCAGACTAGCATGGGCTACCTAAGGAGCCCCTGTCTCAAAAACAAACAAACAAGCCGGGCAGTGGTGGCGCACGCCTTTAATCCCAGCACTTGGGAGGCAGAGACAGGTGGATTTCTGAGTTCGAGGCCAGCCTGGTCTACAGAGTGAGTTCCAGGACAGCCAGGGCTATACAGAGAAACCCTGTCTTGAAAAACCAAAAAAACAAAACAAAAAACAAAAACAAACAAACAAAACAAAATAAAAAAACAAGCCATCAAGAAATACACATGCAACCCAACAGAGAAATGGGCTGAGGCCAAAAATGGTCAGCGAACAGCATATGTGATTGCACACATGCACACATGTGTACACATGCATGCGTGTGTGTGTGTGTGTGTGTGTGTGTATTAAAAGAAGTGCAAATTTAGACATTTAATTTTTACTCAATTATAATTACAAATGTAAATTTTCCTTAACATTGAGTCATACAAAACCATGTTTTTTGAAGAAAAACAGTGCAGCACTAGGTCAAACATCATTAGATGTGTCCAAAGAAAAGAGGCGTTGGTGGAGATCCAGAACAGGAGGGGATCTGAGAAGGGCAGTGGAGCGAGAGAAGCCACAGAGGCTTCCTGTCTCAAAAGCAAATAAAGCAACAACTAAACAAATAATATGTTTTTAAAAATAATGTGACTCTTAGTAATGTATTACTTAAGTAAAGAAAATATTCAAAAGATTTAATTTTTTAATAGCAAGAAACAGATTCACTTCAACTGCTTACTTCCCAAGATATGTCACAGGGATAGGAAAAGCATGTGTGTGTATTTTCTTATCACCAATACTCTGAAACATAAATGGAGGCCCACAGTGTGCCAGGGCCCTTTACATGTAGATGGGCACTTAGCAGAGCAAACAGGCCAAAACAGGCTTGCAGACAACTGCTCAGGATGTGTGGGGCTTCCCCTTCTCCTTGGTCCAGCCTCTTTCTGGGATGGTCAGTGAGGAAGGCATCCACGGTGCTCAGCCACAGCTCTGTCAACACCTCCCAGCTGTCGTCTGCATCAGGCAGCTGAGAGGACGGACAGACAGGAGGGCTTTGCTGGGGACACTGCATGTGGAGGACACTGCCTGACCGCTCCGAGCATGAGACTCTAGTCTTTCTGAAGCCCCTCCCTTCTGCCCAAAACCATCATGCAGACCTGCATGAGTGCTGTTAGGGACAATCAGAGAGCTCAATGGATTCCCCAAGAAAAGACTCATGGACAGAAGCTGCTTAGAGCTAAACAGTCACCAAAGAGCTTCACAAAAGGCCTGTGGTCGAGCATCATCTGGGAGCTCACCATTGTGTGTTGGGTTAGATGATCCCCGGCAGTTCCTGTCTCTTCTTCCTAATCTTCTGGACTCTCCATATGCTCCGGTGACCTTTATAGTGCTCAGCGTAGCTGCCAGGCCCTGATGGATGTTACTCTATGATGAGATGTCTAAAGCCTTGGGCTCCCCTCAGCGCCCTCTCCAAATGGTGTCATATCAGTGACAGGGAGTCCTGGAGAGGGCACTGCTCGAAGATGAGCACATGAGGCATGGAGAAGGGTGGGGCGGACATGAGAAAGAGGAGATGATGAAGACATATCCCAAGGGAGTCACTTCTCCATCTTCCTCCTCCCTTTTTTCTCTTGATCAAGTGTGGGGGACAGAACCCAGGGCCTCACACAACTAAGCTCTGGCACCACCACTAAGCTACACCCTAGTTCTTTCTTCACTAAGAGAACGTAAGCTGGAGAAGTGGCTGAGGGGTCAAGAGCATTGTGTTCTTCCAGAGAACTTGACTTTGGTTCCCAGCACCCACATCGGACAGCTCACAATGAGCTATAACTCCAGCTCCAAGGGATCCAACTCCCTCTTCTACCTCACACACACACACACACACACACACACACACACACACACACACACGAAACACAAGGTCTAAGGATAGAGCCTAGTGGATAGAGTACCTGCCTTGCACACACAAAGGTCTGGGTTTGATCCCCAGCTCTGTGTAAACTGGGTGTGAAGTGACTGGGGAGATGGAGACAGTCATTCTTACTGAGTGTGAGGCCACTATGGGTTACAAGAGTCCCTATCTTGAAACAAAGCTAGCTAACTAACTAGCTAACTAACTAATAAGCACAGGCCTTTACCTCATACCTGTTTTCTAAATCATAGCAATGTCTGGTGCGAAGACAGAAGAGTGAGGCTGGAGTACCGTCTGGCGCTGTTTACTCCAGCAGGCTGACATTTGTCCGTACAGGCCTGCCAACCCCAGCTTAAGCAGTGCCTGAGAAGTCAGGAGCAGGGACAGCCAGACATGGTGAGGCCTCTGGCAAATTCAGCAGTGAGGAAGGCCATCACTCGAAGACACTGGTCAGTCACAAATGGCCTCGATGTCCCGGCTAAGTGATGGGGCAAACGAAGCCAGAAAGGTTAGATGGAGCAAACGAACAAGGTTCAGTGTCTGTCCCCACAGCAAAATCTATTAGGTTGCTTCCAAGTCTAAGAGGCCATGATTTCACACGCTCTGTACTGAGCTCTCATTGAGGGCATGGGTTTCCTTCCCCCATAGTATTTCCTTCCTCCCTCCCTTCCTTTCTTTTTTTCTTTTAGTTTTTTAGTTTGTTTGTTGGTTTGTTTTTGAAGACAGTTTCTCTGAGTAGCCCTGGCTGTCGTGGAACTCACTCTGTAGACCAGGCTGGCCTTGATCTGCCTGTAGATCTGCCTGCCTCTGCCTCTGAGTGCTGGGATTAGAAATGTGCATCACCACTCTCTGCCCGGGGCCCTGATCACATTTTTAAATTGGAAATCATGAACAGGGAACTATTCCTAACACTAGCCCTAACGGGGTGCCAGCCTGTGTCACATCTTCAGACCACCCGCCAGACATAGAACAGGAAACAGTCTGAAAGTGAAGCAGGCAGAGGTCAGAGGAAGGAGGGGCACGGATTGTGCACCTTCCCACCAGCACACACAGGGGAGGCAGCTGGTGAGGAGGCATAATGAATACAGAAGGCCTGGTGCAGGACCCGCCTGATTCTGTCTGCATTAGTGAGCGCTGAACCAGGGGAGCAGAACCTGTGCTCCAGCGAACCGGGTGTTAGGAATTAAGGGATTTAATACAAGAATGAGATGGTACACACTGAGTGAAGCCAGGGATGCAAAGTTCTGAAAAAGGTGGAGAAGAATCGCAAATACCTTGTGTCATCATGCTCAGTCTGGCCTGAGTCAACATTTCCCAACAGCAAGGCAGGGCAGGCTGCCTCATGGGCCTCCTTGGGAGGGATGAGGTTTGCTGCCTCTGAGAAGCTCCTATGGGGGGCTGGAGAGAGGGCTCAGAGGTTGAGAGTACCCACTGCTCTTCTAGAGGTCCTGAGTTCAACCACATGGTGGCTCACACCATCTGTAATGATATCTGGCGCCCTATCCTGGGATATAGGTATATATTCACACAGAACATTGTACATAATAAATAAATACATCTTTTTAATTTTTTTTTAAACAAGCTCCTAGAGGCAGCTGTGGGATCACTGTTGGTGAGCAGAATGACAGTCGGGGTGAAGATGTGCAGAGGCTTATGTATGTCTCTTACCACCTTCCTCCTAGTAACTGAGGCATGCCACCGATGCCTGGCTTCTTTCCATTTCCCACGTCACGTGCTCCTTCATCGTCAGACGGCTGTAACCCACAGCCTCACATTCCATAAAATGGAGGGCAACACACCAAAGGGGACAGAGAAGGGAAGATGCCATCTGGGTTGGCAGAAATTCTAGAATGGGGCAGTGGGGAGAAGGAGAAACAGACAGACAGACAGACTTGACTTCTGGGAAGTTCTGGAAGCTCAGAGAATGAAGGGTTGGTGGGAAAAAAACTCACAGGACAGTCAGGACATGGAACCTGGCGTGACAAAACATCTTTCCTTGTGCCCATATCCGCCCCTCTCTGCTTTGTTTCTTTTTCTCTTATATTTCCTTTTCGGTTAAGACAATGTCTCACCGTGCAGCCTAGGCTGGCCTCCTTTACAGCAGCAATTCTCCCTCCTCAGCCTCCTGAGTACTGGGGTTTACAGAGGCGAGCGGCCACACCCAGCTCACAGCTTATTCCCTCTTTTCTCTGGGTAGTGCCTGATCCTTCCCGAGTCTCAAGCAGCAGCTCCCCGTGGTCAGATGCATACAGCTGTTGCCAAAAAAGAAAACAGTGTTCTCCCACACGCTTTCCTGAGAAAAACATCCTTGATTTTTTGTTCCTTTGGCACTGACCCTTGGCTGAATTCTCACTGTCAGGTGAGTGAGGTGCTGTTCCCCTCACCATGGATGCCCCTCCTACATACCTCAGAAGGAAGAGACCAGGGAACTTGGATCAGCAGCCTCTTCATAACAATTTGGAAGAGAGAGGAATATCTCCCAAGGAAGGAAGTATTGTCCCCAAAGTGGTCACAGCAATGTTAGGCACCACCCAACTGCCAGTCCATAGAACTGTTAGAAAGAAAGGAAGAAAGAAAGGAAGGAAGGAAGGAAGGAAGGAAGGAAGGAAGGAAGGAAGGAAGGAAGGAAGGAAGGAAGGAAGCAAACTCCTTGCGGGCTGTGATATGAGAGACCTGGAGACTGAAGTTCATTCAGCCACTGAGGTTTTTTTTTTTTTTTTTTTTTTTTGTTTTTCGAGACAGGGTTTCTCTGTGTATCCCTGGCTGTCCTGGAACTCACTCTGTAGACCAGGCTGGCCTCGAACTCAGAAATACGCCTGCCTCTGCCTCCCAAGTGCTGGGATTAAAGGCGTGCGCCACCACTGCCCGGCTCAGCCACTGAGTTTTTAACAAGGAAGATCAGGACTCTCCAAGATTATCCCCACTGAATAAATTAGTAGTCTGGCTCACAGACCGCTCAGGAGATTTGAACCATTATGAATGTGTCTTCCAGCACACCGCCAAACTTTGTTTTCCTGGACAGAAAGAACACACTGGGACTGGAAAGATTCCTCAGAGGTTAAATGATAAAAGGCATGACTTGGAATCTAAGAAAACCCCAGCATAAGGTCTGTGTGTCTGTGTGTCTGTGTGTGTTTAGACTGCTAGGGAAGAGAAACAACAGGAAGTAACATGCCTCTGAGGATGGGTTTGACATTGGACTAGCGGTGTTTGGGGTACCTTGGCTAGGTAGGTAGGCAATTTGATTTGCCTCAATCCTTTGTTTCTTCACTATTTTTTCTGGATGGTCTGGAGATGTTTCTCTCAAGTTCCCCACCAAGTCCAGTAATTCATGGCTACTGGTTCCTAAGTGAATGTCACACTCCTGTTGGCCTTGCCAGCCTGACTACAGAATCTGGAGGCTGAGAACTGAATGCAGAGACCCAAACTCATAAGAACAGGTCAGAAAAATCCACACCCCACGGAGGCAGCCCTTCAAAAACACATCCAGGGCAAAATAAGCCCATTGGCTCATGTTCAGACCTGGAAGATGAGCTAGTCCCACAGTTGGGGAACAGCATCCTGTGAACAAGACCCAGACAGAGACCATTCAGCTTTTCAGTGGCAAAGGCCACACCCTCTTCCCATAAAGGCAACGCCCTCTCCCTACTAAAGGCCACGTCCTCTTCCCACCATTGAAGGCACAGCAGGCCTCTGACTACTCTGGCTGACCAGCTAGGTGCACAGAATGAGTCCCCAAAATTGTTCAGTACATAGGAGGATGGAGAGATTTCTCTTCAAGCTCAAGATGGTGGGAAAGATCCCAAGAGGCTGGGATCAATTCAATTCCATCCAAATCAAAGGCCTTGAGGTCAGTTCCCTAGAAAACACTCAGGGAAACTGAGTCTGGGGAGTGTTAGGCATGCTCTTGGGATGCATACAAAGGGACTGGGGAGGGCTTCAGTCAGAGCCAACAAGAGTCTCAGGTGTCTCACAGAACAGCTCTTTAGAAGTGTCTCTCTCACCTGAGACCAGGGACGTCCGGATAAATCCTCATCAGGCAGAGACTGCACACACTTCACCTCATGACGTATTTCACCTGTGATTGTCAGCAGTCAATACTTCCAAACAGGTGCAGGAATGAAGGCTTCAGTGCTGAAGAAGGGGGCATGTCAGTACACCCTGGCACCAGACATCCACGGGAAGATGAATGAGTCTCCTTACTGAATACGTAGAACGGGCCCAAAGATAAAACTGTAAGCTTGCTAAGTGCCACAGATTCCCACATATCCACCAGAGGATTCTATAGCCTCAGCAAAGTCGGAACTTGGTCCAGGATTTGGCAGAGCTGTCAATATGGATAAGGAGAAATAGAAGCTAGATTCTGGGTACCCCAGCCTATCATCAGAACCACACAGAAGACAGAAGGCAGATTCCAGGGCCCTGCTTTAGAGATTTACTACTCGAGGGTCTGAGGCAAAACTCTGAAAATCTGCTTTGGTACAAGGATTTAAGTTATTCCATATGTGAGCAGTCTTCAGCCTATGACATCTAGTGACCAAGATGGCAGACTGCCCTGCACACTCTCCGACAATGTAATTAAAGAGTATTGTCACCAGGCACGTAGTACGCAAATATAATCACAGAACTTAGGAGGCTGAGGCAGGAGGATCCTGAGTTGGATGTTTACTCTATTCAAACTTTTATCAATAACTGGACAGCATTAATAAATGTTATTTATTAACATATATAATAATTTTCATAAATAATTATTATATATAATACATCCCCTGAAAGTAATTCCCACAGTGAAAGGATATTGAGATATTCAAATAATGGTTTCCAGGGACAATTTCAGCATCCTTGGTGCTGTAGAAAGGGTCTCACTATGTAGCATAGACTGGCCTCAATCTTGAAATCTACCTACATAGCCCACAGAGTGCTACAATTATAGGAATGCACCATTATGCCTGGCTAGCTTGATATTTATTAACAATGAAAGTTGTTTATGGTTTTAAATTTATTTTTCAGAAAATTATTTTATGTGTATGGGTGTTTTGCCTTCATGTATGCCTGAGTACCATCTGCATCCAGGGCCCATAGATGCCAGAAGAGATATTGCATCTCCTGGAACTGGAATCACAGAGGCTTGTGAGCTGCCACGTGTGTGTTGGGAACTGAACCTGGGGACGTCTGTAAGAGCAGCCAGTGCTCTTAACTGCTGAGCCATCTCTCAGCCTGTTATGGTTTCCTAAAAGAAAAATCGGCAGAGAGTCACTGGGGTACCGTGGTTTAGAACAGACTCTACATTAACCACTCAAGTTAAAATCCTAGCCCATCACTTACTACACAACCCAGAAAAATTACTCGCTTCCCTACATCTCGGTTTCCTTCTCTGTAAACTGAGGGTGCTGGTATACAGTCAAGATCACATGTAATAGTTTCTCAAGTTAAAACATACTTTCAAAGTTATCACCATGCCAAACACACACTAAGCCCTGTGCATGTTCTGTGGGTTGATTTGTGATTGCTGTGAAGACTCCCCTCAGACGTAGCAGCCTGAAATGAGGTGCTCTCTTGGTCCGTGTATTGTTCTACATCGCTTTCCAAAGGGTCCTCACGTGCAAGGGGATGCTTGAGGCTGGTCGTCGTGTGTACGCTGCTCAGCTGAGTGCCCATCTAGCTAAGTTCTCCATGTGGAACCCCCCCACATGACTGCAGGCTTCCTCATGTGGTGATTGGATTTCATTGAGAGTCTCCTAAGACTGGGTATGGTTCATCCTTACAAGTTACCTAGGGCCACTTCCATTATCTTCTATTGAGCCAAACAAGCTTCAGACCCAGCCCAGATAAAAATGGGGTAGAAGTAGGCCTCACCTTCTATTGACAGAGGTGGTAGAGCCTATCTATCTGTCTATCTGCAATCAATAACAACTTAATATTACTTTTGTAAAAGTGTACGTTGGGGTGGGTCTACATGAAGAAAATGTTTGATAGAATCTTTCTATTAACTGAATAAATAGTGCATCTATAGCAAGAAAAAATAGTAACTTTCCCTTCCTTTCTTCTTTTGCCTTTTGTTTTGTTAGCTTGTTTATTTTGTAGGTGAAGTAGCCCAGGATGTCAGAGAACTCACTACATAGACCAGACTGTTCTTGAACTTGCAGTCATCCTCCTGTCTCTGTCTGAGAGTCCATGCTCAGCCTAGTAATTCTCTTATTTTTAAAGATTGCTTGAAGATTTAAAAAATTAATACAAGTCAATACTGTGATAGCTCTATCAAAAAATAAAAGAAAGGAAGGAAGAACTGAACATGGTCAAATTATATACATTAACAAAACTGTGGGTCTAGAGAGATGGCTCAGTAGTCAAGAGCACTTCCTGTTCTTACAGAAGACCCAGGTTTGGTTCCCAGTACAGTCACATGAAACTCTGGCTCTGGGTGCTCTGGTGCCCTCTTCTGGGCTCCAGGGGCTCCTGTATGCATGTGGTACACATAAACTCATGCAGGTGTGCACATGCATGCATGCAGGTGCCTGCACATGTAAATATAATAAAGGAACGAACCTAAGGAGAAAAGATGCTGTAGTCTAGATCAAGAAGAAAGAAGGAAGAGAATAATGCCAGTCCTGCGGCTGCGTGCTCACTTCAGACCACACCACATGCCATGCTGGATTCTGAATGCTGAGAAGCACAAAGGCTGACAGTATGTATCAAGGCACAAGTCGGGCCAAAAGGGTCTGCAAACTGTTTCCCATGAAGAAGGTTCCAAGGTCAACTGAGACAAAGAGGTTTGATACAACACCTATGCTCTTTGGTCCATCTCGAGAAGTGTTGGACTGCCACTGCCACAGCTTGCAATTGCGGTCGGTCTTGCCGTGGTTGGCACAGCTGCACCGGGCAGCACTGCTGCTCCCGATCACAGTCTCTCACTGCCCAGTCTGGGGCTGGGGCTTCCATGGTCATGGCCTTCGGCACCTTGTCTGGGGGCGGCAGGGCCTGAGGCAGCCTGTCTTCGGCCCTGGGTTGCAAGCTGGAGATGGCACAGGGAGGAGAGAACTCCGGCTTCCTCTTTAGAGCGGCCCCTGCAGGGGCAGCTGACGGTCGTGGGGCACACCTCCCTAACCCACGGAGGGGAGCACTTCATGCAGCCTGGGGCAGCCCCAGCCATAGGGGCAGGGTGCAGGGGCCCCAGGTTCGCAGCAGCGACTGTGGCAGCTTCCTGATTTCTCGCTGACTTTCCCATCTGCCCTCCTGCACTGGCGCCATGTTGCTGAGCCAAGCTGGGGCTGCGGCAGCTCTGGGCCAGGGCTCAGAACTGGACCCCGAAGGCATGGCACTGGGGGTGTTCTCCCCCTCCCACTGTCCCGAGGGCAAAAGGGTGGGTTCCCAGGAAGTGGTAGTCTTGGGCCCCATTTTGACCCCGGTTTGGGCCTTGGAGAGTTCTGAGACCTATCTCAGCCACTTCCGTATAGGAGCGACTCAGCAAGACCTGTTTGGCCCTCCCTCTACCCTGCCATTGCTGACATGGAGCTTTGCTATTGGCCCTGTCAGTCACCCCTTCCCTTCCCTGCCTCCAACGCCATCTTTCCCCATACCTAAGTGCCCACCCCCTTTGCCTTCTCTATATAAGTGAGAGGTTGATACAATAAAGTTGAATTCCTGCTTCAACAAGACTCCCGGCCTGGTGCCTTTCTTTTGGCTGCTGACACACCATCCCTCTCAGCCCCGATAGACTCGGCTGGGCTGGATTCTCTCCTCTCGCCTGGACCTGCCAGCTAGGAGCCAACAGAGAAGGGCTCCTGGGAGAGAGGCATAGCTTCCAGTCCGGATGATTTAGGAACACTGAGTGGCAATGACATGGCAGAGGTGGGTGTCTGAGATTGTTCAATCAAAGAAATTATAAGCTATAATCTAAACTGTAAATCAAAGCATTTTTCCCTGAGATGCTACAGCTTGCAGGTTACCTGGAGATCTGTGTCTTAGAGATCTGGAAGAACAGGACTCCACCCTGAGGCGGTCACTGACCCAGATGACATACCAAGTTTCTTCCAAAGCCCCGAGTATATCACGTAGGTTTATGTGGGAGTAAAAATCAAACACGTGGTCATTTGCTCAAAGAGCCTTTGCCTTCACCTGGTTAGAGGCAATGACCTGAGCTAAATGAGTTCTTCATGTGCCTTGATGATTCTACACATGGCTCTTGCCCTTCCCGTGAAGACCTAATGAGTTACAAATCTTCTCAGGGGAACTCCAGCTGCACAATGATATCCTGGGTGTTCACAGCCTCACAGTTTGAGAGCACAGATCTATACCCTCACCGTATGGATGTGTCCTAGTTAACGATGCCAACTTGCCATAGTCCACAGTCATCTGACAGGAGAGTGTTGGTTGAGGAATTTCTAAAATCAGATTGGCCTATGGAGTGTGTGTGTGTGTGTAGGGGGATTATATTAATTACTAATTTATGCAGGAGGGCCCAGCCCATTATGGGCAGCACCATCCATAGACAGGTGGTCTTAAGCTGAATCAGAAAGCCAGTTGAGCATGAGCCTGTGACCAAGCCAGAGAGCAATCCAGCAAACAGCGTCCCTTCATGGCTCCTGACCTGATGTCCCTCGGTGACAGGTGACTACCTGGAAATGTAAGCAGACAAACTCTTCCTTCTTTAAGTTCCTTTTTATTCACAGTGTTTTATCACAACAACATAAGAAAACTAAACAAGGCATAAAAACCTTCCTAGGTCTAGTCATCACCACAGATGGTTACCTGAGGATGTGGCAAGGTCCCAAGGAGCAAACGATGGAGTCTTGAGGGCAGAGAATAGCTTAAGAAGAAAGTGGGAGTGTGAAATTTAGATTTTAAGCGGTGAGAAATGGAATCTGTTAGTTACTAACAGAGGAAGAGGTTGCTCCACACCTCTGTGTTACTGTGCACAGCTTGGCTGGGGGGAGAGAGCTATATGCCTGTCTTATGAGTTGAGTTTTCCTAAAATTAAATCATATTGTATCTTAATTGATGACTATAATAATTGTAATCACCTCCACACACCAAGAGCTTCCTGATATATGTATTTACCTATCTGTTTAAATGCCAACGCAGCAGTGATTTCTCTCCAGGCACCAGGGTCCAATGATAGGAGCAGTGGCTCCTGCCATCTTCTGTGCCTTCTCCACTGCACTTTGCCCACAGTGGTAGTTCCCAGCAACCATCTGCTCAGCATGAACCCTGTTCTCTTGCCCTCAACTGGGTCAGAGATCACATATGAAATTGTGTTCAAAGGGAGACCCAGGCTCTCCGTGAAATGAAGCTATAATATGGAAACAGTGGGTGGGTGTAGCCTGCTGTTCTGTGACAGAGGTGGGGAGAGAGGAAGAACGGAAGCAGATGCCCAGAGAGGAGCTGAGATTGGGACCGGCATCTCTTGGCTGGGACTGGGGAGCTGCCCACTTCTCTGGTTTTTATTATTTCTGGAATCTGACACTTTCCTATCCTCTGGCATTAAGAAACAGCCATGAGTCTGTACCTTCATGGATCTTTGGCTTACTGAAGCCTGGGCGATGGTATGGGAACCAAATTTTCACTAACAGGGTTTGACCTCTGTTGAGTATGTCTGCCTGGAAAGACCAACCTCAGAGCCCTTTGGCTCCTTCCTGTCTGTCCTATGGCAGCCTTGGGGATGTTTCCCCAAAGGAGGTGTGGTGGAAGGTGCTCTTTGCCTCATTAGTGTGGCTTCAGGCCCAGCACTCTCCTGAGCGTGAGCTGGCTTCCACTTGTGGAGTTAAACAGTCTCCATAGGAAGGAGGTGAGTGCCCCTAAAGCTGTTTTCACAGGTAGTGACACACCACAGAAGCAGTTCCTTGGATAGCTGGGGCTCAGTCTCTGGCAGTGACCCCAGTACTGCCTTTCTCCACCCTCAGTCCCCGTTTTTGCTGAGCCTAGGCCTAGCAATCAGAGAGGTCACCTCGCTGTCCCTTTCGACACCTCTTCTTGACCTTTGCCCACAGACTCTGCACCTGGCTAGCATCACCAAGAACCTTGCACCGACGTCGGGGAGGCTCCTCATGCTGCAATCTACTCTCATTTGCTTAAGTGCCTGACTCTGTCTATCTGGGAGCCTGGAGGCCTGTGTCCTACTTGGTTTTGCGTCTCTGGTCTCTAGTACGGTGGAGAGCATAGCTGTGTCTATAAACATCTGTGGAGTAAATGACTGAGTGAACAAGTAAATGATTAAACCAGCTCAACTCTGTTCCCTTCACTGCCATCGTGAATATGCTGGTTTTCCCTAGTCATGTTTGTGGGGAAGGAGTGTATACATGTGTGTGCATACATGTGTGGACACAGTTGTGGAAGGAAACCAGAGTCTCTCTCTAGTGCTGCTTAGGTTTTGAAACAGTCTCTTACTATACCTGGAGCTCACTGTTTTGGTCAGTCTGTCTATCCAGTCAGTCAGCCTGTCCCTCGCACGAGGTTACAGACGAGAGCTGCCAAGCTCAGCTTTTACACCAGCGGCAGAGATCTGAACTCAGGTCCTCAAATCTGTGCGGCAAGCACTTCATCCACTGGGCCATCTCTCCAGCCCCTGATGTTTCTTTCTCCCTCATTACAAATTTAAATTGTATTTATTCTGTGTTTTGTGATGTGGGGTTGGGTACACAGCACGTGGCATGCTGGTGGAGGTCAGGGGACAACTTTCCTGTTTCTCTCACTCTGTCTTTATGTGTGTCCAAGGATCTGACTCGCCTGGCTTTCATGGCAAGTGTACCTGTCCATTGAGCCATCTTCCTGGACACCAATATTTCTTCCATGGTAAGTGTATCTTTTTTCTTCTTGTAGGAAAGACTATGAAACAGAGGTCTTTCTTTTCAAACCTACTAGGACCAGGCTGTACATACTGGGTAACTATTCTTAGAGGGGTGTGTGTGTGTGTGTGTGTGTGTGTGTGTGTCTGTGAGAGAGAGAGAGACGGAGACAGAGACATAGAGAGACAGAGAGAGAGACAGAGACAGACAGAGAGACAGAGACAGACAGAGACAGAGACAGAGACAGACAGAGACAGAGACAGAGAGAGACAGACAGAGAGACAGACAGAGAGACAGAGACAGACAGAGAGACAGAGACAGACAGAGACAGACAAAGACAGAGACAGAGAGAGATAGAGAGAGAGACAGACAGAGAGACAGAGACAGACAGAGAGACAGAGACAGAGACAGACAATGACAGAGAAAGACAGAGACAGAGAGAGACAGAGACAGACAGAGAGACAGAGAGAGAAAGAGAGAGAGAGGGCGATTTGTTCTGGGTTCTCAAAGCTTTCAATAGCAACCCTCTTTGCACTCCTTCTCTGTTGGGGAGTTTCACAAATGGTAATTACTTTCCTGTCCTGTCCTTGCCCCTTCTCTCCTGTGGCTTATGGTCACCACCTCAACTCAAATGACCTTTGGCATGAACAATCAAGAAAGGCACACCGCAAGGTGACTCAGTCACAAAAGAAGGAACATGGTGTGTACTCACTGATAAGTGGGTATTAGCCCAAAAGTTCAGAATACCCAAGTTTCACTTAACAGTAACCGCTGGACTGAGAGTGAGGTCCCAGATGGAGGAGTTGGAGAAGGGACTGAAGGAGCTGAGAGTACAGCCCCATGGAGGGAGCAACAGTGTCAACTGGCCTGACCCCCTGGTGCTCCTGGAGACTGGACCACCAACCAAAGAATACACATGGAGGGACCATGGTTTGGACCACATATGTGGCAGAGGAGGGCCTTGTTGGTTATCAGGGGGAGGAGAGGCCCTTGGGCCTGAGGGTGTTAAGAGGCCCCAGTATAGGGGAATGCCAAGGGGGGAAGCTGGGAGTGGGTGGTGGGTGGGTGGGGGAATACCCTCATAGAGGTAGGGGGAGGGGGGAGGGGATAGGGGGTTTGCAAAGTGGAGACCTGGAAAGGGGGAAACATTTGAAATGTAAATAAAGTGTCCAAAAAATAAAAATTAAAAAAAATTTAATTAGGTATATATACATATATATGTTTGTTTATATATATGTATATATATGAATATGAAGAAAAAAAAGAAAGGGTTTTGCTCAAACATCAGAGAGAGGACAATCAATTCTCTCCTGGCTGCGTAGGGAAGTCCTCCAGGACACGTTCCTGCCCTTTGTCACTTGCTGAGAGGAGCAAACAAAGCTGCTGGTAGCTCACCAGTGTCCTGGCTGGTAAGGCAACAGATGTGCTTGATGCTGTGGGGACCTCCCTGCAGCGTGCTCCTGTTGCTGCATCTCTGAGGCCACAGGCTGCTTTTCCTTCCCACTACAAGGTGGGGAGAGGGGCAGAGCGGCTGGCTCCATCCTAAGGCTGTGGAGGGTAGAGGGTGAGGAGAGGAAAGGCCTCAGAGAGGAGCTCTCTGCAGGGCTGGACCACCTCTCACAGTACTCAGGTCTTCCCGAGGGACACCACCCATCTCGTTGCCAGGTAGCCCACACTGCAGTGCTTTCAAGCCCTGGGCTCTCTGGGTAGCTAGGGCTCTGCTGTCACCCTGGACGGTCCACATGGCCTTCTTCAGGTGCAGGATGGTTCCCAGAGGGGATAAGTATGTGTAGAGGGGTCCCAGGGAGGGGAGCTAACACTCAAGTGCCTGTGCTGTGTCAAGAGCCGGCGTCCCTCCTGTGCCCTCTCTTCTCTTCTTCATGTCCATCAACAAGACTACTAAGTGGTGTATGTTCTGAGTTAGTAATAATCTTCGCTAAACAACCTCGTTTTCACACGTCTGATTTGAAAAGGACTGTTTAATCTCTCAATTTCCCACCCATTAGGCAAGACATGAAATTGATGGAATATTATTCAGACTTCACAAAGAAGGAAATTGGCATGGAGTGGTGATTCACACCTTTAGTCCCAGCACTTGGGAGGAAGAGGCAGGTGGATTTCTGTGAGTTTGAGGCCAGACTGGTCTACATAGTAAATTCCAGGACAGTGTGGGCTACAAAGAGAGACCCTGTCTTAAAAACAAACAAACAGGGCTGGCAAGATGGCTCAGTGGTTAAGAACACTGACTGCTCTTCCAGAGGTCCTGAGTTCAATTCCCAGCAACCACATGATGGCTCACAACCATCTGTAATGGGATCTGATGCCCTCTTCTGGTGAGTCTGAAGACAGCTACAGTGTACTCACATATATAAAATAAAAATAAATCTTTAAAAACAAACAAACAAATCAAGTAAAATAAAATTAAAAATTAAGGGCTGGAACATGACTCAGAGGTTAAGAGCACCAGCTGCTCTTGCATGGTTCAATTCCCAGCACCCACACATGATAGCTCACAACTGACTATAACTCCAGTTCCAGAGGATCGGACATCCTCACACGAACATACATACAGGCAAAGCACTACGCGCCTCTAGAAGGCCTTGAAAAACAGCAATTATGATGGCATGTACCATAATCCCAGCTCTTGAGAAGCTGAGGCAGGAGGAACAGGATTTAAGATCTATGCAATGAGTTTGAGACCCAACTTGGGCTGTGTGAGACCCTACCAAAAAATATAAAATAAAGTAAAAGAACAATAAAAACTTCTCCTACCTTTTACATTGACTCAGTGCAAAATAAGCACATGCCAAATACAGAAAATACTAAATAAAA
Organism: Uromys caudimaculatus; assembly: GCA_028551405.1. Lineage (NCBI taxonomy): Eukaryota > Metazoa > Chordata > Mammalia > Rodentia > Muridae > Uromys > Uromys caudimaculatus. The sequence goes on along the minus strand of CM052711.1, from coordinate 3,347,294 downwards.
AATTGCTTTAATCATTACTATATATATATATATGTGTGTGTGTGTGTGTGTGTGTGTGTGTGTGTGTGTGTGTGTGTGTGTGTATGAAGTTGCTTGTCTTTTTATAGATACGTGACAGAAATTCTTCTGTTATATTTCTGGCTTCCTATCTCTAACTTTTTCGAGAGAAACTGAGTCTCAACCCTGTTATTAGAGCTGCAAAGTAACTGAAACATAGGTCTGAAAAACTGGGGGTAAATAGGTCCCAGTGGCCCAGGCCTGTAACCCTGGCTGTCAGGAAACTGAGGCAGAGCAGTCACAAGCACAAGACCAACTGGGCCAACCCAGTGGGACCCTGTCTCCCAATAAAGAGTAACTGAGCTGGGGGTGTGGCTCAGAGCCAGAGCACTTGCCCAGCTGCCTCAGGGAGGCTGTATTGTAATCAGCCTCAGGGCTGTGTTGAGCCCTGAGTACCGCAGGTTAATCAGTACATGGGAGAATAGATTAGCTGTGATTGGCCTGTCACGTCTCCCCTCTCCTGCAGTTAGATATGGCTGGATGGGTGAACTTCTGTTCAAGGGATGTGCGTGAATGTGCTCCTTCTTGTCTATGGCTTCCTGCTTGTGTCTCTTCCCTAGTCTCCTTTCCTTCCCACACGGGGGTGGGGTGGGGGGGACGACCCAGCCACGGCAGTGACTCAGTCTTGACTTCAGAGTCATCAAGGCCTAGGCATGGAGGAACAAGATGGAAGAAATAAGGGTCATTCTGTAATTAGGTCATTCTGTAATTACTCAGGGCCTTGAGTAATTCCATAAGGTAGGAGTAGACTTCCTAAGATCTGGGAATGTTGATGGGACTCTTGTCAGAGCAATATGATTACTCTTATGAATATGGAAAACGACCTAGAAATGCTATTGCTCTTGAAATACCTACATGACATTGTCTCCACAGCTGGCAAACAAGGAAACGTGTTGTTTACTGAAAAGCTGGTGTCATTTTTCTGTGGCAGAAAACTTTTGTCAAGGAAGTCACTTGCAAATGTTTGGAGGACAACAGCTTGACAGTTAAACTCTTAGCTCTAGAGGAAGTAGTTATCTAAAAATCACACTGTTAATGTGTGCTAGCTGCTTCTTCCAACATTTTTTCCCCAAGGTATTACAGAAAGAGTGCAGGTTAAAACTGACCAACTGCATAGTCCGTAGACAGTGTATTCAGAAGGCAGGCCTCTACAGTTAGAAAAGCGTGTATACCCTAAACAAGAAGACAACCAGAATTGCTCAGAACATTTCCCAAAGGCTGCTGAAGCTTCCCAACCAGACTAAGAGCCAAGTGTAAGGGAAAGTGAGAATAAGCTCTAAGTGTTTCCACAGACGTCAGTTCCAGAGGGAGCAACCCGCTCCTATGCTGGGTTGCTTCAGAGAGGCAAGCCGCATAAGAACCCTGCCTGTGGAGACCTGGGGAGTTGCTGACTGGTTCATGGAGCCTGACTGAAGACTTTCAAGGGAATTATATTGTCAGTTATAAGGCTCGTCATTTGAAGAACTGTGTACATGTTTAAGCCTTCAAGCATTTGGGGCCTTTCACATCTGTATTATCAGAAAACACGGTGTGAAATTGTCACAGCTCCCTCGGGGACTTGGCCCAAACCTGACTTTACATGATGCAAGAGAGGACAGTGGCAGACCCCCCCCCCCCCAGGAGGGAAATGGTCGGCCGGCCATGAAGGAAAACAGCCACACCTCTTCCGTAGTCCCCACACTCACAGTTCCATGTTCACTTCAGCTGGCTGTGCTGTTACATGTCATTGCTGCTCATTCATGAAATTCACTGAAAGGAAGGTCCCAGCTCTAACTACTGCCGGATAGACTTTTCGGTGTACCTGTGCACACATTTCCCTGGGTCTGTTCTGCCGGGTACAATGATGAGTCCTGAGAAACTTCACTCTCGATGTCAGCCTCACTCTATGTCCAGGCTCCTCTTCTCACCCTGCATCTGTGACTTTTGTTTCAGTTTTGTCCATGTTTATCTCTGACTCCATTTTTGCAGGTGGTGGCTGTCTCCTGGTACACAGCTGGAACTGAGTTTACATTGCATCATCTATTGAGCAAATATCTTTTCATATTGTTTATTGATCACTTGAATTTTCTCTTTTGTGCCATGTAAAGCTTTTGGAGAGAGTTGTTGTTACATTACTTCTTCCTGTTGATTTCTTCTCGGTGGCTCCTCCTCTCACTACCTAGTCTTTGGGAAGAGTGCTACAAAGTAACCAATCTGACTAGACCTATGACTAGTTCTATCAAAACCCTTGGTCTTAAACCCTTCCTATCTGTAGTTCACATCTGGCCTTTAAAAACTGCCCCCGTTGGTTTCCCAGATACAACACACCAACAGTGTAGTTGAGTAATAGCTTTCGGGGCCAGGGCCACCTACAGGTGACTGGCAGCCGGGAAAGTGCCAATCTGATCCTACTGACTATGACTAAATCATAAACGAACAAATGGGGGCAAGAGAAACCAGGCAAAGCAGATGGTATCCAAGCCAAGAGCCAGCGCTCTTGGATAAAGACAGTATGGTGTGTACACAAAGTGGGATGCTATTAAGCCTTTACAGGAAGAAAAGCCCGCCATTTGTGACAGCACAAATAAATCTGGAAGACATTTAAGTGACATTAGGAAGTGTAGAAAGAAAACTGGTACGTGACCTCATTTAGAGGTGAGATCTAAACAAGTTAAATTCAGAGAAGTGGAAGAAGCCATTGTCGGAGCTATGGTAGGGCAGGAGTAGTGCTGCTCAAATGGAAGTTCAGAGAGCAATGCATTCAAGGAGCCCACAGGCAGAGCTGGGGACGGAAACTGTCCACTGACAACAAAGCTCTTAATCCACGCAGAAACCAGTGTAATCAGCAGAAACTTCCAGGCCATGCCATCACTTCTTCTATGTCACTCCATTTGGGGATGACATTTTCATCTCAAGTGTTAGGAGTCTAAATACTTAATCACAGTTAAAACTGTTAATCACAGCTTATGATTCAATTAGAGTGATTATGAAGACCTCACCAGGAAGTAATAAACTTCTAAGTCGGAGTATGTTGAGATCATTCTAATTGCCACCTGGAAGGTGGCAGTCCAAAGTCTAGAGAAAGGAGTGTAAGATGGACCAATGTTCACTAAAAGTCAGCACGAACTGGGCTGCAGATGTGTGCATTCCTGCTGCTGCAGGGAGCTGTTTCCAGCTTGACACAAGAACCCCCACCCCCACTAGAGGCCTGGAATTGCACCCAACAGGGATCAGATGGGACCTGTGTTGATACTGGCTAGCAGAGAAATCTGCAAGGAAATAAAAATCAGAGAACCAGGAGAGAACTGTCCTGGCCTACGGGCACATCAACCCAGGAGTTTCTGAGGCTGCTGTGTGGCAGGCCACTGTGGTGGAGGCAGAACTGAGGACCCGAGTGAGAGAGCTGGGCTCGCAGGGCTTTGGCCCTTGTCATTTGGATGATCCGGGGCTGCCTTGCCCTGCTTCTGTGTGTTATGCTTCAGGCTGGCTTCTGTTACTGTGTCCTAACAGCTCCTCTGGGTACCAGTATTTACAAAAGAGAATAGATACCTTTTATCCAAAAATACCTGGCTATTTCTGCCTTGTGTATTCCTGTTCCAAATGGGATGCTGTAGTTTAGAGGTGTTTTGTTCCCCAAGAATTCAGATCCAGGAGGTGGTGGGAGAACCTAGTGGTTAGAGCCTAGTACAGGATGGTCAGGGTCCATGGGGACACCACCTCGGGAAGGGATTGTTACAGTTATTGGGGGCTCTGATTGTTAGGGAGAAGGAAAGAGTGACAAAGTATATACACCTATTATCCTAGCACTTGGGGGAAGAGGCAGGAGGATCAGGAGTTCAAGGCTAGATTGGGTCACATGAGACTTTGTCTCAAAACAAAACAAAACCAAACTAAAGGGGGCTCTGAGGATATGGTTTGGGGATAAAGTACTTGATGAGGAAGCACAAGGACATGAGTTCAGATCCCGGGCACCCATATAAAACGCTGGGCATGGCTGGGCCCCTATACAGAGCCTAAGGAGGGACCAAGTCACTGGGCCATGACAGATGAATTTGGGTTTTTTTGTTGTTGTTGGTTGATTTTTTTTTTTTTTTTCAAGACAGGGTTTCTCTGTGTAGCCCTGACTGTCCTGGAACTTGATCTGTAGGCCAAGCTGGCCTCAAACTCAGAATTAGGCCTGCCTCTACCTTCCAAGTGCTGGGAATAAAGGCAAGAGCCACCACACCCAGCTAAGAGCTGGAGTTTGAAAGACAAGGACACTGAAGTGCATTCTAGGTTAAGGAGCAGTGTGAGCCTTCACTGAGACCCAGAGCACAGCACTTCCCAGAGAGAGGACAGTGAAGACAGGCAGTCTCGGAGAGGAAAAAATTGGATTTCAGTAGTTACTCAATCGGATTTTAGCAATACTAAACCATCCAAGTGAAATCCCTGGAGAAGGACTGGGGCAGACAGGCCTGAGAGGGGCTGGGAGCCGTCTGTTAAATGCTCCAAGCCCTTCCCTTATGATGTTTGTTTAAATCCTTAGACTCTTCCAGAGATTGTCCTTTTGCTTTGTTTGGAGACAGTCTCTGTAGCCTCAAATTTGCTACTTAGCTGAGGGTGGCTTTGAACTCCACACCCTCTCACTTTCACTTCACAGGTACTAGGATTACAAGTGTGTGCTGGTATGCCCTACTGTGTATATCAATATTTCCATCACAGTTTTGTTAAAAAGGAAATAGACACACAAGAAGTTATTTACCAAGGCCATCCAGCCAATCAGTGGTTGAGTACGGAGAATCTGGATGCTGGAGAGATAGATGGGCGTGGGTAAGATGGTTAGGAATAGAAAAAGCCAATTGCCAGTCATTAGCAATTGCTATGCAGCAGTCCTCAATCTATGTGACTGTTCTGACAATACATTTGTTCAAATTTCTTTTGCTGTACGTAGTCCCCCCCCCCCTTATATCACCTGGAGTCCTTTTAGTTACAAGTGCCTAGAAACACTTGACTCAGCAGGCCAAAACCACAATGAAAAGTGCCACATGACACAGAAATGCCAGGGTAGGCATCTCTAGAGTTAATAATCCAGTGGCTCCAGGTGGTTACTACTCCAAGCTGCTCCCCTGATGACCAAAAAACAGCTGCTGGAGTCCAAGTTCAAGTCAATACATAAAGACCCCACAGGCAAAGGTCTCGCTCTCTGTGGCATCTTTCTTTTATTCATGAAGAAACCTAGAAGATAAGATCTGCCTTTAAATCCTGCTGCCTATAATTGGGTTACACACCCACCCCTGATCAGTCACTAGCAAGACTACTTGCAAAAGGAATGGGGCTGCCTGATTGGTTTAGAGAAGTTCATGACCACTTGGAAGACAACAAATCAACAGTAACAAAGTCAGGGTTCTCTTAGAAAGGATAAAGCCTGCGGTGGAGGGGCCCTGGAGCAGGCAAAGGTGGGGAGAGCGGCAGTGTGAAAGATGAGAGGGTTGGTGGTCACGGGCCATCAGTATACAGGCTGCTCTTGCTGTGCTCTCGGGAGCACTGCCATCCTCCCAAGGGGCAAAAATCTGGAGGGTAGGGTAGGATTTTACTTCCTTTACCTGTTTGGTGTTTTGAGTAAGAATGGCCCGTACAGGCTCATATATTTGAATGCGTAGTCATCAAGGAGTGACACTATTTGAAAGGATTAGGAGGTGTGGCCTTATTGACGGAAGTGTGTCACTGGGAGTGGGCTCTGAGGTTTCAAAAGTCCAAGCCAGGCCCAGTGTCTTTCTCTTTCAGCCTGTGGCCCAGGCTCTAGGCTACTGCTTCAGTGCCTTGCATGCTCCCTGCCATGATGATAATGAGCTAAAATTTCAATTCTCCAAAACTGTAAGCAAGCCCCAATTAAATGCTTTCTTTTATAAGAGTTGCCTTGGTCATTGTGCCTCTTAACAGCAATAGACAGTGACTAAGACAATGTGTAAAACGCAAATAGAATCTGTGAACAAAATTGTAGTATATCCGTAGTATTAAAATTCCATGGGAAAGTGGTTGGGGAGCAATATCTAAATAAGATCCCTGGGGTCAGGAGTGCTAATAAAAATAAAGTTAAGCAACTCTGACACACATCCATGCACCTCTCTCGGGTAGTGGGGGTACCGAGCACATGACCTGCTCTGCAGAGAGCTGTGCTGTTCTTGGGGCAGCATTTTACAAACATAGACAAATTCCTCTAACTACTTGTCTATTCTGTCTCTTATGGTTCCAAGCAGAGTAGCCCCTGTTCATTCAGTGACATTCACCCTGCTGAGTGCTTGACAGGCATTGACTGGCTGTCTTTGTCAGGTAACAGGAAGGTCAGATAATTTGTGTAGGAAAGTGGGTTAATGGAACTTAGGGGGGAAAACAAGACTAATATTGAGAATTTCAATGATGAGAGTCTTTACTTTCCACAAAAGAGCAAAATTGTAAAGATGGCTGGAGTCAGCCATACTGAAATCAAGAACTGCAGTCATAGTCATAATCCATAGTAACATTGATATATATATATATATATATATATATATATATATATACCAATATCATATATATACATATATAGTAAACAGTAGGCATATATATGTATATATCCTAAACAGTAGGCGTGTATACACACACACACACACACACACACACACACACATATAAAACCTAAACTGTACTGTAGGCATTCTTTTAGTACTGGTTGTAAATGTATAGGGAAACAAAGATAACAGTTCAAAAGCTAGTATTAACTTAATTCACTATAGTATAAAGCATTATAAACACTGAGAGGAAACAACTTTGTTTGTTAAAATAATAATAAAGAAACAATTTCTCCGAAGCACCTTCGACAGTGCAGTCCTGTTTAGTGCGTGGAGTGAGTGTTTCATCCATCCACACACTCCTGAGTTTGGATGCCTCTCATCCTTGCACTTGGAGCGCTGTGAATCTTCACCAGGACTGGCTGTAATGTGAAGCTTCACTTCCTCTGGGAACTTCATCCTGCTCATTCCCTCCTGCATCAGGGTATTGTCCCCCTCCCCCGCTCCCACAGCTCCCGGGGCTGCACAGAGGAATCTCAGCCAGTGGTGAGGCCTGCAGTTCCATAGCTCCTCAGGCTTGGCTACAGTTTCACTTCTAATGTTACTCTTTCTATTGCTTTGGCACAATGTCACTTTTGGAAGACTGACTCCTCCTTTTGGATTGTCTGCTTCTGTCAAATGTCATGTGGATTCATCATGAGGAGACAAGGGATCAACAGAGCAAGTTTCCCGTGTATGTGAACTAACAGATGGATAGTGATCGGCCATCGGCTGACAGACCTTGCAAGAGCTGGTGTGACTGGTGGCTGATGATGGTGTGTGTCTGCTGTTTATGCGGTGATCTGCATATGTGGAAGAGCCATTTGTACCTGGTGCAGTTGGTGTTGCTCAGAGTTAATGTGCCTGCCACGGAAGCCGGAATGGGAGCAGTATCATCAGGTGGCTGTTATCCACACATTCTAAGACCACAAAAATTCAGATTTGCTTGCATGGAAGCAGGCAGATTAGTGGCTTTCTTTATCAGATGAGGTAACTGGGGCACAAACAGCACCAAGTGATTTAGTTATGATCACACACCAGGCAAATGATCACTTGAGACATCTAATTCAGATCTCAAAATTTCAGATCCAGCTCTCTTCTGTGAAGGTCACGACACAAAAGCGGCTGCTTGCCCGTGGTTGACTTTCTCTTATGCCTGCCCTCTGGCACCAGCCAGACAGGGCTCCAGCTTTCTCTTTCCCTTCAGTCTTACTAGATGGAACATGCTTTTAAAAGAAAGGGAAACAAACAAACAAACAAACAGACTCAGTATAAACCCTTGTCCAGGTCTTACCTTCTCTCTTTACCATGGAGTATCACAGTTCCCACTGCAGAGTCACTCCAGTACATGCAACATGCTGAGGGGGATGCAGACGAGTGTGCTCTGATACAAAGGTGTTCTCTGTGTCACTGGCTCAAAGTCAAGCTCTATGATCAGATCGCTGCCTTGAAATCTGCTAGGCCTCCAGCTTGGCTGAGGGTGGTCCCTGCAGGTCTTTTATAGGGGAGTGTCTTAGTTAGGGTCGTACTGCTGTGAACAAACACCATGACCAAGGCAACTCTTGTAAGGACAACATTTAATTGGGGCTGGCTTACAGGTTCAGAGGTTCAGTCCATTACTGTCAAGATGGGGGCATGGCAATGCCTAGGCAGGCATGGTGCAGGAGGAGCTGGGAGTTCTACATCTTTATCTGACAGCTGCTAGCAGAATTCGGGCTTCCAGACAGGTAAGATGAGGGTCTTAAAGCCCACACCCACAGTGACACACCCACTCCAACAGGGCCAGGGCACTTCCAATAGTTCCAGTTCCTGGGCCGAGCATATACAAACCATCACAGGGAGCTAACCTTGCCAAGACATAGGATTGAAAATCTAGTGCAGATTGATTTCAACCTGGATTAGACTTTGAGGAGTATAATATCAGGTGGTTTATTCCCAATATATTTAAGCCCAGTGTAATTAAAAAAAAAAAAAGTTTCCTGGTGTAATACAATCCCAGGTGCACAAAGAAGCATAATTACATTGAAACTCAAATCAGGTTAGTGTCATCTCTTCCAAGAAGATGGGTTCTAAAGCTAGGCTAACTGTACTAGCTTAAGGTCCTAAGGGTCTGGCCTAGTCTCTGTCATACAGATAACATAGAGGTCATTTGGGCTATTAGCCATCTGTGGCCCTGATTGTGAGAGTTTAGGGGAGCCTCTGTCTGTAGGGGTATTTAGATTACTAAGCCATTTCTAGTCCTGGTTGTAGGAGCTTGTTGGGCCTGGACCAACAGATAACACAGATCCCCAAGCTCTTAGGCACTCCCAATTCCCTACTTTCGGGATGGAAGAATACATTCTTCATCTTTTCCATTGGAAAGATGCACCACAGAGGTGGGAATGGGGACAGTGTCATCAGGCTGCTATGGTAAGTATTTCAGGTGATTGTACCCCTGGTTTCCCCAGAGATCTGTGGGCACCTTCATGCTCTGCTCCCAGAACTTGGCCCTAGCTGTACCTAGGCTAAATGATCCTGCTCTTGCTCAAGCCCCACCCCACTGCACTACAGCCTCCAGGGATGGAAAGGAAAGTTGCCTGCAGAGAAGGGATACCCTGAAAAAAGCAGAAGAGAACAGTGGCTGGGGGAGAGGAGGAAGGGAGAGCCAGCCTGTGCTCCAAGGGACTCCCTCTGGATGGAACTCTGCCAGCACTGTAGTGAAGGAAGGGAGAGCCAGCCTCCATGCTCAAATATCTGTGACAGCATTTAGACAGTCTCTCCCTTGAGAGAATTTCCTTTCCCCACCTAAATTACTGCAGTGCAACAGCCAATCATGAAACCCTTCTCACCTCACAGTGGTGGGCATGCAACCTAGAAATGGCCAATCAGATTCTTCTCCTTGACCTGGTATATATGAATACAGGAAAAGAGAAACCTTTCCCTCGAGGTGGCTAAATAGAAGGTAAGCTATTTGCAAGCATCACCACTCTTGTATAAAAGAGTCTGTCCATTCATCCATACATCTGTCTGTCTGCACCTTTATTTATCTTCTGGATTTTCATGATGTTTACACATGACTAGAAATACTGCTGTGAACCAGCTTGTGTGTGGCGTGTGTGAGAAAGCGTGTTTAAGTTGCTTGTCCCCCTGGCAATCCTATGGGCAGCTGAGGTACAGACTGGCACGGGCAGCACAGAGGAGCAAGGGTTCATAGTGGATTTGTCTGACCCTCAAGTTGTGCAGCAAGTCTGTCTTCCAAACTGCCTCTCAAGGATGGGTAGCCTAGACCCTGCCCACAGAAGCACGCTTGTAAGGAAAGCTGGAGCTTTGTGGCATAAAGGAAATACAATGCTGTCACAGATACGAGGACATTCACCAGGCTCCTCTAGGAAGAATGGTTTATACCTAATTGTACCTTTGTCACCTCAGCCCAATTTGTGGGATTCCTATTTCCTTGGATGCCAAAGGAAACCTCAAGGTGATCAGTCCCCCAAAGGTACTTCATGCTGCTTGGGACACTGGCCATTGTGTAAGAAACAACTTTCACACCGTTCAGCACAATAGTTGTGAAAGACCCCCAAGCTGGGGAGACCCTCACTCAAGTCTCGGGGCGGCATGACCCCCCCAAGAACTCACGAAAGACTGTCCTTGCTGCAATCACACGAGGTTTATTCGGGGGACCAGTGCACTGGGGTCGAGCTTGTAACCTACGCAGAGGCAGAGGAGTTCGACCCTGAGCAGCTGAAGTCAGGGGTATTTAAAGAAAAAAACCCACAAATCAAGGAAATTCTATGTGTCATGGGAAGGTATAGAATGTTCTAAGTTCACCATTCCTGTGGTTAGCTATTCCCTGGGACAAAAGAGGTAGGTTAGCCATTAGGCGGTTGCGATAACAATCCTGCAGTTAGCTATTTCCTGGGACAAAGGATGTTTGTTAGCCATTAGGCGGTGGAATATGGCTATATTATCTCTGGCTTTAATTTTGCTAAGGGGGGTCTAACTTCCTTATAATGGGCTCGGGTCTTTCATTCCCCACTTCTTCTAGTGGCTAGTTCTAATCTTAGAACTATACTTAAAAAGAATAAGTAGACAAAGCACATCTTCTTCCTGAAGTACCATATCCTCCTCCTGAATAGAGACCTCCGCTTACTGGTGGTAATGGTGCGGAGGGTGCGGCCTGGATGATATCATGATCTTGGACATCCCAACTGCTGGGAGCACCCACAGTCAATTTACAAAGATCAACCCTGAGGGTAGGCCACCAGGTCTGGGGCAGCGCTACCTGGGTGGCTGTCCAGACTGCCTCGCCTTTCATATTTAATACTTGCCAGGTCAATTTCTGGGGAGCATGGGGGTTTTTACCCGGTATCTGAGTCATGTACACAATGCAGATGCAGCTTAAAAGGATCAGCAGTCTTTTCCAATTTCCATTCATCTTGAGCTGGTTCTGGGGCTCGTTTGACGTGGGAAGTGTGGATCCAAGCTGAGATGCCTTCAGCCTTAACCGCCATGGGGGTGGTCAGGAGCACTAGGTAGTGTCCCTTCCAGGAGGGTTTGAGGTTGCCTACTCGATGGCGCCGGACTAGGACAGCGTTTCCGACCTGGAACTGATGAGGCACATTGGTACTTTCAGGCTTATTGGCTTCCTTTATCTGTTCCCAAGCTTGGTGTCTGACCAGCTCAAGGGTCTTTAAGTGAGCAAACAGGGGTTTAGAGAGAGAAGCATCAGGGTCAAAAATTCCACCTGCCTCAGTAAGTGGTGGTGGCCCCCCACATAGGATCTCATAAGGGGTAAGTTTAAATCCTCCGGGAGTATTCCGAACTTGGAACAAGGCAAGGGAAGGAGGGCTGTCCAGTCTTTCCCGCCGGTCTCTAAGGCTAATTTTGTCAAGGTCTCTTTAAAGGTTCTATACATCCTTTCTACCTGACCTGAACTCTAGGGTCTACAAGCACAATGTAATTTCCAATTAATCCCCAGTTGAGTGGCCAGTCCCTGACTTACCTGGGCAACAAAGGCAGGTCCATTATCAGACCCAATTACCTTGGGAATTCCAAACCTTGGAAAGATTTCTTCAAGGATCTTATTAGCCACCACATTGGCAGTCTCAGTTCTGGTAGGGAAGGCTTCCACCCATCCTGAAAAGGTATCTATAAAAACTAGCAAATACT
>CM052711.1:3320020-3335044 GCA_028551405.1 Uromys caudimaculatus | reverse complement strand
ATCCCCAGTTGAGTGGCCAGTCCCTGACTTACCTGGGCAACAAAGGCAGGTCCATTATCAGACCCAATTACCTTGGGAATTCCAAACCTTGGAAAGATTTCTTCAAGGATCTTATTAGCCACCACATTGGCAGTCTCAGTTCTGGTAGGGAAGGCTTCCACCCATCCTGAAAAGGTATCTATAAAAACTAGCAAATACTTGTTGCCATATTTGTCTGGCTTAATTTCTGTAAAGTTCACTTCCCAATATGCTCCGGGGCGGTCGCCCCTAAGTCTTTTGCCATGACCATTTATGGAATGTCCTGCATTGGTCAGAGTACATGCCTCACATCTTTTGACCACATCTTATGCCAGATCTGAAAGTCCAATAACATGGTAGTCAGAGGACTTCACAATGTCTTTTAATTTCTTTGTTCCTGCTGTCGGTGTAGATGTTGATAGACTCCCCCTCGGCCATCCGTAAAGCTTGGATTAGAGCCACAAGTTCAGCTTTTTGGGTGAAGTCCCTTTGGGAAGGCTGCTGGCCCAGATTATTTGTTTTCCATCCACCACTGCCGCCCCCGCTTTCCGCTTACCTTCGACCACGAAGCTGCTGCCATCGGTATACCAGTTGCGGCTTCCAGGCCAAGGCTGATCCTTGAGGTCATTTCGGGTGCCAGTTTCTTCTGCCAGGATGTCAGCACAGTGATGAGTAGGCTGGGATTCGTCAGCCTCTGGCAGCAAGGTAGCAGGGTTGAGGACAGCGGGGGGTGGGGGGGAACAAATGTCACTTGCTCAGTCAACAGGAGGCTCTGGTTATATGTCATCCAGCGGTCGGGGGGCTTTTGAGAACGTGGGGTGCTATCACAGTGGTCTGTTGCCCCAGAGTAAGCTTATCAGCATCTTTGAGGAGTAGGGCTACTGTATCGATGGCTTTTAGACAGGTAAGCCACCTGCTCTCCACCGGGTCCAGTTTTTTTACAGATAAGCCACGGGTCTCTTCCAAGGTCCCAGGGTCTGGGTCAGGACCCCTCTCGCAACCCCAGCCGTTTCATCAAGTCAGGCAGGGCTAGGGCAGGTGCTGTCAAAAGGGCCTTTTTGATTGTTTCAAAGGCCTTCTGATGGTCTGGAGTCCACATGAACGCTCCCCCCTCTTTAGTTAGGGGGTACAATGGGGCAGCTAGGGTTGCCCTCCTTCTCTCATCCGTGGTCTTCTGTTGCCCAGGTCCCCTGTCTGTCTAAATCCTGTCTTCTTTTTCTCCTACTAATGCGGCCAAAATCCTAGTCAGATTCCTTTCCTATCTATGATCCCTCAGGTTCTCTCTTTCCTCTGCTTCCCGCTTCTCCCTTTCCTGCCTCTCTTCCTCAGTCTCTCTTCTATGGAACACTTTCTCTGCCTCCTTGACTAGATCCTGTAAAGACAGGGTCTGCAGTCCTTCTAAATGCTGTAGCTTTTTCTTGATGTCTGATGCTGATTGCCCTATAAGGGCCATGGCTACCGCCACCTGTTGACTCTCTGAGGTTGGGTCAAAAGGGGTGTAACGCCTGTAGGCCTCCATCAATTGCTCTAAAAACACAGACGGGGGTTCAGTTGGTCCTTGGAGGACCTCTCTTACTTTAGCCAAATGGTGGGGCATCTGGCAGCCCCTTTGAGACCTGCCACAAGAGCCTGGTGGTAGACTGTCAGCTGCTCCCTACCTTCTGCCGTGTTGAAGTCCCAAGTAGGGTGATTCAGGGGAAATCTAGCATCTATCAAATTCCGGAGGTTAGTTGGGGTCCCGTCTACTCCTGGAACATTTTTACGAGCTTCCAGGAGAATCCTCTCCTTCTCTTCAGTAGTAAAGAGAACCTGCAGGAGTTGCTGGCAATCATCCCAAGTAGGCTGGTGGGAAAACATTAGGGACTCCACCAGTCCTGTTAGGCTGGCAGGATTGTCTGAAAAAGAAGGGTGGTTAGTCTTCCAATTGTAACGATCAGCAGAGGAGAATGGCCAGTATTGGAGAGGTTGGAGTTGTGGGGGTTCAACCGGGGGCCTGCAGACACGAAGAGGCAACACCATGGTGGAGTCCGGCCCTCCAGGGCCCTGTGCAGGACTCTGGGCGCGCCGACTTCAGGTTCTGGCAGCCGGTCTGCCCTCTGTACTGCCACTGGCTCCGGGACCCGGCATCTGAGGTAGGGCATAAGGGGGAGGAAGAGGAGTGGGCCATTCGGGCGGCTCCTCAATCTCAGGATAGATCTTAGGAGGAGCCGAAGGCTGATTCTCGGGCGGAGTCATAGGCTTCGGAGTTTCTGCTTTCGGTTTGTGTTCCGATTCTCTGAGAGCCAGGACTCGGGAGCCTGGCTTTCGTTTCTGTGCCCAAGGTTTGAGCCATGGAGGCGGATTTCGTGCAAGATCCTCCCAGACAAAGACGTGGGGCACCTGGTCCGGGTGGGACTCTGGTCCCTCCTGAAGAAGAATAGCCCTAACGGCAAGGATGATAGTTAAGTCAAGAGTGCCCTAACCTTAATCTCAGTTCAGTGTTTCAAAGTCTGACTCAGAGGAGTCGCTATCGTCTGTCCTATCGTCAGAGTCACAAGTAAGACAAAACAGAAACAAAAGACACACAGACAAAGACTGACAAGGGTCCATTTCCACTGAGACAAGCAAAACCAATTCAGAAAACCAGATGGCCCGGAGGACCACTTCCTCTCTGGCACCCCAACGGGAATCTCCCAGGCGTCCCTGGGGTCCCTCCAGACCTCCTGGGACGTCTCCCAGGGCGACAGTTGGTGATCCCCTAGCCCATCGGCCGATCATGCCCCCAGCCTCTACCCGAGACTGGGAGATCATCGTCCCCTCACAGAGGCGCAAGCGACTGCAAACCAGACTGTGCGCAAACCAAAAATACAGATTCAGACTTCAGCTGGCACAGACAAACAAGAACACAAACAGAATCTCACCTCCAAGTAAGTTTTCTGAGACGAGGGTGGTCATAAATCCCGGATGAGCCCCCAAATGAAAGACCCCTGAGCTGGGGAGGCCCTCACTCAAGTCTCGGAACGGCATGACCCCCCAAGAACTCATGAAAGACTGTCCTTGCTGCAATCACACGAGGTTTATTCGGGGGACCAGTGCACTGGGGTCAAACTTGTAGCCTACGCAGAGGCAGAGGAGTTTGACCCTGAGCAGCTGAAGTCAGGGGTATTTAAAGAAAAAAACCACAAAGCAAGGAAATTCTATGTGTCATGGGAAGGTATAGAATATTCTAAGTTCGCCATTCCTGTGGTTAGCTATTCCCTGGGACAAAAGAGGTAGGTTAGCCATTAGGCGGTTGCAATAACAATCCTGCGGTTAGCTATTTCCTGGGACAAAAGATGTATGTTAGCCATTAGGCAGTGGAATATGGCTATATTATCTCTGGCTTTAATTTTGCTAAGGGGGGTCTAACTTCCTTATAATGGGCTCGGGTCTTTCAGTTGCACCCTGTAGCCCCCTTCTGCAGAGCCTGGGGTTGTCTGGTCATATTTGCTGTTGCCCTGGAACCTCTTGAATGAGACCCTCCCCACATGCTTAGCAGGGGTTCCCTTTCAGACCCCTGCTTAGGCACAGACCACACCTAAGCACCTGCTTTCACAGAGAGATGCTTGATTAAGTGAGGGAAGAAAAGTTAAGTGGCTGCTTTCTGACTCTGCAGAAGAACAGCAGCCAATGACCTTGCAGGTGTGATTTATAAGAAGAGAAAAAGGGGAGGTCTGTGTTAGAGTGAATTAGGATGTGGTGGCATACTTTGATTGGGCATGTTAATTAGGTGAACCAAATAGGACTTTTGATTGCTGGACTTCAATCCTTTGATAGCTGGACCTTGGTGGTCGGTCTCAGGAGGAGGAAGTGGCCAAATAAAGGAATAGACATTGCTGACTAGCTTTAAGAATGTAATCTAATGGTTTTTAGCAAGGCAGAGGGAATTGAGGAGAAGGGCAAAGCCTGACAGAGCTGTGCTTGCTAGGCCCAGACTGGCTAGAGTCCCTTCACCTTTTCTCCCAAGAATAACTGGCCTAAATTCTCAATCTCTGCTCTACCTGTTCATTGGATCCCACTGCTTCCTGCTACAGCTACAGTGAGCCCACAGCTGAATAGGAGCTAGAAAAAACTAAATATGTATTTTTATTCCCAAACATCTGTTGAGAGAAGTTAATTTGCTCATGTCTCTGGCAAGCCATTTGCAAGGTGTGTGATACAGTCTGTTGTTTGTTTGTTTGTTTGTTTGTTTATTTATTTATTTATTTATTTATTTTTTGTATTTTCGAGACAGGGTTTCTCTGTGTAGCTCTGGCTGTCCTGGAACTCACTCTGTAGACCAGGCTGGCCTCGAACTCAGAAATCCACCTGCCTCTGCCTTCCAAGTGCTGGGATTAAAGGCGTGCACCACCACCGCCCGGCGAGTCTGTTGTTCAATCTTGGTTTTCAACCTTTTCCTTACTCTTAACACTGCTTTCAAATTGGGCAAAGTATTGGAGTGGGCCTACCCCTCCCTTTCCCATGTACAAGTGGACAAATTACTGAAGGTTACTATCAAGGGACCTGTACCAAGGGTATTTGAAAAGGTTAGGTGTATACATGCCTTAGCCGTCATGGCATACATGACCACGATCTCACTGCAATGCATTCTTGTCTATAGGTACAATGACAAGAAAATTACAAAGCTGGGTGTGATGGCTCACACCTTTAATCCCAGCACCCTGGTCTAAAGAGCTAGCTCCAGGTCAGCCAGGGCTACACAGAGAAACTCTGTCTGGAAACACCAAAATGGTAAATAAATAAAAACAAGAAAGTTTCATGTCAATGAAGCAGCTGAACACACATTTGTCACAGAGATGACTACCTTGCAACAGCAGAGCTAAATTAGCAGTGAATCATAACTGGAAGCGAGAGTGGCAGCAGCTGGAGACTTTGACCCACTTATGACACCCTGATGAGGAAATGCCTGCCCAGACAACGTGGGCACAGCGGAGGCACAGCGGGGCCACTGCTGTGCCACTGTCAGCCTTCCTGGTAGAATGCTCAAACCAGAATCCTCAAAATTTGGTTCCACCTTAGTTTTGCTTATGAATTTCACTTGGTAAGTTGTCATTAAGTAGGTTTTAGAGGCACATTAAAGTGAAGATGTTACAGTCTGCGTTTACACTGTCTTCCAAAGGTTCCCATGTTCACAGTTTGCTTCCCAGTAAAGCAATGTTCAGTGGTGATGCTTTGGGAAGTGATTGGACCATGGGAGCTCTGACTTCATTCATGGATTAATCTAGAGATGGGTTCATAGTGTGGTAGGCTCTTAGGAGGTGGAACCTAGTTTAAGGAAGTCAGGTTTGGGGGGAAGTCCTATCCTGTCCTCTACACTTACTATAGACCCAGAACCAATGAAGTCACACAACCATAGATTGTAACTTGTGAAAATGTGAGCCAAAACAAATCTTTCCTTCATTAAGCTGGTTTGCTCTTATGTCTTTTGTCACAGTGCTGACATGCTCACTAGCTTATAGGGTATATAGCTTGCACATAGTTTAGCTCAAAGATTATAGGAAAGACTTGCTTTTTCCTGACATAGTATCTAAGTCAAAAGGGCCTGAGGTAGAAGGTGCTGGAACATAGCTAAATCATTCTCAGGAAATTTAGACAAGATACTATACCTGAGAACCAGAGATGTTTGTCACTTGCCTTCCCCTCTAGGAGTTATCCCAGGACCTCAGGTACTAAGCAAATTCTCCAGCCCGATAGACTATTGCACAGATCAGTGTGTCTTGGAAGGTTTTTATACTTGCTGAGTTTAAAGAAATCAAGCATCCCAGAGCAATGAAGACTGCGATTGGCAACTCACAAAAGATTTGAACTATTTTAGTTGTGGCTTAAAAATTAACACCAAAAAAAAAAAAAAAAAAAAAAATAGGGAGTAGTTTGGTAGAAAACCTGCAATGCTGGCCTTCAAAGGACACTGTGCCTGGATATTTCTACCTTAGAAAATAACACTTTCCCATTGCATAACACGTCAACTCCAAGAGAAACACATTTGCATGTGTTACCTAGTCTCCAGAGAACAGGTGTAATTTCTGAGGTGACCTGAGGTAATTCACAACTCTGTGACCTCTTTTCCCTTCTTCCTCTAACCCTCTCCTCCTGTCTCCTTGGGTTTGTATTCCTCCTAACGTTTTTTCTTTCTCTCTTGTTCATTTTGCTGTTTCTTAGTTTCTGCGATAATAGCTCTCTGAGCTTCTGTTCAGCCTCAGAACAAGCTATAGATCTACTCGGGGTTAAACAGAGTTCAGATCCTGTTCTAATCCAATCAGAACTTCTGGAGTCTGTTCTATAAAATCAAAATATTTATCTTTCCAAATGAGTTAGGCAGACCTTCCATGGAAAGCCCATTATTTCTACATAGATTCTCAAATAGTGAGTGGGTTGTGCACTGAAAGCCATGGTGTGTGGGGTAGATCATTTACCTGTCTAGCCTCGATGAGCCAGCCAACACAAGCTGTGAAATCTAAAGTTCAAGGTAGCTGGAGGTTTCTTATGGGCTTCATTGTGCTCCACCTCTCCAGATTTACATGGGAAGTTCTGACTACCTTAGAATAGGACCTCATTTGGGACATGACCTTACACAAGGCAAGTAGTTACACGATATTAAAATGAAATTAAAAATGAAGTCATACAAGTGAGCCCCAATGTAAATGATGGGTATCTTTCTATAAAGGGGAGATTAAGGACACAAGCACACACAGAGGAAAGACTGAGCATGTGAGAATACAGGGGAGAATGGCTACCTGACAGCCAAGGAGGCAGGCATGGAGCAGACCGTCACCTCACAGCCCTCAGGAGGATTCTGTCTACGTTCTGATCTCTGAGTCGTGGCTTTCAAACCCGTGAGAAAATGTAACTCTACTTCTATGCTACCCAGTTCATGGCACAACGCACTATCCCTGGCCAGCGGGAAAAGGGAGCAGCAGGCACAGAGGCTCCGTTCCCGCCACCTTGTCACAGGATTGTTGTAAGTCTGAAACGCTCAAGAGAATGGCAAGCTTCCGAAATGAAGCTGTAATGAAGATGAAAGAGATCGGCACTTGTTTTAGAAAAGCTTGGTAAGAGCCACCTGAGAGGGAAGGGAAGGTGCCAGGACTCCAAAGAAAGGTAGACAAGCCCACGGCTGCAGAGAATGCATCCAGCACAGACTTACGCATGGGAGTACAAACAGCAGGATCCTCACACCTCAAAGAAAGAAGAGATGACATGCTAAGCTGGACAAGGTCGGATTGTGGCCAATGGGAATGTTCCCCGGCTTTCCCTGGTCTGCATGTAGCATGAAATACTAGGCTCTCAGGACTGTGTTTATCCTGAATATGTGCCAGGGTCACCTGATGCCAAAAATGGCAATAATGGCTGGCAAGATGATTTAGTGGGTGAAGGCGTTTGCCACCAAACCTGACAGCACATCACTGTGATAGGGATGATACATTCTAGCTAGCCTGTATAAAAGAAGCACAACCCAGGTACTTTATTTACAAGCTGTAAGCCTAGACTGGGCAGGTTTGGAGCTATTCTTATGTCCCTTGTTTCTTGCTGGTTTTCCTGGCCACGTGCTCGTAGTCCATCTCCTCTAAGCTGGCCTCCTCCACTCTCCGTGTCCTTTCGTCTTTCTCTGTCTTTTGTCACCTTTCTCCCTCTTCTGCCCATTCACAGGCTCTAGCCTTTTATTGACTAGTGTGGGGAGCAAGGTTTACATAGCATCACTTGGTGTGCGAGAGGATCTGCTCATAGGGTGACCAGATCTTGGGAGGCAGTATTTAGCATTTAAATAGAAGCAACACCAGACCGACCCCCTACACATCACCACATAAATAAATAAAGAATGTAACTTTGAAATGGCAGTCATAACCAGGAGGCTATGGTTGGCTCAGGCTGGGTTCCTACTGTGCTAACATAGAGTGCTCTTTGCTGCTAAATCGAAGTTCCTGTCTTTAAAATGAGTTCTCTTCAGCGGGCACACCTGAATGCCTTTCTGTGGTTTGTTTCTTTCTGTACATAGTGCATATAATCCTCTAATTATCTCCATGTTTGCTACTTGTCTCTTTCCTCTAGAAAGGATGCTCAGTGAGATCCAGGACTTTGGGCTTGTTCACTGCTGACTCCTCTCATCAGCACGTGTCCAGCCCATACAGGGTCCTCGCTGGTTGGTCAGTGCTGAGTCCACATTTGCATCCTCTCATTTCGTCGGACCACACCTACTGATCCTCTTAGACCTGCTCCGCCCATCTTCTCCAGGCCCCGCCCTCCAACCCACCTTAGAACTCTTCTTCCATTCCTTTACAAGGACATTACCATCATCAGCATTTCCACAATGCCTGCTTTCACTCTGGTTCTTGTTTTTGTTCTCATTCTCACCTCTCCCCTTCCTCCTTTCCTTCCTTCGATCCCCCCCCCCCCCGCCCCGCTCTCCTTCGTTTTCTTTGTGTTGTTGGAGACTGAACTCAGGGCCTTATGCAGGATAGATTAGTGATCTACATCTCTGGCTCTTTGTTTTTATTCACTATAATAAAATACCTGAGGCTGGGTAATTGTATAAAGAAAAAGATGCGTGTTTATCTCAGAGTACTGGAGGCTCAAGAACATGGTGCCAGCACCAGTTCACTCAGGTGAGGGCCTCAGTAGGAATGTGTCAAACAGTGGTGGAAATATAGGTCGTAGACAAGGCAGGAAGCCAGAGACTGTTCCAGGGTGGAGTTTGGACTTTCGTAAGAACTCATGCTGGCAAGAAAGTTACTAACTACAGGGGCCCCACAAAATATTAATCCCTCTGGAAGCATAACCCCAAAGACTTCATGACTTCTCACTAGGCTCCACCTCTTGAAGGCCCCACTACTTCTTACACTGTCACAAGGGCACCAAGCTTTAGCACACATGTCCTTGGTGGACAAATCACAGCAACCAATAACTAGGGAGCAAGTGAAGGGCATGGATCAGCCATGGCTCACTGTGAGGTACTAACCTTATTATATAGGTCTAGCCCAAGAGCTGAAATAGTCAAATATGAATATGTGAAAGGAGGCTTCCAGCCATCCTTAGAACAGGATGGAGGGCTAACTTGGATGATGTGAAATCAGTAAATTAGAGCAAAGATTGCAAAGCTTCCTTACAGATGAGAATGAAGGTCTCCTTGACAAGCAAAGTGGAGCGTCACCTGGTGCACTTGTGAACACCTCGGACTCCCATGTGGCATGGTGACTGTCAATTCAGAAACCTTGCTAGAAAAGGGAGGCCTGAGACCCTCAGAGTGCAAAGTAGCTGGACTTGGACAACAGATATGAGACCATCCTAAGGACAGGCTGATGGGAACTAGACTCCAAGGGTGGGGGAAAGGCCCACTGGGTAATGGAAGCACTGGGGGGACAGGTAGTGTGGAGGTGGGGTTCAGCACAATAGACTGATTTCTCTTCTCCCTGAATCATGATATTTACATTTTAAAGAGAAGAAAATACAAGCTGTGAACGTCTCTCTTCTGAGGGGATAAGTAAGGCTCTGGGGTTGATGCTTCCCATGCGGAAAGAATGGGGACTGGCTCTGCTTGCCTGCCAAAGCAGCGACCTGTGGAGTTTCATAATCCTGGGGTGGAGGAGGGGCCACAGACGTCATCCTGCCTGTTCACTCACTCATTCACTGAAATGGTTCCAAGTCAAACACTAAATTTTGAGGATACAAAAGTAAATGTTCACAGCCAGTCCAACTAAAAACCATAACCTCCTGGATCTGTGTAATCCATAATGCAGTTGGAGCAAGTGTTCTCTGGCAGCCTTCCTGGGCAGGAAGTGGTTAGGGAGCCCACCTCACACAGCAAGGCTGAACAAGCTCCAGTCCACTGGGACAGTCTGGAGCTACAATAACAAGGGTTCTTGCTGGGAATGTTGACAGGGACTGTTAGAGCAGAAATATAGCTCCAATTAGGCCCCAGGCACAGCCATGATACTCACTTAGCTGAAGCTGCCAGTGAGCTAAACAGGGGAAGACTTCGCTAGATAGACCTTCTGAGGTGCCTGCAGACACACGAGAAATTGTTGCCTGGCTGCCTAAACCACACCTCTCTTGACTAGACCACTGCCTTCTAGAAGCATGATGAAAGATGAGCCTAGCTTGAGCCACAGCACCTAGTTTTAAAAACACAAAGTATATCTCTCTAGGAAACACTAAGCAAGGTAATTCTCTAGATTGTATGCATTTCATGTTCTTTGTCTATCTTGTGGGTGTTTTGCATGAGAGATGAGAAAATGCTCCATACTTATGAATGTAAAGAAAGCACATTCTTGAGAAGAGAAAGTTGTGACACATTTGACTCTGTTTATTCTCAAAATAACAAAAAAACTCACCTCCGTCGATCTCATTGGCCTCAATTTGCCAAGCGATAGCTGGCTGCTGGCAAGTACTTTTATCCCAATCTTAATTACTAGCTCTCAAAGGACATGTTACACATCAAACCATAATTCTATCTCTTTGTCTGTTTATGTGCATGTTTTAGAATGGCTACAAAGAGGTTAAAGGAGCAAAATAGAATTCAAGGAGGCCTTCCTGGGGGAACAGAAACTGATACAGATGCTGAATTACTGCAGTGTTGAGGTCAGAGAGTAAGAAGCCAGCAGCTGTAGGGTCTCGGGCTGAGTTGAGCTGCAAAGGCTCTGTCCTGTAGAAGTAAGGTACAGGACCAGGTGTGGACAGGCAAACAGATAGTAATTTGAGTGTAGCAAATCTTTGTCTCTATCAAGCAATGGGGACTAAGCTGAGTGAAAGCCTAGGGAAGGAAGAGAGGTCCTCTGTTCATCCTTTTACATACACACATACACACACTCACACACTCACAATCACACACTCAAGCACTCACATACTCATGCACACACACACTTGCACATACACACACACTCCACATGGTCAGATCTCATACACACACAAACACTCACACACACACTCCCTCACACACACACATGCATTCACACACACACATACACACACACACACACCAGGCAGTCAGATGACAGGTCAGCAAAACCATTACTACCATAATATTAGATGCCTTCCTTCCCATGGGGCACAGAGGAAGGTATGGTGTACTTCACTGCTCTGGTGTGTTTGATAGCTTCTTGAGCCGGAATTCTTATCTTGTTTTAATTTACCCATGTATTGATGTGTTCTGAGTCTATTTATGATAAATTTATACTTGGTTAATTATATGCATCAGTCTGTGCTCATGAGTGGTATGGGACAGGCGATGGGGTTGCTATGCACAATAAGATGTAGAATACCCATGCCTCCACAGCTGCACTCAAAATGGAACCAAATGCTACTCACAAAATGGAGTCTGGCAGGACAAGGCACAGCCTGAAAGCCATTGTTTCATACAACAAGAAATAACCTAGAGCAAGGCACAGCCTGGTCTACACAAGGTTCTACCTCTTGTCATGGGTCCTTCTGTCTGGCACCATGCAGTTTCAGGGAGATGGAAGACAAAGGCAGGTCAAACACTCCAGCCTAGCATCTTTGTCTGGTAGGACTGTTGAAGGTTGGGATTCCCAGGTCTGAGAAGATGGCTGGGGGCAAGATGTTTATGAGGTCTCTCTCTCTCTCTCTCTCTCTCTCTCTCTCTCTCTCTCTCTCTCTCTCTCTCTCTCTCTCATCCTTTTTTCTTTTTCTTTTTCTTTTCAAGACAGTGTTTCTCTATGTAGCCTTGGCTGTCCTAGAACTAGTTCTATAGACCAGGCTATCCTCAAACTCACAGAGATCTGCCTGCTCTGCCTCCTGAATGCTGGAATTAAGGGCTTCCACTACCTGGCCTCGATTATATTGTCAATGAGTCATAAGATAGTAGGTTTCAGCTGAGCAAGGGGGCACTGTCTTTAATCCCAGCACTTGGGAGGCAGAGGCAGGATCTCTGTGTGTTCAAGGCCAACCTGGTCAATATAGTGAGTTCTGGAACAGCCAGAGCTACACAGTGAGACTCTTGTTTCAAAAAAGAAGTGTCTACAGACACTTGCTCATCCATGGTTTTGCTGCTCTGTTCTCAATAGGTAGGAAACAACCTTGATGCCCATCAGCTAAGGGATGGGATAAGTTTCCATATGGCTTTTCTTACACCTTCCATTGTTGTTAACCATACTGTGTTAACATAAAAAATGACACAATAAACTCATATATTTGAATGATTAGTCATCAGAAAATCACACTACTTGAAAAGGATTAGGAGGTGTGGCCTTGTTGGAGGAACTGTGTCATTGTGAGGGCAGACTTTGAGGTCTCTTAGAGTTAAGCTATGCCCAGTGTGACAGTCTCCTTCTGCTGCCTTCAGATCAAAGTGTAGAACTCTCAGGTCCTTCTCCAGGTACCATGCTTGCCTGCACTCTGCCATGTTTCCTGCATTGATGATAATGGACTAAACTTCTGCAACTGTAAGCCAGCACCTATTAAATGTTTACTTTTGTAAGAGTTGTCGTGGTCATGGTGTCTCTTCACAGCAAAGGAGACATTTTCCTTACCCACCCCTTAGCTGATGGGCATCAAGGTTGTCTCTTACCTATTGGGAACAGAGCAGCAAAACCATGGATGAGCAGGTGTCTGTAGAACAGTGCTTCCTAACCTTCCGCGTGCTGTATGACTCTTAATGTAAATATCTGTGTTTTCCAGTGGTCTTAGATGAGAAGACTCCACCAGGAATGGGACAGCTGTGTCATAGAGTAGCTTTATGAGAATTCTCCAGACTGCTTTCCACAGCGGCCACACTGGTTTGGAATACCACCAACAGTGCATGCACTTCTTCCCTTACATCCACATCAACATTTGTTGCCATTTGTATTCTTGGTGAATATCCTGAAGGAGATGAGGAAGACTCTTAATGTAGTTTTAATCTACATTTTTCTGGTAGCTAAGAATGTTGAATACCTTTTTAACAGTTTACTAGCCATTTGTAATTCTTCCCTTGAGAACTTAATCTTCAGTTCCATAACCCATTTTATTTATTATTATTATTATTTGTTTTGTTGTTGTTGTTGTTTCTTGAATAGGGTCTCTCTATGTAGCCCTGGATATCCTGGAACTCACTGTGTAAACTGGGGTGGTCTTGAAGACTCATTTGCTTCAGAGCTCATTTTAAAATAGGGTGGTTTGTTTTCTTACTGTTTAGTTTTTGAACCCTTTATCATATTCTGGACACTAATCCTCTGTTGGATGTATGGCTGATAAAATTTTTCTTCTCTTCTGTGTGCTGCGTCTTTACTTAATTTTTTTATTTTTTTTATTTTTGATACTTTATTTACATTTCCAATGTTTCCCCTTTTCTGGATCTCCTCTTTGGAAGTCCCCTATCCCCTCCCCATCCCTGCCTCTATGAGGGAATTCCACCTCCCACCCACCCACCCACTCATCCCCATATTCCCACCTTGACATTCCCCTTTACTGGGGCCTCTAACACCCTCAGGCCCAAGGACCTCTCCTCTCTCCCTGATGGCCATCGAGGTCTTCCTCTGCCACATATGTGGTCCGAACCATGGGTCCATAAATGTGTATTCTTTGGTTGGTGGTCCAAACTTCAGGACGACCGGGGGGGGGGGGTCAGGCCCATTGACGCTGTTGTTAATTGATATCATGAGATCCTATCTGTCAATTGTTTCTTATTGGAAAGTGCACCTGTGTTGCAAGTTCAAGCACACTCCTTACTTTTTCCTCTGGCAGTTTCAGGGTATCAGGTCTTTTGTTGAGGTCATTAATCCATTTGGATTGAGTTGTGTTGATGAGAAATGAAGATCTAGTCTCATTTTTCTACATGTTGAAATCCTGGTTTCCCAGCACCATTAGTTGAAGATGATTTTTCTTCAATGTGTTTTTTTGATGTCTTTGTAAAAAAAAAAAAAAAAAAAAACCAAAATCAGTTAGTTGTAGTTTCATGGTTATGAAGTAGCAATGAAAATAAGTTTATGGTTGGAAGTCATTACAACATGAGGGACTGTATTAAAGGATTGCTGCATTAGGAAGACTGAAAACCACTCACAGAGAGAGAGGCAGAGGGAGAGGGAGAGGGAGAGGGAGATGTCTGTGAAGAACTGCACTCGAGTTTTGATGAGGATTGCATTAAATCTGTACATTGCTTTTAGTAGGGTGGCCATTTTCACAAGATTATTCATATCCAGGAACATGGGGGTACTTTTTATCTTCTGGTGTTTCCAGTAGTGCCTTAAATTTCATTGTAGAAGCTTTTATTTCCTTGGTTAAATAAGTTTACATGTATTTGTGTGTGGGGTGTGTGTGTGTGTGTGTGTGTGTGTTGTGTGTATGTGTGTGTGTGTGTGTGTGTGTGTGTGTACTGAGAATGGGATTGTTTCCTTGATTTCTTTTGCAGTCTGTCTGTCATTGGTATATAGGAAGCTTCCTTAGGTTTGTGTTTTAATTTATATCATGTCACTTTGCTGAAAATATTTATCATCTCTAAGATTTTTGCTGGAGTCCTTAAGGTTGCCTATGCATAGAATACTGTCATCTACAAATAGATGTGCTTAGACTTCTTATTTTATCCTTTCCCTTCCTTTGGTTGTCTCTAGCTAAGAGTGAAGTATATATTGAGTAGAAGTGAAGAGAGTGAACACCCATATCTTGTTCCAGATCTTAGTGGACATGCTTTAAGTATTTCTCCATCTGGCATCATGTTTGCTATGGGTTTATTGTATATTATGTTGAGAAGTGAAGAGAGTGAACACCCATATCTTTTTTTTTTTTTTGATACTTTATTTACATTTCCAATGTTTCCCCTTTTCTAGGTCTCCTCTTTGGAAAACCCCTATCCCCTCCCCCGCCCCACCTCTATGAGGGAATTCCACCTCCCACCCACCCGCCCACCCATTCCCATATTCCCACCTTTACTGGGGCCTCTAACACCCTCAGGCCCAAGGGCCTCTCCTCTCTGATGGTCAACGAGGCCATCCTCTGCCACATATGTGGTCTGAACCATGGGTCCATAGATGTGTATTCTTTGGTTGGTGGTCCAAACTCCAGGAC
>CM052711.1:3256544-3312558 GCA_028551405.1 Uromys caudimaculatus | reverse complement strand
GTTGTCTCGGGGTGACGGCATCTTTTGAGGGCCCTAAGAAAAATGAGATACTGGCTAAGTCCTACTGTGTCATTTTCTGTCCAGTGTCTGTGAGATGGGAAAGTGCAGGGCTTAACTGAAGTCCTGGCTGGAACGGTCTGTGAGGCTGGATTATCTGTGCTACTTGTCTTGTCTTCACTGATGTCTGGTCCTTTTGCTCTGAAAACATAAGCTTTTAAAGGTATACGCATTTTTGTATTAACACATGTATGGAATGTGTTGTATGCATAAATCAGCTGATTCTGTTCTTTGCTTGAGCAGGAAAGGCATCAAACTTGGTATGTTCATTTGGATTATATAACCAAACTGTAAAATAAATTTCCATTCATGGCATTTGAAAGGATGTGATATAATAAGTCCTATGGGCTCTGTAGCCAACCAGATTTACTGGCTACACAAAGACCTTCATGTCTCAGCCAGTCTCAGAGCTGTTCCCACATAGAGGGATCAGCACTCACGTCACCTAGAAAGGTTTCTTCCTTCATGTCTGTAGCCAAGATTTTCAGGAGGTCTCCCCTGGTCAAATCTGATCCTTATTAATTTAGAAGGAATCCACAGCTTTCATTTCCTGCTGAAACAAGAGCAAAACCTCTCCCCCAATGTAAAATATTTCTTGACTTCCATTCTGAGTTTAAGACATCATTGAAATATATAAGCTGGCTTAATTCTACAGGTATTTTTCCCATAAGCCAATGTCTCTGATAACCTGTTGTTTTTTCTGCATTAGCATTAAAAAAAATAAAGTTAATAAAATACAATGCAATATATCTTTGAGGGTCTTTGCTAGCTTTTTCTATTTATTAAGTATCTCTTTTAAAGTATGATTAGATCTTTCTATAATTGCTTGTCCTGTAGAATTTGTATATGTTGGTATATATGCATATTACATATATAATATGTTGTATATATAATATGTAATATGTTGTAATATAAAAAAACTATTTTATTTTATTAGATTCATATGCTGGAGCATTCTTAGTTTAACTTTAACAGGTATCCCCATAATAGCCATAATTCTCATAAATGCCTTTTTAGAATTTCAAGCAGTAGTCCATTGAAATCCTGAATATTTATCTATGGCATGGTACATATATTTTAATTTTCCAAACTCTACAAAATGAAACACATCCATTTGCCCAATTTCATTTCTTTTGGTACCTTTAGGATTATTTTTTGCAGGTAATGAAGTTTGGTTATACAAAGAACAAATAGTACATTTCCTTATCATTTCCTTGGCTTGTTTTCAAGTGATAGAAAAATCTTTCTTCAAATCTTTGCTGTTAACATGGTGTTTCCTATGAAATTCTGAGGCTTCTAGTATATTTCCTATTAATAGCTGGTCAGTTTCATCATTAACTTTACTAGATGACCTGGTAGACCTATATGGGATCTGATATGTGTTATATACCATGAATACTTTCTATTTTTGATTACTTGTTGTAGTTGAATAAATAGCAAAGTTTAATTGTGAATCATCTGTAAGAAGCTCAGCAGTTTCAATATGCAAAGCAACTCTTTCTGCATATTGAGAGTCAGTTACTATATTAAAAGATTCGGGGAAATCTAATAATACCATAAGAATCGCATACAGCTGGTTTTTTAGTTGAATCATAAGGGCTCTGAACCATTTGTTTGTTTGTTTATAACCTGCCTTTCTTGATTTATTTGCATTAGCATGAAATGCAGGGACTCCAGAAATTGGTATCCCTTTCACTCTATGAGGGAGAAACCAATTAATTCTTTTTATAAATTGAAGTCTCTTGTTTTAGGGATATTTGTTGTTAATCTCTCCTAAAACATTACTGTAAGATCTTTGTCAATATTCATTTTCTGCCCATTCTGAGGCAATTTCAGTATTAGTAAAAGGTACCACAAATTTTGCTGGGTCTATTCCTGCTTATTAACAGTCTTATTTTTCCTTTCAGAATCAATTGAGAAATCTTTTTTTACATAGGCTTTTAATTTTTATTCTGTTTATGTGCTAAAAATATCCATTTAAAGACATTATCTTCTCTCCGTAAAAGAATTCCTGTGGTAGTGGCTGAGTGGTGGTGGCGCACGCCTTTAATCCCAGCACTTGGGAGGCAGAGGCAGGCGGATTTCTGAGTTCGAGGCCAGCCTGGTCTACAGAGTGAGTTCCAGGACAGCCAGGGCTATACAGAGAAACGCTGTCTCGAAAAACCAAAAAAAAGAAAGAAGAAGAAAAAGAAAAAGAAAAAAAGAATTCCTGTGGTAAACTGAGTAGAAGGCAACATAACTAAAATACAATCCAGCTTCGGATCCAAGCCGTCCGCGTGGGTATCCTGTCATTTCTTTTCTACCAGAGACAATGTCTCCCAAAAATTTTTGAAAATCGTTGAGTTTGTAATTGATCTCTCCTGATTGGTACTTTCTGTGGTCAAACTTCCTGTAGACCTGTCTTATATCCTCGATGATTAATAGAATCTCCTCTTGGTATTTTTTCTGGAGCAATTTGTAATCACCAACAAAATAAAATTCTCTTTATTTCATCAAACATTTTTTAAGGTATCTGCATTTGAATCAGTCCACAAATATTGTCCATATAATGGTAAATGGTACATTTTAGATTGAGGAAACTGTTTATGAATTATTTCTAATGGCTGCTGCACAAAATATTGACTCAAGGTAGGACTGTTTAACATTCCTTCCCTGTGGACTTTCCAATGATATCTCTTTATTGGACAACTATTATTATAAGTAGGTATTGAGAATGCAGACCTTTCCCTATCATGCTGATACAAAGGGATTGTGAAAAAGCAATCTCTTAAATCAATTACTACAATAGGTCATGCCTCGGTAACATATATTATAGTATACCATACCTATATAGCAAAGAAGTTAAAGGGATTCCAGGCTATAAAGAGCCCCATTTGGCTGAATCACCTTTTTTTTATGGCTCTTAAATCTGTTAAAATCCTCCATTTTCCAGATTTCTTTTTAATGAAAAATATAGGAGAATTCCAAGGGCTGGTCAATTCTTCTCTATGTTGAGCTTCCAGTTGCTCTGGACTAGCTGTTCTAGTGCCTGTAACTTTTCTTTATTTAAGGATCATTGTTCTACCCAAACAGTGCTATCATCAACCTACTTGGTGGTAGGGCAGTTGGTGTTCTATCAGCAGTGGCTCCCCATATACATTTGAAGAGCAAACTCCTGCTGAGTCCTGTTTATGGACAACTTGACTGTTGATAACACCTTTTAATATCTTTCTCAGAAGTGTTTTTTATTTTATGGTTTATTTTCTAAGTTTGAAGGAATGTTAATTTATGTCTTCCATCTTTGCAACAAATCATGTCCCTATAAATTCATGCCTTATTACCCAAATATGGCTTTAATGTTTCTATCTGACCTTCTGGTCCTACACATTGAAGCCATCTCACATTTCATTTTACCAACCCATAGAAATTGAATATTTTCCTCATGAAGAGGCCAATTTGGAGGCCAAGATTTAGGTAAAATTATTGTTACATTTTCTCCTATGTCTACCATACCTACAATTTCAATATCATTTATAAATACTTTTTAGTTTTGGTCTTTGATCATCTATAGCAAATACTTGTTTTTGGTCTCTCCTGAGTTTTCTATTTTATTTGCTGAAGCTGCTCTTACTTTGACATTTGGGCAATTAATGGTTATATTCAGAGCAGTGCTATATAATTGCTCTGCAGATGAGTTTCTCCACTGAAGACCTAAAATGGCTGACTTAAATTTGAAGGGGTTACCTTGCCTACCCCTTGCATGATCTACATTCCAATGTCCACCTTTGACACACCTTTTGCATATTCTGGAAGGCTGAGGTCTTCTTTCTGGATTATATCTAGAAAACACATTGTTTCTAGGAATGCCTTGTCTATAATCCCTTTTCAAATTACCTTGCTTACCACAAATAAGACATATGGCAGTTTGATTTTTTTCTTAAAACATTTAGAGATTATTTCTCCTATTAAAGTTGCATCATAAGTATGAGATCCACTATCAGCTGTATTTCTAATTAATTCATCTATTGGTGTTGATCTTGCCTTTAGGGGCCTGATCACATTTTTGCATTCAAAATTATCATTTTTGAAAGCCAGAGATTCTATTAATATTTGGCTAGCTCTGGATTCTGATAATCTACTATTTACAGCTGAAGTTAATCTTTGTAAAAAAAAAAATCACCAAATAATTCCTTTGGACCTTATATAATTTTGGTAAACAGTTCAGAATTTTTCCGTTTCTTCAACCTTGTCCTAAGCATTTAAAGCTGCTGCATGACACAGCGACAGGGTTGCATGGTCATCTTCAATCTACATTTGTACCTCAGCATACCAAACTTCATCTGGCAATTGATCTTGGAAATATTGATACCTCTAACTCTATTTCTCTGTTCCATCTCCTTAGCCTTTTTTTTCCATCATGATCACCATTGTAACTGAGGACCAGCTTCTAATATTGCTTTTGTCATATCTTTCCAGTCTTGGGGGATTACTCTGTTTTGAATTGCCTAGGAACTTAATATCTATCTACTTCACAAATGGTGAATGCATAACATATGAAATTGTAGTTTCTTTAAATTTTTTTAAAATTTAGCTTATTTATAGGATGCCAACCAAATTCTTCATAACCTTGGGGGTGCCTATCATTTGCTGTTATTTTTTTATATATATATTATGTAACTGGATAAGTTATGGTTGTTGTTTTTTTAACAACTTTTGGCTGAACTTCTTTAATTTTATCATACAGTGGTGCAATAAGCTCTGGTCTTAATTTCTTTGTCTCTAAGTATCTTATTTTTATTTATATTTTTTCTGATTTTTCTTCTAAGGCTTGTCTCTTATCAATCTACTTTTTATATTTTTTTCTTGAATCTCAAAAGCCTTTTTGTTTGAGAATGCATAGAAAGCTACTATCCTGTTAAGAATAAAATATGAAATACCAGAATGATAGTAATCATAATCAGTATTGAGCCAATCTCAATCAAGTCATCTTTTCATTTTCTGTTTCTATTTCTAGACCATCTAAGATAGCATGTTACAGAGCCCAATCGCCCTGCATTATTTTGCCCTTGCATGTCGTATTCTTCATAATTTTTCTTAACTGTATCTCTGAGGAATTTCGAGGTATCTTATCAAGTCTGATGCCTTTTCAGCTTTTCCTGCTGTTTCCAGGTGTCTGCAGCTGGTGTCTGCTTCACCACTCTCCTAGGGTGTAGGCTCCTTCTCTGCTCAGTTAGGATGTGGTGCAAGCTCAAGAAACTGTGATCTCCAGTTTTTCCTATGGGTCACAGTATGAGCCTGCCTCCTGCCTAGCAGCTTGTTGGCTTCTCAGAGCAGCATGTGGCTTTGGGAAGTGCTCACCTGTGGGGCTGTGCCTGGAGGCTCTGGTTCCTGGGTCTATTTGCCTGCTCACAGGCCCCCCACTCAAGTGCCCACTGTGAGGGGTAAGGAGCCTGTACTTCCATGAGTGAATGCTCACACTTACCAGCTTTTGTTCCTTAGTTTAAAACTATTGGTTAAATAAAAATGGCTACAGTCAGTTCCTGGAGGGATCAGAGGCAGGCAGGGTTTTGAGTTACCAGGTTGAGTTGGGTGGAAAAGAGAGTATGAGGAAGAGAGAGGAGTGAGTGCCATGAGAGGAGAGGTACCATGAGTGATACACCAGCTGGGGAGGTAGCCAGGGCATCAGTTAGAAAAGTGGATTAGGGGTGACCCCAGTAAGTGTCAAAGCCAAATAAAATAACCATAGTCTGAGTCTCATTTATTTATAACCTAGTCAGGGATAAGCATAAATTGGTTGTACTACAAATTGGCTAACAAACTTGAAGCAAGAACTTATTTAGAGACCAAGTTTAGATTACAGGTATGCCTGCTGCTGTGCTTTCTGAAACAGCAGCACGAGCCCTGCCAGGTGTTCCCCTGAACGATCAAGCCATGCAACAGGCCTAATATAAAAGAGAGTTTATTTGGGACCTGGAGGAGGGGGTAGAAGCAGAGGAGAGAGGGGGACAGAGAAGGACAGAAAGAGAGAGGAAAGTGGAAGAAAGAAAGAGGGGAAGAGACTGGGGCTTCTTATAGTGAGCAAGGCTTGTACCTGGCTGTTGCTAGGTAACTGTTGGTCAGAGTCTAAAGAAAACGTTAACATCCAGTAGAGTCACAACACTCTCCTGCTGCTAGGAGAGATTAAGGCAGTGCTTTGAAGCTAGGGCTGCTCTGGACCAGTTGGACCATAGCCCTGGGTGGAAAGCACACATACTGCTGAGGCCATGGAGAAAAACAGCAGCCTAATCTAGGCCCACTGAGTCCCCAGCACAGTGCCTGGAGAGAGGCGCTGACCCAGCCAAGCATGGCAGGGCATATGGGCCAGAGACTATTGGTGGATGCCAGGGGATGAAGGCCTAGAACTGCGCAGAAGCACAGCATGTTGAAGAGGTCTGGCCAGGCTGGCAAGAGGTCAAGCCAGGAGCCCTGTGCTAGCTGAACAACTGGGGCCGGGCTAACACAGCACAAGGTACAAACTAAAAAGTTCAAGAGTCTAAACTGATAAGGTATTGAGTTTAAAGAACAATAAAAGAGAAGGGAAAAATATTAAAAATTATAAAGAGAAACATTTAATTTAAATAAAAGAAAGTCCTTAGGGAGAAGTTTTGAAATTAAAGAGGAAAAAAGCTTTCTATATTTGGGATTGAGGGAAACACAATGACACACTGAATCTAGATTCAATAAGATGTTGCACTGCTTATCAGCATACAAATGGCTATTTTTTAAATGATTACAATCTTGTATGTCCTCTTTGGGAGAAACCAGAATAAGACGAACTTGAAGAAAAAAGAGACTGAGAAATTAGATACTAGATTAGAGGCCATAAAAGAGAGGTTGAAAGAATCTTTAAATCAAAACAGAAAACCCTCAGAAGAATCCAATCTGAAATTTACAATAACATCAAAAAACGTAGTTCCAGACAGGAAGGTTCCACAGGGCCTTAAGAAACTAGAATGGAAGCCCAGAGAGATGCAATATATTCAATTGAGAATCCAGATTATGTTTACTGATGCTAACTTGATGCAGTGGCACACACGAGGTTGGAGACTTGAGGTATGCACACATCATACAACTGACACAGGTTCAGAGTTGCAATGGACTTCTGCCTTGACTTCTGAGGGGATGATTCTGAGACTGCACATTTATTAGAGATGATGGCTGTCTTGGAGATACCTTTACAGATTAAAACAGATGATCCTCAGAGTATTCAACAATTTTATGGACATTATGGCATGAAGCCTATTGTGGAAATAGCATACAGTCCTACAGGTTGAGCCATTATAAAAAGACCTGACAGGACCTTGAAGGAAATGCTCATAGGACAGAAAGGGGGCTATCATATCTCCCACAGATGGTTTAAAATGTGCTTTGTTGGCTTTAATTTTTTAAAAAGTCAATGAGACAAATAGCACAATTGCTAAGATACACTGGATTTTAGAAAGGACAGGTAATGTATACACTGATCCTGTTACTTGAGAACAGCTCTGAGACTGGCTGAGACATTAAAAAAAAAAGTCTTTGCATAGCAAATAGATCTTGACTACAAAATCTTCAAGACTTTTCATATCATTTTAAAATGGTATAGATAAAAATTAATTATTATAATCTGATATATAATCCAAACAATCTTATAAAGAAAGATAGATGTCTATTATCTGCTCAACCAAAGAGCAGAAAATTGTCCTTAATTGATCTTTGTACCTGCACATTCCATACAAATGTCTTTATAGAACTATAGATTTCATGTAAGATATGTATATTACAGATTGGAAGGCCATGAGAGCATCCCTGACAGGATCCACCCTCCAGGATGCTGGGATGCTGGATCCAACCTCAACTATGCTGTTTCCAGAGAAACTTCAGGAAGGGCTGCTAATCTCAGATTTGGTTCTTCCAGCCTTTCCCAGACTGATCCAGTCAAGACTTCACTTAATCAACATACAGAGACTGGACGACAAATGCTATAGCAGGCTTTCTTAAGGCTAACCATTTTTCTAATTTTCTTGGGCCCCCCCCAAAAAAGGAATTCTTTGCCCCAATTTATCAGGAATCAGTTATAAGGAGATCATTATTCCAGTTCCTTAAGTTGGGATGGATGGTCATTTTTTGATTTATAGATATATTGTAATTTTAAGGGATGATTACAAGTAATTGTGACCTTGGATAGGAAAGAAACGAAAAAAGAAGGATATCTTTCTTTTTTCCATTCCTTTCTCTATCTTTCTTTCTTCCTTAGGTAAGGGAAAGAGGGGTGAAAAGGAAAAGAGGGGATATAGAAATATTATAAGAAATTAGACAAGTAGCGGTGTATTATTGAATTTACTCTTAAACCAAAAACTATTTTATAGTCATAATCTTACATTGGTAGAGATATTTATATTTTGACACAGAATTGAGGGTATATTTTCTTACACTGGTACAGAATTTTGTATATCCATACAGGTTTAAAGTTTTTATTGGCATAAATCTTTTGTATATTGATACAAAATTTAAGATTAATTTGGTTACAACAGAATATATATATATATTTCTGCTGCTTTACACCCTGGACTGCTGACCCTACTCTCTCTTGGGGGTTGTGAGTTGGGGGTGAGGTGGCGTGGAATCAGCAGCTCAGACTCTGGGAGCAGGTAAGAGAGCTGCAGCAAGCTCCTGAGAACACCGCCATGGCTCATTTATTAATCCTCAGTGAAGCCCTTTATACCCTCCACCTGCGTCCCACTGGTCCCAAGCAAGCGTGTCTTCCAAGTGTCAGTTTCCAATTGGCTGGCTTTGTCTGCATCACCAATTTTTAGGCTTTCAGGCAGTCTTCAATTAGGTCCTCATGCTGAAGCTGCCTCCTCAGCTGAGCAGCCCCAATGTTTATGTAGATGCAGCCACTGCGCCATCAGTGAGGCCTGCCCTCCTCCTACATTTGCACTTCTGTTTGGATTTTGCCAGCCTAGTGGAAGCCTGGGTGCCACTGCCTCGGCATTGTTGGCCCAGTCTCGGAGGATTCCCAGGACACTGGACTGTGCCCGTCTTAGGTTGTCCTGTCTTCCATGATTTACCTATCATTGATTACCAGCCCTCAAAGAGACATCACTCTGGAGGTATGTTGTGCAAGGGGGAGATGAGGAACAGCCTACATGGTGGTCTTACAGATCTCTGCCATCCAGACTTTGATCACTTCCTTAGGGGAGCGATGATCAGATTCTCAAGAGCCATCAGCACCTGGAGGGTCGCCTTATATGTGGAGTGCTGCCTGGAAATGTGCTGTGCAAGACACTTACAATAATTATTAGTGTAACAATTCCTCTCATAGTGTAAGTGGCTATCCATGAGGGATCAGACAGCCTCTTAATATTGTCCTACACTTTCCCCAAGAATCCAGCATCTAGGGAGAGCACAGATACCCTGGTTGCATTGAGGTTGGCTATGTTCTCCCTTAATAGCACCGAATAGTTAAGGAATTTGTCTGACCAGGTACCTTTAAGATATTGAGCCAACTCTTGTTGGGCTTCAGTGGTGTTATGTACCTGATAAGGATTTAGGAAGAATGATGAAACCAGAGGTCACAGGCCAATAGAGACTTGTCCCTAACTAGGGCCAACTTTTCTGCCAGTAGGTCAATTCGTTGCTGCAAAATGTGGATGGTTTGATAAAGATGCTGATTTATACCTCCTGTGCCTGCAGCGCCTCAGCTGACTTAGAGACTGCAGCATTGACAGTCTCCACCATCATGGCTGATTGGGTCAAGGAAACAACAGCTGTTGTCACCCCAGCAATGCCTGCAATGATGGCCTCAATGATGACAGCTGTAATACCAAAATCCCTCTTTTCCCAGTGTAGGGGTTATAAGTGACTCTGAGCCATCAGAGTGACAACATGAAAGTGAATGCTATTTACCACAGGCACCCAAATGGCAGAGCTGGTTCCCTCATCAGGATGGCCATTATTGAATATACCATCCAGCGGTGGGCACTTTTCATTAGAGCAGTTAAGGCTGCTTCTGATAATGGAGGTATTGGTAATCAGAAAGAAAAAGGGAGGTCAGACACAGATTGAGGTAGCTTTCCAGTCAACCTGGCTGCCAATGGCCACATTCATGGGGGAGGGGGGCAGTCTACATTTTTGCTGACCAGTTTATATGCAAATATGTCCCATTATAGAGGCATAGATATCCTGGTTGCACTGAGGTTGCAGCCACCTTTTAAGAGAGTAAGGGGCGCATAGATCAAGACAATTAGAGGGGCCATATAAATCCCAATTGCTCATAATGGGGTCATATCGGAATCTAATGGGATCCCTGTTAACATAGGGAATAATGTGAGGTAAACCTCCATATGTCAAGTGTGAGGTAGATGACAATATCGGGTAGTCCCTGGAGAACATTACACCTGGTGCAGGCTGGCAGTGCTCCTAAGGGATAGGAAGTCCCATGAAAGAGGGTACTTGAGGGACCCTTGGACAGCGAGGCAGAGGTGGATGTGAGATGCTTGGGGGATCCTTTGGGGATTTGTAATCAGTAAGGGGAACGTGAAGTCCTATGACTAACATGATGCCACAAGTTAGATTATCATTAAAGTCCCCCGTGATCATATTGTGTAGCTGGATATAAGGGCCAATGGAGGAGACATTGGTGGCAAAGCAGAGAATTTCCTCCGTTGGCCAGGTGCCTTCCAATCATCATGTAGTAGTGTCAAGTTCATGAGGGGCAAACCCAAACTTGCATTGGAAGAGAAAAGAATAGGGTAGGCAGGGGATTTAACTGCCACAGGCAAAAGAATGGAGGGCAGGGGCACCAAAGCCCAGAGCTCATCAGTCCTCCCAGGCTGAAGAAAAATTAATAAACAGTATATACATTACCTCTCCTGCTCCTGGTCTTCTCCTGACTCCTTCATCACCCTCTGGTCCGTGGCTGGGTAAACATCTCTCAAGGGCACCCATATTGGCACAGTTGCATCCTGGGAGAAAACACAAGCATAAATTCACCCCCTTGTCAGAAGCAGAGCCAGCAGTTGCCATTGAGAGGTTATTGTGTTCCTCTATCTGACCAATGGGAGGGGAGTGTCCCTCGGCAAAAATGCCCAATGTTTGTAAGCAGAGCTCATCCCCTAAGGAGAGAGTTCACATGAAATAGGACCTCCAACAATGCCAAATGTGGATCTCTTTTGGATTAGGAGGAGATGACCCAAGTAAGTGCTTCCTTCAAGGAGCAATTTGCTCTTTCCACGACTGCTTGGCCTTGGGGATTATAGGGTATCCCCAAAGGAGTGACTGATCCTCCATGAGGATATAAAGGCACTGAGCTGCTGAGATGAGTGAGCAGGTCCATTGTCAGTCAGTCTTGAGTGCCCAAGGCACTCCCATTATCAGCATTGCTGACTTCATGGCCTTAATAGCATGAGAGGCCTTTTCACCTGCCATGGCCACTGAATATACAAAGGCCGAGCA
This sequence comes from Uromys caudimaculatus, assembly GCA_028551405.1. Lineage (NCBI taxonomy): Eukaryota > Metazoa > Chordata > Mammalia > Rodentia > Muridae > Uromys > Uromys caudimaculatus. The sequence goes on along the minus strand of CM052711.1, from coordinate 3,301,047 downwards.
AGTATCCACACAACATGTACATACCTAAGATTACCAAAGGCTGGGTAATGAGTGACATCTATTTGCCAGATCGCACTGAGGAGTAGGCCTCTAGGATTAACTCCTGATCTGCCAAGGGGTCCCAACAGCACAAGAGGTATGCAAGATGTTTACATTGCAACATAGGGAATTCAGGCAGGTGCTTATGTAAATTTTGAGAAGGGTGAAATTGCTTGTGTAACATTCTGGCTTGTTCTAGCAATTCCTTGTCTACAGCCATAATCAGGGCATCAGTTCTTCATTTCATTCTGCTAATATGCCAGGCAATTTCTAATTTGATCTTATGTGTGAGATGAACCAGGGATATACCCTGTTCTCGAGAGCCTTCTGGATAGATCTCATGCAGGCATGTATAGGGCTGTTTTGCTCTTTAATACAGGAGAAGGAGAGGGTACAGACAGCCTGTACTGCATATTAGATTGGCTATCTGAGAAAATATTGACTGGCTCCTGTTGACAACACTCAAAAATTTCCAGGACTCCAAATAATTCACCTAGTTGCACTGAGCCAGGATTAGGGAGAATGTGAGTTGTGTCTGTCCCCCGACCCCCATATCTGGATAAGGACTCCACATCTGGCTTTAATAGCATCAGAAAAGGCCATAGTTGCCTTGGGAACAGGGCCAGAGTTAGGTATGCTTGGCAGCTGGGAAAGAGCAGTAAGATGCTTGGATGGTGGTGGGTGATTATCCAATGAGCCTGTGAATCCTGCCACCATTCTTGAAAGCTGATGGAATCTACTCATGATGATTGAGAATATCATAGAGAGAATGGTAAAATTATTTTGTCTGGTTCTCTGTTCCAAGTTCTCCTTGCTAAGTCTGTCGCCTTAAGAGCAAGGCAGAAGGCAATCTTAAACTTGAAGGTAACCTTAAGTATATCAGAGTGGGCCTGATGCAACCACATGAGAGGCCAATTCTGCCATAACACTCCTAGGACCCTCTCAAGGGACCACAGAAGGGAGCGGTTTCCCTGGATCATGCCTTTTCAGAGTTGATGTAGAAAGGAGGTTGCTAGCCTCAGATGTTAGGTTAATCCTGTCGGAGGGGCTACTAGACCCCTCTAAGAGAGAAAAGAGGTGCCTCATCTCCTGGCCTGGAATAGGCAGGAAAGGTTTGAGCCAGTTAACAGTTCTACATAATTGCTATAACTCCACAAGGGGGTAGGATTATTTTACCACAATGAAGAAGGCCAGGGGCTTAATCCTGTCAGAAACAGAAAAGCCCAGGAAGGCATATGCCACCGCTTTGTCAGTGAGGCCTGCCGTTCCTCCTACATGTTCCAACTCTTAGATAGGCATTGCACCTATATAACTAATTTAAAAATCTGTTTAATAACTGCTATTACAAACTGTTTAGGGTGATTAAGTAATGCATGTTAATAGTCAGTCAAACTCATGGTCTTGTCAGGTACTAGTCTGGATTATCACAGAAATATACATCCTAGGTTGTACACATAATACATAGCTGGAGACAGGCAACATTTCCTTGTTCAGATATGCTATGAATAGATAGATGGTCTTCAAAAAGCTCAGAGACTCACAGAATATGGCATTTAAAGATGTTTGTATTAATTTAAGGCTTTTTGACATTGAGACCTGTCAGTTCTGGGCAGTACCCCACTCAACTTAGAAGATGATGAGCAACAAAGGGCCTCCATTTGGAGACACGCTTCATTTGTGGCAAGCTAGCCTCTGGGCAAAGAAAATGCTCTGACTTCATCTGCAGACAGAATCCTGTCTATAAAAGATAAATGGATACAGGGAAGTCGACTGCCAAGTTCTGCCAAGACAGGGCAAGCAAATCCTTCATAATTCTTGCTTCACAAAAGGTCTGTCAGATATTCTGGGCCAGAAGGCTGAAGATAGATGCTCCAACATTATAGAAAATATTGGGGACTATCAGCTATCTCTGTCATTTCTATAATTCTTGGAAGCTGTGTCCTTGTGCTTCTTGCATACTTAGGTAATATTTATTCCCTCTCAGATCTCTGATGGTGTTGGAGACTAAATAGCCATAGTCTTACTATAAGCTTAAGTTGTTTATGACTTAAAAAGATGTTCTAGGTCTAAGATGTTTTCAGGTTAATAATGCAAGTTAGGATAGAAATTGATTTAGATACAGAACTCTGGACTCACCAGGGTATGATAGATAATAGAATACTTCCTCCTGAGTTGCCAAATACTAACAGTCTAGACTTTTTAAATGTAACTCTTACCTAATAGTTTTTCACATTTGTTCCTACTGTATATTGTTTATTATTATAACTGAAAAAGCCTTTTTATTTAGGCAGAACAGGGAATTGTTGGGGTTTGGTCTGTTGCTATGTATGGTAATGCTAAATTCTTTACCAGCAGGTCTATAGGCCTAGTACAAAATTCTCCATTTGCCAGCTTTTGTTGTGCAAACCTTGTTCCTTAATTTAAAACTATTGGTTAAATGAAAGTGACTATAGTCAATTACTGGAGGATCTAGAGGTAGGTAGGTTTTTGAGTTACCTGTTTGAGTGGGGGAGAAGAGAGTATGAGGAAGAGAAAGGAGATGGTGCAACAAGAAGAGAGGTATCATAAACACATGGCCAGGAAAACCAGTGAGTATTATGGTACATTGCTGGGGAGGTAGCCAGGCCAGCAGTTAGAAAAGTAGATTAGGAGTTATACTTCAGTAATTGTCAAAGCCAAATAAAATAACCATAATATGAGTCTAATTTATTTGTAAGCTAGGCAGGGATAAATGTAATTTGGTTCTACTATAGGCATTGTTGGCTCACACACAGCGCCGTTTGGAAGAAACTATGTTTTCTATGTACTGGGACCTATTCTCCCACCAAGTTCAGAGCAGTGTGTGGCTACTGTGGAAACAGTTTCCCTGCTTTCCACCAGGCTCCTTTTTCAGGCTTTAAATTTGGATTATGCCCTATGTCTTAGTCAGGGTTTCTATTCCTGCACAAACATCATGACCAAGAAACAAGTTGGGGAGGAAAGGGTTTATTCAGCTTACACTTCTACAATCTTTACACAGTGCACACAAAAAAATCACCCCAACACACATATATTTTAAAAACTTACTCTTAAATAATTAAATTTAGGAACTAGGCATGGTACCCATGGTGGTTTGAATGAGATTGTCTTCCATAGGCTCATATATTTGCATGCTTAGTCCCCAGTTGATGAGCTGTCAGGGAAGGATTAGGATGAGTGGCCTTGTTGGAGGAGTTGTGGCCTTGCTGCAGGACATTTCAAAAACTATTCCAGGCCCAGAATGTCTGCCTCTCTGTTTCCATGCCCCACCTCTACACACATACACAGTGGATCAAGATATAACGCTCTCAGCTATTGCCTGCCACTGTGCTCCCACCATGGCAATACTGGACTAATTCTCTTAAACTATACACAAGCCCCAATTAACTCCTTTATATGAGTTGTGTTGATCATGATGTCCCTTTACAGCAACAAAACACTGACCTAGACAGTGGCATAGGCTTCTAATGCCAGATCATGAGAGGTGGAGGCAGAAGACTAGTCAGGGCTGCAAAGTAGACTCAAGGCCAGCCTAGGCTATATAGTAAGCCTGTCAAAAAAACAACTAAAACCCCAACAACTAATGCCTAGCATGAGTGAATCCCCAAGTTCAATCCATAGTATCACCAAAGCAAACAAAAGAAAGAATATAAGTTTATTAAAAAAAAAAATATATGAGAATACACACACACACACACACACACACACACACACACACACACACTATATTTTAATATACCACCTGCTTTGAAATAATCTCTCTTTCTTACCGTTCAGCTGTTAAAAGTTTAAATGTTTAAAAAGAAATAGGCTCTCACTTCAGTCCTGTTCTGGGATCTTGATGTTCAAATTGAAGAGTCTTCTTAATGCAAACTCGGGGCCCCTTTACCTGTTTGGTTTGAGGGAGCTTTTTCACAGTGCTTATCTCAAAAGTTGAAGGTGTTTTCCATTCAATTCTACTTTTCCTAAGAATACATCATAAACCCAAATACATTGTTTGCATTCAGGAAATACATTGTATAAATCTATACCACCTGATATATTCCTTGTATATATGAAATAGTATATGAATGCCATATACTATTTGTCATGACAAATAGTCATAAAAAGAGATGTATTTAAAGATGTGTTTAGACAGTCTACATTAGACCAAACTTCTTTTTTTTTCTTTTTTTTACTTTTTATTAAAATAGTTTATTGCAACAAGTTATTATACTCAAAATCAATACAAAGTTATTAAATTTACACACAAATGAATAAACCTCTGTAATTATTAATAGCCTGAAAATCTATATGCAGTCTTCTGAGGGTTGCTAACAAAGCTTTAGAAAATGCTACAAATAAATACAGAAGAAACAACAGCAAAGAAAAGTAAAGTTGATCATAGGGGTTAAGATCCACTGATTCCTAGACAAAAAGCCCTCTGGCTAGGCATGTGTGAGCTAATCATGTGTGCCTTCTAAGTGACTGGAGAGAATCTGGCTTGCTCTCGCTTACTTCAGAGTCCAAGAAATTCATAATTAGTTAAACATTCTAATGTCAGAATCCGCACATCCCAGATCTACTTTTCAAGACATACCTTCCCTCATTCTGTGTGTGAGAGGATGCCACATTCCATTCTATGTGTGTATAAAAGTACCTCCTTGTTTGGATCAGCTCTCCATACTAAGAAATCATGACTGATCCTGATGTAATCTGTGCACCAGTTAGATACACCTGATGAAGCAGACTGCTGATGAATTAAAATACAGTAAGGTGCTAATTGAATCTACTTCATTATGAAATGAAGACTTTACTCAAGAATATATTTTATTAGGCATTTGATTGCAAATTGTCCCTCTAGGTATAGGTGATTTATTCAGAGTACTTTTTAATGTAGATGAATCAGCTGTAGTTTTCTTGAGAGAAAACAATCATCTCTCCAGTTGTTGGGGGGTACTAAACGTTTTGTACACGTTAGCAGCAAAGTCTCTCACTTGCTCCATCATCAGCAGATCCTGCACAAAATGACTAGGCATCTCACTGCAAACCAAATGGATTTGTCCGTTCACTATGGGAATTATCTTAGCTAAAGGCAGGCTGACACTGGACAGACTATTTATGGAGTTACCATATTGTAGGTCCTGTTCAGTGGGTTGAAAGAATTCTGCCATGTTGTCTAGAAGCAGACAACCTCTATTTAAATAGGTATTCAAAACTGTACTAAAATCTGGACTCTCCAGCATGTCTCTTGTCTCACTGAGAAGTTTAATAGTGGTAACGTCTCTGGGAGGAAGCCCACAGGCCTGAGCTGCCAACGGAGTTTCCTCATCTGGCCTCATGCACTGGCATGGTGAAGACTTGGACACATCTTTATCACTCCAAGAAGATCGATGTTGCTCAACAAGCATTCTGATTTCTTTTAGTTTTTGCTCCAAGTCCAAAGAGACAAGGAATGTTTAAGAGAAACACTTCCTAAGATCCTCTGTACAGCGTGTTTAATGACAGTGACCAACTCTCTCAGGCCATCTCCAAGGAGCTGCTGAATACTTGATAAATACTGCTGCTGTACATCTGGAGGAGCAGGGATGGTAGTGCCATTTTTGCCAACTGTTGCATTATCCAGGTAAATATGTCCACCAATTATGTTTAGCTGGACTCGCAAAAGAACCACCAGCACACACATGCTGTATACAGCTACAATACTTGTGAAACTTATTATCTTTAGGTCTGCCCATATTTCCAGCTTGTTTGAAGGCCTGTTTTTCAACACAGCTGTGAGACTCTCCGAGTTGGGCTGCTGCATTAAGGCCTCTCTCAGTGTTGGCAGCATGAATAGCACTGTCATATTGCAAGTCCTCTGGTTACTTTCAAAATGGTACAGTCGCCGACCTTGGGCAATGTGTTCTGCAGCTTCTTTCTTGGATTTCTCTAATATTTTTCTGTCCACATTTTCCCAGGATATATACTCCTCCAAGGGCTGTGCCCAGGAAGATGCATTTCTTTTTGTAACGTTTCAGAAAAATTCCACATCGATCTCAGCATCTTCAGATCCAGGGTTGTGTGGGTTGCCTAGGGGAGAGGGGCTGTCCTCACCAGGAAACGGTCCCGGACCTCCGGCAGAAGTGTGGTGGTGCTAGGTGCTCTCCCGAAACCAAAAACGTTTCTTTGCGCAGAGGCTGTCGCCAAAGCGGAGGAAGGGGGCGTGGACTACAGCGGAGCAGCAAGGCTTTTGGTCCCCAGCATCCGCTTACTCTAGACCAAACTTCTTAAACATATGAGATCCTGTAACTGAATGTGGGGACCGTGAAAGATAACCTGACAACAGTAAATAGTTCCTGATTGTACAATACTCCAAAATTAATTGAAAATAAAAAACATAATGAATCTGAGGTGTTTCTGAAGCACTTGCTTCTGTGGCATCATGAGCTTCACTACAGTCTTTGTTCTGAAAGCACAATGTGCACACTCTGCACTGTGCATGCAATCAGCCACTCAGCACCAATGAACGCTACCTGAGACACCTCAGCAACAGCAAAGAACGCTGCCTGAAACATCTCAACTCAGATTTCTACCTGAGACACCTCAGCAACAGCAAAGAACGCTGCCTGAAACATCTCAACTCAGATTTCTACCTGAGACACCTCAGCTCAGATTTGACACTGTATGTGCTTTTACTCCAAATGCAAAGTTCTTTTGCTCTTATTGAAACAGTAGTTTAATTATTGAAAACCAGGTCTTAATATTTTTCTACTTTCATTTGTTAGAATGTATCAAATTAGTTTATCTTTGTATTATATTGTGATAAAATGCTTAATTTATATAAAAAAATCTAGAGCTGCTGAGTCAAATTTCACTTAAAAATAATTAATTTTGGCTCTGAATTAGAACGGAATTTCCAATAATTCTGAAATGGCCATAACCCACTTCTGCCATTTTGTACTATGTATTTATGTAAACAACAGTGTCCTCAGCAATGATGACATAAAGCCAAACATCAGTCAACTCTGAAAAACTGAAGATCTTCTGTGCCCTTATAAAATAAAATATTTGGCCGAAATGTAATTCTTGATGAAAAAACAAAAACAAAACAACAACAACAAAACAACCCCACAAATTTAGCCATTGGCCCAGGCTTGTAACTCCAGCTACTTGGAAGGTTGACTCAGGAAGATCACAGATTCCAGACTTCCTTGGAGCAAAGAATGAGTTTAAGGCCAAAGAATGAGTTAGTGAGCCCTTGTCTCAAAAAGTAAAATAGCTCAGCAGTGGAGCACTTGCCTCATATACATGAGGCCCTGAGTTCACTGCCCAGGCCCTCAAAAAACTAACAAATAAGTAAGCACGTCCATTTCTGTGGGTAGAGTTCCTATTGGCTTCAGTGAATGGCAAAGTTACATACATACTAATTGTTTAAAAATACACTTCTTGGGCTGGAGATAATAGCTCTGTGGTTAAGAGCACTGAATGCTCTTCCAGAGGTCCTGAGTTCAATTCCCAGCAACCACATGGTGGCTTACAACCATCTGTAATGGGATCTGATACCCTCTTCTGAAGACAGCTACAGTGTACTCATATAAATAAAATAGATTAAAAATTTTAAAAATAAGCAGGGCAGTGGTGGCGCACGCCTTTAATCCCAGCACTTGGGAGGCAGAGGCAGGTGGATTTCTGAGTTCGAGGCCAGCCTGGTCTACAAAGTGAGTTCTAGGACAGCCAGGGCTACACAGAGAAACTCTGTCTCAAAAAACCAAAAAAAAAGAAAAAAGAAAAAAAAAAAAGAAAAATTTAAAAATATATATTTCTCTATGATTTATTATAAATAGTCAATGTTTGAACTGTATCCCAATTATTATAAACCAGGTGAAAGGAGGTCAGGAGGTCATTTAAGAAGCCCCACATGGAGTAATGTAAACAGAAGTGTTAGCTCTCAAACACCATGTTTAATGATCATGCCAGGTTTCTAAGGTTGTATTTTGCTACCATGTGTATGTTTATTTGGTTATGTTTTAATGTCATTATTCAGAGTATAAAAACATGAAAATAGTAGCCCAAGGACAGGAGAGTGAGAAGTGAAGAGGGAGTATAATGACTGCATCTTCATTTTCAGCGATTTCAAAGAAATCTATTATGAAATTATTTTGGGTTTTCTCCTGAAGGGCTGAAAGAGAAAGTTCCTGAAGTGTACCTGCTAATTATGTTCCCCAAAACTGCTTACACGAATGTCTGCAAGTAGCTTCTGGGAACCTGCCCCCAGTTGGTTTCAGTTGGGAAATAAAGATGCCAACAGTCAATAGCTGGGGAGGTCAGACAGAGGTGGGATTTTAGGATTTCCCAGGTTTGGGACTAGGAGGAGAAGAAGAAGAAGGAAGAGATCCACCATGCAGGGAGAGTGTGGAGGAGAGGAGGTACACCATGTCTGAGAAGAGAGCAGGACAGAGAGGCATGGCTGCCATGTGAAGGAGCCGGGAGAGCACAGCCCAGAGGGCTGCCCAACTGAGTGTAAAGCAGCCAAGATAGAACATAGAATTTAATAAGTAGTAACTCAGAATTATTGGTGGGAGGAAGATTCTATCAGCAGTGGAGGTTAGGCAGGGACTCAACTATTGCGCTGTTTAAGGCGTATTAAAATAGAAAGGCTCTGTGTGTGTCTTTCATTCAGGAACATAAACCATTGAGATAGGTAGTGAACCCGCTGTCGTGATTTGTTAATTATTATTTCAACATTGAAGTTCCCCAGCCATTTTGTAAGGGTGAGCTTTCCTTTGCCTTCGAGCTGTACTAGAGTATTGCCAGGTGCTCTAAGCCAGTATGCTGAAATTGAGGAATGTCGCTCTCCACTTACCCTCTGAGCACGATGGCATTCAGACAGATTTATTTCTAGTTAATCAAGTACTGAGTTAGGTCCCAGTGTAACCAAATGTTAGTTGTTTGGTGTCAAGGAAGACATTTAGTTCTGTTTACTTGCCTATATAATGGCACAAACAGAAAGTCTTCTCCAGCTGTTATGAGATTATGCATAGCACAGGGACTGGCAATAAGCTGGATTTCAGTGACTGGTAAGACGAATGAATGAATGATGAGAGAACTGTATACTCTGTCACGTAGGAAGTAATCAGGAAAGTTGTTAAAAATGGTTTATGGCAATGTAAATAATAAAGTAAATCATCAATTACAGCTCATGGATATCGTTAAGTATAGGACAAAACTGATGAGCCCTCTCAAACAGCCATGTCAAAAGAAGCTGTATCCTAAAAATGTGGCAAGAAGCAAATTACCTTGTCGCTGCTAACTTCAAAATACCATTTACAACAAGGCTGGATCTATGTTACATGATATATTTCACAGATAAAAACCAGGATCCAGAGTTACTAAGGATGGCATGGGGTGAAGGTAGCAACTGCATACAGGAGACATGAAGGTGCTGAGAGGTCTATCACAGCAGCCGTGGCTAATGGGCAATCACCGTCTGAAGCACACAACCAGACAGTGCCCAAGAATTTTGAGGCCTCATAGGTTAGAACGTGTCTATTCCAATAGTTCTCAAAGTGGTCAAATATTTCCTAAAGTGTGGGCAATCTCAGCACTAAGAAGCAAGTGGGTGCCATGCCCACAGAGATGGCATCTGAAAAGGATACAGTATTTATATAGGATCCTAGCCAAAAACCTAACCACAAGACATCAGCCAAACCTGCACTAAGGAATGGTCTATGAAAGAACTAACTTGTATTTATTTGGAAAAAATGCCAATATCATAAAAGGAACAAAGATAGGCTAATGCACCATTCCAGAATTAAAAAAAAAAAAAAAAAAAAAAAAAAAAAAGGATGTCACTCTAAAGATAATGTGTGTCCCTGGGCTGGATCTCAAGTTGGGGAAGAGAGGTGCTACAAAAGGCATCATTGAATCTACTGATAATTATGTATTATGCATGAGATAAAAGTACTGTATTAATGTTAAATCTCCTGAATCACTTAGCAGTAGTTATTATTTAGAGACATTATTGTTATTCTTAGGAAACACTGAAGTTTTAAAGGTAGAGATATAATGTGCAACATATTCTCAAGTTGTATTAAAAAACACTTTGTGACAGAAAAAGGGACTGCTAAAGTAATGATTAATAGCCCAACTTTTTACTTCTTTTGCATTTTTCTAGAAATGTAAAATTATATAAAAAATTAAAAGTTGGTTTTTAGGTGCCATGGATCACCTGCATCAGAACACGGGAGAATTGTATTTACTAATGACACAGACTCATAGGACCTGTCACTCACTATTGAATAGGAAATTCTATGGGAAGAGCCTGGGGGGAGGTAATTCAGTGATGGAGCACTTGTCTAGAATGCACAAGACCCTGGGATCAACACACAGAATAACAAAAACCTGGAGAAAAGTCTGGGAACTTTCATTAAAAATATATCCCTGGCAACTATTTTGTTTGAAAACCAGTTGGAATGGATTTCAACCTATGCTTCCATTTTATTTTAGGGGCTAATATATTTACTTAATAAAGTAATTACTTTGAAGTATACCATGAGTAGTTAAAATGCATCTTAGAGTCAACGATATTAATTTATTCAATTCTCATAATAATTTCTATAATTATGTACTTCTTACGGATGAGGAAATAGAGCACAGAAAGATAATAGAAACAGCCAATTCATAGTTGTTAAAAGATAGAAAGAGGACAGAAATCCAAGGCAGTCTGACTCTAGAGCCAAACTCTTGGCCCTAGACCTCTCTACGAAACCATGCTGATATGACTGGGCTTTGGTTATCATAAACTGCTATGCTGCTTAATTTATAAAATCCAGCTTGAGCTACATATGAAGGAAGGAGGAAGTGGGCAGAGTGGTGGTTTGAGTAGGTGGTGAAGGTAAGGCCCTATGAACTCATGTGTTTGAATGCTTGGCCACAGGGGGTGGCAATTTTTAGGAGGTGTGGCTTTGTTGGAGTAGGTGGAGGAAGTGTGCCACTAGGAGATGGCCTTTGAGGTCTCAAATGCTCATCAGGTCTAGTATGACATTCACGTCCTGCTGCCTTCGGATCTAGATATAGAATTCTAAGCCCCTTAGAGTCTGCCTGGACACGGCCATGCTTCCTGCCATGATGATAGTGGACTAAGCCTCTGAAACTGTAAGTCAGCTCCAGTTAAATGTTTTTCTTTATAAGAGTTGCAGTGGTCATGGTGTCTCTTCACAGCAATAAAACCCTAACTAAGACAAGCAGCTGATCAATGTACATTGTGATGAGACACGGGGGTCCCTCTGCTAATGCCTGTCCTGTCCTGTCCTGGAGATAGAGCCTTGGCTCTGTGATGAAGGCAAGGCCACCTCTTGTTTTTCCCTCCTGAGCTCTACTGTGACATTTGTTTGTTTGTTTTTACATTTTTTTTTAATTTTGGTTTTTTCAAGACAGGGTTTCTCTGTGTAGCCCTGACTGCCCTGGAACTCAACTCTGTAGACCAGGCTGGCCTCAAACTCAGAAATTCACCTGCCTCTGCCTCCCAAGTGCTGGGATTAAAGGTGTGCACCACCACTGCCCAGCTGTTTTTACATTTTTAAAATTTTGTGTGTATGAGTATTTGTCTTACATGTATGTCTGCACATCATGTATGTACCTGGTACCTGTCGAAGTCAAAAGAGGGCATTGGGTCTCCTGCAACTGGAGTTACAGATGGTTGTGAACCACTTTGTGGGTGCTGTAGATAGAACCCTGGTCCTTTGCAAGTGTGACACTTGCCCTTAACTGCAGAGCCATCTTTCTAGCCCCTCAACTATGATTTTCCCTATCACACACCTCTTGATCCTTTTCAGCCTACAGGACAAAGCTGGGTGACAGCTGGATGAACCTTCACCTGAGCCTCAGGGCAGGGCTAAAACTGAGCACCAGAGGGTCTCCTCTCAGAGGAGGAATCTCATAAGTATTTTAAACAAGAAAAAGAACTGACCCTGATAAAAATAAGGAAATTATTTAACTGCAATTAAGGCATTGCCCAAAGGTAAAACTTAGCCCATCCTGCTGGAAATGTTCCTCTTCTGAGGCTCTGCAGAGACAGCCAGTCTGCAGCAGCTCACTGAACCCTCAATAGTAACCCTGTGAAGTAAGCTAGGCAGGCATTAGTCTCACTAATGTCTCTATTGCAATTTTATTTCTTTCTTTGTCTATTTTTACATTTATTTTCATTTTACGTTTATGAAGGGTTTGTCTGGCATGTATGTTTGTACACCATGTGCATGCTTGGTGCCTTGCTAAAGCCAAAAGAGGGCATTGGATCCCTTGGAACAGGAGTTACAGATGGTTATAAGATGGACAGAGCTGGGCTGATTTCTTTCAGTTACCAAGGTCAAGATCTTGCCCTTACAAGCTGCCTCCTAAGTGAAGCATGTCAACACTGATTGTTAGAATTATCGTCTTTGTGTTTACAGGAAATGCTGAGTGCAACTTTAAAGTAAAAAGTAAAAATATGTTTTTATTTATATCCAGCTGAAAGGTAATGTCAAAAATTATTGATGACTTTCCTTGAGAGATCACATTCAGTGTGCCAACCTCCTGCCTGAACTTTCTCTATGTTTTGCCAGGGATCAAATCCTGTGCATTAAACAAATGTTCTAAACATATCTCTTCCTCAGCCCTAGGACTCAGGTGATCCATGTTCCTAAAGAGAAGAGTGAACAGTTTTCAGCAAGATACGCTATTTTGAGAAGCCACTTCTAGTGCAGCTCTGCACTGCACCCCCCAGCAGCTCTGCACTGCACCCCCAGCAACTCTGCACTGCACCCCAGCAGCTCTGCACTGCACTCCCACACACCATTACAGCTGTCATCATTCTTAAGAACCTTCAGGGTACATGTAACGTGATTTGATATAATGAATAGCTTGAGAGAAATTTTTAGAACTTATAGCTAAGTTCAGCAGAATTGAAACATACAAGATTAATATTTTTAAAATCAATTATAAATAAAATGGGGAAAACAAATATATTAACAATAGCATAAAAATAAAATACTTAGAGACAAACTGAATAAAAGACATACAGAAGTTTTACTCTGAAAACATAAAATACTACTGAAATTAAAGACCTATAATCAAAAGGACTTTATTGTTAAGATGGCAATGTTCCCAGGGCATCTACAGACACATCACAATCTTAATCATAATTCTATCCAGCTTTTTTTTCCCCAAAAAACTACATAATCTGATTGTAAAATCCATATGGAAATTCAATGCACCAAGAACAGCTAAAACAATCAAAGAAAAAAAAATTGGAAGACTTGTATGCCTAATTTTAAACATATTGTAAAGTAACAGTGATCAAAGCTGGCACGGGAAGGAGAGAGCAGTGGAGGGGACGGAGTTAAGCGCCCTTCATAGTACTGATCGGTTGGTTTTGATCAGCTTGCTAAGACCATCCAATGGAAGAAGAATATTTGTTAGCCAAATGTAGTGACACACTGCTTTAATCCCTGCACTTGGGGGCCAGAGGCAGGCAGATCTCAGTGAGTTCCTGGCCAGCTGATTTACATAGTGAGTTCTAGGGCAGTCAGAGCTACACAGTGAGACCATGCCTTGAAAAAAAATTTTTAAAGGAAAGAAAAAGAATATTTGGTTAATAAATGATTCTGGGCAGCTGATTAACTATATACGAACTAATACAGTTGTAGCAAGGGACTCTCGGGCTGGAGAGGTTTAGGGTAGGGGGCGAGGGTGAGAAGAGCTGAGAGGAGCCAGGACTCCAGAACAGGTACTTGCAATACTAAGAGAGTTGGCAGCCAACATCTATTTGTCCTGAGTTTCTTTGGGACCTATGTTAGACCTGTAAATAAACCATTTCCATGACTGTCTGATTAAAGCAAGATGTATTTAGAAGTGCAAAGGGGACTGGCAAGATGACTAGCCTCCCCTAAGTCAGGGTTTCAGAGAGCAGTCCCTCGCTGGCTTTGAGGTCCCTTTTACGGGGAAGGGTTAGGGTTAATAGAAAACAGCTGCAGAGATAATTGGCAGTAACAATTGGACAGAAGAGTGGGGAGCTCAGGGTCAAGGTTGCCTGTGGGTAGACACTAGCAAGAATACATCCTGTGGAAGGGAAATCATCACAGGTGTTCAGGAGTTCAGCAAGACAAAGGGATGGGGTTACAAGTTCAGCAGAGGCTGAAAGACTTGGTTTTCAGGATATATTAGGCTTAGGAAACAGACACTCTTGTAAGGTGTGGAGACTTACTAACAATGTATAACAATGTAGCTCCTGTTTTGGTTTCACACCTAACAATAAATCTTTGCAGTTTTGGCTTAGGTAATGATTTCTTAGATGTGGCAACGAAAGCATAAGCAACAACAGAAAAAAAATAGATAAGTAGAATATTTTAAAAGGTTTTGTGATATACCATCATAAATGGAAAATGGGAAAATAATTGCAATATGTAGCTGATAAAGGGGTTGCTTTTAGAATATATAAAAATATTATAATTTAACTATAAAAAGAACTTAAAGACAGAAAAAAAGTTTGATGGTTATTTCTCCAAAGAAAATACACAAATTGTTAGTGGGTACATGAAAAGATACTCATCATGAACCACGAGAGAAATGCAGATCAAAACAAGGATCTACCATTTCACAGCCACTAGGAAGAAGGTGTGTTAGTTACTTTTGCATTGCTGTGATAAAATATCTAACATAAACAACTTAAAAGGAGTAAAAATTTCTTTTCGCTCATGGTTTCAGAGATTCCCTCCATCATGGTAGGGAATCGTGGTGGAGCAACTTACCTCGCAGCAAACAGAAAGGGGGACACAAAAGGGGTCCCTAGTGAGATATAGCCCAAGGACACATTCCCTAAGTGACCTATTTCTAGCAGCTAAGCCCTACCTCCTACTTTAACCATCTCCCCAAAATGCTACCATATTATGAAACTATCAAGCGGTTAAGTCATTGATTAGCTTAGTGACCTTGTGATATAACTTCTTGTCTCTGGAAATGCCAACCTGATGAGGAGGACTGCACCAATCCCTTAAACTTGTCTTAATCCAATCAAGCTGACAATTAGAAGTAATTATCCCGGATGGCTGTGATCAAAGAGAAGGAACATAAGAGTGTGGAGAACCTAAGCCACCATACTTTGCTGGGGGCAGTTAACGAGTATAGCATTCTCTCTTAGAAAATACTTTCAAAAGGTTAAACAGAGTTACTATCTGTCCCACAATTTCACACCTAGGTATACATTTAAAAGTATTGAAGACAGGCCCATAAAAACCTAGTTCATTAATGTCCACAGCAAAGTTTTCATAGCATCTACAAAGTAGAAACAACCCAAACATCTATCAGGTAATGAACGGATTGACACATGTGGTATATCCAGACAATGGAATCTTTTGCAGTACAAATGTTTGATATTCCAATGTTGTTGATAATGCAGATAAACCTTGAACAAATACAAAGTGAAAGGAGCCAAACTCAAAAGGCTGTAAATTCTATGATTCAATTGATTTGACATGTCTAAAATACATAAATCTTTAGAGACAGAAAATAGTAGCTTTTCTACAGTTAGAGATTTCAAGGAACGATGGTGAATGATTATTATTGGTCTTGTTGGGTTGATAAAAGTACTCTTATGGTGATAGCTGTAAAACTCTTTGAATGTACTAAAAAGCATGCTTTATATACTTTAAATGAAGGAATCATGTGCTATGGGAATCACATCTCAAAAAGACTGAAATATGCACTGTACATACTTCTATGTAATATGGCTCTTTATAATTATAATATATTTAATTATATCATGATATGTATTTATTGGTATATCTGCATGATGTGCGCACATGCGCACACACACACACACACACACACACACACACACACACACACACCTTTCAGGACTGGTTCTTTTCCTCCTTTTCTCTCAGCTGATCAATAGCTTTCCTTTATTACTTAGAAATTTGATAGTATATTTTTTTCTCCTCTCCTTCATTGAGACCAGGTCTTGCTTGTATCCCTTGCTAGCCTGGAACTCCCTATGTAGCCCAGGCTAGCCTTGAACTCTCAGTAAGCCTCCTGCCTCACTCCATCCCCACAGTGCTAGAATTGGAATCATGTGCTACCTACTGAGTTTTATATAGCAACATAAACTGTTTTATGTATCTTGAGAAACATGAACTATGCCTTGTCTAGTTGATGAGACACATATAAAGATGGATACAGAGAGATTCTATTTGGGGGCAGGAAGACTGGGCTTTAAAGAATAGATGCTGATCACCCCATACATTAAAACTATCATTTGAGTAAAAAATATACATACTATACTTCACCTATGGAATGCCATAGCTTTAGCAATACAATAATCTGTGGTTGACTAGGGGTGCCCTGACTGCCCAGCACTGAGAGCATTGCACTGCATATCGATTGTCTAGGAAAACACAGACTCAGAACAGGAAGCAGTTTACCTACCACACATCCCTTTGTTGTAGATGAAATGCTTCCTTCAGGATTCCAGTGGAGGCTGAAATTTCTTGTGCTCCAGACAGAGAATAATTCACTGCTGGATAAGAGTAGAGTGAGAAAATAGTGAAAGTGTAAACTACCCAGGGTAGAGGGCAGGCCAAGTCAGGGGGCAATGGCTTGATCTTCCTCCAGCATCTCTTCCTGTAAGTCTTGTTCTACCATTTCTCTTCCTGTTGTCTACCTTTGGGCAGTCTACAGTGGTCTCCTGGAGTAGGCACTGGCTTTCTTAGAAAATGTTCTAACTAGCTGGGCAGGGGTGCATTCCTTTAATACCAGCACTCACCAGGCAGAAGCAGGTAGATCTCTAAGTTTGAGGCTATCCAGTCAGGCCTACACAAAGAACCCTGTCTCAAAAACACAGAAAAGGAGGAGGAGGGGGAAGAAGAGAAGGAAAAAGAAAGAAGAAAATGTTCTTACACACAATTCAGTCTGTGACAATTAGATGCAAGAACATGTACAAATGTGTTAATTGCCCATAAAGTTAGGAAGTTTACTAGGGCAAAGGCAACCGTACTTTGCAGGCATTTCTTAGGTGGGGGCTTCATGGGAGCTGGCCAGAGCCTGCCCAGCCTGGTTTGTTATTTTTCCTAAAGCCCTGGCCCTCTTCTTATCTCGTCAGCATGGCTAGCTTCATATCCATCTAGACACCTGTTCATTTATCTTCTTCGCCATTCCTGCCATTTTAATCCTGATACACTTTTTAACCATAGCAACCTCTGCAACACTGTAACATTTCTAAGCCAACTCATCATAAGTTGGGGGTGTCAAGAAGACATTAAGTGTGACTTGAGACACACGGAGTGCCTCAGCATGTTGGCTGAGCCTGGGGCCATGCTGTACTGTATAAGGCATCTGCATCCTACTGTGAAACTTCCTCAGGTTGGTCCAAGAGCTTCATGTTGGTATGATCACTCTGCTGGCAAGGTACAAAGTAAGGAGAAAGAGGGGACAATGAGCGCGACTGAAATGGCAAGAGAGGTGAGAGAAGCGCAGAGGAAAGGGCAGGTGGAAGGAAAGTAAGCAAGATGTGGGAGAGTGAGAGTGGGGGGTGAAGGAACTGTGGACAGAGGCTGCTAACAGAGCTGGCCTCATGATCAAAGCAGTTACCGTATCTATCAGCTCCAAGATGACTTTGGCCTTGGAGTTTCTAGACATTGAAGCAGCATGTATTTTGTTACTCATTTGTTTATTTGTTTTTACCAAATCAGTTATTCCCAGGAAGGGAAACAGGATTTAGTACTACCCTTAAAAAGTGGAGAAGCTGGGTATAGTGGCACACATTTGTTATTCCACAACTGGGGGGGGGGGGGCAGGAGGATCTTATATGGGAAGGCTAATCTGCACAGTGAGAACCTGCCGAAGAAAACTAAACCTAGCGAGGCAGGCAGAGAGCACAGGCTTGCACACGCTCCCTCCCGTTTTCTATGTGTCTGACTCCCAGTTCCCCAGACGTAGCCTAGGTAAGTCCAGGCCTTTCTGTGCTTCACTGACATTGCGTTAGTGTTTTATAATGAAATCAATGAACTCAGGTTAAAAATATAAATGCTATACGGTGTAATTGAGCTCTCCCGCAATAAAAATACTAACATACACGTATTACTACTACTACTACTACGACACAGTTTCTTTGAGAGAGGGTTTCTCTGTGTAGCCCTGACTGTCCCAGAACTAGCTCTGTAGACCACACTGGCCTTGAGCTCAGAGATTCACCTGCCTCTGCCTCCTGAATGTTGGGATTATAGGCTTGTGCCACCTCCTGACTTTATACTACATATTACTTTACAAAGAAACCACACACTTTAAAGTTCCTCAGTGTATGTTCACTGTGCTTTGCTGGGTTCCAGAAGGACGATTTCTGTTAAGTACGCCATATTTTTCCATATTTACATCCCAGACCTGCCCCCTTTCCTCCTCCTCTTCCCTCCCTCCTTGTACGTTATTGCTAGTCTGCTTGTAATTTATTGGTCAAAACAAAATAAAAGCACTGAACGTCCTTGAAGGCTTATTAGAGACTTTAAGTTAAATATAACCAGAGAAAAACAAAGCATGCAAAGGGACCAGGCTGGCCTCATACTCAGAGATCTGCCTGCCTCTGCCTCCCAAGTGTTGGACTAAAGGTGTGGGCCACCATGCCTGGACCACCTTTTGATTTTATAATATCATTTTTTACCCTGTTTGCTTTGCTCATAACTCTAACCTCCTACTTCTAAAGCCACACATTAGTTTTATGGTGTATAAAAGAACAACAGCAACTGAGAAGTTTTATGTACTGTTTGTTAGACTTACTAAAGAAGTAGACTGTCTTACAAAGGATGTCAGAATGATCACAAATATCAATGACAGTCCTAAGTAAGCAATAATTTCCTTAACTATCTTTAGCCCATGAATTTTTGAAGCATGACAGAAACAAGCAATTAGTTTGAAGCATAGTTCTTATACCAATAAAACTGAGTAACTCAGTAAGTAACTCAGAAGCCATTGAAGCACTTTCTAGAGGGAGGAGCAGCACTTAGAATGGATCCAGGTTGAAAGACTTTCTTGGCCTCATTTCCAGTGAATCTGCTTGGGTTAGGTGTAGGGTCAGGCTATAAAGACTGCTTTCCTTCTGAAACACACCGATCTGAGGTGGTCTAGGTGGCTCTTGCCCGAGGCAACAGTTAGACAGCCATAACTATGTCATTATAATTTTTAGCTCTTAAGCTGGGTACTAGACTAGTTATGATTTCCCAGGACCCACCGCTGTGTGATGATCACAGCAATGCAGAGTGCTCTGTGTGGTGTGCTGACTTCATTCTCATGCTTCGGTTACTCCGTACGGGCTGGGATGTGGTTCTTCCCACCTCTTACCATATTCTGCCCAATTTTACCTCCCACGTTTCTATCAAGCCCATCTTCTTTTCAATCCCACTATTCCCACTCCAGCATGAGCTACAGTATTCTCTCTCCTGTGGCTAGATGTTCCTGAAAAACATAACTGGTCTTACGAATTATAAATTGCACCACTGCATCTGTGCCTTCATGCTATTAGTTGTCTTCACAGCTGTGAGGGAGGGGATGACAGAAACAGGGAGAGGGACATCAGACTGATGGGACAGACATGCAGATGTGGCTACAAACACACAGTTAAAATCTCAGCACTCTGAAAGTTGAGCCTGCTTGAGGGCAGCACTGGTTCCACAGCAAGACGTTCACCACCCTAGGATTCTGCTCAAAGTCTCCCCAAAGTTCCCTGTCAGGCTTAGAATACAGCCTTCCTACTGCCATCTCGGGCCCCCAGGGCATGTACCCCTGCAGGCTGTTCTTGTTCTCACAACTCTGGCCTATCCAAGTGGAGGAAATGTGCGTTCTATCTACCTTTACTTACTTACTTAGCTTCATCCTCTGTAAACTGGCTTAATTCCACCCCTCTATGTTAGGTCCCTGATTTAGCTTCTCCGGACATACTGCCCTTTCCCTTCAGGTCATTTACTCCATTTGCCATTACATAATTACTCATCAACAGTCTGACGTCTAAACTCAGCATCTTTGTTAGGATTTCTATTGCTGTGATAAGACACCATGGCTAAAAGCAACTTGGGAAGGAAAGGGTTTATTTTACCCATCACCCAGGGAAGTCAGGGTAGGCGCTCCAGACAGGAACCTGGATTGAGGGTGCTGCTTCCTGGTTTGCTCAGTCTGCTTTCTTATAGCATCTAGGGCTACCAGTCCAGGGGTGACACTACCCACAGTCAGCTGGGCCTGCCTACAACATTCATCAGCCAAGAAAATGCACCACAGCCAATGTGATGGGGACATTCTCTCAATGAAGTTTCCCCTTCCTAAATGACTTTAACTTGTGTCAAATTGACATAAAACTAGCCAGCACAAGGCCATGCACTCTGGATGATTGTTCTGTGTGGCAGCACTTAGCAACACCTCCATCTCCTATAAGCTCAGTGTAAGAACTATGCCTGCTTTTATCATTGTGGATTTACGTTCTAGAATGTGCTTGGCACCCAAGAGGCTAAACACCTATGCTGGTTCTACTTCAAGCGCCATAAGCCAGACGGGAGTTTTGAAGCCTTCCCTGCTTTTAGTCACCTTCCAAACCCTGAGGATCCCCACTGCCATGCCAGTCTTTCCCATGTGAACGCCTTCACAGAACACCGCTGGCACAGTCTTCTAACCTAGTCTGCTGATCTGTCCCTCTGCATAATCAGAACAGACACTCTCTGTTTTACTTGAGAGGAGACAAGGGTTAGCGAGATTAATAATCCACAGGGTACTGAACCCAGATAAATCAGCTTATAACAAGAAACGGTTTGTTTTACTTTGCAGTTCTGAGGATTTCTGCCCATGGTCTTGTTAACTGTGGTAAAATCATGACAGAAGCTAAAGGTGGGAAAAGCAATTCATTGAGCTACCAGGATAGGATACTTTAGAGAAGAAAAGGAAAGTCCTGGGATCTAATATCCCCTTCAAGGGCACATACCTGTAACTCAAAGGCCTCCTCCCAGGCTGCATCACTTGCTCATCATGTTACCTTCCTAGTGCCTTGACCCTTTAACACTAAAATAACTTGGTTCCCATAACTGAAGCATTGTATTTCTCCACTCTTGCCCTCCCTGCCCTACTGGTCCCCAGTAATGGCTGCCCAGGAGAGACATTCTCACCTATCCCTCACTTACCCCCTTCCCTAACTATACCTACAATGGCCCATCACAGGCCCACAGAGGGAGACTGTAGCTGCTTCCTCACAGCCCCCCTTTCTTCCGTACTTCTACCCCGACGTGGAAGTGGTTCCTGCACTGGAGAGCCCCTCTCCAGGCCTTCTCCTGACCTAAGCCTCTGAGGTCATGAGTAGCTTGTCCCTCTGTCTTGCCTTCTCACTGAGCTCACGGTCCCTACTTCATTAACAGGAAGGAAAGGTGTACAGAAAGGCATGTCTCTATCCTTTAAATCTACTGCAGAGAAGTCATAGCCAGTGTTCTGCTTACGGCTCAGTCAGGGACACTGTCACATGATCCCACTTCACTGCCGAAGAGGTTGGGAAATGCAGTCTGTGTTTTGGTCAGCTATGAGCCCAAAGATTATTTCTATTTAGTATTTATTTATTTTATTTACTTAGTCTATTATTAGCATTGTTATTACCATTATTATATTAATATAATCAATATATTTATTTATAATTTTTATAAAATATGCATTCTATTTATAAACTTATGTGTTTTAATATTTTATATTAAATGTTATATATTTTATATTAATTATTAGTTATATATCATTATATTTTTATGTAATATAGTTATACATAATATAGATATAAGTATATGTAATTATATATAAATATAATAGCTATATACTACATATAAAATATAAAATTTACATAACATATAAAACTAACTAATATAATTATTAATCATGATGATAATAATTTTGAGGCACGGTTTCAGAGCTCGAGAATGGATGTTGCTGAAAATAATCAGCATTTACTAACCCACATTAAGCCTTTGTTACTGTAACTGGACTTTTCTTCCTTTTGCAGAAACCTAACTTTCAAAACTCTCTGCATTTCGACTTCGCCCTGGTCACATTAACTCTTTCCCACACTGGGACCTTTTATCACTCTGTCTCTCTGACAAATCAAGCCCATTTTTCCTTTCTTTGTGTTCCTGACCAGGTGGCCCCTTTTCCTCTACAGAGGCTTCTCTGACTGTTCCAGTTAGCTGCTTCTTCTTCCTTGAAATCCAGCTATAGGCCAGATATCTACATAAACACAAAATCTAAGTTCTAAACGAACTGCAAGTGATTCCTACGGTACGGCATGTCTGAGAACCAGATGTGGGGTAGTCGATTTTTGGAAGAAACTTCTAAGACAGAGAAGCTAAAGCTACCAACACTTGATGCAAGAGCCTAACTATAAGGAGTCAACTAAAATGGTTCTAAGATTTAAAAATCCCTTACTTGGGGCTGCAGAAAGACTCAGTGGTTAAGAGTACCTACTGCTCATTTGGTTCTCAGCATCCACACTAGGGAACTCACAACTACATGTAATTCCAGCTCCAGGGAATCCTCTGGGCTCCAAGGGTACAGAGAACATGTACACACACACACACACACACACACACACACACACACACACACACACACACAAAGTATCTAGTGTGGTGGTATATTCCAGCACCCAGGAAGCAGAGGCAAGTGAATCTCTGTAAGTTTGAGGCCAGCCTGGTCTAGTGAGGTAGTTTCTTAAAGGATAAGTGAGTAAGTGAGTAAGTCTTTTAAATCCCCATACTTAAACCCAGACTTTTACCGTCTCTCTCTCTCTCTCTCTCTCTCTCTCTCTCTCTCTCTCTCTCTCTCTCTCTTTTTTGTTTTTGTTTTTTTGAGACAGGGGTTCTCTGTGTAGTCCTGACTGTCCTGGAACTCGCTCTGTAGACCAGGCTGGCCTCGAACTCAGAAATCCACCTGCCTCTGCCTCCCAAGTGCTGGGAGTAAAGGCGTGCACCACCACTGCCCGGCTTACTTTTTCACAGAGCTTTAATTCTAAGCACTTAAAATCAGAGCTGACCCAGCCCCACCCCCAGTCTAATTGGTGGTTTCTCAAGGTTGTTGGGCTGCCAGTGGCCGATTTAAAATAATTTAGATCTCTACTTTAGTGAATACTTTGAAGGGAAAGTTTGTGTTTGTTTGTTTTGTTTCAAGAGAGGGTTTCTCTCTGTGTAACCCTGGCTATCCTGGAACTCTAGACCAGGCTGGCCTTGAACTCACAGAGCTCTGCCATGCAGGACCATCACCTGGCTAAAGAGAAAGTTTAAGAAAAATAAAGGATGTAAAAGTATGCCTCATAAACTACTCTAGAAGTCATTTCAAGAAAGAAACATGCTGAGCAAGCAATGGGGAGCAAACCAGTACGAGCACCCCTCCGTGGCTTCTGCATCAGCTCCTGCCTCCAGGTTCCTGTTCTGTATGAGTTCCTGCTCTCACTGCTCTTGATGATGAACTGTTGCACTTAACTGTGAGTCAAGTAAAACCTTTCCTCCCCAAGCTGCTTTTTGGTCATTCATATGAGGTTACCAACCATTGGCCAGGATTGAGACATCTCCAGGGTTTGAGATTCTCAATGCTAAAACTATAAAAGGCCTAAGTAAGTAGGATGTGTTGGTCACTGTAATGGCTATTCCTAATTGTCAATTTGACTATATCTGCAATGAACTACAATACAGAATTGGAAGGCTCACCTGTGATTCAGATCTTGAGGCTGGGAGATATAAGTTTTTGACCTGGATCTTGGCATGGAGATCTTGAGGCACAGTAGCTATGAATCCTGGGAGACTAAGGCTAGAAGATCTCTGAGTTCAAGGTTAGCCTGGGACAAAACAAGTCCCAGATCCAGGGTGGTGGTACACACCTTTAATCTGAGCCACACCTTCTGCTGGAGGCCTACATAAGGACATTGGAAGAAGGAAGCTTTGCTCTTCTTCGCCTGTTTACATTTACTTGCCAGCACATCTATTGGAATCTACTAGCCTCATGGGACTGAGCAACTACTAGATCCTTGGACTTCCCATTCACAGCTGATCATTGTTGGGGAGTTGGATTACAGACTGTAAATCATTAACAAATTTCCTTACTATAAAGAGTCTATCCGCCGGGCAGTGGTGGCACACACGCCTTTAATCCCAGCACTTGGGAGGCAGAGGCAGGCGGATTTCTGAGTTCGAGGCCAGCCTGGTCTACAGAGTGAGTTCCAGGACAGCCAGGGCTATACCGAGAAACCCTGTCTTGAAAAACCAAAAAAAGAAAAAAAAAAAAAAGAGTCTATCCATAAGTTCTGTGACTCTAGAGAACCCTGACTAATATAATCACACGGTTCAATTTTGGTACATTCTGTGATGGTCTGGTCCCTAATTTCTCCATACCCGAGTTGCCCATTCATAAATGCCATTACTGTATAAACTAGGTATGGTAGTAGAAGTCTTTCATCCTAGTAGTAAAGAGGCTGAGGCAAGAGGATCAAGAGTTTCATACCAGTTAGGCATGGTAACAGATCCTAGTGCTCAGGGGATCAGGGGTGGGTAGAATTCTGTGAGTTCAAGGCCAGCCTGGTCTACATAGTAAGACCCTGTCTCATAATAGACAAATAGATAGATAGATAGATAGATAGATAGATAGATAGATAGATAGATAGATAGACAAAAAAGACAGATATAAAAAAAAGAGTTCCAGGTCAGCCTCCGTTACATCGGGAAACCCTGTCTTATCCCAACTCTTACCAAATTGGAGTTACCACGTGTTCCTTTCGTAGGAATTCATTTCTATCATTGTCACCAAACCCCAACACTTGAATAAAGGTGGCCCAGAATTTTTGTGTGTGTGATAAACTTGGAGACATAGGACACTTGTAATAAGGGGTTCTGGAAGCCAGGAGTTCATCTGTGCTAAGACTTGCCGCTGTGAGAGGAAATGAGATGTGGCGTTCTGAGGTCTTCTGGGGGCTGAGGTCAGAGGAATAAGGGAGACATGAATAAGTTCAAAAGCCAGTCAAGGAACTATGAGTAGAAAGAAGTCTGCTTTGGAAATGTTTGCCGCTACAGATCAGGGACATTGCCAAGTTGGAATTTGGGTGACTCTGCGAAAACTTAAAGTCCAGGAACTTGATAAAAGCCAGCTTTCCCAGAAACTAAAGAGACTTTGGTAAGATTTGGCTTTAAACAGGAAGAGGAAGTAGGAGATGGAAGAGTGGAGAATGATTGGGAGGATCAAGATACTGAAGAGCCAGTAGATAAAGAGGCAAGATGGGGGAGAGGGTAAAAAAAGAACATGGCATGTGCCAAGAAGGGAGATTTACAGAAGAGGAAAGTCCCAGCAAAGGGGGCTGGGAGAGGAAGAGGAAAAACCTGAGGCAGGAGGGCAAACTGAAAAGAAACGAACGCATACTGGCATATATGTTTACAATACCTTAGTAAAACCCAGTGTTTCGTATGCTAACTTAAATGTTTCTGGGTTAGACCCAAATGGCTCAAAGGGTAAAGATGCCTGTTGTGAAGCCTAATGACTGGGTCTATCCCTCAAACCCACATGGAAGAAGGAGGAACCAACTCCTGATAGCTGTCCTCTCACACACACACACACACACACACACACACACACACACATACACACACACACGAATGCATAAATAATAAATGTAAATTTTTAACAGTGAATGACCTAGAGAGATCGCAGTCATTCATGGTGGCCCACACTTGTAGTCCCAGTACCGGGGAAGAACAGGCAGAAAGGCTGTTGCAAGTTAGATGCCAGCCTGGGCTACAGAGTGAGCTAGCTCTAAGTCACTTAGGCTTATATAGCAAAATCCTGACCCCAAATAACCCAAAATCCATAAACTTTTAAAGACATAGGAGCATCATGACTGCTCTTAGTCACGGACTAAATTTCATCATTTAATATACCCAACTGTTGTTAGAAAGTGAAAAAAATAGTTCAAATAAACTAAATAAACACTGAATTTAAAAAACTATTTCTTATTCCCATTCAACAGTGGCTCCCAACCTTCTTAATGCTGTTCCATTTAATACAGTTCCTCATGTTGTGGTGACCCCCAACCACAAAATTATTTTGTTGCTACTGTAATTTTGCTATTGTTATAAATCGTAATGTAACTGATGTGGGAACCCCTGTGAGGTCCCTACCCACATGTTGAGTATTGCTGCCATTCAAGGCACCAGAGTAGCTCGGAAAACAGCAAATGAAAAGAAGGTAGGTGCTCTGGAGCCCTCATGGAGAACCTGAAGTGTAAGTGCCCAGGCTTTCCCCAATCAAGTCAGCAGAGAAGGCATTGAATTCTGAAGTGATCTAGGAGTGTGGAGATGGTGCTGTTGACCCGTTAGCCTCAGAGGGTGGATTCGACTCATAGACAAAGGGAAGGGAAAAGTATGAGATTCTAAATGCAAAGTTACTAACCACATCCCCTCCCTCCATTCTGACTGTGGCTACTACAATGGAGGACATAGCCAGAGGCCAGCAGGAGACAAGACTGAAAAGAGACCAAGGCTGATGAAATGGCACAAGGGGTAACATGTTCCTTGTACAAGCAGGACTTGAGTTCAGATCTCCAGCATCCACATAAAAAGCTGGCTGTAGTGGCCACAAGTGTATCCCAGGACTCACTGGCCAGCCAGTCTAATTAAAAAAGTAAACTCCAGATTTGGTGAGAGACCCTGTCTCCAAAAATAAGGTGGAGAGTGATTGAGTGATTAAGAAATACAGCCTGCTGTCACTCTCTGGCTTCCACAAGTGCCCACACTTTACACCCATGTGCTTGTTATCCTGTAAACAAATAAACCCTCTTCTCCTCCCAGCCCCTGCTCCCAGAACTGATTATTATTAAGTGCCTGGACCATAAGCTTTGGCTCATTCCCTGACTAGCTTGTAACTTATTTAACCCATTCAAACTATTCTCATCTTCCACACGGTTGGTTACCTCTCCTTCAGTCCTGACCTGCTTCTTCCTTCGAGGCTATTCGCCCATTATTTCCCAGAATCCTCTCTCTTCCTGCCAGTGTCCCACCTCCTATTTCTTGCCTCAGCTCATTGGCCATCAGCTTTTTTATTGATAGGTGATGCTTATAAAGAGATTCGCTGCACTGTTATCTCAGAGCTGGAAGGTGGAGATGGGAAAATACCTGGGCTTGTTAACCAGCCTACCCTTTGACCAGTCCTTGACCAACCAGAGACCCTGCTTCAGAGTATTTGACACCAGATGTTGAGAGTGTGTGTGTTTCTGCTAGCAGCTAGCTCCCAGAGAAACACTGCAGACTGTGGTCAGGAGCACACCCTTAGAGGGAATAGAAAATTCAGTCCAGACTCCTCCACTTGCTAAGTGACCCAGGGTAAATTGCTTAACCTTCCCATTTCTAAAAAGCAGGTAACAATAAGCCTTATAAAGTTGTTTGAGGATTAGAAGAATGAATGCAGGGTGTGATGACACAGACCTATCATCACATGCATACTTGAACAGAGGCTTGAAGATTGTAAGTTCCAGGCCAGACTGAGCTTCACAATGAGAAGCTATCTCAACAAAAATAAATAGCCAAGAAAACAAATATTGAGAGAATGAGAGCCAGTGAAATGGCTCAGTAGATAAAGATGTTTACTGAGCAAGCTAGAGTTTGATCCCTGAAAACCTTTTTTTTTTTTTTTTTTTTTTTGGTTTTTTCGAGACAGGGTTTCTCTGTGTATCCCTGGCTGTCCTGGAACTCACTCTGTAGACCAGGCTGGCCTCGAACTCAGAAATCTACCTGCCTCTGCCTCCCAAGTGCTGGGATTAAAGGCATGCGCCACCACTGCCCGGCTTGAAAACCTCTTAAGGTGGAAGAAATGAACCAACTTCACAAAGTTGTCCTTTGACCTCCACACATGAACTCTGGCCTACATGCCCCCACCCCCATCATATGTACAATAATAAACAAAATGTATGAAAAGAAGGAACGTACACAAAGCACTTAACCTTTGGAGTGTGCTCAGTCATTGCCGGTGATTACAATTAGCAAACACATTGTTCTTTTGTTTCTTGCCTCCTGCAAATACAATTGTAAATCTGCATTTGTCTTATTCACCAGCATACTATGTGAATTTGTGGGTTCTGGAGGAGAAAGAACTTGCTGAAATTTTTTTAGACTATCTTATCCACTCTAGCCCCTAAGAAGCCACCAGTAGAAATGGGGTGCAGCTTTGGGCTTGTAGAAAATTTTAACGCTTTAGGAATAGGGTACATTTTCACAGCCAGAAGCTATGTGTTGTGTGCCTGCCTCAGTAGGCAGGACAGATAGGGTGTGCCTAGGAAAAGGCAACACTGGGCAGAAGATCCTAGAATAGAGTGCTATCTATTGGCGGGATCGTTATCTTATGGATTCTCCAGGGCCCTAGGGAGAGTTTTAGCTGGGGCAGAAGAAAAAGAAAACCAGATGGACAGGAATGGAGCCCAAAGAAGACAGAGTTGTTTAGGTCATAAGAAGGTTGTTTGGAGACAACCCTGTTAAGATTAGCTACTGAAGTGTTTCAGTTAAGACTGAGGGTCTGACCCGCCTTGTCTAGAGGACGTTAAGATGATAGGCCCATAGGTTTTATATAAAATGACTATGGATATCTTTTTGTCCAGCCAGAGGTTGGTGCTGATAGCAACTGGAAGGCCAGACTCTGGGGCTGCTGACTTCTAGGTTGCGGCTGTTTCCTAGCAATCCCGGGCCTGTGCCAAGTCATTGCACAGGCACAAAACTGCTGGTGGGTTCCCCCTAGAGAGGAAATAGTTCATTGGAGCCTCATTGTAGAAACCAGCACGGGCAGGTAAAATGTTTTTATAATTGCCACTAGGAAAAAGATCGGGCCCGGGGGGAATCTTCTACCCAAGGGGCCCCCCTCTAGTTATAACCTAATTCGATGTGCGTATGTGGATCATGTGGGTGTTAGTTAGATTGTTTTCAAATGTGTGGAGACTCCAAGAAATGGAAGTTGCTGCATTTCCCCACCATGTTCTGTGGTTCAAATGTAAGGTTTGAGACAGACCTGTTGCTGTAAGGTAGGGTCTGTTTTCTTCTTTTTCCTATTAGAGTTGTACACAAAGGCTCTGCAATTCTGGAATGAAGGTTCGTGTTTTGTTAAAGACAGCTCTAAGGTGGTTGCCACTGAATTTTCTACAGCGATTCCGATCTTCCTGTTAGGATCATTCAGGGAATTTATATCTCTATTTGCATGTGGTAGAGTGCAAATAAACCAGAGGAAAACCTCGGCAAGTTAGTGTTAAAAAGTGGCAAAGCAAAAAAGTTTTCTGGCAAGAAGTAATTATACGCAAGGTGAAAAAAAAAATGAATGCAACCAGATTAACTAAAGTGAACTTTGAAATATAAGAAATAGGTGTAAACACCATCTGAAATGGTTTCTGAACAAGTTTGACCAAACACCATTTTTATGATTTATAGAGGTATAATTGTCTTAAACTGAACATAATTCTGTCGTCAGAAGCTAAGCCCCTTCCATACAACCTTGGCACATTTATACCTGTAGCATTGTGTGCTGCACAATTTGCTGGACTTCAAGAAAAGCTGCACAGGCAGCTTCCCTCTAAGAAACAGCTAGGGGTATATAGCTGGAGTGTAAAGTGCCTAGTTAGCAGGCATTCAGCCCAGGGTCCTACCCCCACTAAACAACAGCAACCAAACAACAAATCTTCCTGGATTAAAGCTAGTTAACATGATGATTGAGGAAATCGGGCTTCCTGATACTTTGCCTGAAGAGCTAGGAAAATGACAATGTCTGCAGTGTAGAGAATAGAATGCTATGGCTGAACAGTACCCCAAAAATTCATACACTGAAACTCAGTTTCTGCTTCCTCGGAATGCAAATAAACCTAGGGCCTTAAAAGAGACAACTATTTTGAAACGCAGCCATTAGTGTGGGCCTTGATCCAATCAGATTGATTATCTTATAAGAGGTTTGA
Organism: Uromys caudimaculatus; assembly: GCA_028551405.1. Classification (NCBI taxonomy): domain Eukaryota; kingdom Metazoa; phylum Chordata; class Mammalia; order Rodentia; family Muridae; genus Uromys; species Uromys caudimaculatus. The sequence continues at coordinate 3,271,040 of CM052711.1, read as the reverse complement.
CTGGGTGTGGTGGCACATGCCTCTAATCTCAGCATTTGTAGAGTACTGTTTGATCCAAATAATGAGTTGAAGGCTGGCCTGCTGGCTTCCTACGGAGACCGGTCTCTCAGTGAAACAACAGCAGAAGAGATTTGGACAGAGCTAGAGGTGAGTGCTTACAGAAAGATGACATTCAAGTACAGGGTAAACCAAGGAGATAGGCCAGAAGAAACCAAACCTGTCCACACCTTGATCCAGAACTTGATGCAAACTAGTGACTGGTAATTAGTGTTATCAGTCTAGCATTTTGTGTGGCCACTGCTGAGGACTAATGCAGACAGAACAGACGTGATCCAATAATAAATTGCAATTAAAAGGTTGCACCTCTAAGATTCAGGTTACTTAAAGTCTATAAACTATCAACCTCAGAATCTCTATTAGCATTTTTTGTTTCTCTGGTTGGTTGGTTAAACTTTTGAGACAGGGTCTCTCTCTACATAGCCTCAGCTGTCTTGAAACTCACTACATAGACCAGGCTTGCCTCAGACTCACAAAGATCCACCTGCCTCTGCCTCGGAGTACTAAGATTAAAGGTGTGCTCCACCATGCCCAGCATTCCTTTAATACTCTAAAAAAATGCAGGTCTCCAAGATCCAGTGTTATATTATTCTTTTATGTATCTGGGTTCTTACTGTGGTAAAATGTCACAAATGATGCTTTTGAAACCCAAATCTTGAGCTCCAATGCTTGACTAAGCAGTGTTAAGTCTTAAGTTAGTGTATCTAGTGTTCAGGCAGATGTTCTACCATCTAGGAAGCAGATGTAAATCTCCATGTTTGTTATCAGTGTCAGTGGGTACCACAGTGTGTGTGGAAGCTGAACGGGTGAGAACAGATGGAGTCCTTGCAGAAATTGATGTTTGATTCTGGAAATATGTCTCTTGCCTATCTTCCTTAAGAATATAAAGACACAACTTGAATGGTCATCTTATTACACTTCTCTCCTTAGGTTTATTTGAAGGTCCAGTCTTGGTGCCTAAACTGACAAAGGAAGAACAGGAAATGAATGGGTATATCTAGCTTTTCTATTGAGCCTCTATGGACAGTTCTCTGACATGGCCAATTGCCTTTAATTCTTTTTAGTTGTGTTTTGTCATGCGATGGGCGGGGCCTTGAAACTATACATGAGCTACATCCCTAGCATGTCCTGTACAGTAAAATATATTTGTGAAAAGGTAAAGGATAATAACAGCTATAAAGGCTAAACATACATGGAAAGGATACATATATTTCATACAGGTTCTGTGTAGAATGGGAATAAAAAAATATTTACATATGGCATAAGGCAGCTTTTCTGTCATTCCTGGATCAAAGTGGGAGGGAAAAGAAAGGAAGAGTTTATAAAAGCATGAACTTTTTTTGGTTTGATTTTTTTTCTTTTTTTTGACAAGGTGTGGTAGCCTTGGCTGGCCCAGAACTCCTGGTACTCCTGCCTTAGCCACTTTGGTGCTGGGATTATCAGTGTGCACCACCACACTGGGCTTTGACATTTTCACAGTAGAGACAGACAATAAGTGATACCCCTTCAAACATGGCAGTTCCCTAAAGACATCCCATCCTAGCTGGGCATTGTGGTTCAAACCTATAATCCCAGCACTGGGGAGAATGAGGCAGGAAGATTTCTCCGTGTTGGAGGCCAGTCTGAGTATGTTATAAATCACAGATAAGCCTGGACTACACAGGAAGTAAGGCCTGGTTTTAAAAGGAGAAAACAAACTGCTGCTCTAGTCACAAGGCTTTACCTCTTTATAGACAGTGTCTCACTCTGGAACTCTATAGGAGCTCATTCTGTACCCCAGGCTAGCCTCCAGCTCACATCAACCCTCCTGCCTCAGCTTCTCAAGTGCTGAGATTACGGGGCATGAGCTACCACGCCCAACAAGAGATGCTGGGTCTGTAAGGACTCTTGGTTTTGGTGGTTTGGTTTTATTTTAGGTATGCTGTTTGTATTCCTTATGGTGTCCAGCCTTTGAACCCAAATTCAGCTAAAGTCCTAGTAGTGACCAGGGCTGGCTAAGAGTTCCTATGGCCATTGTATTCAGTATCAAGCATGTGGCTAATTGTTTTTTCTTCCTTCATTAACTCAGTTCTATTTCTGTGCAGACCACTGGATTCTCACTGGATCCGCCCCCACCCCATGTATGTGTGTGTGTGTGTGTGTGTGTGTGTGTGTGTGTGTGTGTGTGTGGTGTGTAGCGGGATTGAAAATGTTGTCATTCAGGTTCCAGGTGCTTTCCAGAAACAAGAATTCTGGCACTTAAAACAATTGATTTAAAATGATAGCTAGACCGTTAATTCCTTGGGGAGGAGGTTCAGAAGAAAAGCCCTGAGCGCAAGCGGGTTTCTTTAGGAATGAAAAGGAGAAAGCGTGCCAGCCTGGGCAGCCAAGGAGCCTCAACAATGCAGCGCGGCGGCCCTTTTGGCTGAAAGGGGTCCAGGAGGGCCCAAAAGGTCCCTGCGCGCTGGGAGAGCCGGCCTTCTTTCCAGACCTTTCCGAGCAGCGTTCTGCCCGGACTCGGAGCTCGGTGAGGTCCGGGGCCTAGGCCGGGCGGCCCGGGGCGCCCTCAACCGCGCGCTAGGGGGTTCGTGGGGCGGGCGGCGCCGCGCCTTCGTTAGAGGGCGCTCGGGGGCGCCGCCGCTTCCTCCCGCCAACCCTCCCCGCCGGTCGGGGCGCACGCAGCCGCCGGGCCCTGGGGAGCGAATCTCCACGCCGCCCGGGACCTGGAGCCGGGAGGGCCGCGCCGCCGCCTCCTTCCGCCGGCCATGCATTCTTCCGGCTCCCGCAGCCCGGGCCGGGCCCCGGCCTGCCCGAGGTAACCTGGGGGGCGGCGGGCCGGGGCCGGGAGGAGCTGGGGGCGGGGAAGGGTGCCGTTGGTCGCGTGGCCTGTGGAGGAGGCGGCGGCGGCCCGAGGGCCGAGGGCGCGGTAGGCCCGGGGAGGAGGCGGAGGCGGGGGCGCGGGGCATCGCCCGCCTCCCCGGGACCCGCCCCGGTGACAGGTCCGGCCTCTGAGTCCCCACCGCGCCTCTGTCCACAGGCAGCCGCGAGGGGACTAGGGCGCCCGCGCGCCCGCTCGCGCCGCGCCTCGGGCCGCCTGGGCCGCCACAGCCGCGTCCATGACCGCGACCCCCGGGCCAGGGACTCCCGCCACCGCCGCTGCCGCCGGCCCTCGGCCCTGTCGCCGCTCGCCGCTCGCGCCCACCGAGGTGAGCCCGCCGAGGAGACCTGGCCGAGGATACCTGGCCGAGGGGAGCTCTCTGTGGAGAGCCGGCTGAGGGGACCCGGCGGAGGAGAGGCAGCCGCGGCGACCCGAGGCCGCCCCGCTCCTCACCTGAGGAAACCGCTGCCCGAGCCTCCTCCGCCGGGCGTCGCGGGCTCCGCATCCCTCACCCCTCGGCTTCACCTTCTAGTCTTGCTCCCCTCCCCCTCCCCGCCGGCTTCCTCTCACCTTCCTCCTCCTTCCTGGGCCCCTCTCCTTTCCTTCCCCCTCAGAGGCGAGGAAAAGCTAGCACCCCGCTGTTGCGGACGAGCCCTTGGGGGAGCCCCGGTAAAGGCATGGCCGGGAGTTCAGGACCAGCGTGGCGGGACCTCCGACCGGCGGGTCCGGGTCCGGGTCCAGGGCAGTGTGCGGAGACCAAGGGTCTGGCGGAAGCGAGGCGGCCGCGGTGGGTCGCGGTGCGGGGCCGCCACCGGCTAGCGGGACGGTCTAGCGTTGGCTAAATCTATTCCGCGTGGCCCGTGCCCCGGGGAACGGCTCCCTTGACCTTGTGCGGCTCCTCCCTCCTCTCTGTCCCCCTCTGGAATTTGCTCTGGATCGCCGGGCGAGCGCTGCATCGGGAGAGCTTAGACCCTCGCGTTTTCTTGTATTTTTGGGCTGGAGATTTCTGTGCTGTTGACTGCACCCGTTTTCCTTTTGAAATGATTTTTCCTTTCATCCCCAGAAAGACAGGACCGACGCCTATGTGAGAATGGCTGTGACCGTGGAAGAAGCTCCGTGGCTGGGCTGGATCGTAGCGAAAGCCCTGATGAGATTTGCCTTCATGGTCGCCAACAACCTGGTGGCTATTCCATCGTACATCTGCTATGTAATTATACTGCAGCCACTCCGAGTGCTGGACAGTAAGCGCTTCTGGTATATAGAAGGACTCATGTACAAATGGCTTTTAGGAATGGTGGCTTCCTGGGGCTGGTATGCTGGATACACAGGTAAGAGCACTTTAATGCACACGAACCAATTTGCAATTCTGCGCATAAGTCAGGAGCCATGATTGAATCTATATTATGCTTTTGGTTGAGAATGCCTTGGCTATTAGGAAAGAAATAGTCTTGTTGGGTTTCTCCTCACAACCTCAGCCAGGAAGCCTCATGTTTTATAATTAGTATAGAAGTATAATTTTATAATTAAATATTGTTGATAGATTCTTCAAATAGTGTATTTTTAATGTGATTGACATTGACTTATTCAAGTTGGTCTTAAAAGCTATCATAGAGGAATAGGAATGCATTATATAGGACTTGAAGGCTTACAAAGTGAAGATGTAAGATTCTTAGTCCATAAGCATTGGACATTTAGAAAAGCCACGGAGCCATGTTTCTGCTCAGACAGTTTAATAAGTCTTTTTCATGTAATGCTACACAGTGTAATGTTTTAAGCTAAGCTTTCCCCATTTCTGTTAAATGTGTTTCTTTTGTTTTCTAGAATTTACATTTTATTTCATAAATCTATTATTAAAATTTTAAAAATGTTATGCTAATTTCCCCCGAGTGTCTTTAAGTAGATTTCTCTTTTTGCTTTTAAGCTTCATTTTGGGGAGGAGTAGTGCCGTGCTAAAGTGGACTTTAATAGCACTAAATGAGATGTGGTGTGCATTTTTTACACATAAACTTCACATATTTTGAGAACTTCCATTTCCTGTATCCTTTATTTTCTTTCACTGGTTATTTCTTCTTTAGGATTACAATAATGCAGAAAGGGTGAGGCTTCTAGCACTCGGGAGATGTGGGAACTTTTATTACGGAAGCAAAACTGGTGGGCAGACTCCCCAGCTACTGTGCTGCAGTTCATAGCTAGACAGAGTGGAGGGTATGTTTTAAGGATCAGACAGCAAAAAACAGTTCTCCATTTTTAGATTCTGTCTCCCTCTTGCCTGTACTGCCTGCATCTGCAGATTTTATCCATACACACCAGAAAAGGAGTGACAGCACAGGGCCTGGCAGTCTCCTGCTGTTCAGGCGGATGTTCTCTGTGGCCCCAGATGAAGGGTTTTTCCCTTCCCTCATTCCCCCATTGCTCTGTACTCTGTAAGCCCCTGGCGTGGTACCTGAATTGCTTCTTGGTAATGAGCTGCTGAGATGCCAATGCCTGTTTGGATACTATAGGTAAGCTCCTTGTCCTTTTCAGTGCCTGGTAGCAATAGTAATGGTAGAGAGAAAATGACATTCCTGCCTGTCATGCTGAATCTCATCTTAATTGCCTTGCTTGCTTGATGTCGTTGGCTTTCCCAAATATCCTATGTGATAGCTGGTAGCTGTTGTGTGCACAGTGTACTTATGCTTGCTTGTTTAGAATGAGCTTGTGGCGTTCAGAAGTAGCTTGCATTCTTTTCTCCTTGGGAACAGTGACATCACTGGAGCACCTATCCTTCCATGTGATGCACATGTGTGTGCCGACAAGCGAGTGAGAGGCTGACCTTGAGATCCTGAGGGAGGCCCGAGTGCTGCTGCCTGAAGCCTGTCACCTGTGGCTAGGGCTCCCGGGAGTTGTCCTTTTTTTAGTTTTCTTTTTTTTGGGGGGGGGGGGATGTTACTTGTTTTGTTTTTCTTGAGACAAGATTTTGTTTATGTATCCTAGACCATCCCAAACATGTCACCCATGATGGCATTAAACTCAGATCAGAGCATTTCTCCTGCTGCAGCTTCCCAAGTACTGGGTTTCGTTTGCCTCCAGCGTGCTTTTAAGCAAAGCTTCTTGGGGGTCTTCTTCCTTACTGACTAGCTATCCATGAGGGTTCTTTTGCCTCCAGCTCAGTGGTCATGGTGTGACCTCAATTGATGCTTTATTCTCTTCCAAATGTTTGCTCTTCTTCAGGCTACTGCATGTTGACAATTTGATCAGTTTTTCATCAGATTTTAGTTTCTTGTGAGCCAAATACTTGCTTTTGGAGAGTCTGGTCACAGCCTGATCATAACAGAACCGTTAAGAAGTCAAACAAAGTAGGAATTAAGTCTGCTGGAAGCCTGAGTGAGGTGTAGAGACGATAACCTACACAGGCGTTAGTGAGCTCCTTTCTTTGCATTATGTATCTTCTCTTTCAATCAAGAGGACAGGCATTTTGTTTTTCTTTCACAGATGAAAAATTGAACGATATCAAAGGAATTTTCAGGTCTACTCAGTAGCTTGATGTTAAAACACTTGCCTAACATCCACAAATTTCTGGCTCCAAAAACTAACAAATAGGGCTCTTTGTTAGTGTACAGGAAGATTTATTGAAATTCTATAAAGAGGCAAACATAGAAATGAATCCTTCAGACACACAGGGTTCTTGCCTCATGAGCCCATGGCCCTGTCTTTGTTTCCTTAGACCCTTTGTTAGTAGCCTGCTCACCAACTCCTGTCATTGCTACATTGTTTGCTCTCGGCTGCCTGTTATGATCATACTAGCAAGTCTAATATGTTCATATTTTAGAATAAAAATTGCCAGATTTTATTGAAAATCCACTTAAAAGGAAGTTTTAAATATCAGAAAACTGAAGACTGGTTTTGAACGAGAGATTTCAAACTGGTATTTTAGTGTGAGACAAGACAAGTTTGCTCAGCTGAGGACTTGCTGATGATCTAACCTACCTTGCCCTAGATGATAGCAACTAGCTGGATGTGAATTAACTAAAACAATGTGAAACTGAAATTCAGTTTTCTTATACCTACAACACTTTAGCTGTTGGTACTAGGTGGCTTAGAGGCTGCTGAACTGAAAAGTACAGATACAGATCAGGCCATCATCATAGAAAATTCTACTGGACAAAGACAATAAATAGTGCTTATAGCTTTTTTCATTTTCTTAGAAAAATTGCATTTTATTTCTTATCAGGAAAACATTTTTTTTTTTTTAAAAAAAAACAAACTAATGGATTTCTGGGCCAGGGGTATAGCTTAGTAGTAGAATACTTGCAGTATATGTAAATAAATAAACAGGTTCCTTTGGGATGTATGGAAGATTTATTAAATTTCTGTAAAGAGGCAAACAAAATGAGTCCTTCGGATGCACCTGTGATTCTTGGATGAGGAATAATGAAGCCCATAAGCCCAAGACCCTTTTTTGTTATTGTTGACTGTTTTTTAAAAGAGGGTCTTATTATGCTTATACATAGCCCCGGAACTTCTGAAGCTTTCACTTACAATGAATATCTTTAAAATGTTTAATGCACTCAGACTATAATTAAATGTGTTTGAGTAATAATCACTTTACCAAAATAAGGGAATGAAAGCTAGACTGGCTTTGAACCCCCAGCTTCAACCTCTGATATTCTGGATTACAAGCATGAACCACCATGCTCGGCTTCCCAGAATTTTGTATTTAGTTTGTCTTCTCAGAGTTGGAGAACTACATGTAGACACAGAAGATAAGAAAGGAGATTTTCTGGTCCTTCTGCCTGTTTCTGACTTTGTCTTGTCAAATGAACACATTTCTTAGAAGGACTCTGAAGACAGTGGGATTCGTGCAGGCTCACTTGGTGCTAGGGAGAGGTGAGCATTGCTACCACTAGCTCGTCAGTGGCAAATAATGTACAGACATTGCATACTGGTGACAAGTTATACTGCTTTTGCCCTGATTCTTTGAAGGCAGTTTGAAAAAGATACTAGTTTAGCCAGGGATCTACTTCTGTACGCATTACTTGGGTCTGAGGTAAATTAGCCTGTCTCTTCTCCAATTTAAGTGAAGACTGGCAAATTTCAGAGAGATTATATTTAAAACAAAATGTACTTATTTAAAGTATTTTGTTTTGACTTTCATTCACTTATTTTGGAAAAGTCATTATTACCCAACCACATTTAATTAAAGTCTCAGTACATTAAGCAGTTTAAAGATATTCACTGTAAGTGGGAGCTCCAGAATTTATCTATAGAGGGCTGAGAGTCTGGTAAAGCCCGGCAGCAGGGGGGCCGGGGCTTGCGGCCAAGCTGGCTCTGCCGAGTAGATGCTGCCTTCCCTAGACCGAGTGTCTACCTTTGCTGGTGTGGGGAAAGCTGATGCAGATTAGGTTCGTTTCCCTCTGATCTCAGGCCTTGATGCTGTATATATGTTCATCTTTGTGGTTATTTGACTATTTGGTAGTGCACATCAGTGCTAAGCTGAGCTGCAGAATGTGGTGGGGTTTTTTGTTGTTGTTGCTGTTACTTTTACTTTATTTTTTACTGTGAGTGCAGAAGCATCTGAGAAACATTATTCTGGAGAGAAGTACACAGAAGCTTGTTCTCGAGTCGGTAATAATAGTCCACTCACTGGTGGGTAAGAGGCTTGCCTCTGTCTTACCCACAGGCTCCCTGTAATCCTAGAACTTGATCCGTTGTCTGATGTTCATGGGGTGCTTGGTAAATGTGTTTGTATGGACGTTCGAGGTAGGGTCTCATGTTCCAGGCTAGCCTAATTCACTGTATAGGTGAGGATGCCTCTACCTTCCAGCTGCTGAGACTATCTCAGGAGCTAGAAGCTAGGGTCACATACATACTATTTGAAGCCCTCAACCCTTGAGTTACACCTCCAGTCCAGCAGCCTCTTTCTTGAGTAACCTCTTTTCTTTTTTTTAAAGGAAAAAAGTCTTTCACTGAATGCCTTACTGATATCAAGGTGGCTACAGGCTATAAAATATGAACCCTGAACCAGATCATATGAAATAAGCATTTGTTCATATGCTTGTTTGTTTTTAAACAGTGTTTTGCAATGTAGCTTTGGCTGGCTGTAGATCTGTTCGCCTCTGCTTTCCAAGTGTTTGGAAATAAAGGTGTGCACCATCATGCCCAGCCCTCATTGAATGAATGGGAGCAGGTGCCATGGAAGAATTGAGACGCACAAGAAATAACTGGCTTTAGGAACTCTCAGCAGCACTGGCAGGGAGAGTACCAAAGAGGAACATACTCAGAAAGATGCTAAGGAGATGTGCTCCCACCTGATGAATGGCCGCAGTAGGGGTGGGGTGAGAGGGAGGTCACAGGGTACACAGTGCTAGGGAAGGACAGAGATGCTTCAGTTTCCCTCCCTGGGGGCTCACCACTGCCTCACAGGAAAATGCTTCTCTGTAGGGTCTTTCCCCTAATTCTGTCATCAGCATTAGAGTAGATTTAGATACTAGAGTAACTTGTCAGTTTGAAATTTGTATCTTTGTGGCAACAGTGTTAGTCAACACTTACTGAAACATGAAGCTCAGTGGCTCTGAGCACTTCCTGTTAACCGTCCTGACTTCACTTCCCTATTTGCTCATGTCATACTTGGAGCAGTTGTGTCGTCAGGTACTGTCATGATCCCTCTCCTTCTGTTATTGATGTGGAAATAGAAACAGGGTTTACAGTTCCTTCCCCTTAAACATTAACCGAATTGATGTTTGCCACAGTTTATTTTTGTATTCAAAGAGCCAATATTGATCTCTAGGTCATGTTCTAGAGTGTTTCTTAGTTTTGCCTTCCTCTTTGCCCTTTGTTTCAGAGGTGTGAGCTCTCTGAAATAATTCTATCATCTGAAAGCAGTATCACAACTGAATTTCTAGAAGAAGCTAAAATATTGCTACTTTAATTTGTAATGTATTGGAAATTTATAAAATCATACTTCCTCAATGTTTTATATTTTCGTATATATAGAATTTAGGTCTTTAAATGTGTTGCCTATTTTTTTGTTGTTGTTGTTGTTCAGATATTTAGGAAGCTTTGTATTTTTGCCTCATTTCTTTATATCATGTTCTTAGTTCTTTATTTAATAACCCTGGTGAAGAAAGGTGAAATTCTTTTTAATCCTTTTTCCCCATTTCCCATCTCCATCACTTGATTTTAGTTATTTTTGTGAATTTTTAAAAATGAGACAGAGTCTCACTATGTAGCTCAGGCTGTCCCGAAACTCACTATATTCTTTCTATCTATCTATCCGTCTGTCTGTCTGTCTACCTACCTACCTATCCATTCTATCTATCTAGATATCAGGCTAGTCTCAAACTCACAAGAGATTCACCTGCCTCTGCCTTACGAGTGCTGGGATTAAAGTCATGCCCCACTATGGCTGACTGATTTTTATGCACAGTTGTATATAAATTTGTGTTATTATGTGTGCTTATATTTACTACTTTGATTTGTAAGCTGTAAGACTTATCTGTTACATTTAGATATCCCTCCAGGGTTTTCTCCTCACAGTTTGTTATTTGCCTTTAGATCGTGTTATGGCCTGCAATTTGTTCTATTTTATCTGTTTTTGTCTTAAGCCTTTACTTAAATTTATGTAACGGTCACCCAGATATCTGGCAGGAGTTTTCTTATAGCATTTCCAGAACTTTATACTGCTTCACCTGTAAAGGGCAGCTCACCAGGTTAAAATCCCTGGCTCGCCCTTTGGTGTAGTAACTTACAATACTGTATAAATGCCTTCTGCCATTTAATAGTACTGCAGAGATGTTAGACACTAACTTGGAATTTTCTCATTGTTAGTGCTTGATCTTTTTGGTTTATATGTCTAATGGGTTCTCTATTTTAATATGTAGTAACTTTACTAGGATATATTGCTGTACTAGTTGAACTCTGCTTTTCCTGTGATCTTTATAGATTTAAATATTTTTGTTGTTGAAATAGGGTCTTGTAGGCATAATGTTATTGTGCACTGTGTAAAGATTATCCTTGTGTAATTTACATGTTGATTTCTCTGTCCCCATATCCGGTTACAATCCAGACATGGCATTGTAATGCTTATTCTAAGAATCTTACCTCTCAATGTTGTGTCAACACTGCTCCCCATATATTCTCTGATTTATCAATCAGAGACTGACAGCCAATGGCTGAGCAGAGGAAAGAATAGGGCTGGACTTCTGTTGCAGCCTGGGGAATGGGGGGAGGGAGGGAGGGAAGAGAGGGGAACACACCTGGAGCAGAGACAGCCAGATCAATACTAAAATGCATCGGGGATTTTGGCTGGGAGGTAGCCAGATTAGCTCAGAGGATTAAAATAGATTAATAACTGCTCAGATATTGTATTGTAAAGCTTGATCAAATAAATCTTATAGTCTCTGTCTCATTTATTTGGGAACTAACTGGAGTAAAGGAAAAGCAATCACTTAATACAATTGCTCAAATACGTATGGTCTCACTGTGTAGACCAGACTAGCCTTGAGATCTGTCTGCCTCTGCCTCCCAAGTGCTGGCATGCACCACTGTGCCCAGCTGGATTCAAATATTTTATTTCAAATTTATATTTTTAAATGTTTATTACAGTTCATTGTTTTGGTTTTCTGCAAGCTCTCTTTGTATGTCTTCTATATTAATTATTTTCTATTTAATTATCTTTAGATTTGTAATTGTATTTGTGTGTGCATACATATGTATGTACCATAGTGTGCATATGGAGGTCAGAAAACAGCCTGAAGGAATTGGTTCTCTCCCTTCACCATGTGGGTCCTGGGATTGAGCTCAGGTGGTCAGGCTTGGTAGCAAGTGCCTTTACCCATTATGCTGTCTCTCAGTCCTTTTCCTCGAATTCTTTGGTTGCTTTTATTCGAGACAGAGTCACCTGTAGCCCAGGCTGACTTTGAACTCTGTGGAGCTGAGAGTAACCTTGAACTCCTGAACCTCTCCAGTGCTGACTGCTCTCGGGTCCTCTGCCAGGTCCTTTTTCATTCCTTATAATGGAATTGCCTGGATTTTCTGCAGGTGCTGTTACAGAAGGCAATGAGGCACGCAGAGTTCTAGATCGCTTCCTTGGGCTGTACACACAGCACCAGGACGTGTCTGTCTGTATTGCCAAAACGCTTGCTTCTTCCAAGTCAGATGGAATCTGGGAGGCATTTTATGGCCTGGACTTCATGCTCCTTCCCTTGCAGCTGTGGCTGGACTGACACAGTCCCTGCAGAAGAGAGTCAACCCCCTGCCTCAGGAAGTGCATTGCCTTTGTGATTGATTGTCTGTCTGTCTGTCTTTTTCTCTGTCTGTCTCTGTCTCTCTCTCTGTGTATGTGTGTATACATACAGCTTATTTTTATTTTATGCACACTGGTGTTTTGTCTACATGTACTGCCTGTGCGAGGGTGTCAGAAACCCTAGAAGTAGAGTTACAGACAGGTGTTAGCTTTTTTTGTTTGTTTTGTTTTGTTTTGTTTTTGTTTGAGACAGGGTTTCTTTGTGTAGCCCTGGCTGTCCTGAAACTCTGTTTGAGGCTGGCCTCGAACTTAGAGATCCACATGCCTCTGGCTCCCAAGTGCTGGGATTAAAGGCATGTGCCACCCCCTCCTGGCTCAGTACATGGGTTTCAAAAGTTCTTTGTAGTTTGTAAACTAATGGCCATATTTAGAACTTGATATGCTTATTTGACCTTGGCACTACTTAAAATATAATTAGTTGTCAAAATTTTAAATAGAGATATATTTCATAAAACAGTTAGCTACTCTTGCAAAATTAGAAATTGAGCAAAACTCTTGGCTGGAGCTATGTAACCTATCTCCTTTAGATGAGACAGGGCCTATATCACTTCTTTCTTTTAACCTAAGCCTAATTAGTCATGTGCATCAACAGCATGGAGCCTGAGACTTGGAAAGATATTCTTAATTTAAAAAAAATCCAAACTATAGTTACTAGTCTGCTTCTGTTGGAGAGATAATGGTTGATTTATATTTATATGCCATAATATAATACTATAGTATCAATATCTAAAACTGTCATTTACAGTGGACAGTTTGTCAGTGAGCTCACCTACTCATTTCATGGAGGAGAGGCATTCATTGAAGACCAGTAGCAAGCCTTGTGATGAGTTTTCAAGCCATGTGTATATCACCAATCTGTTGAGGCTTTCCTGCTAGTCCTGCACACATTAGTTAGCAAGACGTATTATTTCTTTTCTTTTCTTTTCTCTACACTATATATATGCAGTGTCCACGGAGGCCAGAATAGGGTTGGATTGGAACTGAGGCTACAGACGGTTGTGAGCCACATATGGGTGCTGTGAATTGAATCTGGGTGGTCTGGAACAGCAGCCAGTGCTCTTCAGTGCTGAGCCGTCTCTCCAGCCCATCTTATTTATTTTTATAAATATAGTTGGGTGACATGTAAAACATTAAAACTTAGTAATTTCTCTTTGCTGTTTCTTTTTATTTTAATTTTATATAAAAATTATCCTTTGACCAATTTTATACACACACACAATGTATTTGATCCTTTTTATCCCCATTACCTGCTTTTATTCCTTGCGAATCGCATCTTCCTCCCACAAGTCTCCTTTTTACTTTCATCTTTTTTTAAGACCTGTTGAATTTTATGAATATTGCTTGTATGAGCATAGGTGTGGGTTTATTAACTGAAGCATTGGCAACTTACCAGTGGCTATCCCCTCCCAGCAGCCATTGGCTGCAGTTAACTCAGCTAAGAAGAGGGCCTCCGAACCACTCTGCTATGCAAGATAGGGTGCTGCCGGGCTTGGTCTGGTGCTGCTGGGCTTGGTCTGGTGCTGCCGGGCTTGGTCCGGTGCTGCCGGGCTTGGTCTGGTGCAGGTAACCACAGCTGCTGTGAGCTCGGGGTGCACTAGCCATGCCATGTGCGGAAGACACTCTGCAGTCTGTAGCACTCTTCCTCACTCCAGGCTCTTACATTCTCTCTGTCCGTTTTCCTATGATGTTTCCTGAGAGGGAGGATTGATATAGATTACCCACTTAGGGCTGAGCACTCACATTTAGTCTCTGTGTTAACTGCAGAAAGAAGCTTCTCTGACAAAGGTTGAAAGTAGCACAGATTTATGGGTATAAACATAAATATTTAGAAGGCAGTTTGACAACATTTAGCAAAATAATAATAGATTCCAGTCCAAGGCTTATGATCTTCCAAGCCATTGGATTTTAGCTAGGTTCACAGTACCAGGCATGGATTTCTTCTTTGGAATAGGCTTCAAATCTAAGAAGACAGTAGTTGTTTGCCCTCATGTCACGATCACACCTGTGGGCACATCTTGCCTGCTAGGTAGATACTGCACACACAGGCTCAGCACTGGGAAAGACCACTGATAAACCTTTTCCCAGGTAGTCTGCATGGCACTTGGTGGTGTGAAAACTCGCCAGTAGGAAAAAAGGTTTCAGTTCAATTCCAGCTCAACTTGATTTCTCTGTGTTCTGCAACCAAAGTGAATTGTGTCATCAGTAGTATGGACTTAGCATCTCTAGTTATAGTGGACATTGCAACAACCTATGTCATTGGGGGGTGCTCCATGCCTGGTTCCTCTCTGGTACATTGGGG
>CM052711.1:3236913-3256444 GCA_028551405.1 Uromys caudimaculatus | reverse complement strand
GCCTGGTTCTGGGTTTTTGTTTAATAACCATTGGATTGTGGAAGCAGCATTATTTACCCATGCAGAGTACCTCTGTTCAAACTCCTTTTTAAGAAATTAAATTTTTAAAATAAGCTTATAAAGTAGTGACTTTTCATACAACTTTTAAAATACATTGTCTGTCTGTCCGTCCTTCCTTCCTTCCTTCCTTCCTTCCTTCCTTCCTTCCTTCCTTCCTTCCTTCCTTCCTTCCTTCCCACATACAGATGTTCACACATGTGCAAACATATATACACCAGATACACATGCAAAAAAACCCCACACCCTATGTAATAGCATGCTGTTAATTAGAAGTTTGCTAATGTAAGTAGAAGCTTGCATCACTTGATAGTTTAGGGACAAAATATTTATAACTTAAATATGTGGAGATGTTTCTAACAGGGCAGTATATTCAGGAGGTGAAAGCAGGAAGAGCATGATTTGAGGCAAGACTGGACTACATAGAGAGACCCTCCCACAATACAAGGTGTGGTGTTAAACTTGTATAAATATTGTAAATTGGAGTATAACTCACATGCCCTAAAATTCACCATTTTGAAGTGGTCTGGTTGTTTTAGTAAGAATGGCCCCCATGGGCTCCTGTATTTGAATGTTAGGTTCCCAGTTGGTGGACAGTTAGGAAGGATGAGAAGGTGTGGCCTTGTTGGAAGAGGTTTCAAAAGACACACCAGGCCCAGGCTCACTCTCACTCCTCTCTGCTTCTATCTTGTGAGCTCTCATCCACTACAACTGCACCATTCCTGCCTGCCTACTACCATGCCTCCTGCCATAATGATCATGGACTCACCCTCTGAAATTGTGAGCAAGCCCCAATTAAATGCTTTCTTTTATAAGTTGCCTTGGCCATGTGTCTCTTCACAGCAATAGAACAGTAACTGAGCAAGTGATGTCAGTGTAACCACACGGTTATTTCATCACCACTGTCTAACTCCAGAACATTTCATCACTGAAAGAAAAATTCCAAGCCTATTAGCTCTGGCTCATCATTCCTGCCTCCTCTGAGCTGGCAGCCACTAATCTATTTTGTGTCTCTATGGATTTTTCTATTTGGAACACTTTATGTAAATGTATCATGTGACATGTGATCTTTTGCATATAGCTGCTTATAAATACTTTCTATAGTGTTCCATGTTCATCTATATGATAACATGTGCCAGTCATGGACCACACTCTGTTTATATATTTACCAGGTGATAAATGTTTGGCTTGTTTCTATGGTTTGGTTATTCTGAATACTGCTGCTATGAGCATTCATATGTAAGTTTTGTTCTGACATATGCTTTCAATTCTCTTGGACATAGGAGTCAAATTTCTGGATCACATGGTAATTCTATGTTTAAATTTTTTTTTGGTTTAATCTTTTTTTTGAGTTTTGATCAGTTTATTTAATTCTTTGATAAGAATTATTCTCAAGGAACAAATTTTAAATAACTGGATCAGCATGTCAAAAGATCTTACATCATACAAAGTGCAGATCTGAGGACAATAAAACAGTAAGAAAATGGGCATGGATGCGCCTCAGTGGCAGAGTGTGTGGCACACTGAATATTCATGGGGTTCTGCTTCAATCCTAATACTTGAAAAACAAACTATAATGTAACGGGGCACAGAACTCGAGCATGTACTCATTCTGCCTTTCACATCTGGCTTCATCACGGAATTCACTGAGAGCGAGCAGATCAAAATGGGAGTGCATTCTTCTGCCTGAGATCCCTTCTGAGTCACTGTAAATAAAAACAGAGGCCATCTTTGTCAGGTGCTCAAGTCCCGGCCAGAGTAGCCATGGTGGGCTAAAGACGCTGCCCCGTGTACAGACATGGGGGAAGAGCAAGTCAGGAACCAGGGAGCTGTGGAGGCCCTGGGAGGGAGGGCTCTGGAGCAGAGCATAGGAAGTGGAGGAGACAGCCACCTATAGGACCAGAGCGCACTGCTCTCCCCCAGATCAAGTACCCAACCCCCAAGGTCTGCTGTTTTGCATCCAGGACAAGCTTGATAGTTCTTAGGTAACTCTAAACAAACCATAAATAACAGAGCATCTCTGAACTTGTCAGAGCCAGTAACTGTAAGCCAGTTGTAATTGGATCTTTTATTTTCCAGTCAGCCAATAGTTTTGGACTTAGGGCTTTCTTCCCTTCTTACGCAGTGACTGTCCTTCTCCAGAGAAAGCAACGAATCTGCCGCCAGCTTCATCCTCTTCAACCTTTTGGACCAATGGTCGTGAATTTCTGATGAAAGTGATCTTACCAAGCTTAAATTCGTAATTAGGAATTCCTCTTTTGATGTCTCCAGGCTTGATTGGGGAGGGACTGGACTCAACCCCTTTTTCCTTTCTATCCAGTCTATTCCCAGAACCAGAGAAGGCAAGGAAGCCCACCTCTCCAGCATAGCCACTGTGGTCAGCTTCTCCCTCTATTGACTCCTCATGTTGCACTGGTCTTTCTGGTTCTTTGTAGCCCAAGGGAGTGTCAAAATCCACATTCATGTCACATTCAATAATGGATACAGCCTTGTCAGGTTTGGTCTCCATCACCCACAGTTCATAGATCTTCTCATTGTAGTTGATAGCAATCACATCTCCAGTTGTCAGACAGGCGAAGTTTCTCAATGCATTTTCTAATACTGCTTTAGGGTTGGTGATATCCAAGAAGTCTGGGCTCTGAGGCTGGAACTTAGAGTAGGTAGCCACTTGAAGGTTGACACTTTCCACCTGAACCAGGCCCCCTTCTTCCAACAGCAAATTCTGCATCATCCAGTGTGTGTGTGGGGGGTAACAGATGCCTTCATCAGCAACAAATTCCAGTACACCACAGTGTGTCATTTGGTCTGAATTCTTATGGTCAGTTTGAACAGCATAGGAGAGGTTGAGCCGGCTGAGTTGATCGAGGGCTGAGGGTGGCATAATTATCTTCCCTCCTTTCTCCACATCTGACCTGTCATTAGGCCCTGCTAGCATGAACACGGAGAAGCAGCGGTACTGCATGGAGAAGCGGTTCTGGAAGACCCGGGGAATCGGGTGGTCAAACATGTTGAAAGAAAACATGTCTGACAGCATTTGGTGAGGCCGCTTCTTTTCCTGAACCTTACAATAGAAACCCAGAGCTCCCTCCTTTTGGTTTAATCTTTATTTATTATATATGTACACTGTTGCTGTCTTCAGACACACCAGAAGAGGGCATCAGATCTCATTACAGATGGTTGTGAGCCACCATGTGGTTGCTGGGAATTGAACTCAGGACCTCTGGAAGAACAGTTGCTGAGCCATCTGTCCAGCCCTATGTTTAACTTTTAAGAAGCTGCTAAACTGTTTTTCATAGCAGCTCTACTGACTTACATTTTCATCAGAAATGGAGGAAAGTTTCAGTTTCTTTCTTCCTTGTTCATGCTTATTTTCTGGAGTTTTAATTCTCACCATTCAGGTGGATATGAAGTAGTGTCTCCCTGTGGTTTAGAATTGCATTTCTTATTGACTAATGCTATTTCATATACTGGTGGCCATTTTCGATTTTTCTCTGGAGAACTCTCCCTTCTTATCTTCTGCCCATTTTAAATAGATTGCTTACCTTTTAAAGGTGAGGTTGTGCTATAATTTGGATGTTGTTTCTCTCTCCAAAGATTTGTGTTTTGGGAGTTTGGGCCCCAGAGTTAGTGTTGGAGACAATGTGGCCTTTAAGAGGTGATGTTAAGTGGGAGCCCCAGAGTTCATAGGTTAATTCTGGACAAGTCCTCCAAAGAGGTTGATAGTTGTTGTGAGACTGATCCTGCGTCTCTCTTACATCCTCTTTGCCGTAGTGATTGCTCGTTCCTGCTGCTGCAATCTGCTGTTAGCTAGCGCAGGGAAGGTGGAGCAGTTTGCTCGTCCCTGCCATTTGGATCTTCAGCCTCCAAAATGGTGAATATTTTCTTTATAAAGTTAGCCTACCTCTAGCATTTTGTTCTATTAATGCAAAACTGACTAATAGAAGTTTTTATAAGAGTTTTGGGGCCACGGGCATGGTGGGACATGCCTTAATCCCAGCACATGGGAGGCAGAGGCAGACAGATCTCTATGAGCCAGTCTGGTCTACATAGCAAGTTCCGGGCTAGAGCTACACAATGACACCCTGTTTTAAAACAAAACATTATAAATCTATTTTTTCATTGGTTTATTATATTTTTAGTATTATGACCCAATCTAAGGTCATGAAAACTTACACTTCTTTTTCTGTAAAGAATTTAGTTTTTACATTTAGTTTTGTGAACCACTTTGAGTTAATTTTTCTATATTCAGTATAAGGGAACAGCCCTTTTTCTTACAATCTATCTTGATTATGTATGTGTGGTGTGCATCGTGTGTGTGTGTGTGTGTGTGTGTGTGTGTGTGTGTGTAAGTGTGTGGGGGTATTTGTGTGTGGGGGGAGTGTGTATGGGGGTTAGAGGTTGATGTCAGGTGTCTTTTTGGTTATTTTCTACTTTACTTACTGAGGCAGAGTCACCCGTTGAACCTGGAACTCAATGATTTGAGAGTCTAGCTAACCAGCTTGTCCCAACGATTCCCTGGTCTCTACCTCCCAAGAGTGCTGAGATTATATGTGGACCACCATACCTACCTAGTTCTTATGTGTGTACTGGGTACCTGAACTCCTGTCTTCATGCTTGCGTGCAATTCCCCAACCCTCATTATTTATCTACTTGTCCTCTCATTTTCTGAAAAGACTGTTCTTTTCCTAGAGTGAATGAACTTGGTGTCCTATGAAAAATCAATTGACCATAGAGGTATGGATTTATTTTTGGATTCTCAGTTCTGTTCTGTGGTTCTGCGCTTAATATATGCCACTTTGCTCTGATTGCTGTGGCTGTGTAGTTAAGTTTGGAATGTTAAATAGGCTTTGTTGTTTGCTTTCTGTTGTTATTGGTTTGGTTTGGTTTTTGAAATAGGGTCTTACTATTGTGGGCTATTCACCAGAGAAGACTACTTGGACATGGGTTTGAGCCAATAGGAGGAAGTCTGTAATTAGCCTTTCTCAGGATGAGCTTTTAAGCACAAAACAAACAAACAAACAAACAAAAACATGTTCTGGGTTTAAATAGTTTAGTTAAGAACAGTTAGCCCAAAGTGGAACTTCAGAAGCCAAAAAGCAAGGGACTTTCCTAGAACCATGGGATTTGATGGAGTAGGTCTTTGTTTTCATTTTTGGTAAATGGCGCTGTCCACCTGCTGAGTTTTACAGCCTGAATGACTCTTCCATCATGGAGTTGGTTGTGTTAAGGCCCTGTAACATTACTATATAACTTTCTGTCCTGGAACTCACTATATAGATCAAGGCTGACCTTGAACTCACAGAGATCCACCTGCATCTGCCTCTTAAGTGCTAGGATGAAAGGTATGTACCGCCCATGTGGTTTTTTGGTTGGTTTGGGTTTGGTTTTTTGGGACAGGGTCTCACTATGTAACTCTGGCAGTCCTGGAAATATTTTAATTCTGTAATATGATCCTTCTGGGTAATACAAACTTATTATTCCAGCACTCAGAAGGCTGAGACTGGGCTATATAATGTGACCCTGTCAAAAATAAAAGCAAAAAGAAAGAAAAAAGCTTTTTTTCTTATGTATTAACTGTTTAGAAATCTTAATTTTAAAAATGTTTGCTGAGGCTGGGCAGTGGTGGCACATGCCTTTAATCCCAGTGCTTGGGAGGCAGAGGCAGGTGGATTTCTGAGTTTGAGGCCAGCCTGGTCTACAGAGTGAGTTCCAGGACAGCCAGGGCTACACAGAGAAACCCTGTCTCGAAAAACCAAAAACCAAAACAAAACAAAACAAAAATGTTTGCTGAGGCCAGGCATTAGTGGTACATGACTTTAATCCCAGTACTTGGGAGACAGGCAGGTGATCTCTGCAAGTTTAAGACCAGCCTGTTCTACAGAGAGTTCAGGACAGCCGGGGATCCAGGGATATACAGAGAAACCCTATCTTGAACCCCCCCCCCCCCACACACACACCATTTGCTGAGTTATAATAGTGGGTTTTGGAATTACTATACATAAATGGGTTAAATGACCCCTTCCTGTCTCCACTGGGAAGGTGTTTACTAGTTATGTGTTTGACTAAGAACTATCTTGAGATGTTGCTGTTACTCTCATCAAACAGAACATAAGTTGAAAAAATGTCTAGCATTATAATCCATTACATGTTTATTGACTGTCTACTACCAGTTAGCAAAGATGCTGACTAGTAAAATCCTGAAAAGTGTGATTAAATTTAACTTATTATTGTGTATTTGTGTGCGTGTGAGATGGGGGGGGGGCAAATGTGTGGAAATCAGAGGGCTTTTTTTAAAAGGACAAGCAAGCAAAGTTTATTAGGAAATAAAGAAATAGCTCCCTAAAGGCAATTTGGAATGCAAAAGGGAGTTGCCCTCAGAGGACAACTGTGGAATTAGCTCTCTCCTTTCATTTCTTCATAGGTTCCAGGGATTTGACCGCAAGTGGTCAGGATCATGTGGCAAACACTTTTACCCACTGAAGCAGCTTTCCGGCCTGGATTAGATTAATTAATTTACTAAAAAGATTTTTGAAGGCTGTGGTGGTTGAATAGGAATGGGCCCTGTACACTCATGTGTTTGAATGCTTGGCCATAGGGAGTGGCACTATTAAGACTTGTGGCCTTCATTGAGAAATTCTATCACTGTGGGAGCGGGCTTTGAGGTCTCATTCTCCACCTAGGCCCAGTGTGGCATTCACTCCTGCTGCCTGCAGATTGTGTTGTAGAACTCTCAGCTCCCTGTCTGCCTGCATGCCACCATGCTTCCCGACAGGATGATAATTGACTAACTCTCTGAACTGCAAGCCAGCCCCAAATAAATGCTTTACTTGCCCTGGTGTATCTCACAGCAATAAAACTCTGACTAAGACAACAGGACAGGTTTTTGAGAATCAATTAGGGCAAATTCTGTGTTCAAGAAATTTCCTGATTTTTTTTTTTTTTTTTTTTTGAGAGGGAGCATAAAGTTCAGCAGATAAGAGAGATGGGGAGGATCTGGCCTTTTGTTTTGTTTAGTTTTTTAAGAGAGAAAACAAAGTTGAGTGGGTGGGGAGAGGTGGGGAATATGGGGAGGAACTAGGAGGGGAGAAAACATGATCAAAACACATTGAATGAAAAAAGTTTTTAATAAAAAATATAAACGAAGTTTTCGGAAAAGCAAGGGTCAGTGTACACATATCAAGCCACTGCATGGCTCCGTCTTTGAAAGTTGATGGCTCAGTGGTTTAGAATACTTTTTGATTTCTACAAAAGAATGCACAGCTCACAGATGTCCATAACTCCAATCAGTAACTCTGGGGCTCTGACCTCTTCAGGCACCAAACACTCACATAACACACAGACATGTGTGGTACGCATGTGACAAAGTACTCAGGTAAACACTTAAAATAAATCCTAAAAAATAAAGAGAAATCTAATGAGTTTCTTGCAGAGAACAGGGTTAACTGGAAATACATTTATTTGGCAAAATGAGGTTCATATTTATGAATACAGAACCAAGATGTCATTTGGAATGTGTATCACAGGCTATAAGGGTGGGTAGAATTTGTGTGGAGTAAGTAAGAATAAGTAGATGCTAGCCCCTTGACACAGGAGAAAGGGTGTGCGTACAGGCAGGAAGGGTTTGTGTGTTTGAGTAAGGGTCCGCCAGGCCAGTTGCACCATGAAGGAGGGAGTGGAGAGGGAGCAGGGGGCGGGAAGCCGGCCTTGAAGTGCCTGGGAGGATTTGGAAATATCTCTAAATGGATTTTAAGGGAATGATGAAATCGGATTCTTACTTGTAATTCTATGCTCTGCTTGCTTTGTGGGAATGGATTAGAGAAATGAGAGAATGTGTGGGAGGGTACGGGGCGCTCCCAGGCTCTTCATAGCCAGGGAAGTGGAGTTGGAAACTAGTGCGCTGGGAGTTTTACAGAAGGGAAACTGTCAGAACACAAAGACATGGAGGTCAGGTAGCAGGATAGGTGACAGGGAAGCCCAGAGAAGGCGGATTTGAGAGGAAGATTTAGAAACGTAATCAGAGCATAGCTGGAGCACCTTAAGGGAACAGTGGTGTGGGTGTGGGTGTGCATCCTGGAACTCAAGGAAATCTGAGCCAAAGACTGAAGTTGGGGAATTATCAGTGGTGTTACAGAGTTGTGGAGCTGGGTCAAATCCCCTAGGCCAGTGGTCCTCAACCCTCCTAGTGCTGCGACCATTTAATACAGTTGCACAGCAGTGACACTCAACCATAAAATTATTTTCATTGCAACCTCGTAACTGTAATTTTGCCACTGTTATGAATTATAATGTAAATATCCATATTTTCTGGTGGTCCAAGGTGACCTCCATGAAACTGTTGGTTGTTTGACATCCTCCCCTGCAAGGAGTTGCTACCCACACACAGGTTGAGAACTGCTGACCTAGGGACACTGAGACCTAAGGGAGGAAGAGTCTGGGAACAGACCTCAGGATGTGTAGGTGCCTAGAGACTGGGGAGATTGTGAGTACAAACTAGGGGAAGAGCTAGCAGAGCAGCAGCAGAAGGAATGCCTGCCTTGAGTCCAGGGCCCTAGTCAGCAGTGCAGTGTGGGGATGGGGTGAGAGAGATGCTGAATGCTTCTGTGGAGTTTCTGTTTGTAGATGGGCCCTACCATCTTCTATTGCATTTGGCAGGAACAGTCTCCTTCAGGTGGTAGGATTGGAAAGTGCATTGGACTGTGTTAGAGATGAGTGAGGGTGGAAGGGAAAATGGAAACAGGAGTTTGGCTGTGAAGCAGTAGGTGGTGACAGCTGTAGAAATGGGTATTCAGGGACAAGAGAAGGCTCCTTTGTCTTCCTTCCTCCTTTCTTTGTTCCGTTTTAAAGCAGAAAATTCTATATTCCAACCCACCTTGGGCTATACCTGATAGAACAAGGGCCATTTACTTAATACAGCTATGTGCTAAGACACTATCCTTGATGAAGGCTGACAGAGAATACCTGTCCATGCTCAGTGCATGGGAAGCATGTAGTGGTGGGCCTTGGTGGCAGAACAGAGCTGTGTGGAGCTTTGTGATGTGGTCCTGCTTCAGACTGCAAAGTGGTAAAGCCCCTCTCCCGAGGCATGCTGCATCTCTTCAGATACAGTCCTCCAGTACCCAATGTGTTCTCTCATTTGAAAATGTCTACTTGCCTCTGACCACACCGCACACTTCCCCGACCCCGTTTCCACTGTCACCTGCTTTCCGAACCTCTGTAACTGAGCTTCCTAACCATTGGGCTGAGTCTGCAGTACACAGAGGGTCAGGATTCTGTGCCTACATCATCTGCACACAAAAGTAATGGCCTTGTAAATGTGTGCTAGTATTTCCTCAGTATTTGTAGCTCCTTTCTAATTCCTAAGAAACTGTTTAGGACTGGAGAGATGGCTTACAGTTAAAAGCACTATCTGCTCTTCCAGAGGACGAGGGTGCAATCCCAGTACCCACATAGCTGTTTATAACTGTCTTTAACTCAGTCCCAGGATAACTAAAATCCTGTTCTGATCTCCTAGGGCATTAGGCACACATGAGGTACATAGACAGGCAAAACACCCAAACACATAAAAAAGAAATAACAAAAAAAATTCAAAGCATTATAGACTGAAGTTGGTGTGTGTGTGTGTGTGTGTGTGTGTGTGTGTGTGTGTGTGTGTGTGTGTTTCTTTCTTTTCTGTACTGATGGTCTAACCAGGGCATTCAGAGCTTGTCCTCTACCAGCTCTAACCTTGTTATGTGTATTTTCATTTAGTGAGAGAAGAACTACTATTTACAGGTTTGTGTATATGTATGTCTATGTGGTATAAATACATGAGTATGTTTCTGTGCTTATATGTGTTCATGAGCTTATATGTGTTTATATGTGTGCAGGTGCCCATGTAGCTGTGGATGTGAAGGTGGAGAACAGAGGCCAAGCCTGGTTATTCTCCTTCATTCTCCTTACCCTTATTTTTGAGACAGGATCTCCCACTGAACTTGGAGTTTATCAGTTCAACTAGAATGGATAGCCAGTGAGCCACCCACAGGTTTGCCTGCCTCTGCTGCCCAACAGCTGAGATTAGATGTGCAGGTTTGCTGTTATTGGGTGCTGGAATCTAACTCAGGTCGTCATGCTTCTTCAGGGAGGTACTTTACCAACTGCCATGTCCTCAACTGCCATGTCCTCAGACCCACATTATTTTTGGCATTAGACTGAATGTTCATTGTAGAATCTCTTGTAAGCATCAGCTGTCAATAAAAAAAAAAACCAATGGCCAGTGAGCTCAGGCAGGAAATAGGAGGTGGGACACTGGCAGGAAGAAAGAAGACTCAGGGAAATAGAGAAAAAAAGAAGATGCTGAGGAAGGTGACGGAAGAGGCAAGCTGGGACTGAAGGAGAGACAACCAACCATGTAGAGTAGTTTGTATGGGTTAAATAAGTTACGAGCTAGTCAGGGAATGAGCCAAAGCTTACGGCCCAGGCCTTTAATAATAAATAATTACTTTCAGAGTCATCATTCCAGGAGCAGGGTCTGGAAGGAAAAATGGACTGATGATTGATTGATTGATTGATTGATTGCCTGGTTAGGTGAGGAATAGTTCCTCTGTGCTATCTACATGTTCTGCCTCTTACCCCTCACTTTCCACTGATGTTGCTTTTGTCTCTTTAAAACTAGTCTGTTGCTTAAGGGACAAAAATTTGTGCTTCTTCCTTCTACCTGAAAGGCAAGGTTGGGAGACAGTGGCCCTTGGGCTAAATTCAGCTCACTTCCTGTTTTGTAAGTCCCGTCCATCTAAGCATATTTTACAGCTGAACATCTGTAATCAATCAATAATACAAAAACACTTTAAAGTATAATTAAATATAATATTTTTACATAACAAAGAATTCCATTCTTCTCATTAGTGAAATTATATCACAAAGAGTTGGGTTCAGGTATGTTTATATTTTGAGTTTTGTCAATAATTCTGCAGGAATATTTTTTTAAATGTTAAGTAAGTACCCATGCAGTATCTTCAGGCTTGCCAGCTCTGCACTGTTAGTGGGAGTTCACAGACTTACCCTGTGTATTAGTCAGGGTTCTCTAGAGTCACAGAACTTATAGGCAGTCTCTATATAGTAAGGGAATTTGTCTTACAGTCTGTAGTCAAACTCCCCAACAGTGATCAGCAGTAGCCGTGAATGAAAACCCGAGGATCTAGCAGTCGCTTAGTCCCACAAGGCTCGCAGGCCAAGAAGATCGAATCTTCCTGCTTCCAGTGTCCTTATGTAGATCTCCAGCAGCGGGTGTGGCCCAGATTAGAGGTGTGTGCACCACCACACCTGAAACTTGTGTCTTCCAGACGCAAGATCCAGATCACAGGTGAGCCTTCTAATTCTGGATTGTAATTCACTCTAGATATAGTCAAGTTGACAATCAGAAATAGCCACTACACCTGTCTTAGTTACTTTTCCATTGCTGTCACAAAACACCGTGACCAAGGCAACTTATAAAAGAAAGTGTTTGTGGGCTTATGGTTTCAGAGGCTTAGAGTCTCTAGCAGAGGAAAGGCATGGCAGCAGAAACAGCTGAGAGCTCACATCCTGTTTCACTAATCCTGTTAGTTTCTTGTGACTGCTCTAATATATTTCTGCACAACTATGAAACAGCAATCATTTATTCTCTTATAGTTGTGGAGACTAGAAGTTCAAATAAAGGTGTCAGCATAGCCAGACACTGCAAATGCTCCTCCACCATGCACCCCAGATGTCTTGTCTCTCCTAATTCCTGGCTGTAGCCTATGCTCAGCCTCTTCCTCCGGGGTTACATTGCCATCTCCTCTTTTGTATTTTTTCATCTTTTTTTTTTTTTTAAATACATGTATGTGTAAGCTTAGATATTGTGGGGGCATGTGTGATATGTGTGTGCATGCATGTGTGCTTTTCTCTGTGTGTGTGTTTCCTTAGGCCCTCTCTACTGGTTTGTTTGTTTTTTTTAACATCAATCTCTTATTGGCCTATAGTTCATCGTTTAGACACGCTGACTAACGAGCCCCAGTAATCCTCTTTTCCCCACTCCCTGGCACACATCAGCACACCTGGCATCTTTATGTGGGTTCTGGGGCTCAACTCAAGGTCATGCTTGTGAGGAAGTACTTTACTGACTAGGATTCTCCCTAGACCCTTCTCTTCCTTCCTTCCTTCTCTTTTCTTAATGGTTTGGTTTGGTTTTTAAGACAGGGTCTCTACATAGCCTAGCTGGCCTCGAATTCACAGAGATCCACCTGCTTCTGGCTGCCAAGTTCTAGGACTAAAGGTGTGCTCCACCACACCCTGTTTCCTAAGGTCTACTTGAGTAATCCAGAAGAAGCCCTTTAAGATCCTTGACTTAAATCACATTTTAAAACATATAAGGTAGCATCCACACATTCTAGGAATTTAACCTGCACAAGAGGAAGAGGAGTAATTTCCTACAGAATCTGTTCATATACTTACGGTTTTACAGTTTCATAGTGCAACCAGTCTTTGAGGCCCTCATGCATATCCCCCAGACTCTAGATTTGTTCAGTGGTGTGCCTGTGCTAAGTGGTCTTTTTAGTCTTGCTCATACATTCTTTATCTTCTTAGAAGTAGTCTTGAAATGACACTTTTTTCTTGTGACCATAGATTCAAGATAGAGTTTATTCTATAGTTAGGAAGTATTAGTCTTTTGTTAAGACTTACTGTTGAGGGAGAAAGCTTTTCTTCCATTCTGCAGTTAGGTGAATAACTTAAATGATAAATGATTTGTAATACTTCCAGTGAGAGAAAAAACGTACTGTGATTGAGTACTTAGTGTACCCAGCCTTTTAGGCAGTGCTTATGTTAGTGAGAACAACTCTGAAAAGAAGTCACATCAGCCCTTTATATGTATACTGGGCAATGGGGAGGTTAAACCACACACTCGGTGAAGGTCAGTAGAGTTCAAAGGGTTGGTGCTACTGGGGAGGCTAAACCACACACTCAGTGAAGGTCAGCAGAGTTCAAAGGGTCGGTGCTATTTTTTTTTTTTTTTTTTTGAATGAAGCCCATTATGTCATAAAGACTCAGCACACTTCAGATTTTATTAAATAGTTAGTAATGTAATTACATGAGCAATCTTTGCTTGGTTTGAGGGATCATAGACTTGAGTTTCAGTCAGATTTGTGATGCTTATTGATGCTATTACCTTATATATAGAAGTATTGTGTCTGATCCTTAGGTGTAAATACAGTTAATATGTGATTTGTATGTCTTTTAGGTCTGTTTTAGACCTTGAGGGAATATGGGTGAAAGTCATTCCAAAAAGGGAAAATTTGCTAATATGTTTTAGAACACCGTTAATTTTTCATTTGGTTCTGGCCTGGAACTTGGTGTGTAGACTAGGCTGCCTTTGAACTCACAGAGATCCATTGCCTCTGCCTTCCCAAGTACTGGATTTAAAGGCCTGCACTTTGCTCTTTATTCAGTCATATTCTTACTAAGTTCTTTTCCTTTCCTGTGTTTCAGTTTGTGGGAATGTGACCAAAGCCTCCAGCTAGAAATGACACTAACTCCAACTATGAGTTTCTTTGTGTAGGGTCTCCTGAGTATTTAGCTGGTGTACTGTACACATTGTGCTTTCTGCTCTTTAATTTTAATGGGCCTCCCTAAATTGTCTAATTCAGAAGTTCTACTCTGCCCTATACCCACCCCTCCTGGGTTGGTTTGTTTGCTTTCTGTTGGCTTTCTATAATTATAAGCTCATGTTGAGAATGTTCATCTCTAATAAGGCTACGCCTGGGCCTCCTTGGGCTTACCTTGGCTGTTCTTCCTTTTCCTCTGCGGTAGTGCAGGACACCCCTCCTATCAGAGCCTCTTCCTTTGTCTGGATTCCATTCCTTCCTGTTTGCTTAGGAGCCTTTCTTTGTCATTAATCTCTTCTTTAACTTTCATAAATTCTATTTATGAAATTAAATTTCTAGTAATTATTATGGGTTGCTCAATGATGGAAATGTCTTTTGAGAAGTTTGATATGCAACAAACTTTTGAGAAGTTAGGTGATACACAAAGCTGTATCACCTGAGCCAGTGGTTTTCCCCACCCTCCTCCTGCTGGGACCTGTTATTACAGTTCTCATGTTTGGTGCTTCCCCCCAACCATAAAATTTTTTTGTTGCTACTTCATAACTAATTTTGTTACTCTTATGAATAGTACTGTAAATATTTTTGGAGATAAATGTTTGTCAGAAGAGTCATGACCCATAGGTTGAGACCTGCTGATTGTTTAGGTCATGTGTGTGTGTGTGTGTGTGTGTGTGTGCGCGTGCGCGCGCGTGTGTATAACTTCCATCGTATATATAAATCATAATTGGCTAAACCTCATTATACAAAATATAACTATACTCTTTTTTAAAACTTTGTGTATGTACAAGTGCCTGTACAAACCAGAAGAAGATGTCAGATCCCCTGAACCTGGAGCTTTAAATGGTTTTGAACTACATGATGCAGGAGCTGGGAATTAAACCTAAGTTCTCTGCAAGAGCAGCAAGTGCTCTTAACCACTGAACCATCTCTCTAGCCCCATAATTTACTCTTTAAGAATTGGAGGGAGTTTAGGAAACCTGACCTGAGTTACAGTCGAGATAGAAGCACCTCAGCATTTGTAGTCCTCCTGTACTCTGAGTCCACATAACCAGGAATACAGCCAGGGGCAGCACTGGGAGCTAGAAAACCCCTTCAAAACAGAGCCAGGACTTAAATCTAGAGAATCCTGGTAGCTGGAGTCAGCCAGAAGGAGGAACAAGTTGAGACCTTCTGTGCACATCCACACCATTCTGCCCCATACCACACCCTGTCTTGTGTCCTACAAGGCCCCCTGCTGCTAGCCACAAAGCTGCCAGTCTAAGCCCATTCCTGTGAGTCCCTCAAGAGTCCTCTACCAGCTGTGAGCACAATTGCTGACTCTGCCACTCAGTTCGTCGCTCCTCAGGGCCACTGCAACCTATCCTCTTGCTGTCCTCTTGTTCCCCTGGCTGTACTGAAATCACCAAAATACTGGAGGCCTTCCAGAGACTCTGGGTCACTGTTTCAACACCCGGGTTCCAAGACAGATGGCATAGGATGGAAAAGACATGGCAGATGACAAATCAGGCTGTTTCTGAATCTATAGCCTGGGACTCCCATAGACTGGAAAGGTTTACACCCCACAGGGGTCCAACTCAGTGGTTTCTGCCTCTTGTCTAAGCAGATCCTTCAGTCAACTGGAGATAGTAATTCCAATTCTCAACCCCCCCTCCCCCCGAGGTTACCTGTACCCCAGCCAGGCTGGCCATTTACTCACTGTGTAGCAGAGGATGGTCCTGATCCTCCTGCATCCACCTCCCAAGGGCTGACTACAGATCTAGACCACAACTATTTTCTCTGATCCTGGTTCTTACTCTGTCCCCAGGCTGTACTGGAACCTATAAGAGTCTGTTCTGTCTCAGCCCACCTGGTACTGAGGTACCTGACTTGCACTGCTAACTCTGTGACATTTCTTCATCGTTCATTTTGTGCCTATAGGTATTGTT
This sequence comes from Uromys caudimaculatus, assembly GCA_028551405.1. Lineage (NCBI taxonomy): Eukaryota > Metazoa > Chordata > Mammalia > Rodentia > Muridae > Uromys > Uromys caudimaculatus. The sequence continues at coordinate 3,240,864 of CM052711.1, read as the reverse complement.
TGGTTTTGTTTTTTGTTTTTCTGTTTGCTAGTGCTTATCAAATTATTCCTTAGGGACCTAGGGATATTTGGGGTTTTAGATCTCAAAGTAGCATATTGATAATAAAACAGAATTATTGGGAGAAGTAGAAAAAATGAGAAAAAAAAAAGAGAGGCTATTGTAATCTGGCTCCACATTCCCAAGCACCAGATGTCAGCAGAAGATTGGCACTGAATAGCTGTCTTCCTTGGGTGGGACCCACGTGGTTTGAATGAAAATGGCCTGCATAGGTTCATATAACTTGGTCCCCAGTTAATGGAACTGTTTGGGAAGGAATAGGTGTGCCGGTGTTGGAGGAGATATGTCTTTGTGGGTGGGCTTTGAGGTTTCAAAAGCCCACACTAGGTCCAGGCCCTTTCTCCTCCTGGAACTTACTGATCAGATGTGAACTCTTAGCTACCACTCCAGCACCATGCCTGCCTTTCTGCAGCCATTGTTCCCACCATGATGACCATGGACTAACCCTCTGAAACCGTAAACAAGCCCCCCAATTAAATGCTTTATTTTAGCCGGGATGATGGTGGTGGTGGTGCGAACCTTTAATCCCAGCACTCAGGAGGCAGAGGGAGGTGGATCTATGAGTTCCAGGCCAACCTGGTCTACAAAGCAGGTTCCAAGGCATCCAGGGCTGTTTCACAGAGAAACCCTGTCTCAAACAAACAAACAAGCACAAATGCTGTATTTTACATGTTGCCTTGGTTGTGGTTTCTCTTTATAGCAGCAGAACAGTAACTAAGACGACAGGACCTGTACTCTGCGTACTTAGTGCCTGCTTCCCTCAGGTATCACCTCATTTATGACATCAGTAAGCTCTTAGTGGGACACTGAGCAGGAGGCGGTACAGATCAGTCATACTTACCCTCTGCGTGGGTTTTCTTTGCAACTTGAAGTTCAATCAGGCAAGGAATAGCAGACTTCTATCTCTTGTATTTGACTGAAATTTCCTGTAAAGTGAGGGGTTTTGATGAAAAAGTTTGTAAATTTTTTTTCTAGCTTTTAGTTTCTTTAAGGTCAAAGCCTCAGTGCATGTCATCATCTGGTGACAAAGCAGAGGAATACTACACGGTGTACTATTTTCTGGCAGTTCGGTACAATTATTATTACTTTTGCCATGTGGGAAGGCTTGGCATAATCCCTAGCACCAAGTACACGAGGCATGTGAGAAATTCCTATAATCCTAGCTCTGGAGAGATGGCAGTGGGAGGATGAAATGTTTAAGGCCATCTTTGAGTACATAGCAAATTAAGGGTAGGCCTGGATAGGAATAGGAGACGAGAGAATGTTCATTTGGGAGGGAGTGGAGCTGTTCTCTGTCTTCAATATGATGGTTGTTAGGAAGGACAACGGGCTATATATATGAAAGAGCATTCATTTCCTATTATAATTTATACTCTTTTAAATTTGACTAAAACGTGTAGGGAAACTTACAAGATAATTTTTTTAAATGTTTTCAATCCAGTTGGTAAATAAAGTCATAAATAAACATGAAAGATTTTAGATGTAAATAAATTATAGATGATAGAGTACCAAAGGGTGCATGGGGCTGAGAGAACAGACGTGAACTATATTAGTGGTGTGAAGAACAGAAAAATCAATAAAAATAAGAGTGACTTTTGGCAAAGGTCAACACAATTTATGAAGTTAACTAAATAAAACTAATGAAGGACAAATGTAAGTCACCAATGTCAAGAACAGAGGGAAGCTGTCACTACCAAAACTAATAGCATGTCAGTAAAAACACCAAAATACTTGCAAAAAACTACTACAATTTGACAATGTGGATTACATAGACCAATTCTTTAAAAATTGTAACACAGTCTAAGATGAAACAGAACAATTTGTTTCTATTAAATAAATCCATTTTATACATAAGAACTTAAAAAAAAAAAAAAAAAAGACAATTTGGATGGTCCCGATGATTTCACTAGAATAGTTGACTAAACGTTTGTTTTGTGCAGGGTGAGAGAAAAAGGTCTACTCTCACTCTTGTTCATGTGTCTGTCCAGGTTAACCAACACCATTTCCTGAAGGTGCTGCCTCCTCTCCAGTGTCTGTTGTTGGCCTCTTTGTCAGTAATCAGGTGGCTGTAGGAGTATGAGCTCTCAACTCTACTCCATTCATCAGTCTCTTTATTCCAGTACTATGATGACCTATTACTATTGCTTTGTAATAAAATTTGAAATCTTGGGTGGTAATAACTCTAGTAGTTCTTGTATTACTCAGGATTATTTTGTCTATCCTGTTTATTGTGTTTCCAGATGAAATTTAATATATATATATTTTTAATTTCTGTGAATGGCATTGGAATTTTGACAGGAATTGTCTTACATATATGGATTGCATTTGATAGAATGGCTGTTTTTAGTACATTAAGCCTACCAAGCCATGAGCATGGAATGTGTGTCCGCTTTCTGTTGCTGTGATAAAGAGTGTGACTAAAGCAACCTGGGGAGGGAAGAGTTTGTTTCAGTCACAGCCGTAGCCTGTCATGAAGGGCAGTCAGGGCCGGATTAAGATTTATTTATTTTTAATTCTGTGTCTGTGTGTCTGTTTATGGGTATGTGTGTGTCTGTGCGGGTACCTATGGAGGACAGAGGTGTTGAGTTCCCCTGAAGCTAGAATTATAGGCTATTGTCAACCCCTTCCCCACAAATGACTGTGGGGAGCCAAACTTGGGTTCTCTATAAGAGCAGCAAGCATTTATAAATACTGAGCCATCTCTCCAGCCCTTTAAATCAGAGGTTCTCAACCTTCTTAATGTTGGGACCCTTTAATACAGTTTGTCATGTTGTGGTGACCCCCCAACCCATAAAATTCATTTGTTGTTACTTCGCAACTGATTTTTCTAGTTATGAATTTTCTAGTTATCATTCTTCAGGAAGCTGTGTGCCCTGTTTTTGATGTAAATTTTCTGTCACTAGGACCCGGGACTGGCTGGTAGCTTAGGTGTAAATGTCGGCTATGCAGGATATGTGATATGTGACCCTTGTGAAAGGGTTTTACAACCTCCCCCAAGGGGTCTCGACCCACAGCCACCGCCTTAAATGATACTTAGAAAGTAGATTTTCTACTTTGTATTTTAATTTTATTGTGGTTTAGGTTATATAAATATTTGTAACATTTATTATGAGTATATAGTTTAGTTCATAACAGCCATTTGCAAAGTTGTTTACTTTTATTTTCCCAAGACATAGTAATTTTTCCTGTGCTTACTTTATGTATGTGTGTACACACTCGAATGTATGTACATGTAGAAATGTGGAGGCCAGGGGTCAACCTTGGTTATCATTCTTGAGGAAGCTGTGTGCCCTGTTTTTGACGTAAACTTTCTGTCACTAGGACCCGGGACTGGCTGGTAGCCTAGGCTGCTGTACTCAGGGTCTGCCTCTCTGCCTCCCGGTCCCTAGCACTGTAAGTCATGCTAGCATGCCCAGCTTTACATGGCTTCTGGAGATCAAACTACTTCCTCTCACTTACATAGATAGCACTGAGCTGCCTCCAACCCCACTTACTTTTCTATGAAAAAATGCTAATTTGCCCCAAGCTCCATGTCCGTCTTCATTTGTTTGATCTTGTGATAGTGGTGGTTCTTTAAATTTGTCTGTTTTTTTTTTTTTTTTTAATTGGTCAATATTTATTCATTCTACCAGGCATACAAAGAAAAAATATATTGCATTTTTTGGATGGCTGAAGAACTTCATAAGCATTATTACATAATATTAGATTCACAGAGGAAAAACAAAACAAAAACAAACAAACAAAAAAAAATTACTGAGCAGAAGGGACTGTGATCTTCCAAGTACTCCAGGCACAAACAGGCTCATTCTCCCTCCCCAGCAATACTCCTCACTAGAAAAGCATCATTTTGCAGTGGGAGAGTCACCATTAAGCATTTTTTTTTTTTTTTTTTTT
>CM052711.1:3224204-3236813 GCA_028551405.1 Uromys caudimaculatus | reverse complement strand
TTTGAATCCCCACATGGTGGCCCCCAGTCATCTGTAACTTGAGTTATTTGATAACCTCTTCAGGTCTCTGCTGGCACTTGCATCACATGTGTCCACACACACATTTGCATCACGTGTGTCCACACACACCCCACACACATTTGCATCACATGTGTCTACACACACACATTTGCATCACGTGTCTACACACACACATACACACACACACACATACACACACACACACACACACGTGTCTACACACAAGTGTGAGCGCACACACACACACACACACACACACACACACACACACACACACACACGCATGCACGCACAGGTGCGCACAAAAGAAGAAAGCAAACTGGGAAAGCCAGAAGCATCATTCTTCTATGCTTTCTGTTTCATTTCCTGCATTGAGTTCCTGCCCTGCCCTCCATCAACAATGGAGTGAGGGTCTAAGCTGAAATTTCTTTCTTGGCAGTTCACTTTTTGTCATGGTGTTTACCATAGCAGCAGACACCCAAACAGTCATCCAGGGGACATGTCTCCTCTCTGTGCTAATTCCTTTTTGCTAGTCCTAACAATGGCTTCAGAGTCATTGTTTTTTCTGGGATTTTGTTATTGTTGTTTCTTGGTGTGAAACAGGGTCTTGCTATGAAATCAAATATGCATATGGTAGGGGGCATTGTTAATCTTTGGTTTGGTTCTTTTTTTTTTTTTTTCATTTTTATTGGTTATTTTATTTATTTACATTTCAAATGCTATCCCCCTTCCCAGTTTCCCCTCCACAAAGCCCCTATCCACTTCCCCCTCCCCTGCCTCTATGAGGGTGCCCCCCCCCCCACTCCTGCCTCAGCTGCCTAGCATTCCCCTGCCCTGGGTCATCAAGCCTCCACAGGACCAAGCGGCTCCACTCCCAGTGATGCCAGATAAGGCAATCCTCTGCTACATATCCAGCTGGAGCATGGGTTCCCCATGTGTACTCTTTGGTTGGTGGTTTAGTCCCTGGGAGGTTTTGTTCTTAAAACTAAACAATTTTCTGTCCAGTTTTTTGTCAGTTAACCTTCATTTCCTTTGGCAACAGTGGGCTGTCTTAGTCACTGTTCTTTAGCTATAAAACAAACAAACAAACAAACAAACAAAAAAGCTCACCACGACCAAGGCAACTCTTATGAAAGAGAGCATTTAACTGGAGCTTGCAGTGCTGGGGCTTACAGTGCAGGGGCTAGTCCGTTCTCATGACAGCAGGTGTACTGGAGAAGTAGCTAAGAGTTTTACATTCTAATCTGCAGGCAGCAGAACGAGCAGACTGGGTCTAGTTTTGAGACCTCAGAGTCCACCCCACGTGATACACTTCCTCAAAGCATAGTTTAAAATTGCAAATATGATCTAGGCAGGGGTGGCACACCCCTTTAATCCCAGCACTGGGAGGTAGAGGGAGGTGGATTTCTGAGTTTCAGGCCAGCCTGGTCTACACTGAGAAATCCTATCTCAAAAAACCAAAACAAAACAGAAATTTCAAAAAGTATATTCTTTCTAGTTCTGGAGGCCAGAAGTCTGGAAGCATGGTGTCAACAGAGCTGTCTTCTCTGGAGTCTTAAGACCTGAAAGGAAGTACACACCCCCTGGCTGCATCTAGATGCTGGTGGTTGCCCACCATCCATCTAATACCTATTATATAACAGGGGTGTGTGTGGGGTGTGTGTGTGTGTGTCCGTCTGTCCGTCCGTGTCCTCAAAGGAATGCTAGTTATAGGGCTGGAGAGTTGGCTCAGCAGTTAAGAGAACTTGTCATTCTTACAGCGGACCCAGGTTTGGGTCCTAACACTCATAGCCATCTATAACTCCAGTTCCAGGGCTTTTGACTCCTTCCCCCCTCTTCTGATTGCTACAGGCACCAGCCAAGCATGTGCTGCACATACATGACTGCAGGCAAAACACTCATATACATAAATAAACGTAAGGAAAAGAATGCTAGGCACGTTGGATTTAGGTTTAACACCCACTCTAATCCATTATGGCCTCATCTTAATCGGATGGGCAGTTTCAGAGTGAATGTGGAATCTGGAAAACTGTAAAACTCAGAAAAGACTTATCCATCCAAGGGATTTGAAGAGTGGCTGTCAGTGATGTGCCTGCTGAGCAGGTGTGAGGACCTGACTTCATGGAGACCTAAGCTGAAGTGTGAGGACTTCAGCTCCCATGTAAAGTTGGCTGGGGCTGCATGCCTCTGGTAGCTCATCTGGGGAGGAGAAAACAGGCTTACTAAACAGCCAGCCTAGCCAACTGATGAGCTTCCAGGTTCAGGGATAAGCCCTCTCCCAAAATACAGAACAGAGAACAATTGAAGAATACACAGACTTTGGTCTCTGGTCTCCACACATGTGTGCAAACTTACACAAATGTGTACAGACTCATCCACCATCCATGTACATACATTAGAGAATCTGAATTTCTCTAAATGTTGATATTTAAACCAATAATACTTACTGATTTATCTATATACCACATGCCTGCATTTCTATTGTGTGGGCCAAGATAGCTGTTTTCCATTCATCTGACTGAGATTACATTAAAGGAATTGTTGGTGCTGAAACACCTATTTATATGTAATATACATGTATATAGATGTTGGACCAGAAAACTTTTCAGATTATGGCTTTGCCCATATTTATAAGACCAAGGTGACTTTTAAAACCATTTACCTTAGAATAGTACTTGAAATGTTTTATTTTATACCATAACACCTAACAGCACCTGATACTGATGTACTGAATGAAAAATGAATGAAAGAGGAATGTGTGTTTCCATTGACATGTTGTCATTAGAACATTAGCAAATCTATTCGCTCCTCTCCAGAAAGCCAGCAATGTTCTCCATAGTGTCCTGTAGGCTTTTTTTTCCCAGTACATCATTCCATGGTAAACAATCCTGTGGTATGTAGGAGTCCCCTGTGTAGATAAGGTATGGCTTGTATAGCTGATTTCTTTTTTTTAAAAATTACAATTGTTGGAAAAGTACACATAATATTTATGTATATTGAATTTTAATCTTCATGTATGTGTGTGTGTGTGTGTGTGTGTGTACATGCCATTTGCATGCCTGCTGCCCACAGAAGCCAGAAGAGGGTGTTGGGTCCCCTGAAAAATGAAATCACAGCCAGTTTTTAGGCATCATGTAGGTGCTGTGAACCAAACCAAGCTCCCCTGCAAGGACAGCAAGTGCTCTTAACCACTGAGCCCCCATCTTAACTATTTTAAAGAGTGCACTTTGGGGCCCTTGAGATGGCTCAGGGGGGTAAGGCCTCTATACAGTAGGAGAGAGCTGATTCCCACCAGTTGTTCCTAACCTCCGCATGCACACCATGGATATACTTAGCCTGGCATGGGCTTTTGAAACCTTAAAGCCTACCCTCAGGGACACACATCCTCCAACAAGGCCACAACTTTCTAATACTTTAATCTTTCTCAAGTACTGTCACTCCCTGATGATTGAAGCATTCAAATATATGACCCTATGGGGCCATTCTTATTCAAACCTCCAAACACGTAAAGTTTGGTTTGTTTGATTGATTGTTTGCTTACTTGTTTGCTTTCTTGATTGATTGATTGATTGATTGATTTATTGATTGATTGATTTTTAAAGAGTACCACCCAAGGAGATGGCTCAGTGGATAAAGCTTACTTGCTGGTCAAGCATGAGGACTAGAGTTTAGATCTCTAGAATGTGTGTAAAAAGCCAGACAGATGTGACTGCTGCCTGAAACCCCAGGACTCAGGAAGCAAAGAAAGAGGTTCCCTGGGACAAGATGGCTAACTAGATTGGCTGGAATTAGAGAGCTCCAGATTTAGGGAGAGACCATAGCTCAATAAATAAAATAAGTAGGGATCAAGGTTCTCTCTCTCTCTCTCTCTCTCTCTCTCTCTCTCTCTCTCTCTCTTACACACACACACACACACACACACACACACACACACACCAGACATATACATACACACATGCACATAAATATATACATCCGCCTGGCAGTGGTGGCACACGCCTTTAATCCCAGCACTCGAGAGGCAGAGGCAGGTGGATTTCTGAGTTCGAGGCCAGCCTGGTCTACAGAGTGAGTTCCAGGACAGCCAGGGCTACACAGAGAAACCCTGTCTTGAAAAACAAAACTATATATATACATACATACATATACATATACATATACATATACATATACATATACATATACATATACATATACATATACATATACATATACATATACATATATATATCTCCATGCAAATAATGTGTACCTACATCTACTTCCCCAGCAATGTATCAGCTATTAAATATGTATCAGTGAAGTGAGCTTGCCACCTGAGCTGATCTGGGAACTGGAGTGTACTGCAGTTTGCAAGAGGCTGGGCTCTCTGCACTTCTTCTAAAGTGGATTAATTTAAAAATTTTAAGTAAAAACATTTAATCATAGACACGAATCTATTTTTATATGAATGATAGCATCTAATAGAGTAGTTGCAACATCTTAGTTCAGTGGGTACCACAACTTATGTGTTGACTCCGTTGGAAATTTCTTTAGCATGGAATTTTAAGATTGCTAATATGAAAGGAAAGATGCCTTCCTTGAACTTGTATGAAGAAGTCCTTCATACTAGGAAGTTTGAGTGTGCTGTGGTAACAGGAAGGGGTGAGTGAGAGAGGAGTGCCAGGTGTATGCAGAGGACGCCTCAGGCCTCTTCATCCTCTATCACCCAGAGCCTGACCCACAGCAGGTGTGAGGCCCTTGTAATGGAGGTCTGGTGAAAGTGAGCAGTCAGCCTCTGGCTATGTACACAAACTTCTCTGTAAAGTCCTGATGCTTGGAAACTGATGCTCAATTTCTTTTCTTTTCTTTTTTTGGAAACTTAACCTTTTCTTAGAATGTACAAGTAAATTTGATGCAGTGATTTTCTACCCAGATATTTTAAACTAATTTAATTTGTTTTCTTTCTTTAAAATGAAAATATATAATTTTGAGATATTCTGATATTTTCTTGTACAGTAAAATGAAAGAGTCTAGGAGTCATCTCCTGAAGATGACCGGTATTTATAGTCTGGAATTGAATGTATTAAGTGACATGCAACTTTATTCTTTCTTCAGTTGATTCAAAGATATAGTAGAAAAACAAAACTTAACTCCAGGACTGGGGAGTGTAGTGCAGTGATAGTGCACTCCTTAACATGCAGAAAACTTGGCTCTACTACCAGGGCCTTAAAGCAGCTCTAACTTTCCTTACCCAAAGTCTTTAATGCCTAATGGGTGGGCTTTTTTTCCTTTCATACATTAAATGAGAAAGCAGTTCCTTGGTGGAAGAGAGATGAATGTTCTCTAAATTCCAATGCTGTTTACTTGGAGATAGCCTCAGATCTCATGGTCAAGGAATCAGGTAATCTCCAAGATTGCCTGCCCCCACAGATGCCAGTCACAGTTGTCTCTAACCCATGTTTCTGACCAGTTGCTCTAAATGAGGATCTCACAACTCCCTTCTCAAGTGGCTCACAGAACTCAGGACAGTTTATTATAGAGGATATTACAAAGGACGAAGAGATACACAGGGCAAGTTCTGGGGAAGAGCATAGAGCCCTCTAGGAACCCATGTCCAGCTTTTAGAGCTGGATCCTGCAACTATAAAGAAACTTTATTACATCAGAGGTTAACAAGATGGGTGGTAAAACCCCATGAGGCCTGTCTGTGCAACATTCCTTCTCTAGATGTGTGCCAAGACTTCTCCTGAAGTATCTTATCTGTCAGACAAGGACAGTCAGAAAAAGGTGTGGAAGATTGTTTCCATGAGCAGCCACAGGATGATATGTTTTAGTTTCTGTCACTTGCCCTCAGTATGTAGGTTCTGAGTAAGAGACCCTAACACAATAACTAAAATGTATACACCATAATTACACAATTGGTACAATAGTTTAGGGAATTCGTTAGTAGAGAACTCTGAATTCTTTCCTGTGATATCCTTGTATCATAATTTTCTTATCTATTTTCTTATTGGTAAACATCTAAGTTGTAATAAACATCTTTTATACCTATCTTTTTAATTATTTGTACAATGTGGGATAAATTAAAAATATGATCATTTTATATTTTAATGGATATCTTGGGACTCTAAAATGTTTTCAACATTGTGACTTTTATAGAAAATAAACCTAGTTTCAAACTTAGAAAAGTGTTAGCAAGGAGACATAATTAGTGTCTATCTACTATTTTTTCTAATAAAAGGTTTCTAGCCACAGAAACATCTTTAAATGACAAATTTGAAATGTTTTATTCTTACAGTGATGGAATGGGGGGATGATATTAAAGCACTCGCTAAAGATGAAGCAGTGATGTTGGTGAACCACCAGGCAACGGGAGATGTGTGTACACTGATGATGTGCCTACAGGACAAAGGACCGGTAAGCATCCTCAGTGCCGCAGGTGGATACCCTGCAGGGGTGGACCTAAAGCATTGATTAAAGTATCTTACTGTCCTTACAGTATCAGGATAGATCTCATATAATTTTTAGTCACCCTGGGAAGGGAATTTAAAGACTTTAAAGATAAATTACTAGAATATTGAATGTCTAGTGATTGATAATTAAAAATAATAAATAGATTTAAAATATTTGCATTTATCATTCAAGGAATTATTACCTGAGAAGGTAATAATGTTCCTAGAAGACTAACTTAATAGTTAACAATTATTGGAGTTTGTATTTAAACCTATAATAAGTAAACAAAACAGTAGATATTCATTGATTGTTTAATAGTCATGAGTGACTGTTAGAACTAAAGACTCACTGGACATGGTGGCACAGGCCTTCAGTCTCAGAACAAGGTAGGCAGAAGCAGGTGGATCTCTGTGAGTTTGAAGCCAAAGTGAGTTTCAGGACAGCCAGGGCTATGTAGAGAGACCCTATCTCAAAAATCAAAACAACAACAATAAAGAAGTAATGACTCCATCTCTCTCACTCCAGAAGCCAAATGTTGTTATCAGGTGAGAGATGAGATCAGAGCAGTATGTAAATTCAAATGAGAAGCCTGTATTTGTGGGTGAGTTCACCATGGACCTGGTGGACAGTGGCAACTTTCAGAAGAGAGAACACATGTACTTGGCTTTAAGGCTAGGCAGGATTTAGTTAGTTAGCCACCTCTAGTGGGAAACCTGAGGTAAGAATCAGTGTAAGGTTTTTAGTAGGTTTAAAGAATTTTGAATCATCAGGTAAAGTCAGAAAATAATGTAAAATTACAAGAAACTATTTTAAGTTATTATATAATCTGTTTTTCCTCTGAAAAGCAGTGGTATACACTTTCAGGAATGTGAAATAAATTTAATTCTTTCTTATAATCAGAATTTCAAATCATTAAAAGAAAAAAATACTGTGTAGATGTATTTGCTCTTACAACAAAACATATTGTTTTCCCTTAAATTCATAATGTTAAAATTGTGTGGGTAATTTAAAAAAACAAATCCTATCTGGCTTTCTGTGAAAGCACGCAACCAATTAGCCAACATTCTTTGGTCTCACTAATAATGATAATCACACTTTAAACAGTTATTTGGAAAGAATGCAATGTGTTAAGTGGGCTTAAGTCTCGGAGAATGGTGCTCATGCTCAGTGTAAAACACGCCTGTGATGCAGTGCTAGCTTGTTGAGGATGATAACTGAGCATGAACTTAATGTTAGAAAATCACGTGGACCAAAGGAAGGTAGGTTGGTTTGCGTTTGAAAGATTCGAATTAATTTCATTTTATTTCTCTCTCTCTCTCTCTCTCTCTCTCTCTCTCTCTCTCTCTCTCTCTCGGGGGGGGGGGGGGTCGAGACAGGGTTTCTCTGTGTAGCCCTGGCTGTCCTGGAACTCACTCTGTAGACCAGGCTGGCCTCGAACTCAGAAATCCGCCTGCCTCTGCCTCCCAAGTGCTGGGATTAAAGGCGTGCGCCACCACTGCCTGGCTCATTTTATTTCTTTGTACATCCGTGTGAATGTGTGAATGTATGCCACATGTGCATGGCGCCTGTGGATTCCAAAAGAGGGGATCTGATCCCTGGGGCTAGAGTGACTGACAGCCATGAGTCAACTGATAAAGGTGCTGGGATTAGAACAGCAAGTGCTCTTAACCACTGAGCCATCTCTCCAGTCCTTCCTGAATAATTTTGTATAATTCTCTGACATGATCAAATAATTTGAAGTCTAGGCACATTTTAGAACTAATTTTATAAGGGATAAATAAAAAACTATAAGGTAGAAGAATTATAATTTTCCTCTTGCTTTATAAGCATGAGTTTACATTGGCGAGTAGGAATATTTACTGGACTGATTACTTACTCTATAGTCATTCAAAGGTAAAAGGCTCTTGTCAAGTTGTATACCAGTTTAAAAAGACCTCTTTGGGCTGATGTGATGTTTCACTGAGTAAAGACATTTGCTACCAAACCCAATGACTTGAACTGAGTTCAATCCCCAGAACCCCACATAAAAAAAGAGAACTGACTCCTAAGAATTATACTTTGACCTCCACACATGCACGTGTGTGCGTGGACACACACACACACACACACACACACACACACACACACACACACACACACGGGGAGAAGGAGAAGGAGAGAATATGGTGTGTAGCCAGCAAGGCCCTGGAATCCTCCTATGTGTACCTCCCTGTACTGGGATTATAAGGAGCCTCCACACTTGGCTTTTACATGAGTCCTAGAACCAAACTCAAGTCCTCATGGTTGCATGGTGTCTTAGTCACTGTTCTGTTGTGAAGAGACACCGTGACCAAGGCAACTTTTACAAGAGAAAACATTTAATTGGGGCTGGCTTCCGTTTCAGAGGTTTAGTCCATTGTCGTGGTAGGAAGCATGGTGGCACACAGGCAGGCACTAGAGCAGTAGCTGAACCGGAAGCAGAGAAAGCAAGCCTGGGCTCTGAATGGGCTTTTGAAACCTCAAAGCACAGGCCCAGTGGCACACTTCCTTCAACAAGGCCACACCTCATAATTCTTCCAATACTTTCTGGAATTTAATCACTTTCTGGTGACTAAGCATTCAGGTATATGAGCCTATGGGGCAGAGGCCATTCTTATTCAAACTACCACATATGTGTTCTGGCTGGTTTTGTGTCAGCTTGACACTGGCTAGAGTCATCAGAGAGGAAGGAGCTTCAGTTGAGGAAATGCCTCCATGAGATCCAACTGTAAGGCATTTTCTCAATTAGTGATCAGTGGGGATTATTGTGGGTGGTGCCATCCCTGGGCTGGTGGTCCTGGGTTCTATAAGAAAGCAGGCTGAGCAGGCCAGGATGCAGCACCCCTCCATGGCTTATATATCATATCAGCTCTTGCCTCCAGGATCCTGCCTACCCTGTTTGAGTTCTTGTCCTAACTTCCTTCAATAATGAAAGGCAATATAGAAGTGTAAGCCAGGGCTGGAGAGATGGCTGAGCGGTTAAGAGCACCGACTGCTCTTCCAAAGGTCCTGAGTTCAAATCCCAGCATCCACATAGTGGCTCACAACCATCTGTAATGAGATCCAATGCCATCTTCTGGGGTGTCTGAAGTCAGCGACAGTGAGTGGGACCAGAGCAAGCGGGGGCCGGAGCAAGCGAGGCTGGAGTGAGAAGAAAAAGTGTCTGAAGACAGCCACAGTGTACTTACATAATAAATAAATAAATCTTAAAAAAAAAAAAAAAAAAGTGTAAGCCAGAGAAACCCTTTGCTCCCCAATTTGCTTTTGGTCATGGTGTTTCATGGCTGCGATAGAAACCTGACTGAAACACATGGCAAGTGAGCTGTCCCCTTAGTCTTTACTCATATACGTGTGTGTGTGTGTGTGTGTCTACTAAAGATGGTGGTTGCTTTTCTGAGAAGTTAAGGCAGGAGCTGTGTTCTTTGGGCCTTCTTTCACATTGGCTTTATAAAAGCGGATGGTGAGTGCCAGCGTCTAGCTCTTTTCTTTATATGTAAGGTCACAAGTTTAATACTCGGAGTTACTGATATCTGTCATTTTCTTAGAGGTCAAGGGTAGAGTTCATTACATTCTTAATTGAGACTGTAGCTTTCATTTTATTTAAGGCTTAATGCAAGGAATGCTTATTTCCTCAGCAGGAAAGGGCAATTAAGCAGTTTATTAATTAGATACTGTTTATATTTGATTTAAAATTTTAAATTTGCTGCAACAGAGTCTTTTCAATATGAGAATTAACTTGTCAGCAATGGATAATGTTTTTTTTTTGTGATTAAAGACTAAGGCATCTTAAATATAATGCTAGCAGAGAGTATGCACTTGAACAAACTAACAAATTATGTTAATAACAGAATGTGTCATTGTATTACATTATTTTATAAATATTTTTAATGATTTTTTTTTATTAGTCCAGTGTAATTTTACAAGTCATAAGAATTACCAGAGACCTCCTTTAGATAGAGGGAGAGCATTTGAAATCTGCAAAAATTCCTTCCCAGGAGAGACATAAGTAGCATTTACCCCTCCCTACCTCTCAATAACAAACAGAGGCATGATTCCACAGAAGTTCGTTCTGGGGAGCCAATGAGTGTGTGGGGCATCCTTAAAGAACATAAGTGGGGGTGCAGTTACATAAAGGGTTGTGGCTGCTTCCCAAATAAGCCACTTCTAAAAAGCCTCTATCCAGTAGGGATGAGGTCTTCCTGGTAGCCACATAGACAGAAGCCCCCTCCCCTAGTCTGCCTATATACTCTTGCCCTTTCCCATGACCACTTGCAATTAAGGAAGTAATCCTTGAGTCCAAATTTAATAAGCTAATTCAGCCTCATTTTTTCTGTATACTTACAGACTTAGGGTTCTAAAGCTAGGAATCAAGATTTATAATTTTTTATATAAAGCCTATTAGTAACTGCTGAATTTGTAGAAACAAAATTAGATTTAAAATATTTACAACACTAAATGGACTTAGCAGGCTGGATTTATATATACACAACAACAATAACTAAAGAAGAGGTCATGACCTCGAGAGGTAGTTAGAAGGAATGGGATGGGTAATTATGTAAATGCAGTATTCATATGGAATTCTCAAAAGAATAAAAAATAAATTAAAATATATTTAGTCACTAATTTAAAATTTGTTTAGATGAGCTGGGCATGGTGGCTCTTGCCTTTAATTTCCCAGCACTGAGGAAGCAGTGGTAGGCTTATCTCTGAGTTGGAGGCCAACCTGACCTACAAAGTGAGTTCCAGGACAACCAGGACTGTTACACAGAGAAACCCTGTCACAAAACCCCCCTGGTGGGGCAGGAGGGAAGCTTGGATGATTATGGAGACTTGGCTAGAGTGCAGTGTAAAAGTATTTTTTATTCTGTTGTAAGTGTCACCTCTGAGGCTTACTGCTTCAGTCTGCTAACCTAGGGCTAATCCTGGAAGCTTCTAGCCTCCGTACAATCTTGTCTAGGCCTAGAATGCTTTTAGGCATAGAGACTTACTGCTGAATACGCTCACCCTTTCTAGCTCTTTCTGAACTTTGGCTGGCTGGTTCAACTCAGCTGTTCTGGCCTCAAACTCCGCTCCAAGCTGACTGATTCAACCTGGATTCTCTCTCAGCTTCTCCTGAACTGCTCTGCCTGGCCTTGTACTAACTGTGGCAATGTGTTCTAATCTTCTGGCTCCTTCTCATTATCATTATTTGTCTTTACCAATGTCTAGCTCTCTCTCTCTCTCTCTCTCTCTCTCTCTCTCTCTCTCTCTCTCTGCAACATGTCTTTTTGTAAAACTACCTCCTCTTTTCTCTCTGCACTGCCCCTTAAATAGCTTCCCTTTCCTCTCGTGAGAATTGGACATATCCTATTATAGTGGTTTGAATATGGTTGCCCTAGGGAGTGGCTTTGTTAGACTAAGTGCATCACTGTGGGGGTGGGCTTTGAGACCCTCTTGCTAGCTACCTGGAAGACAACAGTCTTCTGTTTGCCTTTGTAACAAGATGTAGAACTCTCAGCTCTTCCAATACTATGTCTGCCTGGATGCTGCCATGTTTTCTGCCTTGATGATAATGGGCTGAACCTCTGAACCTGTAAGCCAGCCCCAATTAAATGTTGTCCTTTATAAGAGTTGCCTTGGCAAAGGACACTGTCAATAGGACCAAACGGCAACCAACAGATTGGGAAAAGATCTTAACCAATCCTATGTCCGATAGAGGGCTAATATCCAATATTTACAAAGAACTCAAGAAGTTAGACTCCAGAAAACCAAATAACCCTATCAAAAAATGGGGAACAGAGCCAAGCAGAGAATTCTCAACTGAGGAAATTCCCAGGGCTGAGAAACACCTAAAGAAATGTTCAACTTCCCTAGTCATCAGGGAAATGCAAATCAAAACAAGTCTGAGGTTCCACCTCACACCAGTCAGAATGGCTAAGATCAAAAACTCAGGTGACAGAAGATGCTGGCGAGGATGTGGAGAAAGAGGAACACTCCTCCATTGTTGGTGGGATTGCAAGTTGGTACAACCACTCTGGAAATCAGTATGGCGGACCCTCAGAAAAATGGACATAATACTACCTGAGGACCCAGCTATACCTCTCCTGGGTATATACCCAGAAGATGCCCCAACGTGTAACAAAGATACATGCTCCAC
>CM052711.1:3142412-3223704 GCA_028551405.1 Uromys caudimaculatus | reverse complement strand
CACACACACACACAGTGGTGCACAGGCTACTGTGTGCACATGCACACACACACACAGTGGTGCACAGGCTACTGTGTGCACATGCACACACACACACAATTTGTTTTTTAAGCACCATGCCTGAGGCCCTTTCTGTCTGGTCTCCTCTGCTTTTTGTCACCTACCACTGTCTCTCCTCCATGTTGACCAGGGCACTGCTCTTGTTTGTTTGTTTGTAAGGCATAGTCTTACTATGCAGTCCTGATTTGAAACTCATTAGGTAAACCAGGCTAGTCTTGAACGCATAGAGATCCACCTATCTCTGCCTACTAGTACTTTGATTCAAGATGTGTGCTCCCACTCCAGGCCAGCATGCCAAGTGTCTTCCCACCTTGGGCTTTTGTCTTTTTTGACTCTTGTCAGTTGGAGTACTCTGCCTCTCATCTTTGTGTGGCTTATTCCCCCGTGTTATCCAGCAGGTCTCTGCTCAGCTGTCACCTCCTGCCATTGCTTGCTTGCCTTGCTCACCCTGAGCCTTTTCATCCCTCTTATATTTTTCTTCCTAAAACTTATCACCTGTGGAGTTTACCCTTCATTTCTCCATGTGGTCTCCGGTTTACCCCGTTTCTGGAGTTGGGATTGTAATTGGCCACACTATGTGACCACCAAACTGCTGAGTTGCTTTTCCTCTAAGAAGTTCCTTTGCATAAGTCTGACTTGCCCCTCCCCTTTACCACTCCACTCAGAAAGAGAAATAACGTGGGAAACCACTGTTTTATCCTACAGTTGCATTCCAGTTTTGAAGCAGTTGTTTCTATTTGATCTTGGGATATTTTCATCTCCAACTGTCCTTACTATGTGTGTATACCTTCCAGGGAAGAGCCTATCGTGACCAACAGCTGCTGGTTCTCAAGAAGCACCTTGAACATAATTACAGGAGCAGAGATCGAAAATGGATTGTTTTGTTTCCTGAAGGGGGCTTCCTCAGGAAGAGGAGAGAAACAAGCCAGGCATTTGCCAAGAAAAATAACTTGCCATTTCTTACACATGTCACTTTGCCAAGGTTTGGGGCAACAAACATTATTCTGAAGGCACTTGTAGCACGGCAGGAAAATGGAAGCCCAGCAGGAGGAGACGCTAGAGGCTTAGGTAGGGCGCCTTAGCATTGCTTGTCTTGTTTGAACTGAAATGTTTTCTAGAGTTCTAATTTTTTGTTTGTTTGTTTTTGTTTTGATTTTTTGTTTGTTTAGTTGGTTTGGGGTTTTGAGACAGGATCTCTTTATGTGGTCTTGGGCTGTCCTGAAACTATATAAACCAGGCTGGTCCCAAACTCAAACAGATCTGCCTGCCTCTGCCTTCTGAGTGCTGAGATTAAAGTTTTACACCACCAAGCCTAGTTCAGTTCTTTTTAAATAACTTTCAACCATTAGAATTGACAGTTGGGGAGAGGATGAAGTTATTATCTCTTTATATTTCTCTTTAAAGTAGTCAATATTCACAATAATGCACTAAAATAATTATATTCACAATAATGCACTAAAATAATTACAAATGTATAGTCAAAGATGTTTTCCCTGCCTGCCTGTTCTTACTTAGAATGATTTCTGTCACTAATGATGCAAGTAACTGTAGAAGGTTTTGTTTGCTTTTAATAGACAACAAAGTTAACATAATTTGGTAGTAGTTAAGACCCTTAAAGTATTAATAAATGACTGAGTCATCCTACTACAAATAATTATTAAATGGAAACAATCTACATCAGGCACAATGACTTGTGCCAGTAACTCTAGTACTGTGAGTCTGAGGAGGAGGAGGAAGAGGAAGAGAAGAGGAAGAAGAGGAAGAAGAGGAGGAGGAGGAGGATTACCTTTGAGTTCAAGGCCAGTCTGTAATATGTAGTAAATTCTAGGTCAGCCTGGGCTGCAAAATGAGGTTTTGTGCCAAAAATAAATAATCATAATCTGCATATAGGTAATGAAACTTGTCACAGATTTACTTATAATAAACCAGTCAAGGGAGAGTGGGTAAGCAATTCCCATTCGTCCGCATAACACAGCCACACAAATGATGCATATGGAGAGTTTGGGTTGCCTGGCAAAGTACTTATGCTATGTTGCGGGTGTGTGTGGGACAACATGTAGGTCTTGTGGAAATAATGTGAGCTCCAGACTAAACCATCAGACAGCAGGAAACAAGTAACAGGAAGATGCCAGCAGCTGGCAGAGATTATCCCATGAACTGTAGCGTTGTGGCTCGTTCTGCAGAGTTTTAAAATAATGAGCACATACTGTTTTAATAGCCAAGAAAAAGCAAGCAGCACCCAGTGGTGCGGCCCCTAAGGCCCAATCTCAGGGCCTCAGGGTCTCAGGAGTCTCAGGGTCTCAGGAATCTCAGGGTCTCAGGAGTCTCAGGAGTCTCAGGAGTCTCAAGGTCTCAGGAGTCTCAGGGTCTCAGGAGTCTCAGGGTCTTAGGAGTCTCAGGGTCTCAGGAGTCTCAGGGTCTCAGGAGTCTCAGGAGTCTCAGGGTCTCAGGAGTCTCAGGGTCTCAGGAGTCTCAGGGTCTTAGGAGTCTCAGGGTCTCAGGAGTCTCAGGGTCTCAGGAGTCTCAGGGTCTCAGGAGTCTCAGGGTCTCAGGAGTCTCAGGGTCTCAGGGTCTCAAGAGTCTCAGGGTCTCAGGTGCTGTCTCAGTAGCCTCCTCCAAGCCACCACTGCTACAAAAGCTTTCTGGTGGACTGCTCAGGGAGATTCCTGAGGCCTGTTTCCTTGATAGCATTTTAAAATTCTTTTAGTCTTATTTAACTGTTGAAATGGTTGGTTCTCAGAAACATTTTTAGAGTCTGTACAGAGCAGATGTAGAAATAATGCCCGTGAGATTGCTCTGCATTTTTCCTTTGATTTGCTTTTTTCAAGTAGCTACTTGGCAGTCAGCTTTCTTAATCTTTTATCATCTATTAAAAAGGCAAATTGAAAGAGTCTTTTAATAGAAAAGCAAAGTTCAGATCAGCTTCACTGAGAGACACTGTGCAATGTCAGGCAGGCTGAAGCTGCAAGCAAAGGTCTTCCAAACAGGATTAGTCCAGCTAAAAAGACTGCTGTTTGCACAACCGGCCCAGGCAGTGCCCAGTGGTGGTCTAGATCTCAAAGGACAGCTGTGATAACAGTTGCCTACTAATGAAGAAAGAGACTTTTTTCAGATAGTCACAAGTTCTATTTATCAGAAAGTTTATTATTTATCCTTAGTTAATATATCTAAATCTTAAGTTATCAGAATACCTGAAAAGTATTCTATTGTTTTCTTCTGCTTTGATATTTTCCATGGTTTTCTTTGGTGTTCATATTCACTAGTACTTACCCTCTGTAAACATAAACCCTACTTTTGTGTTTTTAATGTGTGCTCTAGGCACATATCAAAATGATATTCGGCCTGATTACCTTTAGAAGTGCCGGATCTGCTGAGTGGTAACTCATCCTGAACTGAGCTCTCCTGGGCCTTTTATACTTCCTTTCAACATAGAGTTTAAAGAACCTCCACTGCCTGTCCGAGCGCTGGCATCCATCTGCACTCTAGATTTTATATTGCTGTAACATCTCCCTCTACCCTTCTCTCTGTCCAGTTGTTCATGTTGTTTGATTGTTTTTGCTTTGGTTTGGTTTGGTTTTTGAGGCAAAGTCATGTAACCCAACCACCTTGAACCACTTATCCTCCTGTCTTCCTGCCACAGACTTGTGAGTGCTGGGCCTGCAGGCCTCCGTCTGTGCTCAGAGGAAAACTATTCTTCTTAAAAATTACCCCCAACAGAATGTTGCTCCAACCAAAATCTTTTACGGAATTTAAAGCTTGTTTTCATTTCTAAAAAGGAAAAGTAATATATTATTGACTCCTAATCTAATTTAGACTTAGGCTGGAAAATGATTCTAGACACTTCATCTGTAGAACAGACAATTCCACTTTATCACACTGAAAGCCAGTGCTGTCTGTGAAAATCCCCTCTCCATTCTTTGTGTTTTGTACTCATTGATGGAAACAAAAGCTGCGTGTGAAGGAGCAGACTAAGAGAACTCTCCCATCTCCTCTCTCAGTGGTGGCTACTGATCATTCCTTCTGAAGGGCAGGGTAGGAAAATTATGTGTAACTCTTGGTAAAATTGGGGAAGCTTTTCCCCCCAAATAAGAACAGTAACCAATAATAATGTATGTCTAAATTTATTTTATTTCCGTTTTTCTGAATTTGTTAATGTCCCCTAAGTATTGATATGGTAAATCATGACTTTTGTTTACATTTATTGGTTTGGTTTTGAAGTCTGCTTTTCATTTTTATGATGTACGCTTTACTTTCTGGCCTTTCATAGGCTCTTTTGTGTAGGAGTGATATAGTAAGACCTTGCTAGTGTATAATTATACTAAGAATTTGAATGAGCTGTGTATAGTAAATAATAGTGTTCTATTGTTTGTTCTGAAGTAATCTACTTTCTGGTAAGATGCTCTCATGTTATGCTAAGAGCCCTGATGAACAGCAGGGACTGTGTCTACCTTTTTCCTCACAACAAAGGCATATTAGTGTGCTTCAGCTGCTTAATGAGTCTGTGCTGCAGGCACAGAAGCCCCACCCAGCTCAAGGCACTTTTCCTTTCCTTCCAGAATGCAAATCAAGAGGCCTGCAGTGGATAATAGATACAACCATAGCTTATCCCAAAGCTGAGCCAATAGACATTCAGACCTGGATCCTGGGGTACAGGAGACCAACAGTCACGCATGTCCATTACAGGTCAGTGTTGTAACTCTGTGTGTCGAACACAACTACCTCAGGACAGTAGGAGCTTTAATATTTAACTTAACCAGACAGTGGAAATATTGACATGGTTCGTGTTTATAGGAAATAAAAATCATTCTTATGCTGTATTTTTAATATGAAAATTAATTTGAAGTAGTTATTTTCACTGATGATAAAGGTTTCTAAAACCAGTATTCCATATCACTGTGATTATTCAGGTACCTGACACTCTTAAGTAAAAGAGTAAGCATCAAGGATAAATATGCTCACAGACATAGTAATAGAAATGAAAATTTTCAAAATAATTAATTATAATATTTCTGAATGCTTTTCTTACAGATTTATTTATTTATTTATTTATTTATTTATTTATTGAATGTATATGAGTACACTGTCGCTGTCTTCAGACACACCAGAAGAGGGCATTGGATCCCATTATAGATGGTTGTGAGCCACCATGTGGTTGCAGGGAATTGAACTCAGGACCTCTGGAAGAGCAGTCAGTGCTCTTAACCGCCAAGCCATCTCTTCCCCTGAATGCTTTTCTTGATACCTCAGTTATATTGCACCTATAAAAAATTTTTAATTTGTTTTTAAAATTGTGTGTGTGTGTGTGTGTGTGTGTGTGTTTGCCATGCTCACTTGGCACACAGGTACTGGTAAAGGTCAGTGGTTATGAGCTGCCTGATGTAGGTGCTGAGAACGGAGCCCAGGTCCTCTACGAGAGTAGCAAGTGCTTTTAACCACTGAGCCCCTACATCAGCCCCTACACTTAAAATTTTTTAATCTTACTATGCTCATGCCTATTGCATAATGTCAGCAAAAGTATTTAGTGGACATTTTGTGTTTACTTCTAAAGATTTTTATGCACTTTTTGAGGGAGCCTTATGTAAATGTATGGAGATATTTACCTGGCATTAATGATCCGGCCACTTTATAAGCTATTTAGCTTCACTCTGCTTGTTGGAGACCTCAGTACAATTCAACAGACTTTGAGATTTAGGAGATTAAGGAATCACACCACAGGAAGAGCACAGTTACCATGAAAACCCCACAGAACTGGAGGAACTGCTCAGATTCTACACTCATTACCAGCAGATGCACATTTGCGTATGTGTTTATATTACTGATCTGCATTCTTTAAATACAGATGGGAGAAGTTGAAACTTAAATTATACAACCAAAATATTACAGTTTTTACTTTTTGATGGGCAAGGAGTAACTAAAATGTAGGTAAGGATATTGTGTGACTTATGCTAACAAATTAGGAAGTTCATGCATAAGGCCGAAGTATAAAGTTCATTATCCTGATTGCATCTCACTAGTGTTTTCTTTGACTGTTTTGTTTTTTGTTCTTTTGTGGGGTTTTGTTTGTTTGTTTGTTTGTTTGTTTTAGACCAGGTCAGTCTACGCAGCCCTGGCTGTCCCAGAACTCACTATGCAGATCAGGCTGACCTTGAACTCAGAGAGATCTACCTTCTCTGCCTCCTGAGTGCTGGGATTGAAGGCTGTGCCACCATGCCTGCAAATGCTGTATATTTTATTTAAGGTAGTAGACATTTACTATGTACATAAGAAGAGGCTCTGTCAACCATAGCCTGACTCCTCCATTGTTGTAGGGCATAAGACATCATTCAAGGATAAAGAAAGGCTGGTTTTAGTTTAGGTTTTTCATTCATTTGGTTGTGGTTTTAAAATTTAAACAGGGGTTGAATATTTCTGATTAGAATCAAAGTTTCAAAATGCAACATTCAAAACTCTCTCTCTCTCTCTCTCTCTCTCTCTGTGTGTGTGTGTGTGTGTATGTGTAATATAAACTGATAGGATTAGATCCCTTTCTCTTTTGTTATGTAAAGAGATTACAAGGGAAACTGAACCCAGGAAGATGGAAAGGTGTCTGGAAGCTATGTCATGTGGTTTTTTGCCTCTCCCTCTGCAGTGCTGGGATTAAATATATGTGCCACCACACCTTGCAATATGACTAAATTTTAATTGCAGGGTAAAATGTTCACAAGAGTAAAAGCAAAAATAACCCCTATACTTAATATAAATAAATGTCTGCTTTATTCCAAAATGGGACAATGTATTAGGAATGATGAGCTTTTTTTTTTTTTTTCAGAATTAGCTTATATTTAGTCTTTTTAGATCTTGAGAAACACTGAAACTTTAAGCATATTGGCATGAGAGACCCTGAAGGCTGAAGCTTTGCTGGAGATGGAATGCAGAGCCTCAGGCCTGCCAGACTACTGCTCTCCCCTGACACACCCTAGCTGCAGGCATTGCTTTGCATGTCTGATTTGATTAGAGCATTGGATTCTTTGGAGGTAGCATTTTACTTGGGAGCCTGACCAAGAATTTCAGGTTTTTTGGTCGTTTTCAGGTTTTTGTTTTGTTTTGTTTTTGTTTTGAGGGGGAACTAATTTAGAAAGAAATTCTTAATACTTTAAGATAAACATGCAGTTTGGGCACAGTGGTGCACACCTTTGACCCTAGCCCTCAAGAAGCAGAGGCGGGGGTCTACACAACTAGTGATCCACAAGACCTAGTCTATGTTTCCTGTTTCAGACAGTTAGGGCTTCGTGGGGAGACCCTGTCTTAAATTAAATTAAAAACTATTTAACAAAAGCATACGGATGGTAACATTTTGACTTGTTTGCTTTAGGTCTTTTTTAGTTAACAAAACTAATAGCCAGTTCAAGCCAAAAAGATTCAAAATTCAAAGATGATGGCTTTGGGCACTGGAGAGATGGCTTAGTGGCTAAGAGCACTGGCTGCTCTTTTAGAGGACCCGGGTTCAACTCCCAGCACCCAAATGGCAGCTTGCAACTGCTAACTCCAGTTCCAGGGATCCAACACGCTCACACAGACAAAACAATGCACACAAAAAATAAAAAATTTAAATTAAAAAAAAATAATTTAAAAAAGATGATAGTTTTGATCTTGGATACTGACAGTAAGATTGTAACCTTCTGTGACTCTTAATAGAACTGCCTGACTCAGTTCTAATGCAGGGTATATGCATACCTTACATTGGTATAAAGAATATTATTAATATTACATCTATATAATCAGTTATTTTCAAATTTTTCTTTATGAGAAAAATTTCTCTTAAAAACAGCATTGTATTTAGTAATTTTATTGCTAAATATAATATATATATATATTTATGATTGATATATTGTTTTGGTTTTCCCTTCTGCTTTTATCTTCCCTAAAACAAAACAAAACAAGGCCCTGCATTCATTCTCATCACTGCCCAAAACTCAAAAAACAAAATTATAGTATGGGAAAGAGTTTAGCTGGACTTGGTGACACACATGTGCAGTGCTCAGCTCCTGAGAGAGTGAAAGCAAGAGAACCACAAGCTCACTTTCAGCTATGGAGTAACGTCTAGGCAATTCGACCTCCGTGAGACTCTGTCTGAAAGCGGGGGAGAGAAAGGAAGAAAGAAAGTGGGGGAAGAAGAGAGGGGAAAAAAACCTACCACCAACATAGCTGCGTAGAGCCAAACTGAGATCAGTGAAAAGATGAAAATGTCCGAATCTGTGTGACTCAGGAAACATTGGATATCAGTGTATAAGCTATAAACTAATGGCTTTGGAACCATTAATTTACAATGTGGAAGTAAATGCACTTACTAGTTCACAGTGTACCTGTAATGGAACTCTGAGGAATTTGAAGAAAATGTAGAGGACTCTGTACAGGCACCATTCATGCCTGTGGAACACATGTACACACATTCAGGACGATACTCATACACATAAAATTAAATAAAGAAATCTAAGCAAAGAAGATGGGATAAAATCAGTGGAGTTATGGGGACATTAATGCATTAGTTCATGGCCATAGCATCCAATTTGAAGAGCAGTTTCCCCAGCACTTGGGAGGCAGAGGCAGGCGGATTTCTGAGTTCGAGGCCAGCCTGGTCTACAGAGTGAGTTCCAGGACAGCCAGGGCTACACAGAGAAACCCTGTCTCAAAAAACCGAAAAAAGAAAAAAAAAAAAAAAAAAAAGAAGAGCAGTTTGTCAGTACTCTTTAAAACCTCCATGATCCAGCTGCTTTACTTAAGGTGTCTGATTCTGGAGAAATAGAAGGTATTAATTTTGGA
This sequence comes from Uromys caudimaculatus, assembly GCA_028551405.1. NCBI lineage: Eukaryota > Metazoa > Chordata > Mammalia > Rodentia > Muridae > Uromys > Uromys caudimaculatus. The sequence continues at coordinate 3,214,845 of CM052711.1, read as the reverse complement.
TTATTTTATATCTGACACCCAGATAACTGCACTAGTATACCAGCAGTAATCTCTACCACTAGTTGTGGCTTTCTCTAAAGATACCCACATGTCCACCTTTCCTTCCTGTTATCAATGGCAGGGCCCACTTTCCAGTTTTCAGATAAGAAGTCTCGGAGATGCTGGGGAAATCACTCAGAAGTTAGAAGGACTAGCCGCTGAAGCTTTAGGACTAGAACTGAGGTCCACAGCCCACGGGTAACTCCAGCATGGGGGAGAGGGAGATGGGGTCCCAAGCAAGACGACTGGCCTGATTTACAATGTCATTGCTCTCTGGGTTCTGGAGAAAGACCCTGCCTTACTTACTGAACAAACTGGAGAGCGATAGAGGGAGACTGACATCAACCTCAGGCCTCCACATGTACACACATGCATCCTCACGCTTGTGTCCACATAATGGGAACATGCACACACACACACACACACACACACACACACGTGTGGAGGAAGCAAAAAAAGTCTTGGATTCTCTTTCTTCCACAACTCATATCCATGTAGTCAGGGAATCTTTGTTTCTAAGTTCCAACATGTATCTTAATCTGTCTATTTCTTTTCACTCTGGCAGTAGCCACCATCGCCTCTAGCCTTCTGGATAACTATATGCAGTGCTTATTGGCTTATCTGTTTTCATCTCTGTCCCTTGTGGTGGTTTGATGAATATGTACCCCACCTCCAATAGGCTCATATATTTGCATGCTTGGTCCCCAGTTGGTGAACTGCTTGAAAGGACTAGGAGGTGTGGCTTTGTTGGAGGGGGTGTGGCTCTGTTGGAGTAGGGTGGCTCTGTTGGAGGAGATGTGTCACACTGGTGGTGCAGGATGCCCAGAGTGTCACTCTCTGCCTGTGGATCAGAATGTAAAGCTCTCAGCCACTGCTCCAGTGCCTTGCCTGTCTGCTCTCCACAGTGATAATGGAATAAAACTGTAAGCAAGATTAAATGCTTTGTTTTATTAGAGTTGCCTTGGCTGTAGCGTTCCTTTCACAGCAATAAAACAGTGACTAAGACATTCATCTAGCATGCATTTGCAATCTAGTATCTAGAGTGATCCTTTTGAAATCTAGATTATATCAAGCTGTAGCTGAGATGATATGATGTCCCTTGTAAAGGCTGAAGGTTGTACAATGTGTGACCGGCTTCTTCCCTCTGACCTCATCGCCTGGTGCCTCTCCTTCCACCTTGTGCTTTTCTTGTTATTGCTGTGCATGCCAAACGTGTACACGAGACCTGTATGATGATGGTCCTTTACTTCCTCAAGTCTACCTCAACTGAAAGTTGTAGCTGCAGCCAGTATGCATATCAGTAGATTGGGAACGATCCTCTAGTTTACATCTTATATTTGAGAGTTAATAATAATAAATTAAATAATTATTATTAATTAATAATAATTAATAATAACAAAATAATAATTATTATTTTAAGTTTTGAAAACCATACAAAAGGGGAAAATTATGTACCACATTTCATAAATTGTAATGCATTTTTTCATATTAACATCTCTAAAACTGGAAAGCACATAGAAACAGTGATAAACATTGTACCATGAAGTACCATGCAGATGGCTTTTACTTCAGCAGAGAAACTTTTACTTCTAATTGAACTACTAAGGTTGTTTTTACAATATACATATATCCTTCAATTTAAAACAATCAATTGAAAAAAGAAACCACCCACAAAAGTAGGAGTTTGGGTTTAATTATTATTTGATAATTCAGCAAAAGTTTTATATATAAGTTTTATTATTATATTATATTCTGATTATTGTAAAAAAAATTAGTAAATTCGTGTTTAGATACTTATATATCATTTAGTAATCAAGGATACTGACATCCTCCAATGATGTAGTCTATATTTTCATGTTCTGATATTTTCCTCTGTAATTTAAAAGTGAGATTTAAATGTATGTAATAACACTGAGGTAAGTGTCAGACTAGAATTAACATTGTAAGAGTCAGCTATTTTATATGCGGCCCTAGGTTTTAAGTCGATTTCCCCCAATACCCATACTGCACTAGTACTAAAGTGTTACCCACTTAGTCCTGGGAGTGCATGCTTTGAGCTGGACCACCTTCAGCCAGTCTCAGGGTCTCTCTCATAAGGAGTGTGAGGTCATCTGTGAGCTAAGGTAGCATGTCACCCTGACAGAAAGTAAGTGTTCTTCTAGTTTCTCTAGTGCTGCAGCTTTGCTTTCTTGTTGTTCTTAAGTATTGCTCATTTTTGCTCCAACTTCCCTTTCCCCCCAGTTATTTCTTACATCTTCCTGCCTTTTCTTGATATTGAATCTCTGGGTTCTGCTTTTCCCTTTTTAAAAAAAAAAAAAGAGGAGGAGGAAGAGGAGGAGGATAAGAAGAACTTAATGTTTTCATCATTATAGTTTCCAGTTGGAAGGTTACACGTAAATTCTAACTTCAGATGATTGGTTATTTGTGAGGCCGCAGAGCTGGCTCAGCAGGTAAGGGCACTGTCTTCCACCTGCTGACCCGAGCTTGGTCACGAACCCACTGAGTAGAAGAGAACTGATTTCTGTAAACTGTCCTCTGATTTCCACACACATGTACTCTGGCATATGTGCATGCATGCAGATGCAAACACAAATAAATGTGACACTTGTTTTTAAAAATAAAAAGGTGAATCAGTAGACCTGAGAGGTCTGGCTCTGTGTCTGTAGTGAAGTCAAGGATGTGAGGAAAGTGAGTCATATCAAACATAGTAGGTCTTCATTCTCTACTTACACGATAAGCCAGATTTCTTCAGACGTAAACAATTTTACATGAAAAACATGTTACTGTAGAATGTTAAGAGTTCTCCAAGCTGGGCAGTGGTAGCACACACCTTTAATCCCAGCACTCAGGAAGTAGAGGCAGGTGGTTCTTAGTTTGAGGCTAGCCTGGTCTACAGAGAGAGTTTGTAGGACAGCCAGGTCTACACAAAGAAACCCTGTCTTTTTGTTTTGATTTCTTTTTTTTTTCCAAGACAGGGTTTCTCTGTGTAGCCCTGGCTGTCCTGGAACTCACTCTGTAGACCAGGCTGGCCTTGAACTCAGAAATCCACCTGCCTCTGCCCCCTGAGTGCTGGGATTAAAGACATGCGCCACCACTGCCCGGCCGAAACCCTGTCTTAAAAGGCAAAAAAAAAAAAAAAAAAAAAGTTCTGTTCTCTAGAGAAACAGAATAGAATATATTAGTTATGGATGCTCAGTTGGTTGTAGATGCTAAGAAGGCCCAGACTCTTTTAGACTGCAAGCTGGACACTCAGGAAAGCCAGTAGAGTAGTTGTAGCCCAAGTGTAAAGGCTGACCATTCAGGAGCCAATGTTAAAGGCCCTAATCCAAGCATGAAAGCCCCACGCCAGGGGTCAGATAGTGTAAGCAAGCCCTGGTACCAATATGAAGGCCTAAAAACCAGTTATGTAGTTCTGAACATAGTCTAAAGCTTGCGGAACCTCAGAAATTTAACCATGTGTAGTAAAGAACCAGTTATAGCCAGTGAAGCTAATTCACTGTGGTGAGAATATGCAACTCTACACATCATATGCTTTGCAGATTATAATCCATTTGATGACTGAGTAGAAACACTGGAAATGAGCTGCATCCCGCACTTGTCTCTCTCAGGGGTACCAAGTATTTTCTACATGGGGTAGGGGTGAGATTTAGGATCTCACTGTATGACTTGACTGGACTGGACTTTGCTCTGTACACATGGCTGGTAGACTGACAGATACCCACAGATACCTTCCTGAGTGCTGGGAGTAAAGGCACGCACCACCATCTGAAGTCCCTTTAAGGTCTAACAAAGCATCATTGCCATTCTTTTCTTAATTTGTATTTTGAGGCATGGTCTCACCATGTAGCCATTGCTGGGCTGGAACTGACTTGGTAGACCATGCTGGCCTCTAACTTATACAGACCCACCTGCTGCGGCCTCCCTAGTGGTGTAATTAAAGGTGTGTACCACTGTACCTAGCAGTATTCAATATGTTCGTTGTTAACACATTAACAGTGTGGTTTTTATTGTGACATTTTCACGCATATACATAATATATTTGACACTGCCCCCTTATGGTATCCTCCCTGAGGCTCACTCCCACTGTTGCAACTTCCTCTTCCCAGCTAGCCCCCTTCTCCTCTCAGGTCATTATTTATTTGTGTGTGTGAGTGGCCTAGTGAGTTTCCTTAGGGTTGGGTACAGGAGCACAGGCAGCTTCCCAGTGGCTACAGTGCTCTCCCTCTCCCATCAACCATGCACGTATAAATCCTGGAGGAGAGTGGAACCTCATCAGCTTAGTTCAGTGTTACTGAAGATATTATGCCTGGAATATATACAAGGTCTTGGGGCTTGTGTTTCAGTTGACTGTTGGCTGAGCATAGCTCTCATGGATGATCGTTGTTTAATCTGAGTCAGCATAGACACAGGGCCTAGAATCTCAGCACTTGGGAGATAGAGGCAGAAGGACCAGGAGTTCAAGGCCAGTCTGAGCTACAGAATGAGATCTTGTTTCAAAAAAAAACAAAAAAACAAGCAAACAGCTATCAGGTGAGATACTGTCTCAAAACATGAAGATTTATTTGCTTTATGCATATGAGTGCTCTGACTACATATGTGTATTTGTAGCCTGTGTGTGTGTGTGCCTATGGAGATGGGCATTAGAAGAGGGCATCCTAGAACTGGAGCTGTAGATGATTGTGAGCAACCATATGTTACCCAGGTCCTTTGTCAAAATGTAATTTAACCTCAAGATTTGAGGAAAAACTATAGGATATGTATCAGGAAAGCTTATGTAAAATAAAACATCAGAGAAGAGAGTTGTCTACGGGTGGCACTCAGAGTTTTCACTGATGTATTAATATTAGATCAGTTCAGCAGATCTAGGTTGCAACACTGCGCTGTATTTTATACTGTGTGTACAAAGGTGAGTTACAACACAGTTGGAGAAAGAAAAGAGATGCATAAGAAATAGATAGGCATGCAGGCGGTGGTGGCGCACGCCTTTAATCCCAGCACTTGGGAGGCAGAGGCAGGTGGATTTCTGAGTTTGAGGCCAGCCTGGTCTACAGAGTGAGTTCCAGGACAGCCAGGGCTACACAGAGAAACCCTGTCTCGAAAAAAAAAAGAAGAAGAAGAAGAAAGAAAAAAATAAATAGATAGGCTCCACAGCAGAAAGTGTAGCCGTAAACTGCAGGAAGGAGACCAGGGCATCCGATGGCTAGGTCCTCATTCTCCATGAAAGCAGAGTAATCTGAAATGAGAGTCTTCATCCTTACGAACTACATGAAAGTGGCATTGGAAGAGAGTTGGAAGAGCCTCTGTCGGGAGCCGGGGTCAGTGGAGGGATGGTATAGGGATTTTCTTGTTGTCTAACTTACAATTCCTTTAACTTTTGAACATAACTAAGCTTATGTTACTTAGACAAAGCATTTAAAGTTCTGAATCTTGTTTTTCTAGACAGCACTCAAGTGGTAGCTTTTCATGCTCTTTGCTGTGATCAGACATCCAGTCCTTCATTTAAACTCAGCCAATGGTTCTTCAAAGTAAAGTACTTAGTATTTGACTAGCTTGCTTTTCTCATCCCTTTGCTAGATAATTAGCTTCTTAAAATCAGGAGGGATTGTTTATGTCAGAATCTCTCTCCGTGATTAGCCTCTCCCACATATGGGAGACTAAGCACACATGGGAGTATTGGAATGACTGAACTGAGGGTGAATCACAAGGTTTGTCAGCTCAAGTTCAGTCTTGATGGCTTAAAAATTGAAATGTACTAACTCAGATGTGAGAGTCTATCTATAAACATAATTTTATATCTTTTTTTAAGTATATCTCATGTAATGCTCTTAGATATGGATTTGGGGAAATGCCTTTTATTTAAAAGTACATTCTAGGTTACAGATAATAAGCACTTTCATTGCTTTAAAAATGACAAGCTTGTTATCATTTGGGTAGCTAGCTATTGGAATTGTAAAGGCTTATATCTGGTAGGTCTAAGTTTATTTTCTTAACTTTCCCCAAAACTCCTCTTATTTGCTTCAAGAGAATAGTTATTTAGTACATTTGATCCCTTACTGTATTAGCAGACTACTCATTTTAATATTTTAATCCCATGGTAACCTAACAAGCAGAGCGAAGAAGTAGACTGCTCTTGAGAGGGAGCATTTGGTCTGCCCTCCTGGCTGTGTTTTAGTCAAGAGAATGTCCAGGCAGCTCTGGGCAGATGGTAGGATTAAAGTCTCGGTCCAAACGCTGCCCTGCTCTCTGTGCCAATCCCCATTTAAAGTGACAGGTAATCCAGCAATCGCATTGTTCTTTCAAGAATTCATTTGTTAAACCCAAATTTTTGCTGTTTAATTCAGTCTTATTTTTAATGTTAACATTCTCCTCATATAGACTGCTTAAGACCTTTGATCTTATCCTGCTAACTCATCCTTGAGTTAATATGGCCTAGTTTTAAATTATCACAAATTAAATTAATCTTATATAATACAGCACATACTGCAAATATTAACTGATGTAATTCAACCTTTTTAAAAATCTGTTTTCCAAAGAATGCCTAATCAGAGATAATCACTAATGGCCTTCATAGAGCAGAGAACCCTGTTATTGATTTGTGCTGGGTCTTAAAGGGCCATGGGTAGAACTTGATAGGAAGACATCGAAAGTGTAAGAGATAGGTGTCTTTTGAAGTAGTTTCTGTGAACAGCAGGACTGTGAAATAGAGCACACATAGAGCAGCCACTAAGTAAGCTATAAGAGAGAACAAAGGGAAGCTGTAAGAAATAAAGCTGCAAAGTTGGAATAAGATATTGGTGCACACAGGGCTGCCTGGACACTCTCTTGACTAAAACACAGCCAGGAGGGCAGACCAGATGCTTCTCAAGAGCAGTCTACTTCTTCACTCTGCTTGTTAGGTTACCTTACCATGGGATGAAAATACTAAGTTACTTTCTGTTGCTATGATAAAACATTCTGGCCAAAAGTATTCTGAGGAGGAAAGGGTTTTGTTGTTATTGTTGTTGTTTTGTTTCTCTTCAACTTTCACTTCCAGGTCATGTCCCAACATTGAGGGAAGTCAGAGCAGGAACCTGAGGCTAGACTGCTTGCTATTCAGTACAGCATTACCTCCAACCAGAGGATAAACTCGTAGCAAGAAAGCTGCTTGCTGTCTGGCTCACGCTCTGGATCCATGCTCGGCTGCCTTCTGTGTGCATTCCAGGCCTACCTGCCTTGGAGATGATGCCACCCACAGTGGGCAGCTTCTCCCCACAGCATCAGTCATCAGTCTAGACAGTCCTTTACAGACACGCCCACAGGCTGCTCTGATGTAGGCAGTTCCTCAGTTGAGGTTCCCTCTTCCCAGGTGACTCTTTGTTTTGTCAGGTTGACAGAATAAACTAACCAGCATGTATACCTTAAAAGTTAGCCCAAATATTTATATCTCTAAGTAATGAAAACCCAGTTCAAACAATTATCTTCTAATAATGAGGGAATTGGCTCACATAACTGACATCCATCCAACACAGGGCAAGCTGTGATGTGGTTAACCTACCAGCTCAGGCTTCCTGTGTAGTGCTGCTCTCCTCCGTGGAGTATCAGTTTAGTCTTACCAAGTGGGTGGCCCAGAAATCCAAGAGCTCGTGCATCCATGGATAATAAAGACCAGTGACAAAGTAGACTTAATTTTTCCAAGAAGCTCTCTTAAGCTTCCCTTAAGCCACAGTGTAACACCTGTTATTATCTCCTCAGTCTTGAGTGAGCCTGCTGTACCTGAAAGAACCATGTAGCTTTTTTTTTTTTTTTTTTTTTTTTTTAAATCTAGAGAATCCTAATATTTGGATGCTACTGTGCCGTAGAAGTAAAATTATTACTAATGCTGCAGAGTTGTGTCAAGAAGTATTATGTTATCAGAAAGCTAAACCTCAGAAATTTATAGCACCCTTCACTTAAAAGAAAACCTGATTTTTTTCAATTTTAAGACATACCTTAGTACAAAGACAAAGTTAACGGACATTTTAAGGCCATTTACATTGGAAGAAAGAAAGGAAACCAATGAGTGACTTATCTATGCCCAGAACTGTGCTGACTAAGAGTTACAGCACTTTATTCTGCTTGGAATCTGCCACATTCACAGAGCTGTGGTGGGGTTTGCATTTGATCTGTGGCTCCCACTCTACCATTTCTCCTGCAGGGATTCCTCCCCAGGGGTGCTGCAGCAAGTCTTGTCTTCACAGTTCTGTAGAGGTCTAACCTCTCTTTGTTGGCTCACTGAGAACTGTCCAGGAGAAGGGAAGGCTGTGAAGGAGAGAGAGGGGTGTCCCAGTGCCCTGAAGAAGAGAGGTGTCCCTGCGCCCTTGAAGGCGAGCCTGCCTCTAGTCACTCCCTCATGCCAGCTACTACTTGCTCTTCATGTTTTAGCCAGAATTTATCTCTGGAAACCACGCTGCCGTTATAACTGTAACTGTGAAAGTCAGCCTCCGCTCAGCTAACCCCTGAACCTTACGTACACTTTTCTCTGAAGGGTGCACTGTTCACTTCTCTGGCCTTTACTTTTACTTCATGGACCACAGTGATGGCAGGACACACCAGAATCACATCTCATTACTCAGTTATGATTATCCTTATGATTGCAAATAATTTTGTTAAGATTAATGTTAAAATGAAAGCACAAGATTGCTGAACACTAAAAGGACTCATGGATGGACTCCCAAGAACTGGTATAAGCTAGTTGGGAAGTACTGCTGACCACCACCCACGCTAAGTGCTAGTCTTCTGGTTTTGTTTCTATTTTGTTGTTTGTCTGTTTGTTAATAAAAAGCATTACCCTGCAGCCTACACTGATCTGAACGTCACTGTGTAACCCAGGCCACCCTTGAACTAGAAGCTAATCTTCCTGCCTTAGTTTCTGAGGGCTGGGATTACAGGCATGAGCCATCACACTCAGATAACTAAGAACCTTCTGATTGCTGTTTTTTACTTTAAAATCTCTTTGGTGGAGCTGAAACCGTAGCTCAGGAGCAAAGTAATGACCCAGCACATCCAAAGTCTGGGGTTTGATCCCCAGTATCACAAGGAACAAGGAGGGGCCTGGAGAGATGGCTTCAGTTAAGAACACTTGTTCTTGCAGAGGACCCAGGTTTGATACCCAGCACTCCCATGGCAGCTTACAGCTGTCCATAATTACAGTTCAGGGAGCCAATGCACTCTTCTGATCTCTGCAGGCACACACATGGTACACAGACATTTGATCAAAACTCTCATACACATAAAACAAAATAAATAAATCTAAAACAAAAAACAAACAAAAAAAATGCTTCCCTGTTCATAAAGCCAGTATTCTGATATACTTAGTGAAAAGCCGTCAGTCTGGGCAGACTTTGTCTGGTTTTCACTTTCTCATAAAGCAACATTGCTAAGGAACATTCTTTGCCTAGCACTTAAATCACATTGTGTGTGTGATTTATTAATAAAGCTAAGTTAGGGTTCTGAGTAGTTTTCACTTCTGAATTAAAGCAGTTCTTTTTATGTTTCTGAATCTTCACAGGATTTTCCCAATTGGAGATGTACCCTTGGAGACTGAGGACCTCACCAACTGGCTCTACCAGCGCTTTATTGAAAAGGAAGACCTCCTGTCCCATTTTTATAAGACAGGTACATAGCACCTCCCTTATGCACAGTTCTAAAGTTATCAGAGATTCTGAGCACGTGCTGCAGATGAGATAAACATTTTTTAGTTATTCTCTCTTAGTTTTAAAAGATTTAGTTTTTAATTATGTGTGGGTGTGGGGTGTGTCTGCCTGTGGGTATGTACTCATGAGTACAGGGCCAGAGGAGGCCAGAGGCTTCAGAACCCCTGAGCTGGAGTTAGAGATGGTTGTGATGGAGGTAGAGATGTCCCAGCCACATATGGGTGCTGGGAACAAAACTCAGAACCTTTGAGCAGCAGCCCTCTTTAGCTCTGAGCTCCCTCTCCAGGTCCCTACTCAATTATTTAGATCAGAAATCAAAGCCATTCTGTATTGAAGAATTTCAACTCATAATTTATGGAAAGAAAGATTGCTGTTGATGTGTTCCAGTTCTTACAATATTGCTCAGCCTTGTGTGACAGACATGACACACTGTGCCACAGCTCAGGTACACAGTGACAGACAAAGGTACGGATGTTGGAGGGTGGAATAATAAATGACAGTCATGCTTGACCTTGTGCTCCACTGCTTAATAGTCATTTGAGGTCATTTTAAGCTGCATTTTTTTACATGCTTTCCCCTCCCTTTCAAGGAGAGATTTATTTGGTTGGCATGGGTTTGGTTCAGCCACTTGGCCCCATTGCTGCTGTGGCAGCAGATGCCCTTCCTTCAACAGAAAGCAGAAGAGTCAAGGTTACTTTTGTTTATAAAAAGGGCACAGTTTACTGTTTTCAAGGGTACAAAGTTGTTTTCTCCTAGGGAGAGAAAGGAAATCTATCCTTGCTCCTTTATATTCTCAGGATTCTATATGCTCCTTAACTACAGAGTCCTGGTAGCACAGGCCTGGGAGATTGAAACAGGAGTATCCCATGTTCAAAGCCTTCCTTGGTAACTTCCTGAGACCTTGTCTCAGAATAAAAATTACAACTCAGGCTGGAAGTGTGGCTCAGTGGTAGAGCACCTGCCTAATATGTGTGAAGCTCTAGATTGAGTCCCAACACCAAAACACAAAACAAAAAATATACAGAGAAAAACATGTAAAGGAAGAAGAAAGGAAGTTGGAAAGATGAAAATTAACATTGGCTGGCACAACCAATGTGCTTTCACAAATTGCTGTGCTATAGGCCAATTTTTTTAGTGTCTAAACCATGGAGAAGGTATTTAAAGGTGGCTGTGGTGGGTGGGGTTAATGCAAAAGGCTTAGCAGGCACTGTGGAGTGATCAGAGAGTAGCAAGTCTAAGGCCCCACCCTCAGTCTCTTGCCTTCTGATATTTGACCTAAACTGTAGCAACAGGGGTGAGCTGCTTGAAAAGGGCCACCCACCCCGGGGCCTGGGGAATGCCACTGTGAATTGCTTGTGAGCAGCAAATCCCTTTATAGCCAGCTTACCCCAGGGATTATCGACAAGGACAAAGACAGAATGCTGAAAGTGTCGTAGATGATCTTGGTAGACTTCCAAAGCCATGTAGCTTTCCTTTCCAGAAAAAGGAGACTCATTCACTCTGTATTGTTTTTTTATTGTGACGACATATTTTGTAATCTTGCTGTAAATGCCAGTGTTATATAAGTACTTTTGTGGCCCCCCAAAAAAATTGCTATTCAGAAATTACTTGATATCAATTTCACAGATCCTATGTCTGACCACTGTGGAAATGTAAGTGGGAAGCAAGGTACTGGGCACAGACAGTCAGCAAACCTACAGAAAGAAAGCGGACAGGGCCACTGATGAGCCAGAGGGTGGGCCTTGCTTCTCATCTGGGACAGATGCTAATGGCGGCTGTCCGCCCAGTGGACAGAAGAGTGTGGCAGAGGTGGGGTAGCTGAAACAGTGTTAGAGGAAATCCCTGCACAGTAGGGCAGGCCACAGGGAACCCTAGCTGGGTGAACCAGCTCAGCTTGTATTTCAGGAGACTGGTACTTCGGGGAAGCATCTCACGGTTTCTGTCTTGTCTTCTAGGAGCCTTTCCTCCTTCCCAGGGCCAGAAGGAAGCTGTTTCCAGAGAGATGACCCTCAGCAACATGTGGATATTCCTCATTCAGTCCTTTGCGTTTTTGTCAGGCTATCTGTGGTACCACATCATTCAGTATTTTTACCATTGTCTATTTTAGGAATTGACTTGGACTTGCTACATAGGAGTTCAGACTTCTTCATACATGTGCATTCTTTTACATGTGCAAATCAAAATATACAAATCAAAATATATAAAAGAAAAGGAAATTCAATGGATGGATTAATGTTTATCCCCCTTTGGGATATTTTAAAACTCTACTACAATGAGGATCAGTAATACAATGATGTGCTAATATAATATATTTTAAGAACGCTCGTGTTTTAAAGAGATACACTCTACCATACATTTACGCAAGCATCACACTGGGAGAAGAGGAAATCATAAAATCATCCTAGAAGACTCCGAAAGAAACTCTCGCCACCAGATGCACTTAGTCAGCCCCTGTGACCTGCCTGTGACCTTTAGTTCAGGTTCAGAAGCTATGCTCCTCTTTCCTAGGACAGAGCACCATAACATTAACGTGTCTCCCCTTCATGCTGAGGTACTGGTGGCCGGGAGAGCTGGTGGGCACATCCTGAGGAGTGGTCTCACCACCTAGCACCCTGGCTAAGGTGCAGCATTGGCATTCTCTGTGGGGAGCAGTGTCCACTGTCCACCTGACATCACTGTGTCCCTTGGAAGGCTAGCTCAGCCCAGTACCATGTTTACATGTGCTAGTGCTTTCCCTTCGGGAGAGGGGAGCACCCACTTTCTCTTTTTGTATAGAAGGCATATCATAGAATGATAAATGTATTTTACAAAATGTACTTTTATCAGATGCAAATATAGCAAAGGATAGTAACAGCCTGAAACAAAGGGAAGTCTCGTCTGCGAGCAGGCTCCCAGGAGGCTTTCCTGTCTGTGTGCTTGCCCATGATGCTCTAGCACCACCTTCATTGGCCACCTCCCTGACCCCAATCTCCTACTGGTAGCTGGATCCCCTCCCTCAAGTTTGATATTATAGCACCAAATGTATTTGGGGGGCGGTTAAAGCAAATTAACATAAAACATTTAAATGATCAGTTTCAGGGAACTAGAGTAAGCTTATTAGGAAATAAGAGGTACAACCAGACCTTGGCTTGCAATATTGACAAGGCCTCTTGTGGACCCCAGGGTCTATTTGTTCTGTCATTACATCAAGCAGCTACCCCTCTCAGGGTGGCAGGACCAGGAGACAGCAGCTCAAAAACTCTTCCCAGTCTCTTCCAGTTGTCTTCTAAGAGGGCAAAGTCAAGCAGGTTTCTGTTCATTGTAGAAAACTTTTTAAAGATTTGTCATTTTGTTCATGTGATTTACCTCACAGGAGAACCAGACTTTATGAAAATGCAAGCTCTGCATCAGTGCTGAGACAGAGGGTGGGTTTGGTTTAGGACAGTAAAACCCCTAAACTTGAAGAACAGTAAGTCAGCAGTAGTTTTCTGTAGCGTCACTGTAGAGTCCCCCATTGCTACTAACAACACAAATAACAATTCTGAAAAAAGGTTGTAAAACAAAAGTAAAGGCTAATGTTTTCTGTTTTCAAATAAACCAAAAAAAAAAAGAAAAAGGAAAGATGTGAATTTTCCCCAGTTGTGTGGGAAAGGCTGCCCAACACCAAATCAAAGCCCATAGCAGCTTCATGTTTAGCAAACCCCAAGCACGTACAGGAGAGAAGGACATTGCCTGAAATACCTCACTGGTTCCACACCGCTGCTGTAAACTGAAGAGGGCATTTGGTTTGCTAGCAGTTGTTATAAAAGCCTAAGCATTTTACTCTGGTTTACAGGGACAGTGAATATGTGAAAGCAGTCTCAATCTAGAAACAAAGGGGAGCCAGAGAGAAGCTATTCAGTGCCTCTATTTGAGGCCCAGGAAAACTATTGAGTTTCAGGATGAGACATTAGTTGGTTGCCTGGGGGAGAAGTTGCTCATTCTCTAGTATAGCATGTTGTCCTTGCTAGCAGACCATTTCCTCATTGCAAAGCAGGCCACCGACCGACTATAGTGGCCAGTTCCTGTAAGGATGTATACAGAGAGAGAGAGAGAGAGAGAGAGAGAGAGAGAGAGAGAGAGAGAGAGAGAGAGAGAGAGAAATGTGACTGCCCCACTTTTACCACTGCTACACTCCAGAGGATATGACAGTTAAGTATACTATACATGCTAAGTTCACTCTTCTAAGATGTGTTACTTTCAAATGCAGTTTTGTTTCCACAGTCTGTAGAGTGACAATGACTGTAGATTTGTGAGCTGACTTCTGATAATAGAGATGAGCTTTAAATAGACGTGTGTTTGCTCTGTTCTACACCTCTCCAGTTCAACATGTCTTCTGTGTACAAAACAATCAAAACATGTTTGTTGAGAGTATTGGTAGTACTTCCTTATCATAGCTGGAGTCTGCCTGCTTGTACTAGGGAGTGTGAAGAGAGAATAAATAGGCGTTCGTTATGGCCATCTCAGGAAGCCACATGATGCCTCCACTGTAGAGAGCCGGATAGAACGCCCCGTTTATCTTAGTGTGTAAAGTGGGATGCTAGGAAATTACTGTATTAAGTCAGGGGAAGGTAAGCAAAGCCATGCCAGTTTACACCGGCATGCTTTAGGGCTGCAGCTCTTTTTGCCCTCAGCTGCATTGCCTGGCTTCCTGCTACACACAGGCTGGGCAACTCAGTGCTAGAGTCCTTGGGCCACAGGTGGGACCAAGCAACAGCTCACCTCAATTCAGAAATGGCTGTATGCAATGACAGAGAGGCCTGTGAGCAGAGACGCAGGAAAAGCAAGCATGGAATGAAACTTGAATAGATGAACAAGTTAGACGAGAATTTAATAGGAAGTTTGAAAATGATAACTGGGTTCATATCTGTCATGTTATTAGTTCTTGGTATTATAACCCTTAATTGCCTACAGTAAGAAACTAGGGAATGCTGAAGAAGAAATCAATTACAGGGTAGTTAATCCAGTATTGAGTCATAGGAAGCCAAAAATTCAATTTTCTGTAGGAATTTCTGATTTTTTTTTTTTTTTTTTTTTACTCCCATTGAACTTTTCCTTCTAGGGATGCTTACTACTTTAAAAGTTGACTTTAGTTCTTTCCCTGACTAACCTTTCTCTGTGCATTATGACTGTGTTAGTGAGTAGTTAAGTAACAGAAAGTCAAGACAACCCGCAGGAGGAGAAAGCACCAAAGCCAACGGGCATAACCTGAGGGCTGGAAAAGACAAAAGTTGGTGCAACTGGAACTGTCCCAGAGGTGGAGTCTTAAGTCGGCCATTGCGGCCCTCAGATGTGGCTGTGATGTTGCCGTCTGGGTCAAGGCTGAGGATTGTCCCTCACTCAAGGCCATGAGGCTTGCTTTCATTAATTTGTCTTGGTGATGTATTTTGACAATCGGTACCTTAAAGACTCACTCAGCTCGTTGATCCTAGCTATAGTCACAGAGAATAGTCTTTGATCATAGGTAGTCTTCTGTGTCCTATGTATGTTTAAAAAGAAAATGTTTGTTTGCATTACCGAGTAGGAAGGGTTAGCTATCTTTTCTGTGGTTTTTCATCCTTTTCTTTGAAGTCACTACACAATAATGAACACAGATTTCACTCCAAAGTTGTCATTAAGAAAAGCGTATTCGGTTCTGGTCCACAAAGGATGGATGGGAGGATCTTTGCCGGGGTTTTTGCCCTGAGAGTGCTCTGAGCCTTATATCTATCAGCAGGCAGGAGAGAGCCAGACAAGCACCGCACCACAGGTGTGCTAGTCATGAGGGGCAGAGACTAATGGGTTTGGGACCAAAAGCACCTAAGTTGGGAATTTCTGGAGCACAAAAGAGCCTGGCAAGTTGGGAAGCAGCCACTGGCTGGTGCTGGCTGGTGCTGGCTGGTGTCATGTTGCACCAGCCCTCAGTAATTCCAAAGTGGGCTCTGAGAATATGTTACAGGCTCCCAATTGATGGGGAAGAGTGACCATAGTCAAATGAGAGATGCAATCTGGAGTTTTCTGCAGAAATTCCATCTGAGGATTTTTACATTTAATGTTTTTTTTTTTTTTAAAAAAAACAATCTAAAGAGCAAAAAAATTTACACGTATCTAGTTGCAAAGTATGCAAATGCTTTGGATGGCTTTGTTTTTATTGTGTAAAACTGTTGAACACAACTGTGGTGCACAAATTCTTTCCATGCAAGGAGTCTATGCATTTTACAGTGACATATCTTATGGTTGGGTAATGAGACAGTTATACATTCAACTGCCATTCTGTTTATTAAGTGCTTTCACTTTCTTTATGGTTGTTACAAAGTTATATTTATTTTCTACAGATGGGTTTTGTTTTCATGATGCTGTAATGTTTACTTGAGCTTGGTGAGCTTTCCATGTGGTCTGCATGTCACAATGTGTGTTCTAAGGTGACAGTAAAGGCTGTGACAACTGTAATTAACTTTTGTAAAGGGCTGGTCACCTGTGGATCTGGTTTCTGAATGCATTAGGGATGATTTTACCAGATCACCTTTTCAGAAATTTAGATGTTGTAAACACCAAAAGAAGCATTTTTCTCAGCAAAAATTAATAGCTGGTTCTATTTTTTTTAATGTAGAGAAAATAAAGTTGATCTCCTTTTTTTCAAAAACAATGCTTTTAATTCTTGATAGTGGGGGTGGGTGTCTACTGTGTGGAGCTCCTGAGCGCTCGCTGCTGAAGCACGCGCCTGGAGCTCAGCATTCACAGCTGGTGAGGAAAACCTTCAAGCTCCTTCCTGGGCTTAAAAAGACTTGCCCGTCCTCCACTCTTCTCATTTGGCGTGAGCTCTTGGAAAAAATTATGTAAATGCACATCCATGTGTAATAAATTTTGCTGATAACATATTTAATGCAATTAGTAAATAATAAAATATAAATAATTGATTCTTACAATATAATTATTATTGCTGAACCCTCAGAGCTAACCTGTGACAATATCAACCATGATTTGATTGATAGCATTATGCCTTGATACACTAACCATCTCCAGATAAACTCAGTCTAGTGTATGATTTATATTAAACTCTTACCCTTGTACAGAACCTCCTTTAGTTTCAGCATTAATTGGAAGTTTAGATAATTTATTTTTAATTATATTAAATCCTAGAATTAAATGATCTGCTCTTAGAGACAAACTAGAGCTACCTTCATCATACCACTGTCCTGGTCTTTTTTGTTTTGATTTGTTTTAATTACTAGTGTTGAATAAAATTTTCAGAATTGATTTGCTCGCTGGTCCAAGAAAACTCCTTATCATTGGCCCTTGCAGGTTTTAAGGTGGAAAAGGACTGAGACCAGAATGATCAGCAAGGGAGCATTCAGTCCAGGAAAGCCAGACAGAATCAGGCTTCCCAAGGAGCACAGGGGCCGGCTCACCGAGTTCTTAAAGCTGAGTAAATGTGTAGACCTATCACTAAGGGTTTGTTTTGTTTTTCACATTGAAAACATTGGTGGTTTAGTTGCTTGTTTGTAGAATGTGTTTGGCCCATTGAAAACTTTTAATGTATTAAAATATCTTGCACAATCCTACCAAATAAGTTGACTAGTTAGAGTTGAGTCTACCTCTTCTTTTCCTGGCTGGATCTAGGCTGCTGGTTGGGTGAGGCTGCAGTTTTATTTCCCCTCTAAAGTTCTTTATGTGGAAGACAACGGATTATGGGCCTGAAATCGGATTTGAGGCTTTTTGGGATCTGTTGCTGACCAGCCCTATTCCCCATGAGTTTGGGGAAAGCCATTGTTTTTAATGCCCACTTAATATGAAAATGTTTGTTTTAAAAAATGTTTCTTGCTGGTAAAAAATGTATTTTTAAAAGGAAAAACCAAATCCTCTTTTGGTCTGAGAAGTCAGCTGTCTGAGAAGGTGTGACCATATCGTAACATGCTGATGTCATAGAAATCAATAAATTTTTACCTCTCAGGAACTGAGTGGCCTTGTCCTTAACTTTTAAAGGCTGGAAAACAGACTAGAGGTGTCTGCAGTTCAGGATGCACAGATACAAACACACAGATGCAACGTGGAGGTGGGGAGGGGCTGGCCGGCCACCATAGTCAGAAAACACTCTTCAGTGGGTGCAATTGAGCCAGTATACAAGGAAGAAACTGATAACCAAGAAGCAGGACACAGTGCTCTGGAGGCAGGGATAGGTACTCACTGTTTGGCTGAAGCAGGAGAGTTATTTACTTTTCTGTGTATGGATGCTTTTGCCTATGTGTATGACTGCCATGTCCACTCATGCTGCTGGCCCCTGAGGTCAGAAGGAAGCATCTGCTCCTCTGGGAATGGAGTTACAAACAGTTGTAAGTTGCCATTTGGGTGCTGGGAATTGAACTTGGGTCCTCTGGAAGAGAAGCCAGTGCTTTCTGGGGGTAGCATTCAAGACAGTGTTTCTCTGTGTAGCTATGTCGGTTCTGGTACTCACTCTGTAGACTCAGCTGGCCTTGAACTGAGAGGTTTTCCTGCCTTTGCCTCCTGAGTGCTGAGATTAAAGGCGTGTGCCACAACACTGAGCTCAAGAAGCCAGTACTTTAAAAAAAAAAAAATTATTTTATTTATTATATGTAAGTACATTCTAGCTGTCTTCAGACACACCAGAAGAGGGCATCAGATCTCATTACAGATGGTTGTGAGCCACCATGTGGTTGCTAGGATTTGAACTCAGGACCTTTGGGAGAGCAGTCAGTGCTCTTTTTTTTTTTTTTTTTTTTTTTTTTTGGTTTTTCGAAACAGGGTTTCTCTGTGTAGCCCTGGCTGTCCTAGAACTCACTCTGTAGACCAGGCTGGCCTCGAACTCAGAAATCCACCTGCTTCTGCCTCCCAAGTGCTGGGATTAAAGGCGAGCGCCATCACTGCCCAGTTCAGTCAGTGTTCTTAACTGCCGAGCCATCTCTCCAGCCCTGACGCCAGTACTCTTAACTACTCTGCAGCCCCCCTAGTGTTATTGAGGAAATGTGGAACTGATTGAGAGAGCATGAACATCAAGTGTTATCTGCAGTTTTCTATCAGTTGATACACTGTATCATGACCAGCTATGTGGTCAGTTGAGGGTAAAGAAAATAGGTAGCCAAGAGGGGAGCAATCTGAAGAACTGCGGTGCTGAGAAGAGGAACCCAAGCTATTGGGTAATAAAAGGAAAAACAGGCACTGCAGTCCACAGCAGGTGTGCACACTCCAGACACCCAGACTGCAATGGAATTAGGACTAGAAAGTCAACTTCCATCGTATATGCCTACCTGCATTTCTGGTGACTGTCTCCTGAACAGGAGAAGGGCATACCTAAATCACTAGGAATCCCCTTCCAGAGGCCCAACAAGGGGATGGATCACAACGCTGATGACTCAAGCCCTTCCTGTAACCCAGGCTCCTACAGTCTACAATAAAGCTTTTTATCTACCCTGGTGTGTTCACGTTCCAGTGAAGGCCGACGGTGACACTAGTGTCTTGGATACGTTGGCTGCTGATGTGGGACAAGGCAATGGCAACTCAGCTTCCAAAAACACAAGTGGCCAACACAGCTTTGAGGAACACAGCCTAGGAGCAGCAGCACGTTCACCATGGACCACCCTTCCCATGCGGAACCTGTGCCAGGAGAAGTGAGAAATCATCTTTGAAGGTCAGCTACACAGTACCTTCCGTGGCTATTTCGATGAGAACATTAATTATGTCTAGGAGAGTTCCCACACTTGACAAATTTGCCACTTGAAAATGCTTTGAGTTGCCAAATATTTAAAAGATGGTTAAATCTGTAGTACTGCCACTCATTCATGTTAAGTCATGTTAATCAAATGAACAGCTAGCTAAAAGGTTTTGGCCCATGACTAACATGCACAGGGTCCAATCCTCAGGACTACGGAGATAAAAAGATTGGTCTTGCCAAGCACTATGAAGCATACTGTAATCTCCACCCTCAGGAAGATGGACAAAGCAGGAAGATAGAAAGCACAGGGCTAGCCTGGACTACGTGGCGGTGAGTCAGACTAAGAGTAAGACTCAGCAGTCTATGCATGGCTTGTGATCAGCACATGGCTCATTGGCCTTTGGGGTTTCAGAGTTAGGGGAACTTTGACATCTCCTTCTTTGGGGTGGTGGGTTTCCTTGCGTAACTTCGCAGTCACCAGCAGAATTGGACAGCTGCTTTGAGATCTGAGGACTAACTGGTTCTTAGTCCCTAAGTCAGAAGGTGGCATTACTGTTCTTGTAGAAGACCCAAGTTAATTCGCAGCACTCTTTTTGGCCTGAATCTCCAGGGCCAGGGATCCTATATACTCCTCTGAACCCAGCAGCACCACATTTCTACACAGATGCACACACATGATTTTAAATAGTCTCCTTTATAATAAAGAATGCCAAGGGTTAAGTGTAAGTGTTGTTGTTTTTAGTTTTTTTTGAGACGGGATTTCTCTGTGTAGCCCTGGATGTCCTGGAAATAGCTCTGTAGACCAGGCCGATCATGAACTCA
The DNA here is from genome assembly GCA_028551405.1 of Uromys caudimaculatus. NCBI lineage: Eukaryota > Metazoa > Chordata > Mammalia > Rodentia > Muridae > Uromys > Uromys caudimaculatus. The sequence continues at coordinate 3,194,649 of CM052711.1, read as the reverse complement.
CAGAGATCCATCTGCCTCTGCCTCCCATGTGCTGGGATTAAAGTGCTGGTGGATTTTGAAGTAAACATAATAGCCCAAGCGCAAAAGGATAGTATCATAGAATGCCCCCCACTCTAGTAGACACACCTTAACCACTAAAAAACGTTCGAGGTCTGTGGCTTTTATCTTTTTCCATATGGAGGTGACCTGTGTTTTGCCCTATTCAGTGTGAAAGGGGAAGAACACTTTCATTTCAGACTGAAGAAAAGAGACTCTGATCCCATAATATTTGCTGTTTTTTCTGAATTCTAGGTCTGAAACTGACAGAGGGCAACTAGGAGCATCTAGTGCCTTGCCTTTCCATCCACCGCCAGGGCCCACAGGCAAGGGCCAGAATCTGGGACTCTGCCCATTGACAAATTTATTTTCCTCACAGTTTTACTCCTTGTATGTCAAATGGGAAGCTGTCAAGAAATGATTTTCAGTATTAAATGAGATATTGTACCCGAGGCACCGAGAGTGGGTGTGCTTGGTATTGAAGGAGAAAGCTGATGAGCATGGCCATGCTACTGACCCCACACGAACTGTTCTGATGCCCCAGACAGCAGCAAGAATGAGCTTTGAGGTCACAGAAACAGTTAGGAACTCAAGGGGACTAGAGCGTAGAGGAAACTGGATCGGCTAGACAGAAGACATTACATACACTTAATAGAGACCTGTTTTTGCTTCAGAGACGTGACGTCACCTGTGGTAAGGACCTTGAACTCTTTATCAGAAGGGAGAGAAATACTTCTGGTGTTTGGAAGCTGTTCTCCAGCTGTGGTCCGCTCTGCATTGTTCTTATAACGGCAGCCGTGGCACTGAATGCCGCTAAAACTTCAGAGAGGTCAGCGTAGTCCTGAAAGCTCTCTCCTGTCTTGTGGCCCAAGTCCCTGAGGTTGTCTTGGAATCTGACACTTTACACTGTTAAGTACTGCGCCGGGTGCTCAATTCTAAGGAACTGAGGAAGCACAGGAGGAAGGGGGTGCAGGGTTGGGTCTTGCTGATCCTTACTTGGGGATCAGTGTAGACTACAAAGGGAACTGGAGGGTGTCTGGGACAGCAGGTGTGAAGAGCTGGCATTTCTAGCTCTTCTCACACGCTGGAATAGGTGTAGAGCTCATGTCTTGGTTGATCCTGTTTCCAACAATGTGGGTCCAAGGTAAACACCACATGGTTCTTGAAGCTTCTGCGCCCTTTCCTTGCCTGGACCTTTCACAGCCGGCTCGGTCCTCTTCCCTCACGACTGGTGTTGCTGGCTGGCTGTTGGAAGCAGTTGTTTCGTTTTGTGTGTAGCTTCTGTATGTATTTCCTTGGTCAGTACTGTGCATGCTGCCGGGCAGTGGTGGCACACGCTTTAATCCCAGCACTTGGGAGGCAGAGGCAGGCGGATTTCTGAGTTTGAGGCTACCCTGATCTACAGAGTGAGTTCCAGGACAGCCAGGGCTACACAGAGAAACCCTGTCTCGAAAAACAAACAAACAAACAAAAAAACAAAAAACAGTATTGTGCATGCTTCTGCATGTATTTCCTTGGGCAGTTGTGGAGAGGAGCTCTGGGACCCAGCTTGGTTCTTCCTCCTTTAAGTAGATGTCTATACACACACGGAAAATCCACTTTGGCTTCTACCATCTTAGAACTGTCACTCAAAGTGAAATACATCTGAGAGAAAGGTGCTCCACTGCCCACAGCTTCCTGGCCGGGAAGACGTTAGTGCAGGGAAGCACAGTGAAGACTTCAGCTGAGATGAGCAGCCCAGGGCAGCTACAAGGAGAAGGCTACTTAAGCAGGGTTGGCGGTTTCCTTGGCGAATGCCCACCATGCTGCTTAGAGGAGGGAGTGGAGCGAGATCACTTGAATCTTGAAAGGGCTTAGGGAGCCTCAGAACTCATCACAAGAGTGGAGTCCACGGGGACAGGCAGTCTCCTGTCCCTGGAAGAGGTCACACAGAGGCTGAGCTAGATGGTGCCAGGGTGAGCATGGGTGGGAGACTCCAGCTGGGGAGGGTGGGAAGAGCTGGCCCTTTTCCCTGCCCCTCCCCCTTCCCCATGTATCCTTGTCATAGAGAGTCTGATCAAAGCCTCCACTGTCTTGGGTTTTCTGTTTATCTCAGAGGAGAGAGGAGCAGTGAGCTCAGCCTAACCCTAGCACAGAGTCTGTAGAGGCCTCTCACAGTGTAACTCACCAAAAACATCATTGGTGTGACCCAGTGCAAAGTGAAATTGCCAAAGTCCTGCTTCAAAGCATTAAGGATTGTGACTGTTCAGAACACCAAAACAAGGGAGGTCACACTCTCAAAATGTCAGCTTTCGGAGTACCAGCATTGAGGAGTGAAATGGACACAGGGCCCCATCACTAACCAGAAGCTATCTACAATTGCTGCCTGCTAGCAAAGGGAAAATCCGTTTTCTCCAAAGGCCGTGTCAGTGGGTATGCCAGCCGCACTCCAGGGCAGGCCCCTGTCCAGAAGTCGTTGACCATCCAGCAAAAACCAAACTCCACATTGTTAGGGTTTTTTGGGGGTGGGGGTGGGGGTGGCATCTTATTGGGGGTTTTGTTTTGATTTTTTGAGAAAGAGAACATGGAGTTGGGTAGTAAGAAGATGGAGAGGATCTGGGAAGAGTTGGGGGAGAGGAAAACTTTATCAAAATATATCGTATGAAAAAAATGAATTAAAAAGAATACAGATTGTTAAAAATATAGCTATATAGATGTGGCCCTACCACAAGGACCACCAAGGAGGCAATGAGGAAGGGAGAGAAGCCTGGTCCCTGGGGGAGGAGTCAGGCCTCTGAAAAGGGGGCCCAGGCTGAGGCAAGATGAGATCTGATTTCCCTCTGGAAGACTGGGCCTTTAGGGGTGACCCTGTCTGCCTTCTGGGTTCCCAGGTGTTCATCTAAATGGGAATGTATATACACAAGTCGGCTTGGCACAGGTCACATAAGATACTCATTTTAAAAATGAGCTTTCTCAGCCGGGAGGTGGTGGCACACGCCTTTAATCCCAGCACTTGGGAGGCAGAGGCAGGCGGATTTCTGAGTTCAAGGCCAGCCTGGTCTACCGAGTGAGTTCCAGGACAGCCAGAGCTACACAGAGAAACCCTGTCTAAAAAAAAAAAAGAAGAAGAAGAAGAGCTTTCTCACTGGGCTTAGCACCATCTACCTGTCCACCAGGCTCAGTGTAGGCTTGGATCTAAGTGAAATGTTTCCTAGGTCACCTGAGAGCCAGAGAATGCTTATCCAGGTGCCATGGTAGGGAAGAGGCCCCAGAGTCTGCGTACTGGAAAATCCGTCTGCACAGTAACAATATGGAATGGTGAACCTTCGAGAGGAGGCAGGATTAGGAGGGGATCACAGGGGTCAGTCGGCATGGGAGTGGGAAAAGCCTGAACCCCCTTTCCTCCTGCTCTAGTATGTTTTTGTTAAGACAGTATCTTGCTGTAGCAGAGGCTAGCCTAGAACTCTCTATGGTACCTAGGCTGGTCTTGAGCTGTGGAGGAGAAGCCATACACACACACACACCCCAGCCTTGTTCTAGAAATCTGATGGAAGTCCAGCTTCTCCAAGCCTGCCACCTCCAAAACTAGGTTTTAGCATTAACCACTCAAGCTTTGTGGTACCTGGTTCATGTTCCCAACTAGATTATTTCTCTAATGTAAGAGATCTTTGCTACTGAGGCAGTACCTATAGTGAGGACAAAGCTGAGTCTGGTCCAAGGACCTGGACTAGAGATGGTGGACTTCCAGTCGGTTGTGATCATCTTAGACAACGGAGGAGGAGGCAGGAGTGAGACAATAGGGCGCCTCCCACAGCCCAACAGTAGCCTTGTGCAGTGAGCCAGGACAGGATGCCCTGACTGTGAACACTTGATCTTTGACTCAAGCTCAACCACTAAGAGCTGTACTTGCTCCAAACATGCAGAAGAACACACAGCACCAGCACACAGAGCACTCCCGGGTGCTCAGGTCGATGGTCAGCACAGGGACAAGTGCCCAACACACAGTAGCAATGGCTGGTACTCTCCTTAACTTGCAGCAGTGTGCTTAGTGGGGACCTCAGAATTTCAGGGTACACATGCGCAGAGCAGGGTGACTCTCACACTGCGATTCTGCTTTTACGATGTGTCTCCAGCAACCCCGTGTGGAGGGCAGAGCCTAGCATTCCTGAGTTCAGGAACAGAATCAGGACACATAGACCCTGGCAGCCGGCACAAGTGCCATGTAATCGCCATGCTACTTATAATGACATCCCATGACTTTGCATATTTTATCTTCACCTTACCTCATATATTCATCTCCCGGGGCCAGCAATTGATCCCAACAGGACTGCTTCAAACAACAGAAATGGATTAGCATTAACACAGATTGGAATTGCCAGATGTCCCAAATCACGGTGTCAGCAAGGCAGGTCCTTCCCCTGCTTCCGGTGACTCACAGCCGCCTTGGTATGGGCCTCCGTCTCTGCTCCACCTGAATTATCTTTTCCCTATCTCCACAGCCTCTGTCCTTAGGACATTGCTCGTTAGAGCCCTGAACTCAGGACTGCTCCATCTCAAGATCCTGCAAGAATTTTGCCTTCTGAGGCAACGAACTGGGGTGATAGGAGCGAGGACTCTCCGTACTATGCCACTCCCACGGTCCACAGAGAGGAGGGTGAGAATGGCGGAGCGCAAATGCCGGTGTGGACCAGGGGCCAGCTCCCCCAGTTATCCAGACTTACAGTTTTCTGGATTGTTTAACCTGGTCTAAGCTGAGTGTCTCTCATTTACAAGAGTATTTAGTGGATTGCTTATTTAGAATGCATGAAGCCCTGGATTTGATTCCCAGTGCCCTATAAATAACTGTGGTGGCACAAGCCTGCAATCCCAGCACTTGGGAGGTGGTGGCAGGAGGACCAGAAGGTCAAAATTATCTTCAGCTCACAATGAGTTCAAGGCTAGCCTGGGCTATACTGAGAAACTGTCTGTAAATGAATACATACATACATACATACATACATATATACATACATAAGTATGTAGTACATAAATGAGTTTTGTCCTAGTTACTCAGCTTTAACTGACAAATTGACATGACAGAACCTAGAATCTATCTGGGAAGAGAATTTCAATCAAGGAATTGCCTCTCATAATGGCCTGTGGGCATGTCTGGGGGTAGGGATTGTTCACTGAATAGAATGGCCCAGTCTTCTGTGGATAGCACCACCCCACCCTACCCCACCCCCCGGACAGATGGTCCTAAACCTATGAGAAAGCTAGCTGAGCAGCCACCTGAGTGCCAGCCAGCAGCTCCTCCATGGTCCCTGTTGTGTCACTTTGTGAAGGGAGTTTTCTCCGAGTGAGGCAAATGCTGTGTGGAACAGCAAGCAGGCCTGTCTTCAGGTTCCTTTCTTGAGTTTCTGCCTAGACTTCCCTCAATGAGGGATGGTAGCCTGGATGTGTAATCCAAATAAACCCTTTTTTCCCAAAATTGCTTGGTTATATATATATATTTTGTTTGTTTGTTTGTTTGTTTGTTTTTGTTTTTCAAGATAGAGTTTCTCTGTGTAGCCCTGGCTGTCCTGGAACTCACTCTGTAGACCAGGCTGGCCTTGAACTCAGAAATCCACCTGCCTCTGCCTCCCAAGTGCTGGGATTAAAGGCGTGCGCCACCACTGCCCGGCCTATATTTTTATCATAGCAACAGAAATGAAAGAGAGTCCCATTGCCCCAAATCCCAGTGAGCTTCCAGTTTGATGTTTTTTCCTGGTTCCCCGCACACTGGGCACATCTCTGTTGTGTCCTGTAGCAGCCATGCCAGAAACTATCGGTCTGTGTCCCTTATGATCCAGAGGTGAGCTCCCGTCTATTTGTTCCCGTGCTGTACAGCAGCAGTCTCAGTACAGAGAAGCTGTGGAGCAATGAGCAATGGACTTGCAGTTTGCCTCTGCTGGGGCAAACTGTAGACAGGGCCAGAGACCTTGTGGGGAAGGGGCACCCCAGCTTCAGCCCTCCAGCATCCCGAGCTAGTAGGAAGAAAGTCTACACAGGTCTCCACAGCCACAGCTCCCAGACCTCTGCTTTCTTTTGCTGGCTTATTTTTCAAATCTCCTCAGTGGAATTCACTGCAGCTTACTCGGTCTCCTGGTCATTGGCCTTCAGTTAGGCCCAGTCTCCAGGGTGCTGGCCAGAGTCCAAGGTAATCCTTGAGATCACTCTTGAGTGTTGTTGGTAAACGACCCAGGAGATTAGGTTACTGCCGGATAATGTTCATTGCCTTTGTTCAGGGCCACATGATGCTGCAGAAGGAGGAACACGGGTATGAATTATTGAGGAAATCTCAGGTTCTCACTGATTCCCTAGTGATGTTGATATACCCAGAAACCCGAGAGAAGTGACCCTGGGGTGCTACAGCTAGGATTGAGCCAGCCACGGATTGAGACCTAGAGTCTGGTGGTTCATCACAGCCCCATGTGGGAAGCCCTCTCCTGCTAGGAGTTCCCAAAGACCTGCAGAGAGGCAGGAATGGCCCATGGACAGAAGAAACCCAGCTGAAAATCACTCTAGCTTCGAGCGCCATGAAGACAGAAAACAGGAATGCCTCCTGCTGGAAGAGTTCGGGGGAGACATGGTCACTCCTAAAAAGATATACAGTCCATTGTGGGAGGTCTGATAACAAGGTCTGGCAAGACATAAACACCAAGCAAGAGGCCAGAACTAGCCAAGTTGCTGTAGGGGGCCAGCTCAGGGTTAGTACCCAGGCAGCCCCACTCCCCTGAAGCCTCAGTGTATTCCAATACAGAGTCTTTGCAAAACATTCTGGGAACTAACTTGATTCCTGCTCCCTCAGTGCGTCCTGAGATTGCTGTGAGAAGCAATGGCTACGAGGGTGTTTGTTGCATGTCGCCTTAAGTCCTGGGCTACTATCTGGAAGACGGAGAAGGAAGGAGAGATAAGAGGCAGCTCAGCGTCCATTTCCCAGTTTCCTTCAATTATCTGGAGGCAGCTCACATGTTTGCTCAGGCTTCCAGCCACCTGCCCTTTGACTCATACTATCACAGACAGCTATGTTGCAAAAGTGTGTGTGTATGTGTGTGTGTGTCTGTGTGTGTTCATGTGAACCTACCAGGTCTGAGGTGCAGCTCTACAAGTCTGGTATTTGCACATTTGTACATCTGTGCATGGGTGTGGCCACCCGGGATAACTCCTGGTTTTCCCAGGCGGTCCCTGTGCATATGACCTGTGTTGTGTTCATGCTGTGAAACCTTCTTTAGCAAACACACTAGAAGTTTCCTCTCCAGGTTCAAAGTTCAGAGGTGGATGACGACAGTTTAGTACACTGGCCATTGAAAGGAGTGCAACCACCTTCCTGGCTTCGTCCAGAAGCTGCTATATGTACCCTAACATCCAAACTCCCTTCTTCTTCATTAATAGGCCATGTGCTCCTAAAGAATGTGTGTAGCCGGGCAGTGGTGGCACACGCCTTTAATCCCAGCACTTGGGAGGCAGAGGCAGGCAGATTTCTGAGTTCGAGGCCAGCCTGGTCTACAGAGTGAGTTCCAGGACAGCCAGGGCTACACAGAGAAACCCTGTCTTGAAAAACCAAACAAATAAATAAGTAAATAAATAAAAAATAAAAGTCTCTGTTATCATTTTAATTTTTGAATGTCTATTTTTAGTGATGGTTCTTAAATGTTTAACCTCCCTTTTAACCCACCACCCACCAGAGGTAGTGGAAAAGAAAGGATATGGGGGAAGTGGACCTGTTCAGAAATTGTTCTTTGTAGTAAACCTCATCATTGTTGTCAGGAAATTAGTAGTTTAATTCACACGTCAGCAGCGACAGCTCGATCTACTTGCAAATGCTTTACGGATATACCAGTATTCCAATCTGGTAATCAGCAGTGACAGACCTAGCAGGAAGGGCCAGGCCTTAGTCAAGTCAACACAAGTCAGCAGGAATATCGAGGAAAGTTTTTGGTTGGGCCTCTCTCAGTGAATGGAAGCAAAGATCAACGAAGACTTGAGACCAATGAACGTTTAGTGATAGAAACAACTCAAGCTCAGCCTCCTTCATTGTCTGTTGAGTCTTATTTATATTCTCTCCAAACATCACGACCACAGGTCTTGTCTCACTATGTGTCTTGCCTCAGCACGCGTGCCTGTCTCAGCTGACGTGACTCTGCCAATCGGTCCCAGTCAGAGGAAGCGACAAGAAGCCGCAACACACCATCAGAGGTTTTTTGATGTGTTTTTCTCTATGGAGCCCCCAACAAATGGAGCTCAACTACACAAAGTAAGACGGATCAATACATGCGAGTTGTTAGTGAAGAACCCTTCACCACGCGTCCTTTCACGTGTTTGCTTTAGCAGAACCTTCTCTCTCCTGTCTGCTTCAATGAAACGCTCCTTCATGTGTCCCCTCCAGTAAAACACCATCCAACACAACTGACTTTCCGAAGAGCCCTTAAGTTTCTACTTCTCTCTGTCCTTTATGAGTCACTGCTGAGAGATTGAAAACCCACTCACAGATGAAGAGGTGAGGAGCAAATGAAGACGTTCTATTTGGTTATATTTAAAAAAAAAAAAACCTCTCGGGCTCAATATTAAATAATTAATCCTTTAAAACTAGCAAAAGATTTTACTTTTAAATTTGATTATTATTTGTGTGTTGAGACAGGCTCACTCTGTAGCCCTTGCTGATTTGCCTGCCTCCACCTTCCTAGTGATGCCTTGGAGTGGGTGTACGCACAAGTGTAGCACCTGAGGAGGCCAGAAAAGGTGTCATGTCCCCTAGAGCTGGAGTTGGAGGGGTCTGTGAGCCGCTAGATGTGGGTGCTGGGGACCAAACTGGGGTCCTCTGCAAGAGCAACAAGAGCTTTTAACGACTGAGCCATCGCTTTAGCTCCAGGCAAAAGGATTTTTTAAAAAATAAATTCGTCCTCAAATAAGGCAAGCAAGCAGTTAGGAAATGCAAATCATAACCACAGGGTGCTAAGACATCCTGATGAGAACATCAAAGCCATCGAGGATGAGGACACAGCATACCCACATCCCTTAAGGTCTGTGGATTTCGATTCACTCCCCACCCCCCTCTCCCACCCACCCATAAAAGCAATGTTTCACAGACAGCAAAGGGGAAAACATCTCTATCTCCAGAAAGAAATTTTCTCTGAGCAATGGCATGGGAAACTTGCTTAAGAGGCATTTTACCAGAGGAAGTTCTAGACCCTCAGGCTATCCACGCTGTGAGCTGTGGGCACCTGCGTTGCAGAAGGGAATGCTATAGGCACAGCCCAACACACTTGATGACATCAGTGTGCAATGTCACAGAGCTGGGCATTCTCACTGGATGAATGAGACAGAAGACAAAGTGGGGAGAGGGCAGAAAAACCCCAAGAAGATTCCAACGGAGCCAGTCTGCCATAGCTGTCTTGGGCGTCTTGGTTGTCACCATGACTACATCTGGAATCAACTAAACCCAAGTCGCTGGGCTCACCTGTGAAGGTTTTTCTTAATCATATTATCTGAAATAGGAAAACCCACCTTAAATCTGGTCCAGACCTTTTGGTGCAGCCCAGATAAAAGGTTGTGGAAGAAGGAAGCTTTGTTGTTTGCTTGCTTGTCCTTACTTTCCTGGAAAGTTCATCTGTCTTGTGATGTGGCCAGCGTTAAACCCATTTTGTCAAGATTCCATGCAAACAGCAGCTCTTCAGGACTCCTTCAGGACTCCAGGTCAAGGCACACAGCCTCGAGGACTGAACCAGAGTCTCAGCCTTTCTGTCATGCCACAACCGTTGTTGGACTGCCCAGACTATATCCTACAAGCCAGGCTCATAGCTCCTCCTTATATGTTAAAATCTACTGATGCTCTCAGAACTAGTAACCCCATCTCCAGGCAGGGAGGGAGGTCTATATCTGCCTTGAGGCAGGAAAGACAAGGGTAGAAAGTTTGACTGGACTGTCTTCATATTTAGGGAGCAAAACAATCAGATCTACCAGACGGCCCAACTATTGCATCCCGAGGGGTTTATCCAAGAGAAACGAGCAAGTGGCCATTCTAAGACTCAGACACAAACACTCAGAAAGGCTTTCTCTGGAATGGCACCAAACACAAACAGCCCACACGTCCACCTTCACTGAACGGACAAGCTATGGACTGTTAACACAGTGGGATAATATGCAGACAAGCATAGCCTGGATGAATCTCATAATAATCTTGCCAGCCAGAAAAGGGTGGTCCTGTACCACGGCTTACACACAGCATTCTATAGTATGCGTCTCCGGTATCAAAAGGCAGATCAGTGGCCTGCGGTTAGGAGTCGGACTGGGCATCTAAGGTGAGGAAAGAATCATAGGGAGGCCCGAGGAGGGAGGAACGTAGATTCTCTGTCACACGCCCGCTTCAAAGTGTGTTCAGAGGCCAAGACCTCTCAAAGCATGCATTTTAAACGCGTTCTACTTGTCTTGAGCCAGCCCTACCTCAACAACAAACAAAAGCTTAACCGAGGGCTGACAGCTCATTTTTCCAGCATTGGTGTGGAGGCCTTGCACACTGGTGGAGGCAGGCATAGATCTGGGACCAATAAGCTTCTGGTCCTCAGTCCTAATCAGCTCGGGAACCCCCACCTCTGCATCACCCCCGGGCCTGGATGGACACAGCAGGCCATCACGTGTCCTCCCATGGGTCTTGCCTCAGCACGTGAGTCTGTCTCAGCTGACATCACTGTGCCAACTGGCCCTCAGAAGTAGCAAGAAACTGCAGCACACCACCAGACTTTTTTTTTTTTTTTTTTGGTGTGTTTTTCTCTGTGGGGTCCTGACACATGGAGCTCAACTAAGCAATGTAGAGCAGACCAATACAAGCAGGGTGTTAGTGAAGAATCCTTCATCACCTGTCTTTTCGCCTGCTTCCTTTAGCAGAACATCCTCTCGCCTGTGTCCGCTTCAGGAAAACACTCCTTCACGTGTCTGCCCCCAGCAAAACACCCTCTGACACAACTGACTTTCCAAAGAACCTTTTAAGTTTCCTCTTCAATGACCTTTCCTTCTTGTTCATCCCCAAGATCATATATCAATATTGATATCACCATATAAAAAACATTCTAACTTTTTCAAGTCCCATAGCCTTTAAAAACTCAAACACTGTAAGAGGTCAGTATCTCCATGCAGGGGCCGTGTTAATGTCTACAGCCCATGTTACCACCACCGATGTCTACATGGATGACTGTGGTCTGGGCTGCCACCTGAAGCCATGTTAATGTCTGTGGGTGAGGGAGAACTGGCCCCACCCCTCCTCAGCTGATGGCTTTTTGCATGGATGCAGGGAGAGACTCACCTTCCTTGAGGGGACTGGCCACTAGGAATTTGACCATGCTCCAGTGAGTATATGGACAACACAGAATGGACTTCCTTTTTCCTTTTTGGAGGGGAAGGACACTACGGGGGAGGAAGTGGACGTGGGAAGATTGGGAGCTGAGCACAATCACATGATGGATCGGAGATTCCCAAATAATGGATAAATAAAATATTCCTCAAATTAAAAAAAAAAAAAAAAAGTTCAGGCTGAGCAGTGGTGGCACACGCCTTTAATCCCAGCACTTGAGAGGCAGAGGCAGGTGGATTTCTGAGTTTAAGGCCAGCCTGGTCTACAGAGTGAGTTCCAGGACAGCCAGGGCTACACAGAGAAACCCTGTCTCGGAAAAAAAAAAAAAAAAAAAAGTTCAGTATCTTTAAAACATCCAAAGTCTCTCTAAAATTCCAACAAGTCTTAATTGTGGGGTCTTTAAAATAAAAAATGTAATACATTTCATACTTTCTTACTCTAAAAGGGAAAACCCAGGACCCAGTTACTTTCAAGTCAAATCAAAACCAAAATCTAAGGGTGTGAAGCTAAGAGTCTGACTCACAACCTAGGCTCCCAGGAGCTTGCCACAGCACACAGCACACAGTGTGTCTCCTAGGCCCAGGCAGCCCCACTCCACAGCTACCGTCCCATGATACTTCCAAAATGCTGGGGTCCGTACTGCCAATGGACGCATCTTCAACCACCGCCACTCCTGGGCTTTCTTCGGGGACTCTAACACTCCCACATGGTGCCCAGTCTCAAATTCTCTCCATGACCCCTTCAATCCTGGGTCTTCTGCTTCCACTGAGACTCCATATTCACCAATGGCCTCTCCTGGCCTCTCACGGTGGCAAGCCTCTGCTGCTCTCCACGACCCCTTCTTGCTTTCAAAACCAGCACTGCCTGGATGACTCTTACACAAACCCAAGTCCCAGTAGCTCATCAAATTGCACCCCTTTCCGATCTCAACACAAGATGTAGTAATGCCACGTTTTTGTATATCATCTGATACAGCAAACCCTTACCGTGTCTCTGTGAGGAGATTTTAATGATTTCTCATTTAGGGGTGAGGAATAAAGAGAGGATATTGTGAGAGTGGGGCTTCTGGTGTCACACACACTAGGCAAGTGCTCCACCATGAAGCTACACTCAGTCCTTAAAACAATGTGGAAAAAACAAGCATAATATACCATTTGTTAGCCGAACACGTCTTAGTGTGGAGTGGACATTGCTGAGTGTATCCACTCTATGGTAGATCCAATATGCAATCCTTTCTCATCTTTCAATATGGAGACTCTACCCACAGTGACTCCACCCCTCACCTCTCTGCTCAGCCGACCCACATTCTGGTACATTGCCATGAATCTGAGAAATCGAGACACCTCCTTTGAGGGAAGCCTTGTGTTTATCTGTCTTTGCTTTCTTTTTCTTAGCCAAGGTTTTGCGAATACCAAGCTGGCCTTGAACTTGCTATATAGTCAAGGATGCCCTTGAACTGCAGCTCCTACACCTCTGGAGTGTTGGGATCAGAGGCTAGCTCCACCACTGTCGGAGACCAACAGGTTTTGGTCTGACTAGTAGGCCTGACTTTCAGTTTCCCGGACCCGGTGCCTCAGGCTTCCCAGAAATCAGATGACCAGCCTGCGGGTTTTAGAGATATCCCATTTGTCCCCGCCTTCAGATTTAGGGAGATCTTGTGATATCCTGTTATTATGTTTTTGCAACAATACGTGACATCTGGCAGGAACGTTGACCTTCTGGAACTTCCCCACCCCTGTTACTTCCCGCCTTAAGTGCTTTATATACTGCTCCGAAATAAAGTTCTTTGGAGTTTGATCGGATTACCGTCTTGCTCCCAGGGTATCTCTTGTCTCCTGTCTCTCCTTTCGTTCGACAGTTTCCTCCTCGGACCCCCGTTGAACGTCCTTCGGGTTGGGACACACCACACTTGTAGTAAGGAGTGCTGGGGGCTGAACCCAGTCTCTGTGTGTGTTTGACAAACGTTCTAACAACTTAGCCAAATCCCTCATTTGCCCTTTTGTGACCGGCATGTTTTACGTAATTCCTGGAGGTTCCTGCCTATTGGAGTATACATAAACATTTCCCAAGGTTTCCTTTTGGTAAGACATCTACAGACAGGTGGCAGTAACTCAGAAATGCAGCACACCTGTAATCTGAGAAGGGTCGAGGCAGGAGGATTGTGAATTCAAGGCTAGCCTAGGCTATATAGTTGTAACCCTTTCCCAAAAATCTCTCTACAAGATCTAGAACCAACCAAACATAAAAGAGATAATTTTTTTATTCCTCAAGCACCTAGAATAAGTGAGAGCAAACTGAAGCCCAGGCAGTGGGAGCAAAGTTCTGATGTGATGGGCCCTCCCTACCCAAAGGTTCAGCCAACCCTGGACAAACATTCTTTTTCACCTGTTAGACATAGATATTTGCTATGGTTACTCCCGAACTCTCTCTCTTAGGATTGCCCCCAGAATGTTAATGTAGGTTTACACTGGTTTTTTGTAAGTAGCCTAGAAGAACATTAACATTGCAGGAGGAAGTAAGTAGGTAATACTCGAATACAATGCTAATTTATTTTATTTGAGCAACTCTGGGCTTGGTATGGCAATCCTGGAATCGGCCCCTGAGGGTATCAAGGGAGTGTTCTGTGGCTCTGCTGAGCGAGCAGAAGTTATGTAGCTGTAGTGACCACTAGTCCTTCAGGACATCCCACAGGGAGTCAGCATGGTTGATGTTTGTGTTTGCAGCCCACACATGGCAGGCTTTTTGTGGGAGACAGGGAAGCCACAGTGGGGTTGGGGAGGCTGGAGTCTAGAAGCCTGGAGGCAAGAGAATAGGCCATGCTCAAGGTGTCAGAAGCTTTCGTAAGGTGGAGCAACAGGGTCAGTTCTGTCTGTGAGGCTCTCTCAGGAGCCAAGGGGGCAGGTAGGAAGACCTGTCCCCAAGTGGCCTCTGACCCTCTTCCAAACAGTGTAGCAGGTATTTCTAGATCTGAGTGCACAGAGAGGCTGACACATCACCCTCAACTTCCCATGAGTCTCAGCCGTGGAGAGGGGAATTTCCTCTCCACAATCACAGTTCACAACATGTCTCTTCAAGATACAGTGCAGAGTATTATTCAGGAAGTCTCCCTTCTTCATAAGAACCTTAGGTGGCTTTCAAGAATCCAGACAACAGAGTCAGAAGAACCAGGGAGCTTTTGTAGCTAAATGAGTGTGTTCCAAAAAAAAAAAAAAAAATGTAAGCTTTCCTTCCCCTCTGCTAGGTCTATAGCTCACTGGAATGCTTCCTCAGCCACGTGGGAAGCCCTGGCAGGGAACTAAGATGAGTGCTCTCGGCAAGATGCTGGAAGCCTGGCTGATTATCTGTGCAGAGGTAGAGAGAGGGTCCGGAGTCCATTGCACAGGGAGCCTGTCTACACCCAACCAGGCAAGTGCTCTGGGGATGCACATAATCCCAGGACCTAGGGAAGACCTCTAGGTCCCTTCCTGCCCAGAACCTCATCCTAGAACCCCCATGCTGGTCTGTGTTCCTCCCTTGTGGAAGAGCTTCGGTCTGACTCTGGCCAGTGACTCAGCCATCTTTGCCCCCCGGGGAATTCTTGGAAGGAGATGAGGAAACTGCTTTCTGTGAAGGTTGTGTCTGACCCTGAAGTAGGCGACTGGAGGCTGCAGAATGCTGGTGCAGCCACCCCCCAGAAGCCTTAAAGACAGAGCAGGTTCCTGCATTATCATTCCTTACTGGCAGGGGAGTTGGTCTGGACACCCAAGTTCTGGAAATGAGCTAACTGGGTTTGCAAATCTCCCTTGGCCTGTCTGACCTGCTTGGGCAGTTGTCACCAGCCATGGCAGAAGCTTCATTCAGGTCTCAGGCTCAGAGCCTTCATTGTGGTTAAAAACTATCTTTTATTTGGATAAGCAGGTTGGAGTGCTTAAGAGGACATTCTGCGAGGTAACGGGAAGCACTCAGGTTACAGTCAGGATAGTTCCGGCACAGGAAGGCCTTGGTGGGGCAAACTCTGCTTTGGAAAAGCGTGAGTCCTCTCTTCCACAGACACCTCCTTATCATTTCACCCTCAGAGTACCTCACCACCGGTCGCCGGCCTTGCCTACCCACACTCTTCCTTGTTCAGATCACTCCAGAGCAATGATATGCCTCCTGGCGTCTGGTGACCGATTGCCTGTACGACTTGACTTACAGGCTGCCGTTCCTAGATCATGTCCAGATTCCTGACAACCTTTGTCTCATAAACTCTCACATCCAGAAGGCCAAGAGCCAGATAGCATTATAACCTCACCGTTTACCTGAAAGACGTGACCTCTGAAGTGTCCTATGCTGTGGATGGGGAGGGTCACTGTTGTAATACAACTGTCACTGGCCCCTGTTTGTGGTTCTTGTCCAGGGCCCCACCACTTGACATGCATTACCAAATGTCATCTCCACAATTTTTAGAAGTCAGTACTGAGATTGGGACCATTTTTAACCCTTTACTAAAGAAAACCAAGCCTCAGTAAGCCAGAGGCTAGTTCTCAAACATGTCTGCTTGTCCTCAGTCTGTGCTTCTGTCTGATAGTGTTAGCAGTCTGCAGAGTCATTCTTATCCCAAGGAGAGTATAGAAACTGACCACTGGGCCAGGTTCAGTAGGTTTGGATATGATCAGAGCCTGAAATTCTTTTAAATATTTGATTTTTTAAAAAAGGTTTATTTATGTATATGAGTATATTGCTCTCTTCAGACACACCAGAAGAGGGCATCAGATCCCACTACAGATGGTTGTGAGTCACCATGTAGTTGCTGGGAATTGAACTCATGACCTCTGGAAGAGCAGTCAGTGCTCTTAACCACTGAGCCATCTCTCCAGCCCCCAGAGCCTGAATTTTTTTTTTCCTTTGGTTTTTCGAGACAGAGTTTCTCTATGTAGCCCTGGCTGTCCTGGAACTCACTCTGTAGACCAGGCTGGCCTCAAACTCAGAAATCCATCTGCCTCTGCCTCCCAAGTGCTGGGATTAAAGGCGTGCACCACCACTGCCTGGCCAAGCCTGAAATTCTTAAAAGCTCCCTTACATGGCTGCTGCCCCGAGGATGCTACCCTAGAGCACAGGGGGCTCCAGACCTCCAGCAGACAGCCTGGGTTTCTCACACCCCTCTGCTATGTTTGTTTCCCCGTCTTTATCTGGGAAATCAAGCCCCTGCAGCCAGGGAGCCCTCCAGAGGAGACCAACATCAGCACCCACAGTCACACTCCATGAGCAGCTTCTAGGACAACACACACTTACCAGCACATAAGGTCACTCTAGGCCTAACTGGAGCCAAGCTGGCCCCATTGGGACACAGCCTTCAAGCACACTGGGGTCAGGGCTAAGCAGGAAATAAGACCCACAGATAGCTCATATCACCTCATGGTTCTTACTCTGGTTTCAGCTATGTTCAGTGACCGGATGGCCTTTCTTCTCACCCCTGAAGACAAGACTCTCTTATTTCAGTCCCCCACTGTGTGCCCAACATCTAGAACAGTGGCTGACACCTGTGATGAGAACAGGGCAGCAAACAGACAGAGGGCTGAGCAGATAAAGAAGAGACAAGAAGCTGGGCATGATGGCATGCAACTTTAATCCCAGCACAAGGGAGGCTGAGGCAGGTGAATCCCTGAGTTCCAGGACAGCCTGGTCTACAGAGTGAGTTCTAGGACAGGAAGGGCTACACACAGAGAGATCCTGTCTTGGAAAACTAAAATAGAAGAGGAGGGGGAGGAAGAGGAGAGGAGGAGGACCAAGAGGAGGACCAAGAGGAGGAGGAGGAGATCTGAGTGAGACAAGATGAAAGAGGTTGGTTGACTGAAGCCGAGCTAACTTGGTGGTGGTTTCTGGGAAACCACTGCCTCTCTTCTCTGCATCCCAAAACCCAGCTCCTCTGAGAAGGTAAGGTGTGGCCTGTGGATCCCAACCTCTGCTCTGAGGTGCATTCCACTGTCTGCTCTAACAGCAGATGTGGGTGTGTGACTTACATGACAGAAGTATGTGAGTTCAAAGTCAGAGGCTCAGGGTCCAGCAGGGTTGACAAGGGCAGTGAGGGAGAATCCTAGACCTCTCCTGAGATGGTGGTGCTCTGCTGGACATCTCTGGTGTAATGGGAAATATTGACTGTCAACTTGGCAGATTCTTGAATTACCCAGAAGACAAGCTTCCAGGCATGTCTGAGAGTGTTTCTAGGTCAGGTTAATGGAGATAGGAAGACTCAGCCTGAATGTGGGTGGCAGCATTTCGTGGGTAGATGTCCTGGGCTGAACAAAAAGAGGCAAGCTGAACACCAGCGTGCATCTCTCTGTGGTTCCTGACTGCAGATGCAACATGACAGCTGCTCACCCCTGATGTCATGCCCCACTCTCCTCCATGACGGACTGTACTCTCAAACCCTGAGCCAGATAAACCCTGCCATTCATAAAGTCACTTTTGTTGGGTACCTTCTGACAGCACAGAGATAACTAACACACCTGGCCTGTGGCTATGTCCTGGTCTGTCTTCCTGTGTGTTCCTTCTCCCTGTGTGTGACCATTTCTGAAAGGCAACAGTCATTGGATGAGAACCCACCAACGCCCTTATCTGACTAAATACACTAACTGTGGGCATCCTGTTCTGAGTCAGAACATGCTGAGGTCCTGGGCCCCAATACTTCTTCTTCTGTTGATAAGACTTTTATATCTAGAGGAAGACATGTTGGAACCCAGAAGGGGAGGACCTGGGGAGATTTCCCAAATAGGCGGTCCCTCAGGTTGGGGAAGAAAAGTCAGGTGATGGGGGCAATAGGCTGCCACACCCTGGGATCCCTGGGACTGGAAGAGAAAAGCTGAGGGCCTAGGGGACTGAACTGAAGCACCCCCCCAGGCAGGTGCCACTTGTGAGGGGCCCACTACTTGCAGGAGGGCTGCATAGATGGGCCCTGAATGCTGTACCCTGACAAGAGCAAGAGCTGCCAGGGAAGAAAGCCATGCTAGAATTTCAAGCTTCCTTTTCTGGAACGTTCCATCATGGGCAAGAATACAACACTCTTCACCTCCTTTCTGAGGCACAGGAAGAGAAGGTCACTCTGGGGGCACAGGTCTCACTGGGCCAAACGCCATCACTCAAGTCCAGGCCAGTTCCCTTTCTTCATTTTCATTTATCTTTATTTCTTTTCAAATAACAAAATGATTTAGCCGGGCGTGGTGACGCATGCCTTTAATCCCAGCACTCAGGAGGCAGAGGCAGGTGGATTTCTGAGTTTGAGGCCAGCCTGGTCTATAGAATGAGTTCTGGGACAGCCAGGGCTACACAGAGAAACCCTGTCTCGAAAAAAAAAATTATTTTATATGTAGGAGTTGACCAACCTAAATATGTGTATGTGCACCATGTGCCTGCAGTACCCACAGAGGCCAGAAGAGGGCGATAGAAACTAAAGTTACAAATGGTGGTGAGCAGCCTGCAGTCTGTGTCTGGGAGCAGAGCCTGGGCCACCTACAGGCTTGGCAGTGCTGTTGACTGCTGGACTGTTTCTCCAGCCCTCTTTCTGCTTTTAAAGAATGTGGGTTTTGCCGGGCAGTGGTGGCGCATGCCTTTAATCCCAGCACTTGGGAGGCAGAGGCAGGCGGATTTCTGAGTTCAAGGCCAGCCTGGTCTACAGAGTGAGTTCCAGGATAGCCAGGGCTATACAGAGAAACCCTGTCTCGAAAAACCAAAAAAAAAAAAAAAAAAAAAAAAAAGAATGTGGGTTTTTATTAGTGTGTTTGTTTTGAGACAAGGTCTAAGTAGCCCTGCTGACTTCCGACTGACTCTATGACCTTGAATTCCTCATCCTCCCGCCTCCTAAGTGCTGGAGTTACAGGTCTGAGTCACCAAGTCTAGTTTGTGGAATACTGGGGATTGGACGCAGGACTTCTTCCTGAGTGCTAGGCAAGCACTCTACCAACTGGGCCAAGTACTTTCATTGAAGTTCTTTCTCGACCCATCCTTCCTTCCTAGGCCGTCTCTGGAGGTGGGCTGCTTCTAACCTCCATCAGGGGAGAAGGAAAAAAGGGCCTTTTCCAGTTTGGGCCTGGCTCAGGCCCTTGGTAAGAGCCAGTGTAGTTCTCTGTCAGGGCATGTGTGTGTGGTGACCTTAGGCTCACACTCTTGAGAGTGAAGCTGGGGAGCATTGCAGAGGTCAACTTTCCCTCAGCACAGGGAAAGAACTGACATCAGAGAGGAGCAGGAGTTGGGCTGCTGGGAAGCCTGGGTTAGGGAGAGGGCCTCCCGACTTGTCCCCACTCTCTCAGCCTGTGTCCTCCCTGAGTTGTCTTCCCTCTTTGGGTGTGCCTCTTCAGTCTGATTGCTGCTAGCCCCTCTCTACACTCTGGTAAAGCCCCTAAGGGCATATTAAGGAGCTCTATCTGCAGTGTGTCTGGGAAGAACCTTCAAGCATGAGAGTCCCACACCCCGAACTCCAGCTTCACCTTTCTGGGCTCACATCAAAGTCATGGTGGGTGAGGGGGAAGAAAAGAGACAAGCTCAGAACAAACCCTCCCAGATTATCCAACCTATGGGTCCCAAAGCCCCTCTGGAACATTGCCGTCACGAAGCACACCGTTCACTGACAGTGGCAGAAATGGGGTCAGCCTTTCTATATTCAGACTCCAAGCAATCTCAGAGCCTCCTGAGGGCTTTTCCTCTACAAACTTTTATAATGCACTCGTCTCTACACACACACACACACACACACACACACACACACACACACACACACACTCACACACATAGCTCGACAGCCCACTGAAAGATCTCTGAACCATTTCTAGTCTCCTCCTTCAGTGCCTGGAAGATGCAAGTGCCCCCAGGTGACCACAAGGCTAGTTGGGCTGAGGAGGGGCACAAGGTCCTCTCCCCTACTGATGGTCTTGTCCCTGGATGCTCATCAGACCCACCCTAGGGGATAACCATAGACCCATCCAAGGGGGCTCCCCAAATTATAGAAGCCCAGACATCATCATTGGTCCCAAGTGAGGAAGTGGCTGCCATAGTCCAGGCTTTCTCTTCTTCTTCCTCCTTTTCATTTCCCCTAAACTTCAGGGTATCACTTGAGTAGAGGTGAGCTGTCGATAACTTCTCTCTCTGTCTCTTGTTTGTTTTTTGTTTTATTTCTTGATGGGGTTTCTCTGTGTAGCACTAACAGTCCTGAATCTCATTCTGTAGACCAAGCTGGCCTTGAACTTAGTACCCTCGGACTGAAATAACTTCTTGATAATAAAGCTCCAGATGCCGACCCTTGCCAACCCCGTGTCTCTTCAACATGCAGAGCAGAGCAGGTTTAAGGCTTATCTAATACCAGTTCCTAGTACTCTCTGAGAAGAAGGGCTGTGTGGCAGATTTGCCTGGTGCTCTTCAAATCTGCTGCCCATAACCAAGGCTGGCATCTGCTCACAGCTGGGACAGCGTCCAACTGGCCTCCCCAAACACCAAATGTTAAAGAGGGGTGAGCTTTAAAGAAAAGAGATTTGTTTTGGCTCACAGTTTTGGGCCAAGCTGAAGGCGTTGCATCTGATGACAGCCTTTTTGTTGGCAGAGCCCCAAGGCAGGCAGGGCATCACAGGGCCAAGCTGAAAGGGGGACTCCCTTAGAAGTGTGTCTCAAGAGAAGATGGAGTCCACATTGGGTACCTTGGCAGGAAGCCACCTCCTCTGAGTGGCTGACTGGCAGAGGAATCCTCAGGACCACACTGAGGACCAGACTTTGATGGAGGAGAGCCAGAGGAGGCCCGAGCTGCTTTTCTGACAGGGGCCCAGTAACACACGCGCTGCTGATGGGAACACCAACTGCCCGCAGACATGCCAGCATGGGGTGTTGGCCCAGTATCGGGTGTTGGCCATCTCAGGCTGACACACTTGGGCAAATGCACGCACAGAAAGCCCTGGCTGGTCTTTTCTTCCCTACATAGTAGCAAGCCATGACTACCCCTGCAGGGAGCACGCTGCCAGAGCCACGGGCATAGCTCCCCTCCCACCCATTTATACTGTCCACAGACTCACAGGCCTCTGCTGGAAGTGCTGTCCCTAGCTTAGACTCCGATGTCCTGTCATTTCTTCTTTTCCTTAAGACTTATTTTTATTTCTAGGTATGTGCGAATATGAATGCATGCCACATGTGTGAGAACCTGTGGAGGCCGGAAGACAACGTCAGGTCCCTTGGAATTGGAGTTCTAGGCGGCTGTGAACTACCTGTAGTGGATGCCGGAAAGAGAACACTGTGTGTTCTTATTCACTGAGCCATTTCTCCAGCCCTTGGTGTCACTTAACACAATTTTCCATCTTTGGTATAACCAATAAAAGCCTTCTATTTGGCCATTTCTTCTGGTTTTCACTCACTTTATGTATACAAATGTTTTGTATGCATCCAAACTGGAGTTATGGGTAAGGTACCATGCAGGTTCTGGGAACCAAACCCAGGTTTTCTGCAAGAAAGCAAGTGCTCTTAACTGCCGAGTCATCTCTCCAGCCCCTTCCCATGTATTAGTACGCACACTTGTCCTGCTAATCTTTCTTGTGTCGATTTGGCTCCTCGGTCTATCCCAAGATCCTAAGAACAACAGTGTTGCTCAGCCCTTGAGGTTGAGGCAGGAGGATTCTGAGTTCAAGGCCAGCCTGGACAGTATAGCAAGACTCTCTATGGAAACCAAAACCCATATCATTTGTTTTCTGTGGACAATAGTACATTGCTACCTGAAGTGGAAACTTAAGGGTTCTTTGGAAAGTCATTTGGAAGGTGTTTTGCTGGGTAAACACCTAAAGGATCATTTAGCAGAAGTGGACACACATGAAAGACTCAGGCAGACTCGTGAAGGAAAGTTTCACTGAAGCAGACACAGGAGAGAGGATGTTCTGCTAAAGCAAGCCTGTGAAAGGACAAGTGATGAAGAATTCTTCAATAACAACATACAAGTATTGGTCCGCCTTACGTTGCTTAGTTGAGCTCCATTTGTTGGGACTCCATAGAGTGAAATGCACCAAAAAGCTTCTGATAATGTGCTGCAGTTTCTTGCTGCTTCCTCAGACTTGGGCTGATTGGCAGAGTGATGTCAGCTGAGACAGACGCACTGGCTGAGGCAAGACCCGTGGAGGACATGAGATGTTTGGAGGGAGGATAAAAAAAACTCGATGGACAGTGATTGTACTGGCTGGTTTTGTGTGTCAACTTGACACAAGCTGGAGTTATCACAGAGAAAGGAGTTTCAGTTGAGAAAATGCCTCCATGAGATCCAGCGGTAATGCATTTTCTCAATTAGTGATCAAGGGTGGGAGGGCCCCTTGTGGGTGGTGCCATCCCTGGGCTGGTAGTCTTGGGCTCTATAAGAAGCAGGCTGAGCAAGCCAGGAGAAGCAAGCCAGTAAGCAGCATCCCTCCATGGCCTCTGCATCAGCTCCTGATCCCTGACCTGCTTGAGTTCCAGTCCTGACTTCCTTTGGTGATGAACAGCAGTGTGGAAGTATAAGCCGAATAAACCCTCCTTTCCTCCCCAACTTGCTGCTTCTTCTTCTTCTTTTTTTTTTTTTTTTAAGTTTTTCGAGACAGGGTTTCTCTGTGTAGCCCTGGCTGTTCTGGAACTCACTCTGTAGACCAGGCTGGCCTCAAACTCAGAAATCTGCCTGTCTCTGCCTCCCAAGTGCTGGGATTAAAGACATGCACCACCACTGCCCAGCTTCTTGGTCATGATGTTTGTGCAGGAATAGAACCCCTGACTAAGACGGTTGGCTTGCTTATAGAGCCAGCTGTGCAACACTTGTGGGTCTCGTGTCTTCCCTGATCTTCGCTTTGCTGAGAGAGGCCCAGCTGAGAACTTCTCCTGGCATCCCTCCAAGTCCCTCCTGCTGACTTGTGTGGAGGCTGAGGCCTGTATATTCCTACTAGGTTGGGCCATGGCTGCTGCTGACCCTACTCTACCGAACTGGACTGCTGGTATATCTGTGAAGTATTTGCCAATGGATTGAGCTGCTGCTGCTGCTGACCTGTGAACTGAACTGCCCATTCCCAGACAACACAGACAGGAGTTGCTCCAAAGAACCTTTCTAAACAGGTCCACTTCCCCTGTATCCTTTCTTTCTCACTACCTCTGGTGGGACGTGGGTTACAAGGAAGGTTAAAGTGTTTAAGAACCATCATTAAAAATAACATTTAAAAAAATTAAAGTTACAGCTACCACTGGGTGAGTTTTAAAGAAAAGTTTTATTTTGGCTCATAGTTCTTAGGTTAAAGATCATCAGCCAGTGGTGCTGCCTTACTTCTAGAGTCCCAAGGCAGGGAGGGGTATCATGGGGGAAAGGGGAAGAGGAGATTGTTTACATTCATACACATGAACATGTGTCCTCTGGTCTGTCTGTTCTCCCTGGTGTCCTCATTACATCTTGGTCATCACCTAAACCATCTCTGTCCCAGCAAACACTGGATCAAATTTCCACCCTCTGAATATACTTTGTACCTAGAGTTCATTGCAGCTTTTCAGAGGGGACAAAATATATTCAAGTCCCAGAAAGGGCAGAGGTGGGCAGGTTCGATTGTTAGCCTTCTTCTTCTTCTGCCCACCCAGGACTACATGGGTGGGCCAGCACAAGTCACTGACCAGCACCGCTCCTCTGTGACAGGGTTGGGAGCTTATACAGCAGAACATGTCTTGTCTGGACCTCAGGGCTTTCCTGGAATGCGAGCTTCTAGTGTGGCCCTGTGGGACAGTCCCAAGGGAAGCAGAATGCTTGGTCACTGTGCATAGCCATGTCCCCGTGAGGTGAAATCTTGAAACAGATTGCTGGAAAATCGTCAAGGGTGTCTATGAAGGGACGAGTGCTATGCTCCACAAGTCTGGAGAAGCACTTGAACGCACTCAGGGCAGCTACACTAAGACTGTGGACACATGCTCATGGTGCCCAGGGCACTCAGAGCGAGTTCACGGGAATGTGCTTCAATGTGCCAAGAACCCCCTGGACTAAATTTATTGGTGACTGAAGTGGGGTTTTAATTGGTGAGCTGTGAATTGGATGGGCAGAAAGGGGATCAGAGAATGGTCTGAAGACAGGGTGTGGGGCAGGCTTCCCACACGGGCAGGTGTTGGCAGTCAGACTCCGTGTGTACTGCGTGCTCAGATATTTATATTACAATCCCGCATCTGTTGGTTGTAGGCTCCTCCTTCCTTCTGCTCCTTTTCACCTTCTTTCCTCGCAAGACTGGTAATGGGAGCCAGAGCTCACTCGAGCCAGGCAGGTGCTGTATTGCTGAGCCATCTCCCCGGGGCCTTTAAACCACTTTATTTCCTTGGCAGTTGTTTGGGGCCAGCCCTTAGGTTTCCGTGGCCTTCCTGCCCAGGTGGCCTGCAGAGAATGTGGCACAGTGCCGCAGTCTAAGTGCCTCACCAAGGGATCATTGTCCTGAGATGGGCTTTGTCTTGTCTCCACCCTGCATGTGCTCTGAGCATGAGCCTGTTCGACCTATAAACCAGATGGACATACAGGTGCCTTCTTTTTTTTTTTGTAGAGATTGTGGCCTGGGCAGGCTGAGGACACCCCAGCTCTTCCATTTCTGAGCAGTCTGATCTCACCTGCTTGGTGTCCTTGTTGGAGATGCTGAATCTGGGCCAGCCCAGGGAACACAATAGCATTCTGTTTTAGCTTGGCCTGTAA
The DNA here is from genome assembly GCA_028551405.1 of Uromys caudimaculatus. Classification (NCBI taxonomy): domain Eukaryota; kingdom Metazoa; phylum Chordata; class Mammalia; order Rodentia; family Muridae; genus Uromys; species Uromys caudimaculatus. The sequence goes on along the minus strand of CM052711.1, from coordinate 3,169,624 downwards.
GAGGAAGGTGGCCTGTCAGGAGCCCCAGGGACCTTCCTGTATGGGAGCTAGCTGTCACTAACGCATTGCCAGCCATTGGAGGCTCCCAGGATGACAAGGCCTACTTAAAAAGTTGTGTTACAGAGCCTCCTGATCTTCAGTTCACAAGGTTTACGTGGAGATTATGGGTGGATTCCCTCCACTTCCCCTGCCCCATTCATGTGTTTGTCTGTGGTTTAATTTGGGTGCTCAGCATTGAAGTCAGGGCCCTATGCATGCCACTGCCCATGTGGAGTTTAGAGGTTAATTCTGTGGAGCTCAGATCTCTTTCTCCACCTTTGCATCTGTCCCAGGCTTGAGAGGCAAGGGCTTTATCCACAGAGCAATAGGGCAAACACCCTGCATGCTTTGTTTTTGAGGAGTTTTACATTTATAGGAAAGTTGTAAAGAGGGCATAGAGAGTTTCCATTTCTCAGAGGTGAGACCTGAGGGGCTTCCTGCTGGGCGGGGCCCACTATGGTCCTTCAGTTTGGTTTTTGTCTGACTTCCCTTTTCAGTGGTAAACAGTCACGCTGAAAGCGGGCTCCGAGGTTATAGCTTCTCCAAATGCCCCTGGTCCTCACCGGCATCCCTTCCCCTGCACACACACAGGCCCATCTGCAGCCTCTGTGAGGAACATGCCCACTGATCCAGACTCAGGCCCTTGGTTTGGCTCCTTGCGGACCTCCTGGCTTGGATATGGGGGTGGGGACAGGTCTAGGAAGAGGCTTCCTCAGAGATGACGAAGCCAAACCTGGGGAAAGCTTGGTGTTTGTGTCACATCTATGCTTCCTCAGTGCTTCATAGGAGAGGTAATATGGGACTTGAGGGGTGAGAGTTAACCACTTCCAGCCTTTTTTCTCTTTCCTGGCAAATGGGAATATGCAACACTCCAACCTCGACCATGGTAAGTTGTGGGGAGTGTGAGCTACCAGCGTGTGCTGTTCTTAAATCCAGCTCTGCAGGCCACCATGTCACAAGTGCTTGTGGGCTCAGCTCTCTGGGAACCTCAGCCCTCTGGCTGCCCAGGGTGGTGAGAAGAATCTTGGTACCATAGTCTGGAGAGGCCTGAATAGTTATGTCTGCCAGTCACCTTCTCAAACTTCTAGATATACTAAAATACCTAACAAAAACAGTATTTTAACCTAAAAGCATGCTTTTTACATATTTATTACTTCTTAGAAATTTATTTTTATGTTTGTATGCATCTGTGTCTGTGTGTGCATCTGTGTGTGTGTATCTGTGTGTGCATCTCTCTCTCATTTGTGTGTGTGTCTGTGTCATGTGCATGTGGGTGCCACAGAGTTAATAGATCCCTTGGAGCTGGAATTACAGGGGATTTTGAGCCTCCTGATGTAGGTTCTTGGAACCAAACTTAGATCCTCTTGAAGAATGGTAAGATCTTCTAACTGCTGAGCAATCGCTCCAGCCTCTAAAAATATGCTTCTAGCATGCCGTGCTGTTACACATTTGTAGTCCCAAACTTGGAAGACTGAAGCAGGAAGATCAAGAAGCCAGCTTGGAGCCAGGCAGTGGTGGCACACGCCTTTAATCCCAGTACTTGGGAGGCAGAGGCAGGTGGATTTCTGAGTTCGAGGCCAGCCTGGTCTATAGAGTGAGTTCCAGGACAGCCAGGGCTACACAGAGAAACCCTGTCTCAAAAAACCAAAACCAAACCAAACCACACACACACACACACACACACACACACACACACACACACACACACACACACACACACAAAAGAATACTTCCAGAAGACCCAGGTTATGTTAGCAGCCCCACATGGTGGCTCACGACCATCCATAATTCCAGTTCCAGAGGATCTGAGATGAACACCACACACATATATATGCAGACAAAACACATTATCTAATAAAATTAAATCTTAAAAAAGCTCCACCCTGAGAAGGAACACGGGAGTGTGCTACTCCAGAAGGGCTCTAAGTGCAACTCACCTACACTGGGAGCTTGGTTCCACCCACTGATGTCAAAACAAGTTCCCTGTTTAACTTTCTTGGGCCCTCTTCGAGCTCAGCCGTGCTTCCTACACCACCCTCTCCCTCCTGCTTTCTCATTCATTTGGCCCCTGTCCAGATCAGCAGTCAGCAGAGATATGGAGGTATGTGCAGCCTCGTGGTGTGCATATACAAGTGTGGAGCATGAAATTACCTGAGGGTTAACGTCATGGGAGGGTAGCAGTGAGGGCAGGAGGTCTCTGGAGCAGGACAGGTGACCAGGTGGATCCTGCTGCTGCCTGGAAGGGACACACACACTCCATCAGCCCTCCTGTGCCATCTGACCTTGCTGTGACTCCTGCCTCCAGCTGCCATATCCCATGTGCTCTGGAAGAGGCCTATATGCTCTCAGAATGAGACCCAGTGTTTTGTGCCCTTCTGACCTGCTCTGGCTTCCACATCTGGCCCCTCCCCATGCCTGCGACCTTCTCTCCTGAGGGAGTCTGTGCTATATATTACTCCGCAGAAACATGCACCAAACGTGAGCACACGCACGAATGCACACCCCTCCTTTAGTCTCATTCACTGACTTTTCTTCCCCTGTCCACAGCAGCTTCTGGCCATGCTCCCCTCCCTCCTCCACTCACTCCCCACTGGCCAGCTTCCCACAGGTCCTTAAGCTCAGGCTTGCTCTTCACATCTCTCCCTGTGCCATGGCCATCTGTTTGGTCCCCTGAGCCAGTACTTGTCTTTCTTGCTTATCCTTCTCACAGCTGGTCACCATGTCACATCGGACCCCCTCTGTGAGGCTGCTGCACTGTGCTGCTAACTCCTCTCCAAGAGTAGTCTCTCCAGAACACGCATCTGTCGTGCTCACCTGCTCACAGCTTCCTCTGGGCTCCACCCCTTTTCAGGGGCACCTCAGCAGAGGGCCTTCCTGTTAACTGTGCAACAGCTGGCTCAGTGAGTGGCAAGCCCTGAGCCCCTAACTGCCCAACCCAACACACAGGCTCCTGCATACCTTCCACACACAGTTCCTTCTCATTCCCAGTCTTTAAGAGTTAAGTGTCACCTCCCGGGGACATCTGCTGTATTGAAGGTTACAGTCAAGAATGAAGAAAATAGGGGCTGTTTTTCCAGAGTGCCCAGGTTCAATTCCCAGAACCCACTTGGTAGCTCACAACTCGTTTTAAAGGAGCTAAGCATAGACATGTATGCAGACAAAACACCTACACACAAAACAACAAAGACAATTTTTGTTTGTTTGTTTTTGAGACAGGGTCTCTCTGTAGCTCTGGCTGTCCTGAAACTTGATATGTAGACCAGGCTGGCTTCAAACTTACAGAGATCCAACTGCCTCTGCTAGGATTAAAGGTGTGTGCCACCATGCCAGCTAAACAAAACAGAGAGAGAGAGAGAGAGGAGAGAGAGAGAGAGAGAGAGAGAGAGAGAGAGAGAGAGAGAGAGAGAGAGAATGAATATATATGGGGCATGGCTGCCCTATGCTCTGACCCTGTCGCAGCTGTGGAAATGTGAGCACAGAAGCACATAGCTTTTCCGCTGGAAGGGTCATTTAAGGTCTTCCAGATTAAAGCTTTTATTTTTGCAGAGCCTGGAGATGGGTTGGGCCACACGGCTCCTAATTCCCAGGATTACAGTCCCTGTTCCTGGGATTTCACAATGCCTCCTCCGGAAAGCTCTGGATGTTCCTGCAAACACATTAGCTGCTGCCTACGGTCTGGGATGCTATAACTAGACGCCTGGTACTGGGTGATTCATTCATTTATTCCTCACTGTTACAGGGCTGAGAAATCTGATGCTGGCAGAACCACTGAGGAGTGCTGCCCTCCTTGATGACCTGAAGTATCCTTCCTCACAGGGTGCAAGAGGCCAAGCCCTTCATGCCCTAGGGCAACCAACCCAATCTCAGGGCACAGCTCTTGAGACCTAATTCTCCTAAAGGCCCAGCCCTGCACCTTTACCTCAGGTTTCAGCATGTGAATTCAGGGTGGAGAGACCAAATACTCAGACCATAACAGCCCCTACCATCTGTGATTAGTTTTAATGTTCTTATCCAAGTGATATGATTAATACTTAGAGACAGGGCCTGGAGAAGTGGCTCAGTAGCTAAGAGTGCTGCTCTTTTGGAGATCAGGGTGTAGTTCCTAGCATCCAAGTTGAGCGGTCACAGCTGCCTGTAATTCCAGCTCCAGGAGATATGACACCCTCTTCTGGTCTCAAAGAGCACCCACCCACACACACGCAAATACAATTTGTAAAAATATTTTTTAAAGTTATGTATTATAGGGCTGGAGAGATTGCTCAGAGGTTAAGAGCACTGACTGCTCTTCCAGAGGTCATAAGTTCAATTCCCAGCAACCACATGGTGGCTCACAACCATCTGTAATGAGATCTGATGCCCTCCTCTGGTGTGTTGTAAGACAGCTAAGTGTACCCATTAAAATAAATACATAAATAAATAAATCTTTTTTTAAAAAAGTTATGGTATTATAAATAACATAAAAACATGTATGATTTATGAAAAGTCTAAGTTTATCCATGTGTTAAATAGAAATTTGTTTTTCCTTGATTTGTATTCTTGTGTACAAGTCTGAAACTCTTCTGTTTGAAACATTGTGGCACTCTGACCACAGGTAGGGCTCCCATCCCAGCTCTCAGTTTCTTCCATAGCTGCCTGCCATCTGCCCCAGGCTGCCGTTTGTCTTGTTGGCAGCTCCTGCAGAGTCCCTGTGGCTATCAGTGTATCTCCCCAGCACTCCTGTCTTCGAGGAGTTATTTACTGAGCATATACCGTGCTTTACAGTTTTTTTTTAAATGTTTTGAACTGAAATAGAATTTCATGGCTTCCCCTCCCTTGTACCCCTCCCATGCCCCCCATTTCAATTGGTAGACCCTTTTTCTTTATTATTCTTATACACACACACATGTGTGTGAGCATGCACAGATACACATAAACACAGCCTGCCGAGTTTGCTTCTGTTGTCGGTTCCAAGGACGACCACTCGGCTCTGGACAAACAGCTCCTGGGAGAGGCTACCTCTCCTCCCGACGTTGTTAGTTGACTTCGCTCTTTGACTGGAGGAAGGCCCCTGAGAACCTTTCCGGCTTCCACGTGAATGTGTCCACTGATACAGGCATTGCTCTGGACTTATCCTCCTTTTGCAGCCATTTCTTGAGAGGCTGTTCACAGCAGGTGTCTTGGTCCTCTGGCTCCTCAAATCTTTCTGCTCCCTCTTCAGTTTGTTTTTCCTGAACCATAGAAAAAGGTGCTGTGTGTACATGTGTCCATTAGGGTCAGGCTCCCGGTGACCTGTTGATCTCTGCATTGTGTCCAGTTGTGGTTTTCTGTGTGGGCTCCATTTGCTGTGAAGAGAGGCCTCTTTGAGGAGGCAGGGGCGCTGCACTGATCCAGGAAAGGTAGGTAGAGCACCTACTTTAAATTCTTGAGTCAGTGTGTCATCATGTTGTCCGATTGTTATAAAGAACCTCCTCCTTTATTTTTCTTTGTAGAAATCTTTACTAATAACTTTAAAACATTGTCATAAGCCCAGATTTCAAAACCCCCCAAGTAATCCCCAAGATGAGACTCACTCACAAAATGTCTGACCTGACATCCTCCAAGGCCAGTCTTGGAGTCTGTGAATGGTGCAGAGCTACTCATTATTATGCTGTGGTGTACAGCCCTCTAGTGGGCATTTTGTGTCAGCACACAGAGGCTCCCAGAGGACAACCTGCTGTGTCTTAGGTTCTGGGGATCCTTCAGTGAACAGAGCTAATAATGGATGCTACCCTTTAGCTAAGAGGAGGAAGACAAGAAAGTAGCAAACTCAGGACAAAAATCAGGAGCTTGATTCGGACATGATACAATTGAGCAGCCCAAAGCCTGCCCTGGAAGCGCACTGTGGGTCCAGGGCCCAGTGAGAAAGATCCCTCACTTGAGACAGCACCAACTGTTAATGGAAACTGACAGCAGAAGCAAATTGGGCAAGAATCGTTTGAGCCAGGCCCTGCAGGAGCTGGACAGCTGCCTAGAGAAGGGCAGGGTCACCTCTCAGTTTTCTGTTGATTCCTGTTCCACCCTTGACCCCATACTGAGGACTGAGCTCAGGGCCTTGTGTTTGTTGGATAAACTCTGTACCACTGAGAGGAGACCCCAAAGCCAACCCTTTCCCACCTACGATGTGTTAGTTACAATTGGTCCTGCGACTCCTCCCCCACTCTTTATATTATGTTGGCTGAACACTCTCGCCTATGGCCTCTCTCTATACTCCCAGGGCAGCTCCCCCAAGATATGCAGGCTCAGCGTCAGAGCTGAGATGTCTGAAGGGACCACTAGGAATCTCTGTGTAAGTCTTAAGAACAGGCCTTACTGTGTCTTCATTTAACACAGTCTCCCCCTCCTCCTTTTCTTCCTCTTCCTCCTCCTCCTCCTCTTTCTCCTCCTCCTCCTCCTCCTCTTCTTCCTCCTCCTCCTCTTCCTCCTCTTCTTCTTCCTCTTTGTATGCCTCCTCCATTATTACTGGCTACAAGCAGTTTGAGGTTCAACTGGGAAACAATCACAGATATCACGACCGAACTGAACTGATTTATACTGGTCTCTGAACATCTTGGATGAAGCCCCTCAGAGCAGAGGTGACAAGGTTGGAATTCCACCTTGCAGGACAAGTTGTGTCCTCTGGATAAACACAACGGAGGGATCATGCTGTGGCCTTGAGTAAAATCCTGGACAGATGGGAAAGGTGGTTCAACTGCTTCACAGTTCAGGTCTGCTTGGAAAGCAGATACTTTACAGCCAGGCATGGTGCTCGTGGTGCTATACTCCACAGGCAGGCAGATGTCTAAGTTCGAGGCCAGCCTGGTCTACAGAGTGAGTTCCAGGACAGCCAGGGCTACACAGAGAAACCCTGTCATGAAAGCAAAAAACAAAAAGGAACTTGAGGCTTCTGGTCCCATTGCACCTGCAGTCAGGAAACAGGAAGAGATAATCAATGTGTGTGCTTAGCTAGCTTTTTCTTTTGTAAGTAGTCCCAGACTGTGGTGGTGTTTGAATGATAATGGTCCCTAGAGGCTCATATATTTGAATGCTTGGTCCCTACTTGGTAGAACTGTTTTGGGAAATATTAGGAAGCATAGCCTTGTTGGAGGTGTTCCACTAAGGGTGAGCTTTGGGGTTTTAAAAGCCCATGACAGGTGCAGTCTCGCTCTCTCCCCCTCTCTCTGTGCTCTGTGGTTGACATCTCAACCTGTAAGCTCTCAGTTATTGCTCCAGTGCTATGCATGCCTGCCTGCCACCATGCTCCCTGACAGGATGATAATAATGGACTCACTCTCTGAAACCAGAAGGCCACAATTTCAATGAGTCCTTCATAAGTTGGCGTGGTCATAGTGTTTCTTCACAGCAACAGAAAAGAAACCGAGCAAGGACCTAAGAGCATTGTTGCCCACTTGTAGGGTGTGTCTTCTCCGTTCAATTAATTTAACATAAACCCTCACAGGCATGTTCGGAGGCTAACCTAATCTACACCATCTCTACTGTCACGTTGACAATCAACAGTAACCAGGATGGGGTAAAGCATGAGGTAGGGATACAAGTGGAATTTCTGACAAACAATGGCAGGTACCAAGTTAGTTCTGAGAAGCTGAGAAAGTGTGTTGGGTTTGGAGCAAAGAGTAAGAGCTTGGTGTCCAGAAAGAAGATGAGGGGCTGGGCGTGAAGCAGGCTAGCCCACACAAGCATCAGTACACACACACATACCATACATCATACACCCCACACACCACACATCATACACACCACATATCATACATCACACACATACACACACACACATCATACACACATCATATACACCACACATAATACACACCACACATCATACACCACACACACACACACACACACATCATACACACCACACATCATACACCACACACACACACACACACACACACAATCATACACACCACACACACACACAATACACCACACATATCACATACAACACACGCATCACATATCACAAACACACCACACACATCACATAGAACACACACACATATAAATGACCTCAAGCCATTTGTAGCTGCTCCTTATATAATTTCTGAGATCTAAATTAATCCGACTCCTTTGATGTCCTTGAGTGTTAATTTAAAAGTTCTCCTGGCTGGCAATTCCAATTAGCTTATACTAAATTCAGTGCACGAAATAAATTCTTTATTTTTAACATAAGGAGGCTTCTAATTCTTATTAATAGGACATCGAGTTCTTTTCAATCACACTGTGAACAGATATTTTAAGAACAATGACCCATTTATGCAACAGATTATTAGCTTTCGGGTAATGCACATTATCTGCCAGCTGCCCTGGATGGAGGCCTTTAGCTCCCCTTTCCCAAGTCAAAGCCGGGCTACTTCACCGGCCGCGTGAGCTGACGTCAGAAAACTGCATTCAGCTCCCCTAATAGGCTATTTGGGAACACTTTTTTTCTAACACACTTTTTTAGTAGATGTCTTATAAATAAAATTCGACGGTGTGGTGACCACTGTGTTCTGGAGCTTCTGTACTCAATCCCTAAGCGTTGGATACGTTTCTATGTTGAACAGGCCTCTCAGTTTAATGTTCAGGGATATAGACTATGCCAACTGTGCCCAGAAAACATGTCAACTCTACGTTATTACTATGAATATCCTTTATCATTATTATTATTATTATTAATCAGTTCTCTTCTGGGCAGTTGGGCCTAGCAAAAATATAAGCTGAGTTTCCATTTCCTTATGGGAAAGATAGGAACACAGGTTCATCTCTCTTCTCTCTTCTCTCTCTCTCTTCCCCCCCCAGGGGTGTGTGTCTTTCTCGCGGGTGGGGGTAAGGCAGGGCCTCTTTACAAAGCTATAGATGTTCTTGAAGTTACTCTGCAGGCCAGCCTGGTCTCGAGCTCATAAAGATCTGTCTGCGTGCGCCACCATGCCTGGTTGGAACAGGGGTTCTCTAGGTGTGAGGAACATAAAGTGCTCGGGGCACTCACCGCGTCCCTCAGAGTTACCTCAACACACACCGGTTTATCTTCAGAGGAGTCGGAAAAAGGTGGGGGTCAAAATAGAAAGGTCAAAAGGCCAGTGCCTCCAGTCTGAGATCCTTGGACCTCCGTTACCACAGCGACCTCAGCGCGTGACGGAATTACGGAAGCCCCAACAGGCTTTGCGATACCTGGTCCTTGGGGTTTTCGGCGCGGCGCGTACTCCGTAGAGCAGCTAGACGCAGACACCAACGCCGACGCGGTTGCCTAGCGACACGCCTTTTCCCAGGATGCCTAGCAGTGTTGTGTTTTCTCAGCCAATCAGAGCTGAGATGCACCTTAGCTGTGGACCAATAGAATGCAGAGCCGCGGCCCGCGACGGTTGACCTGGCGGCCGGTTGCTCCCGGGCTCGGGCAGGCGGAGGAGGGGCTCAGGGGTCGGCGCGGTTGGCCTGCAGCAGGCGAGCCTGGGCTCCGGGCGGCGCGGTGGTGGTGTAGTTGTCGGGGTGGCCGCTCGCCATGCCGTCCCGGGTGGAGGACTACGAGGTGCTGCACAGCATCGGCACCGGCTCCTACGGCCGCTGTCAGAAGATTCGGAGGAAGAGCGACGGCAAGGTGAGGTAGCCCTTCCATGGCGGGCTTAGGGAGGAGCAAGCGTCGCCCACACTGGGAAGGGGCAGGGCAGCTACCAGAACTCTCGTGAAGGACCGGACTGTAGCCTCCTAAGAAGGGACGGGTTTGTGGGGCGGGCCGCCGCGGCTGGGAACCCGTGGAGGCGGGAATCGGGGGGCGAGCAGAGAGACGAGCTAAAGTACCCTGCTTCGCCACTGCGCCCCACGCAGTCCGGGACTCAAGCGCAGGGGATGGTGACGCCCACATTTCCGGTGGGTCTTCCCACTAAATTAACCGGGTCTAGACTCCCTCACTGACACACCCATTGAATTGTAGAAGATATTGGGACGTAATGTTTCGTTTTTTCAGCTTTGGAAATTCCATCCTTTGTCTCCGAGGACAATAGATCCTCACACCTTAGGAATGTTGTGTTTCAGATCCTGGTGTGGAAAGAACTTGACTATGGCTCCATGACCGAGGTGGAGAAGCAAATGCTTGTGTCCGAAGTGAACTTGCTTCGGGAACTGAAACATCCAAACATCGTCCGTTACTATGATCGTATTATCGACCGAACCAACACAACCCTGTACATCGTAATGGAATACTGTGAGGGAGGGGACCTGGCTAGTGTCATTACAAAGGGGACCAAGGATAGGTAAGCTGAAAAGGTCTAGTTTTGTGGTTGTTAAGTACATTCTGTTGAGAACAGGGACAGAGCCCTTTTTCTTTTTCTTTTTCTTTTTTTTTTTTTTTTTTTTTTTTTTTTTGGTTTTTGAGACAGGGTTTCTCTGTATAGCCCTGGCTGTCCTGGAACTCGCTCTGTAGACCAGGCTGGCCTCGAACTCAAAGTGATCCTTCTGCCTCTGCTTCCCAAGTGCTGGGATTAAGGCGTGCGCCACCACTGCCCAGCTAGGGACAGAACTCTTAATAATGTGGTAGAATGTTCCTGTGTTTGTTTGGTGGCTGCATGGTATGTTGGAAAGTCCTTAGTGAATCAATTCCTACAGTTCATATCTAATAATAAATTTAACTTCCATGTTTGCACACTTTGACAGCATAAATGATTTGTCCCGTATTGAAGATGATTTTATTCCGGATTGTGAAATGTGATTGCTTTTGCTCCAGACAATACTTGGAGGAAGAGTTTGTCCTTCGAGTGATGACTCAGTTGACGCTGGCCCTGAAAGAGTGTCACAGAAGGAGTGATGGTGGCCACACTGTGCTTCACCGGGATCTGAAGCCAGCCAATGTCTTCCTGGACAGCAAACACAATGTCAAGCTTGGGGATTTTGGACTAGCTAGAATATTAAATCACGACACGAGTTTTGCAAAAACGTTTGTTGGCACACCCTATTACATGTCTCCTGTGAGTATTTCAGAATTTAACTTTTTTTTTTTTTTTCTTTTTCCTGAGACAGGGTTTCCCTGTGTAGCCCTGGCTATCCTGGAACTCACTTTGTGGACCAGGCTGTCCTTGAACTCAAAGTGATCCTTCTGCCTCTGCCTCCTAAGTGCTGGAATTAAAGGTGTGAGCTACCACACCTGGCCCAGAATTTAACTTTTTAATATCTTAGGCGAAGCATTAGATGCAAAGAACTGAGGCTTGGGTTGCTAATAAATCCAGTAGCCCAGAATTCACAATACAATTTAAGTCTTGTGGTTTTACATTAGTCCCCTAATATTGGAGATTGAACATAGGCCCTTAGGCATTTGAGGTAAGCACTATGCCACTGAGTTACAGCCCAGATTCTTTTATATAATATATATTTTTAAAATGTTTATTATTTATGTATACATAATATGTGTATCTTGTGAGTGAATGCTCTGTGTGTGTATGTGTGTGTATGGGGGGGGGTGGAGGCCAGAAGAGGGAATGGACTTACCCCATCCCACACACTCACGCTCCTGTGAGCTACCTGACTGGATGCTGGGAATTGAGCTCAGGTCTCTGGAAGAGCATCAGGTGCTTAACCACTGACCTCTCTAACCCCTCTTAAGATTTTTTTTTCAAAGAGACTTCCTGCCAAACAGTTCCTCTGTATTCAACTAGAGCTTTAAAAAGAAGAAAAACTAAAGACTTATTTATGTGTATAGGTGCTTTGTATACATGTATGTAAGTGTACCACCTGTGTGCCAAATGCCCAAGGGGGTCAGAAAGAAGACAGCATTGGTTTCTTTGGAACCAGAGTTATGGATGGATTGAGCTGTCACGTGGAGTCTGGAAACTAAACCCAGGTCTTCTGTAAGAGCAACAAGTGCTCTTAACCACCAAACCATCTTTCAGTGACCCCCATTCCCCAGGGTTTCACTATGTAGTTCTGGCTAGCCTGGAACTCAACAGAGATCTGCTGGCCTCTGCTTGGATTAGAGATGTAGACCCCGTTGCTCAGCTTTTGTTTTGTTTTTAAGGAACCACAAAGTACTAAATTCCAGGGATACAAATAGTGTTTAAAGGCAACAGTGTTTCCCAAGATGTTCGTCCTGAAGTGGTGACCTCAGTATTTTTTTTTTTTTTTTAACATACTGAGTCCTGGGCCCAAAGTTAAAGTACTGCTGGTCACATTGTATCAGCAGGAAGCTGAGGTGAACTTAGATGGTCTGGTGCTTGCTGCTGCTTGTGAGTTTAGGACCCAGGCCCAGGGAATGGTGCCTTGACATTTAGGGTGCGTCTTCTTCCCAGCTGAGCTAAGCCAGTCTAGACTCCCTTGCTAATATACAAAGAGACTTGGGTCCTGGGTGATTTTAGATGCTGTTAGGTGGGCAGATTTACAGTAACCTTAGGTTTGGTGAGGCTCAGGCCTTCTCACATAGGTATCCAGTTTTTAGTATTAACTTCTGTATGTCCTGTTCTTGCTGCTCTGCATTTACAGAGTGTTTCCAAATTTCTCACTATCATAAGGCACCCTTTGTGCATATCTTTGTATGGATTATTACTTTTTTTTTTTTTTTTTTTTTTTTTTTGGTTTTTTGAGACAGGGTTTTTCTGTGTAGCCCTGGCTGTCCTGGAACTCACTCTGTAGACCAGGCTGGCCTCAAATTCAGATCCTCCTGCCTCTGCCTCCCAAGTGCTGGGATTAAAGGCGTGTGCCACCACTGCCCGGCTTATTCCTCATTTCTGATTATTAGATTGTAGAACAATTGTTGGGGCAAAGACATGACAGGCTTTTAATCTGTCATTAGAGGTCAAGGTCAGGGCATGCCTTTAATCCTAGTCTGGTCTACATAGTGAGATCCTGTCTCAAAAAACAAAAGCAAAGCAAAAGTAAAATACCAACTTCAAGTCTATAAGGGACAGCATTGCTGTATGAGTATATAAAATTGTAGCAAACTGAGGATTCTTTAGTAGTTCAGAGATTTCCAGAATTTTCCAGATATATAATCACACTAATAGAATTGGTGACAATATAAAACTTTGTGAGTTTGTAACTATTTTCAGAGCAGGGCGGTTTCCCCATGGTATCTGTTCCACACAGAAAGCTTGATTACAGAGGAAATCACCTGGAAGTTAACACCTGCTTGGTCTTTGTGCCTCCTTTTCCCACTTCCTTTGTGACTGACTGAGCTCAGTTTCCCTGAGACATAAGCTAGAAGTAAGGAGTGTTAGTTACCGCTGTACTTTATAACAGTGGACGATGAATACAAATGAATAGTTACATTAGGTTTTTATACCTCCATCTACTGAGATGTGAGCTAGATGCATGGTTTGGTTACTTCAGCTTTTTCTATAATTGGTTAATTTTTTTTGATTTAGAAAATGTGGTGTGTATGTGTGTGTCTAGGCCAGAAGAGGGCATCAGTTCCCCTGGAGCTGGAGTTACAGGCAGTTGTAAGCTCATGGGCTCTCAACCTAAACCATCTCTCTAGCTCCTTGCTTTGATTGTTTTTTTAATGTACATTGGTATTGTGCCTGTATGTATATCTGTGAGGTTGTCGGATTCCCTGGAATTGGAGTTATGGACAGTTGTGAGCTGTTATGTGGGTGTCCTCTGGAAGAGCAGCCAGTGCTTTTAATTGTTGAGCCATCTCTCTAGCCCTTATTTATTTTTGAGACAAGAGTCTCAAGTAGCTCAGGCTGGCCTTGATGGAACTCCTGACCCTCTGCCTCCACCTCTCAGGAGTAGGGTTACAGGTGTGTTCCACCAGCCAATCCTCTGATTTTTAAAATGGAGTTTCTAGTCAGTGTCTACAACTGTATGTAGTCCCAGCTTTTGGAGGCTGAGTGAGACTGGTGTCTGAGACCCTTATCTCTAAACAAAACAAAATGGTGTTTGCTTCTTTTGAGGATAGCAGGGAAAACTCTCACGATTGCCTTGGAATTGTAAATGTCAAACATTTTATTTGTGAAAGTGAAATACTGAACTGTTCATATGAGCAGTGTCTTGCCAGGAGAAGATCATTGCTGATTTTCATTAGAAATGTGAGGATAAAATGGAAGCCACTATCTTTGCCACTGTAGCCTAAGCTACATTAGTCTTTGGGATATGAAATTTTGAAAATTTTTGCTACAGATAGAAAATTTAACATTTTTTCTCCCCCCCCTCCCCCAATTTTACTTTATATGTATGAGAGTGTTCTGTTTTCATGGACACCAGAAGAGGGAATCAAATCCTATTGTAGATGGTTATGAGACACCATGTAGGTGCTGGAATTGAACTTGGGACCTCTGAAAGAGCAGCCAGTGCCCGTCACTGCTGAGCCATCTCTCCAACCCCATTTTTTCTTCTTAAGTGAATATTACCAAATATTGAGGTTCTGTCTTGTTTTCAGTGTAGTGAATTATTTATTGTAGGCTTCGTTTTAGTTGTTTCTGTTTGTTGGTTTTTTGATAGTAACTCATACACCCAGGCTTCCTAGAAAGTGTATAGCTGAGAATAACTTTGAATTTTTAAAGAAGCTTTTATTTATTTTTACTTTCTGTGTATGAGTGTTTTTCCTGAGTGTGTGGACACCATGTATATTCAGTGCCTTCGAGGCCACAGGACTCTAGATCCCCTGGAACTGGAGTTCTAGATGGCAGTGAGCTGCCATGTGGATGCTGGGAAAGAAACCTGGGTCCTCTGCAGGAGCATCAGGTCTTAGCGGCTGAGCTGTATCTCTAGCCCATCGTCGTGTTCTGGTCCTCATGCCTCTACCTCCCAAGTGCAGAGATTACAAGTGTAAGCCACCACACCACGGTTATTTTATGCTTGGGATCCAGCCCAGGGCTTTGTGCCTGCTAGGCAAGCACTCTGCCAACCGAGCTGCATGCCAGCTCTCAGGATGAAACAAAACAAGCTCTGACCTCCTTGGTACTTTCTTACCTTCTCCTTCAGGAGCAGATGAGCCGCTTGTCCTACAACGAGAAGTCGGACATCTGGTCGCTGGGCTGCCTGCTCTATGAGCTGTGTGCGCTGATGTGAGTGCATGAAGATAGGCCTGGTTCAGGCTCACACTGGCTGCCTTGCAGCGGGCCCTGTTACAGTAGCGACAATAAAACGCCCGATGTGTACACATTTAGGATGGAACCTGTGGGCTGGGTCCTGCTTTGTTCAAGGATCTATGTTTGCCAGTGGAACTGATGCTTAGCTGGAGGGCAGTTTATAGACCAGGCCAACAGAGCAGATGCAGCAGGGGTCCTGGGGAAAGGTCTGGGCTTGGGAGAACAGGGGCTCTGAGTCTTGAGACTTTCCTCCTCCTCCTGTGCTTCTAACCACAGTTGTATAGGGACGGAGGAGAGACGTCCCGTCACACTGGAGGCAGTTTGGGCTGTCCTTCCAGATCTAGTAGGCAGAAGCCATGCTGCTGCAGAATGTCCAAGACGTACGGACACACCCCAGGTCAGAGCTGTTCAGCCCTGAAGTACAGCAGCATGGCCTGCACAGAACGGGCATAGCCAGGGACGAGTCCCAGATGAGGAATCAGTGCGGGGTCGACGCCAGTCACCCAGTTACTTCTGACCTTCATGTTCATTTAACATTTTTATAACTTTCCTCTGTCCTGTGCCCTCCCCCTCCCTTCTCTCTTTCCTTTTGATTTTATTTTAAATCCCAGGCCTCCATTTACAGCTTTCAACCAGAAAGAGTTAGCTGGGAAAATCAGGGAAGGGAGGTTCAGGCGCATCCCCTACCGCTACTCTGATGGCTTGAATGACCTCATCACTCGGATGCTGAATTTAAAGGTAATGGTTGCAAATCTCAGTCTCCGTGAACTTTGGAGGTGTATGCTGTGTAAAGACTGGTGAGAACTAAAGAAGCATCGGCTTCAGCTAAAATCCTGTTAGCACAGGTGGATGCTCACAGGCCTCCTCAGCAACCTGGCCTCACTACTGTTTTCCTTGATCTTCTGCCAAAGTGCCGGATGGAAGGACTGAGGAAAGGCTGATCGATCTCAACCGCAGTGGTAAGGGAAGGAGCCAGAATGCACTGTGTTCCTCTCCCTTCACTGTGAGGGATGATGGGTTATGAGGGGAAGGTCAACAGGGGGAATGAAAATACCCTGAAATGGTCTTCTAGCCGGTGGGATGGGGGGCAGGTGGTCTTTGTCGGCTGAGGAAGTGGGGAGCTGTGGGTTTGTGGAGGGTGCGGGGGTGGGGGACAGGCTGAAGGTCATGAGGATGTCCTTGGGAGTCAGAGAAACTGGTCCCACTTCCCCAGAGCAGCCCAGTGATGCCCAGTGTAGGTAGGCATGAAGAGTTCTGCAGGCCTGAGCCAGTTCCTTAGAAGCAATGAGAAAGGGGAAACCGTTAGCTAAACCCATGACACGATGCAGACCCAGCACCTTGTGACTGGTGAACTTGTTTTTCCAGGTGTTTAACCAGAGATCTCTAGATGCATGGGCTGTCTTTTGTCTTGTTTACCCTGCTAATGTAGCTGCTTTTCTTAAGATGTCTCTGATCTGCCTGCCACACTGTTTCTCCAGGACTACCATCGACCTTCAGTGGAAGAAATTCTGGAGAGCCCTTTGATAGCAGACTTGGTTGCAGAGGAGCAGAGGAGAAATCTGGAGAGGCGAGGACGGCGCTCAGGCGAGCCCTCGAAGCTGCAGGACTCCAGCCCAGTGCTGAGCGAGCTCAAGTTGAAGGAGAGACAGCTGCAGGACCGAGAGCGAGCACTTAGAGCTCGGGAGGACAGCCTGGAGCGTGAGTGGTGCCCAGAGCCGTGGAGCCGGCGGGGGAGCCGGCCAACTGCAGTGGGGAGGTGGGGCCAGGGTCTAAATAGAAGAGCTTATATGAACAGGCCATTAGAACCTTTTGTTTCTTTTTAGTTGTGGGTCCTGGGGATTGAACCCAGGACTTTGTGAACACCAGTGAGCTACATCTCAGCATTTTTCTCTTGAGACAGAATCTCTCTGAGTTGCCCAGTCTCCTCCTGCCCCAGCGTCCTGTGTAGCTGGGTTATAGGCTTATGTCACCAAGCCTGGTAGAACCTTCTTTATAAACCAGTGGTTCTCAGTCTGTGGGTTGTGAACTCTTTGGGAGGTTCAAATGACTCTTTACATGGGTCACCTAAGACCATCAGGTGACACGTATTTTCCATGAGGCCCCATTCCTTTGTCCATCTCCAGATGGTACACACACATGCAGATATGCCCACATACAAGAACCAGGTGTGATATATCATGACAACCCTATCACATATACCCTGAACAAATATATATATATATTTGTTTTCATTAGAAATATTCCATTAGAAAACCATCCCATGACAATGGTCATGTAGGGAGGAATGTTAAGAAAATAGTGAGACTTTTCTACAGTGTGGTTTTACCTCAATAATTACAGCAAGAGTTGGGGCCACAATGTGTTATTTGTTGTGGACTTCTGTCAGCCAACTCTATGAAGCCGAGCAAACTAAAGCACCATTTTGATAGCAAGCATCTATGCTTAAGTGGCAAGGATATCGACAATTTAGGAACAAAGCTGATGAACTCAAGAAAGCCACCCAGAGGCGTGCCTCACCATGCAGCAGTGGGCACTGAAGACACCCAGAGGTGTGCCTCACCATGAGCAGTGGGCACAGAAGCCACCCAGAGGCAGGCCTCACCATGCAGCAGTGGGCACAGAAGACACCTAGAGGCAGGTCTCACCATGCAGCAGTGGGCACAGAAGACACCCAGAGGCAGGCCTCACCATGCAGCAGTGGGCACAGAAGACACCCAGAGGCAGGCCTCACCATGAGCAGTGGGCACAGAAGACACCCAGAGGCAGATCTCACCATGCAGCAGTGGGCACAGAAGACACCCAGAGGCAGGCCTCACCATGAGCAGTGGGCACAGAAGACACCCAGAGGCAGGCCTCACCATGCAGCAGTGGGCACAGAAGACACCCAGAGGCAGGCCTCACCATGAGCAGTGGGCACTGAAGACACCCAGAGGCAGGCCTCACCATGAGCAGTGGGCACTGAAGACACCCAGAGGCAAGCCTCACCATGAGCAGTGGGCACTGAAGACACCCAGAGGCAGGTCTCACCATGAGCAGTGGGCACAGAAGACACCTAGAGGCAGGCCTGTTGGCACCACTATGATGGGCAAGTGTGTGCTGGAGAGGTGGAGAGGAAGCGAAGCACAATGGTGTGTGCATATGGAGAGAAACTTGCAGGTGCTGAGGGACAGTCTGATGTGAGTAGCCTGCGCTGCCACCTGAGGCCATGGTGAATCCTGGCCCGTGCTGCCACTGAGAGCCGCCTCTGGGTCTGTGGCCCTGAAACAGCTATGGATGTTGATGTTTGTGGTCCACGTCACCACCAAAGGCCAGTGTGCATCCTTGGTCTGGGCTGCCTCCCGGGGCCATATTGATGTCTGAGGACTGCGAAGAACTGGCCTTGCCCCTTGCCTGGGCAGCTTGAGAGAACTGGCTCTGGTGTTGTGGGTGCAGGAGAGCTGGCCCTGGTGTTGTGGGTGCAGGAGGAGAGCTGACCCTGGTGTTATGGGTGCAGGAGAGCTGGCCCTGGTGTTGTGGGTGCAGGAATGCTGGTCCTGGTGTTGTGGGTGCAGGAGAGCTGGCCCTGGTGTTGTGGGTGCAGGAATGCTGGTCCTGGTGTTGTGGGTGCAAGAGAGCTGGCCCTGGTGTTGTTGGTGAAGCAGAGTTGGTGGCTGAACAACTCAGCTACCACCCAGGCCCAGATCCAGGGCTCTGAGTTAGCCCACCCCAGTCTATCCCATGTATGAACTGCTGGAGTCTGAAATGGCTGGTCCTACAGATCCAAAGCTGCAGGACCTCCATGACTCAGGGCAACAACAGGATGTCCAAGAGGAGTCCCCGTGAGGATCCAGTATTGGTGGTGTAGTAGAGCCAGAGGCCTCGAACCAGACCGATGACCCACTGCAGTGAACATTTGCAAGGAAAGATGTTTAGGTAAAAGGGTGCACTGTGGACACTGACACGCCACAGCTTCCATGGAGAGATTTTTTTTTTTCTTTTGTGGGGGAGGTTGAGTGGTGGAAGACAGACATTAAGGGACAGAAAGATGAGTGGGATTGCAGTGAATGATGTGAAATCATGAAGAATCAATGAAAAAGTTACAGAAAAAAAAAGCTAGACTTGACAGTGGTGGCAAGTACCACAAATAAAATGTAGCAGCTCTTGAAACTTCATATTGGGTGACACTCAGTCCCCAGGGCTGTAAAACTTGACACCATTTCTGAGGACTTACTGTTGCCAGCAGCCAGTGAGATCATTCAGGTTATGATCAGAGGTGATTGTTACACAGTTGAGTTCGATTCCTTGTCTAACAATAATGTCCACAGAACAATAAATATCTGCTGATGTTCTTAATCAGGCAATCTAGCAAATTAAATTAAAGCAAACTCAGTATTTAGTATCCAGCCCGATGAAGCTACAGATGTAAACTTTTCAGTTCCTGGGTCACGTGGGGCATCTTAATGATGGTGACTTTAAAGATGAGTTTCTTTTTTTGCAAACCTCTTTAAACAACCACTGCAATATGCAATAATTGGTTCACTTCTGAAAGAGCACAAAATCTCTTGGGGAAAGGTTTGTGCTGTTTGCACAGACGGTGCTCCAGCTATGCTGGGATGTAGATCAAGATTTCAACATTTGGTACTGAGACACCAAAAATCATTGGAACTCACTCTGTGATTCATCAACAAATATTAGCCACGAAGACGCTGCCACAAGAGTTATGAGAACAGTGAAAAGGGCCGGGCATGGTGCCTTTAATCCCAGCACCCAAGAAGCAGAGGCAGGTGGATCTCTGAGTTCGAGGCCAGCCTGGTCTACAGATTGTGTTCCAGGACAGCCAGGGCTACACAGAGAAACTCTGTGTCAACAAAACAAAACAAAACAAAACAAAAAACCAAAAAACAAAACCAAAAACTACAACAAAAAGTAATAAAAAGCAATATAAGTTCTGTCAGTTTTGTAAAGGCAAATACTTCATACTGAAATGAAATGGTTATCAAGAGGAAAAGTTTTAAAATGAGTTGATGAACTCAAAATGTTCTTAGTCAGAAAGCACGGCTGCAGTTCTAAGCACGTTTCAGTGAGCTGCAGACAGTAACTTACTTGGTTGTCATCTTTATCATCTTGAATGAGTTACATTTATCACTCAAGGACCAAATACAACATGCTTCGATTTGTCTGAAAGGATCTGATTATTCCAAATGAAACCAGCTTTGGCAAAAAAAAAAAAGAAAGAAAAAAAATGTCCATGCTGCCTACTTCATTTGCTTTCTGTGAGGAACGTGCCATGGAACCAGACAAAAGGATTACAGAGATAGCTTCTGTGTGAGAACGCTTGCACATGCTTGCAGACGAGACATTTCATTGTATTTTCCAAGTCTCCATGATGCCCCCTTTGCACTTGGCAGGAGCCATTCATTCACAGTTGAGGCTGTTCCTGAGACAGCACGGGAGGAGTTCACTGAACTCGCTGACAGCAATGCAGTGAGAGCTGATTTCTCCATAGGGCCCCAGCTACAAAACTCTGGAAACTCTGGATCAAGTGTTCGCAGCTAGACAATGCTGTAGTCTTTAATTTTTTAAACCCTGTTTTTAATATTGGTTCTCAAATGCTTTAAACTCCCTTCTAGCCCACCACCCACCAGAAAGGTTATTAGGATACAGGGGCAGGGGACCTTTTTAGCAGTTGTTTTTGGAGCAAATCTCATCTGTGTTGTCAAGAAATCAGCAGTTCAGGTCACAGGAATCATCAGTGGCAGCTCGATCTACTCACAAACACTTTATAAATATACCAGCAGTCTGGTTTGGTAGTGTCGGGATAGTAAACACGGATCAGCAGCGGCGGCACAACCAAGCAGAGACTTGTGCTCTTGCAAAGACTGCCCCAAGAATTTCTGATCTGGTGAGAAAGCAGCAATCTCAACCTGTGCACTGAAGTTGGCTTTTTACCTGTACTGTCACAAAATGTAGCAATGTAGTTTACTATTGTTGTTATATTAAGATTGTTATCAGTGCCACACCATGCTTCAAGACAAAATTACATTTATTTGTAGTTAGAAGTATTTCACAATATGTAATTACATACATTTTTGTGATTAACCACTATGCTTTAATTATGCTCAGTTTATAACAATGAAAATACATCATGTGTATCAGATATTTATATTATGATTTGTAACAGTAGCAAAACTACAGTTATAAAGTAGCAACAAAAATAATGTTATGGTTGGGGTCACCGCAGCATGAGGAAGTGTGTTAGAGAGTCCCAGCACTGGGAAGGTTGAGAACACTGCAGCACAGGAGCTGTCCCAGCCTGCAGGTGGGGGTGGGAAGAGAAAGAGATGCGAGCGCCAGGCTGCAGTAGATGGTTTATGGCCAGAGCTCCTTATTCATTACTTTTCTTTTTCCATGCCTTTTTTCAAGAGAAAGAACGTGAACTCTGTATTCGAGAGAGACTTGCGGAGGACAAACTGGCCAGAGCCGAGAGTCTGGTGAAGAACTACAGCTTGCTGAAGGAGCACAGGCTCCTGTGTCTGGCTGGTGGCCCAGGTGTGCCCGTGAGCTCCACACACACTGCCTCACATGGGGATGTGCACCCCAGTGTGGCGCCCAGAATGTTGTAGGCCTTACAGTCCCAGATCTCAGGGTGGCGTCATTGAGTCTGCTCCTGAGTGGAACGAGGCTCTCTGGTGCAGCGACTGAGTCCCTGGGCAAGAGACCTGATAAGAGTCGTAATTTCATTTCAGCTTCACTCACCAACCCAAAAGACATGAGTGATACTTAAATATTTAATTTTTGAAATGGAAATACTTTCAAATCTATACATTTCAATTTTTTCTCAGGTATTATGTTCTTTGGCTATTGTGGTTTGAATAGTTATGGCCCTCACAGACTCAGGGGTTGAATGTTTATCTAAGAGGGAGTGGCACTCTTAGGAGGTGTGGCCTTGTTGAAGGAAGTGTGTCACTGTGGGGGTGGATTTTGAGGTCTCCTATGCCCAGTGTGGAAGACAGTCCCCCTTGCAGTCTATGGATCAGGAAGTAGGACTCTCAGCCCCTCCTCCTGCACCACGCCTGCCTGCACGCTGCCATGCCTCCCCCCATGGTGACAGTGGACTAAATTTCTGAACCTGCAAGCCGGCCCCAAATTAAATGTCCTCTATAAGAGTCGCCTTTGTCATAGTGTCTCTTCCCAGCAGTGAAACCCTAGGACAGTTATGTTACCAAAACTATATTTCTCTACATTTTCACGCAAAAATCCTGATATTTTAAATGCCACGCTTCAGTCATAGTGGAAAGTATGGCTTAAAAGGCATGGTGGTATAAGTCTGATCCCAGCACTTGAAAGACTGAGGCAGGGGAATTACTGTGAGTTTGAGACCATTCTATTGGACATAATGAGTTCAAGACAGTCCAAAAGAAAAGGGACAGCAGTTGGCTAGAGAGACAGCTCATCAGTCAAGAGCACACACTCTTGTCTTAGTCACTGCTCTATTGCTGTGAGGATACACCATGACCCCTGCAGTTCTTATGAGAGAAAGCATTTACCTGGGGCTGGCTTACAGTTTGAGAGGTCCAGTCTGTGACCATCATGGTGGGGAGCACGGTGGCAGGCGTAGCGCTGGTGAAGTAGCTGAGGCCTATATCTTCATCTGCGGGATTTCCTCCAACAACAAGGCCGTACCTCCTAACCCTTTTCAGTTCGTGCCAATCCCTGATGACTAAGCGTTCAGCTACACGAGCCTATGAGGCCATCATTTAAACCACCACACTGTTCTTCCTGAGGACAGGCAGCAGTGTTAGAGTTAAAACTTCGTGAATTATAATTACTGGGTGTAAATGTTAAAAACATGTACTATAAAAATCAACTACTGCAACACACACACACACACACACACACACCATGGGAACTTAATCTGGATGCTGGTCAGTCTTTTTTTTAATCAGCTGTGGCTGATATCAACACTGGCCCCCTTGTGATAGTAACAGCAAGTGTCAGTTTGGTTCCTAGCACGCATATACAGCCCTCCTGCCTGGAACTCCAGCTCCAGGGGTGTCCTTGACCACTTGTCCCAGAGGACATCTCACAGGTGTCAGCTGAGAGGTCAGCTCTTTGATCTGGGTGATATAATTGATCTCAGGTAACTCAGATCCTTTTCTTTTTCTTTCTAAAGAACTTGATCTTCCATCCTCAGTAATGAAGAAAAAGGTTCATTTCCACGGGGAAAGCAAAGAGAACACCACAAGGAGTGAGAATTCCGAGAGCCAGCTCGCCAAGTCCAAGTGCAAGGACCTGAAGAAGAGGCTTCATGCTGCCCAACTGCGGGCTCAGGCCCTGTCTGATATTGAGAAAAACTACCAGCTAAAGAGCAGGCAGATCCTGGGAATGCGCTAGGCCAGCAAGGCACGGAGCCGATCAGTATTGATACTGACAACCCACTAGAGACTAGTACTCAGCTGCTGTAGTTTTGTGTGTCTGATCCTTTGTGTGTGGTGAGCATGGCACTGGGATTGTTTGTGGTCTACAAGATGGATGTGTCCTCTTCCTAATATCCCTGTGTAGAAAGCATGCTGTCTTTGCTGGTTGGTTGGGTTTTTGATCCTGTGTGCGATGACTACTTGGAACATGAGATGGGGCACTATAGATATTATAGATCTTAGGAGAAAAGAATGTTAGGGAAAGATTAACTGGAGGACTCACTGAGAAGTTCCGATACTATCTTCACTGCAGTTTCCAGGTGAGGCTTCCTCAGTGGGTATGTGACCTCACTGCTAACGGGATATGGCTCCCCTATAGGGTTGCGTGTCAGAGGCGCAGTGAGAGCTTATTAGTGTGTGGTGTTACAGGGAAGATCCAGCCCCTGGCCTAACAGCCTGATGAGAAGCCACTCACCAGCATTCCGGTTCCAAGATGCTCACTGTGCTAGTTAAAATACAGATTAGACTTGGGACAGAAGGGAAAGGGCTGAAGCTTTTACCTAAGAACATGATTTACCTTAGGGAAACTCGTGCCAGCACAGCTCCCAGTGAGTGCAGACGAGGCTGACTGACACGGGGCAAAGGTCATTAGAATTGTCCCTCAGCATGCTGCTGTCCTGCAACACAGGCAGGCACTGAGGACAGGAGGCTGCTGGGAGCCCTGAGAGCTCCCTCTTCCACTGTGTGCAGGGCCTGTCCCCACCTGTCTGTATCTGACCTCCAGGTTAGTTGATGACATTAGTTGAGTGCTGTCTGTGCCCTCAAGTATGAGCTGAACGGCCGGAAGTGCCACAAAGTCCACATATTTTAAATCACACATGTGGTCCCCAAACATTTAATGTTGGAGAACTGTCTTCAGAAAGTTGGTCTATTTAAAGCTTCTGGGGAAAAAGCAGGTCTCTTTTGCTATCTGTCCACAGTTCCTTGAGGCAGCTTCAGAAAAGAACAGTGTGCAGTATGCATTATTGAGAGCCATGCATGCCTTCACCTGTGTGAGGGCCAGATTGCTGTTTGTCTACACTTCCTGAAGACTTAAGCAGAAAGGGTTCATTTGCCCTAATAAGTCCTGTTGGCTGAGAGGGAGGTCAGAGCATTTTAATGCCAGTTAAATACAGGCTCCGTGCATTTTAAAATTCTGTGTCCTTTACTTTCTGGAGCTGTAATAGCGTGCTTGGGTGTGTAACTTGCCAAGGTTGACTTTCCTAATGCTTTGTGTAAACTCTGCTGTCAGCACTGCAGCTGAAGAAGCTGTTGGAGGGATTGTTTACTGTTACAGCACCCGGGCTCTCTGGCAGCTGCAGATGCAATGCCTGGGATCTCTTGCAGCTGCAGATGCAATGCCTGGGCTCTCTTGCAACTTTGACTTTAGTGGCAGCTTGGAATGTTAATATGGTGAGCATCTCCTCTGCTGTGAAGGGCCTAACAATCTGCCAGGCGGGAAATCTTGTTAAAAAATGGAAACTTGGTGTGGTGGTTTTCCTGCCTTTTCTTTCTCCTTTGGTCTATAATGATATTGGCATAGCAATACAGAGTAAAAATCTGTGTATATAAAAAATTCTAAGTATGAGGTCTTAAATGTTCTTGAACTTTAGAAAAACTTAATTGGATACAATTGTTTATAATTAACAAGTCATCTTATTTATAAATTTTCCAATATAATATAAATCTATTTTATGGAAATTTATCACTGTGATGTTTGTATTCTGTGTGTGCATGTGTGTATGTGTGTACATATTCATGTGTGTGCAGGCTCATGCAGCGCCTAGAGGGCAACTTCAGGTGTCATCGTTCAGGAACTGTCCACCTTGATTTTTGATAAGGAGTCTCCCTGGCATGGGCCACAACAATTGTGCCAAGCTTGCTGTCTCCCAATCCCAGGGTTCTCCCCTCTGTCTTCACCTCCCTAATGCTGAAATTACAAGCACATTTTACTGCGTCTAACTTTTTATGTAGTTCTGGGCCCTGAATTCAGTTCCCCACGCTTGCACAGTAAGGACCTTTCTGACTGAGTCGTGTCCTGAGCCTGTGATGTCTGTGATTCGTTTTCATTCTGGATGTCATCTGTGTTCCATTTTCCATGCTGTAAACCTTTCACTTTTCTACAGTTATGTCTTCATGCCACTGTAGGCTGTAGTGGGATTTACTCTCATCCATCATAGAGGCTCAGGGAACACTGGGCAATGCTTAGAAACATTCCTTTTTTGTTTTGTTTTGTTTTTTCAAGATAGAATTTCCCTATGTAGCCCTGGCTGTCCTGGTTCTCAATCTGTAGGCCAGGCTGGCCTTGAAGTCAGATCTACCTGCCTCTGCTGGGTTTAAGGTGTGAGATAGCACCACCCAGTTGTTTGGAGATATTCTTGAAAGTCCCATAGAGAGTCCAGTGATGCTGCTGACCGAGTGGGACCCCTCTCAGGAGGGCTGGGAGTGTGCGCCACCCTTACAGAGAACTTCCTTTGCATTTTGATATGTTTAGTGTGTGTGTGTGTGTGTGTGTGTGTGCACATGCCTGTGTGTGTCAAAGTTGGTGTTCTTTCTTGATTTCTACTTTATTCAGGCAGAGTCTCCCCTGAACCCAGAGCTCACTGATTCCAGCTGGCCTCTGAGTCAGCTTGTCACAGTGACCCTGTGATCACTGGCAACTGCCCTACCAACCCAGATTTTATATGCGTTGTTCTGGGGATCTCAGCTCTGGCCCTCAGCCACCTCCTCATCCAGAGTTTTTTAAATCATGCCTTATTTGAGCATGAAGAGCTTTACCTACCATATTTTCATGTAACATTTCCCTGGTATTGCTAATTCTATGAGCATAATAGAGACTAAGTTATGGAAGGTTCAGAAATAAATAACCCCTTCAGGTATACAGACTTAGCACACTGTTGGTAATGTAGCTCTCATACAGAAAATGACACTTAGCCAAACGCAGAGATTTTTCCCAGCAGGCTGTTCTGATATAGTATTGAGTCTAGCTCCTGGCAGCAGCAGCATCTGCACGGCTCAGTCCAGAAGGACCGTGCAGGACTCTGGTTCAAGAAGAGGAGGGGAAGTGCTTTCTCTACAGCCTCCCTAATTCGTGTTACTTGCTATTGAGTGTTTTTAGAAACATTGGGGAACTGTTATCATGAGTTTTATGATTTGTCTGCATCCTGGACAATGTCAGTTTTAAGTGGAAATGCTTTGAGTTTGATCCTGTGTGTGTGGACTGCACAGCTCACACTGGCTCATCCCTGGAGAGTGCCTCAAGCCAGGCAGAAGAGACTATGCGCTCGACCTTCGACGGTGTGTGTGTGTGTTTTTGTGTGTGTGTGTGTGTGTGTGTGTGTGTGTGTGTACAGCTGGAGGACCTGTGACTTGCTCTCCCTTCACCAACCCTGTGCAGCGCAATGCCAGGACTCAAGTCTAGCCCAGCGCTCTGCTTCCTTAGCTCTGCTGCCCCAACCAAAGCAGCTGGTCTTCCCCAGGAGCATTAGCCCTTCTAGGCTGGAGGCCTTTTGCCAAGACACCCACCCTCCATCAGGTCTCTCACCTGGCAAGTGACATGGATTGTGACTGCCCTGTTCTGAGCTGCCTAACACTGGCCCCTGCTGAGAGTCCTATTAAGAGGTTAGAGACTGTAACCGAGGTGCAAGACCTTTCACGAGAGCAGTCAGCGGTCCGTTCTCAATCACCCATAAAACCAGCCCTTAAGAAATAACCTTTCTAGCCGGACGGTGGT
>CM052711.1:3123385-3142312 GCA_028551405.1 Uromys caudimaculatus | reverse complement strand
CCCCCACCCCCACCCCCATTCATTCCTGTCTTCCCTCCCTGGCATTCCCTTATACTGGGCCTGTAACACCCTCAGGCCCACAGGCCTCTCCTCCCCCTGATGGCCAACAAGGCCCTCCTCTGCCACATATGTGGCCCGAACCATGGGTCCCTCCATATGCATTCTTTAAAACCCAGCACTTTTGAGGCAGAAGCAGGTGGATTTCTGAGTTCTGAGGCCAGGCTGGTCTACAGAGTGAGTTCCAAGACAGCCAGGGCTACACAGAGAAACCCTGTCTAGAAAAACACAAACAAACAAACAAACAAACAAAAAAAACAAAAAAGAAAAAGAAATAACCTTTTCTTACTTCATGTTAAAAGTCTGGAGCCATGGCTATCTCAGACTCCACCTAATTTTCATTCATTTACGCAGTCAATGGACAGTCGTTGAGGGCCTACCATGTTGAAATGCTGACATTAACCCATTACCGGGGAGAGAGCTGGATGACTCCGGCCCTCCATCTGTGGGGGAAAGTCGGCCGTAAATGCTAGGGAGCGGAATAAAGCTGATTAACAGAGCAAGGACAAGAGCTGTGTTTGCACACCTTTGGGAAAAGGGGACATGGGGGTTCGACAGGAAGAGCCAGGGGTGGGAGGACCAAGTGGGGCAGGGGCTGTGGGGGCAAGGCAGGAGGAAGGGGGCTTGCGGGGCTGCGAGAAGAGGGTCCTTGAAGGCTTGGAGACACACCGCCGACTTTTGCGTCCTGCCACTGAGAAGCCGATCCAAGCCAGTTCCGGTCCATCCGGACCAGATGCTGGACCAGAGAGGAAGCTCTTCGAAGGAAGGGGCTGCTCCAAGCGGCATTTCTCCTTTCCCCCTCACCTGTCTACAGCACTAGGGTTTCTGCCTCAGCGATGGCAGAAGGTGGCCGCACGGTGGCGCCAAGGCGCCGCGAGCCCAGCAGCCGGGAGGCGATGGCCCCGCTGAGCACAGGCTCAGTTACTTTGTGTCTTAACACCCCTACCAAGAGGTGCCAGAGAAACTGAGGCACACAGATCACAGGTGAGCTGCACAGCTGGTGACTGACAGACTCCCAAGTCACCCAAGGCTGGTGAAGAGTCAGACTCACGCGGGAAGGAGGCCCTGCCCGCTGCCCTATCTCCCAACACAACTGCAGCCTGTTTCCCCACAGTAGGTGTTGAAACTAAGACAGCTTTCAATTCAAAGGGTCAGAGATGCTTATTCTGGAGCCAAAAATGAGTGGCCGTGGCCCAGATACACAGATTTAGGTTACCCCAAATACCATGTTCCAGCGTGGTAACAATTTCATGGAGTTTTTGTAGTAACAACAAAGAAAGTCAGGTGGACCAGCTGCAGCAGGGGAATCCCTGATGTAGCCCTCAGATGTCTTCTGAGGGTCTCAGCGTTGGGGCTGGAAGAAGCTAGAGCTGCTCACACCAATAGGTCCCACACAGAAGTGGGCAACATGCAACCGTTTACTGGGTTAAAATGGCCCAAGATCATTTTGCTCTGTACCTGCAACATTCTAACTCTCCCTGACATTCTGACCATAATCAGCTTGGTAGCAGGTTATCACAGCGTGACTTCTCTCCAGAACTTAGCGTGGGTTAAGGTGAAGGCCTACCCTGAGAGATAGCCCATGCTTGTGGTTCCAGCACCATGGAGGCTGAGGAAAGATAATTAGGATTTAAGGTTATCTGCAGCTACATAGCCAGTTTGAAGCCAGCCTGGGCTACATGAGACCCTACCTCAGAAAAAGAAAACAAAACAAAATAAACCTTTAGAAATAAGTAACAATAATAAACCCCCAACCCAAGACAACTGGGCAGTTTAGCAAGATGGGCCAGAGTGGTGTGGTAGAGCTAGGTGGCCTTTCGACCTGGTGCCGAAAGAGGTGATTGGGCAGGTTTGGGTGGGGTAGAGTAGAGTTTTAAAGCAAGACCCTGGGAGGATGGGTCTAGAATGATTTCTCTCCCTCCCACTTTCCTTGTCTGCCATGTGGAGTCCCACTCCCTCCGAAGCCCAGGTCAGAGGCCTAAGACACCCAGGCTGCCCAGGATCCTTCCCCTGAGGTGCCCCACTTACAGACAGGTCTTGTGGGAGCAGAGGCAAGGCTCCCAACTGGGATGGGCTTTAAATAGAATGAAGGGAATGCGTGATGTACCAGGAATGCTCAGTGACTTGAAAAATGAGGACCCGCATTGATGGGTGGGTTTCTCAGAAAGAAAGATGTTGAAACCAGCCTCACCCGGGGAGGAACATGCTGGCTGGTGGATGAGACCTAGGCCACTCTTTACCCTTTCCCCACCCAGCACATCTCTTTCTCATGTGCCGCCCCCCCCCCCCCCCACACACGCAATGAAAGTACAGTCAGAGCCACGGGCATCTGTGCAAAATCTCAGACCAGGACACCTCTGACCCATGCGTCCGTCTCTCTCTCTCAGCAGCCAATTGTCCCTCTGAAGACAATGTCCAGCCGGCTGCTGGGCTGACTCAGCAAGTGGAGATGCCCTGGGGGTTGGGGGGAAACCCAGCAGCTACCCAGGTTCGTTCATTGTCTAACCCTCTGAGCTTCAGTTCCTCACCTGTAAACAGAACATTAGTTCTGGAAAGGGTGAGCTATGTTCAGGAGCCTGGACCAGTCCTGAGCAAGTGTATTCCACGTGGCCCTGGGACGGATCCAAAAGGGCTTGGGTTATAATGGATGGGTTATCATAAAATGCAAATATTTAAACTAAGAGGGGAAAGAGTGAGTGAAACCAGAATGAGTCCAACATGATAATTGCAGTAATTACACCCGGAGCCAAGCCTTGAGGGAGCAGACTGCTCAGTGAGGTAAGGCAGGAGAGACGAGCTCAGGGTGTGGCATAAACCTTTGCTGCATCTCTGGCTGCAATGGACCTGGCAGTGTCATCTGGACATCTTGTTAAAATATAGACTCAATTCAACAGGTCCAGGGTGGGCCAGATAATCTGTCCTAACTGCCCTAGGGTGGACTGCTCACTGGTAATTTCCCAACTGCGAAGGAGGGGAGTCCGCCAGGCTCAGGGAGCTGTGAAAAGCAGGTGGGTTGAGCTGGGGACAAAGTAGACCCCCAATGACTGCTGCTGTCTCTGCCCCAGACTGAGGTTCCACATGAGCACAAGCTGAATTAACGGAGAAGACTTTTCATGACCTGATCCCATTTATCGTTCTAGTGTGTGGGAAGGATGGGAGAACTTGGTTTGACACCACAAAGCCCTTGGCATCATGTAATACAGAAGAACTAGAGGAGCCCCCCTGCTCTCTGTATCTGCCTGGTAGGGGTTTCTGGGGCAAATCTGCCTGGGCAGGAGAGAGCCATATATGGTCAGGGGCCAAATGGGCCCCAACCATGTTTCCAGGATCAGAGGAAGTTGCCAGTAGGTTGTCTAAAGCAAGGTTACACTCACCCTCCACACCAGCAACAGATGTCTTCAGGGTGTCCAGGGACAGCCTGGTCTAGTCCAGACCATGGACGGGCTGGACTCAGATCATGGAGCTGTGAACCAGCCAGGGGCCATGGTTCCCCTACGGTGACTTTCCTGATGACACCTACTAGGGGGACCTGGGAGGGAAAATGACTCATTAAAGTTGAACTTTGGACCTTACTGAATGTTTATCTTAAACCAGTTAATTAACCAGCATTGACTGTTTCTCTCACAAACCAAGTAGAGGTGGTGGGAACAGAAGTCGCCTTTGCTCC
Organism: Uromys caudimaculatus; assembly: GCA_028551405.1. Taxonomy (NCBI): domain Eukaryota; kingdom Metazoa; phylum Chordata; class Mammalia; order Rodentia; family Muridae; genus Uromys; species Uromys caudimaculatus. The sequence goes on along the minus strand of CM052711.1, from coordinate 3,138,588 downwards.
CTGGGCGAAATGTATACATTTCAGCAGGGGGCAGCTCAGTCTATAGAGGCTGTTCTCAACTCCACTGCACAGAGCTCAGCCCCACATTGCCTCTTGATGGATCGGCAAAGATGCAAGAACAGGAGGCTGGACCTACCCATGTGGGGAGCACTGGGGGTTCCCTTGGAAACATCCTGGAAAGGGGAAACAGCAGTATCCAGGAGGGACAGAAACATTCCAACTGGCAGAGAGGAGGGGCTGTGAGATGGGTTAAGGGAAGCTGGAGATGTGGCTCAGTGGTGGATTGCTTGAATAGCATACTGGAATCCCTGAGTTTGATCCTTAACAACACACACACACACACACACACACACACACACACACACACACACACACACACACACACACACATGTTGACATGTCTGCCCTTGAAACATGCTGTACAAGAGGACAGGAGGTATCAGGTGCTAGAAACGGGACAACTTGGAATGCTCTGGAGTCTCTTGTGAAGTGTGTAGCTTAGTTAGGACGACCTTTGGGTGTCCTGCTGTAGAATGCTGCTATGGTGGCTAGCTCTTACCTTGCAGTAGGGACTTAGGGGTAGGGGAAGGCTACAAAAGTCACACAGAGCCAGGGAGCCCGGAACCTGAAGCCAGTCACTCTGAGGCTCCTGGCTATCCTCCTCCATCACACAGGGCAGGATTAATTATTAATGTTTATGATCCCACAGAAGCTGGTCTCTGTGAACCACAAGCCCAACACTTCTTTTACATCCTCCAACCACTTAATCATGGTTTTGGCTGGGTCAGCGTAACAGCCCCATAACCTCGGAAACGGAGCTCGGATGGCCTTTATCTGCTGTTTCTGGGGGCGAAGGCCAAGTTCACTGGGTGCAGCTGGCGGCATGGGAGCTGATAATGCTCTCGAAGAAACCCAGATGTCTGCCGCCTTTCAGGGCTGGGCCTCCTCATCTCCCTTTCCTAGTGTGGGTCCTTCCCTTCCAGGCACGTTGCTTAGCTGTGCTCCGCAGAGCCTTCTCACATGCGTGGTCTCAGCAGTGCCCTAACAAGGAGGAGGCAACAGGCCTAGACAGATTCTGTTCTCATACAGAAAATAAAGATCCAGAGAGCCAAGATCACCGAGACTCAAGAACTCCAGCTCCATCCCTCAGCCCTGCTGTAGGCACTCCTGCTTAACCCACAGTGTTAGAGCCGGCGCTGGTTTACAGACCTTAGTGCTCTTGGGGTGTCCATGACTTCCTTGAAAGGGTCAATGAACGGCATTTTTTGGTAGCCTACAGAGTTTATCAGACTCTTCAGAGCTGGGTCAGGAGAAGTGATTGCTTTCAAATCAGCTCCAAGGCTTGCCATGTCTACCCATGGTGCCGCCTGCTGGGTTCTCAGATTGGCTGGTAGAGTCATGGCCAAGGGTGCCACCAGCCCAGGGATCTTGCTGCCCTTGACCATGGAAGACTCCGGGCAGCAAGTAGCAAGCCAGGAGACCTGAGGTTGACCCCACACTGTCTTTGGGGAGCACAGGTGGCTTCCGTGGTGGACACACACATATGACACAATCACACCTCTGTCAGCTCACAAGGAACCAACCATGCTGAAATGAGAAGCAGCCAGACACACTTTCATAGCATGCCCACACCATGCCAACCAATCAGAAAAGTGCTGCAAAAAAGACTCCTCTTACAGTGACAACACACAGGAGTGACGATGTAACAGAGTGTGAAGCACTCACAAAATCCACATTCAACTGACTGTAGAGCACATTACGGTGTATTCATTAATACTAGAGCATCCTGTTTGTCTGAGTGTGCATGTGTGTGCATGAGTGTGTGTGCCTATGTGCACGAGTGAGTGTGTCTGTATGTGTGCATGAGTGTGTGTGTCCGTGTGTGTGTGTCTGTGTGTGCATGAGTGTGCATGTGTGTACATGAGTGTGTGTCTGTGTGTGCATGAGTGTGCATGTGTGTACATGAGTGTGTGTCTGTGTGTGCATGAGTGTGTGTGTCTGTGTGCACGAGTGTGTCTGTGTGTGTGCATGAGTGTGTGTCTGTGTGTGCATGTGTGTGTGTGTCTGTGTGCACAAGTGAGTGGGTCTGTGTATGTGCATGAGTGTGTGTCTGTGTGTGCATGTGTGTGCACAAGTATGTGTGTGTCTGTATATTCCTGTGTGCATGCCTGTGTGTGCATGTGTGCATGAGTCTATGTGTCTGTGTGTCTCTGTGTGCCTGTATGTGTGCGTGTATGCATGAGTGTGTGTGTCTGTGTGTGCATGTGTATGTATGAGTGTGTGCCTGAGTGCACGTGTGTCTGTGTATGTGCATGAGTGTGTATGTCTGTGTGTGTCTGTGTGCACAAGTGTGCGTGTCTGTGTGCACACACATGTGTGTGCGCAGTGCACACGTGTGCCTGTGTCTGTGTTACTAGGGCTAGGAGAGTTCAGTTCAGTGGTAGAGTGCTCTCCTAGTACACATACAGACCTGAGTTCCATCTCCAAAACCTAGTGGCTGCTTTAGGCAGGTCCTTCTACAGGCTCTGCCTGGGGCTGATCTGGGGACAGGTGGGGATGGCTTGCTGTAAACCAGCACCCTAAAGTGACAGTGTTACCATGCCAGGGCCTGAGGAAACTGTGAAAGTCCAAAGTCTCCGGTGTCACAAGTCCTGATGTCAAAGATTCCCTCAGCTGGAATCCAGCTTCCCAGAAACCTCCCAAACAATCAGTGATAGGCAAATTAGCTACAAGAAGTTGGCTGGCAGCCAGCTCAGGGCTGGCTGCCAGGCCCGGGTGGAACGGACCCAGGAGACTCCTCCCCCCACCCCCTACCCCCAGTGGCCTATAAGGGCAGCTCCTCTCTTCAGCAAATGCTTCACAGAGTGTAGACACAGGTAGCAGGAATGCTTGAGACTGGCCAAGGCTGTTCAGGGGTAAGCTGGGCTGAACGAGCTATGCTTCGACCTGTGACAGGTTCCCAGCATCTTGGCCATTGAGGACGCCCAATACAAGCTTGATACATCCTCTGACATTTAGATAACAGAACCTACACAAGGCACCTTACATGGCCATGTGGGGCAGTGAGTGACCTTTCTACGTGCTGCCCTGCTTCAGTCTGGGCTGTGGCCTCCACCTCAGTTTATGAGGGAGCATGTGAGGACAGCCTTCTAGGTGGGAAGATAGTGGAGGAAGCCACAGGGCAGCCAGTGGACTTTGAGCTGAGGCTGTGCCTTGGGTGTAGGCGCCTAGTCTCTCATCTTCCCCACGGTGGCTGGGGTTCCCTCTAGTCTGTAGTTGAGGAAACAGGCTTGAAATTAACCAGTGAAACCTTGGCTGGGATGTTTTGAGTTCTCAGCCATATCTATGAGTCTCCCAAGTTAGGCTCCTTGCCCAGCCCTCTGTCATTATGGGACAGCAGCCATGGATCTGCCACTGAAACCCCAGGCCACTTCTTGGGCCCAGTCACCCCATCACCCTTGTCTTCTTTAAGCACGTTCTTAGGGCCTCTCTGCATTCTCAGGAGTCAGTCTCTGGGAACATGGTCATAGCCCTCTTGGACAGGGGTGGCATGCGACTTGTCCCCTTCCTCCAACACAGGCTCATGGAGCCCACACTCACCTAGAAAGCCAGGTGGACTTGGAAGTCTGTGTTTAAGAGGAGAGCTTGTGGGCTGGAGAGATGGCTCAGTGGTTAAGAGCACTGACTGCTCTTCCAGAGGTCCTGAGTTCAATTCCCAGCAACCACATGGTGGCTCACAACCATCTGTAATGGGATCAGTGTCTGAAGACAGCTACAGTGTACTTGTCATATATATATAAAATAAATAAATAAAATCTTAAAAAAACAAACAAAAAAAGAAAAAAAAAAGAGAGAGAGAGAGAGTTTGCGTGCCGGGCTAGGGCTCAGTTGCTTAACATACACAAAGCTCCCCAGCATGGTGTAAATCAGGTGTCCATGTGTAACACACGTCTGTAATCTCAGCACGCAGAAGGCTGAGGCAGGAGGATTGGAAGTCTGTAGGAGTGACGCTTACTAAGGACTCCTCAGTCGCCATTCTCTCCTTTCTTCCCTGGCGCCACCTAAGCTGCAGGAAGGTCAGGCTTGGCCTTTCTCAGGTAGACTCTTCATCTCTTTGTGGTTTTCTGAGCCAGCTGCCCAAGCCACTCTCACCACGGAGACCTGAACTGGGGCACAGACTCTCTGACTTGAAGAAAATGGAAAGAACCATTGGGGTTTTTAGAATTCTTCAACAATTGGTCACAGGAAAATGCCTCACTTCGGACTTGGTGTAAGACTGGATGCTGAGCATCAGCAGGGAGGGTCGTGAATTCTCTGCAAGCCCAGCTGTCCCACAACAGGTCTTTCGGCGAAGGAAGGCTCACCCGATTGGTTCCATTGCATAGCGCCCCATGTCTGTGTGCAAATATCCACATCCTGACTTTGCTCAGCCCTGGAGATAGAAGCAGCCCGGGAACAGCCTGTACAGCCAGTCCTGGAAAACGCTGGGGACTGGGGTCTCCTGGTTTTCCTTTCTATGTTGAATTAATTTTGAAGCATTCTGCCTTGGTTACTTTTCTATTACTATGACAAAACACACGACCAAAAACAACTTGGGGAAGAAACTTTGGGGTTTATTTCACTTACAACTCTCAGGCCACACTCTACCACTAAAGAAGTCAGGGCAGGAACTCAAGGCAGAGACTGAAGCAGAGACCATGGAAGGACACTGCTTAGCGCCTTGTTCCCTATGGCTTGTTTGCACGCTTTATTACACACCCTGGACCACCAGCCCAGTGGTGGTACCCTCTCACAGTGATTGGGGCTCTCCCATATCAATCATCAATCAAGAAACAGTCCCACGGGCCAATCTTGGGGGGCATTTTTCAATTGATGTTGCCTCTTCCCAAATGACACTAGCTTTATGACAACTTGGGGAAAAAGAAAAACAAAAAACAAAAAACAAAACAAACCCCAAATCAGCACACATTCTATTTTTCTCCTCTCAGCAAGGGCAGTATTGAGACCACTGTCTTATGCCCCAGCTACAGAGACACCATCTGTGTCAAATCCCAGGAAAGCAGCAGTTCAGCTATAATGAGGGGGTAGCAAGAAATGTCCTCTTCAGGGCTGAAGAGATGGCTCATCTGTTTAGAGCACTTACTGCTCTTATTGAGGACATGGGTTCATTTCCTAACACTGGGTGGCTCACCACTTCAAGTCCCAGGGGAATCCAACACCCTCTTATGGCCCACACACATTTAGCATTCACTTACACAGACACAAACATACACATAAATTTAAAATTTTTTTTTTTAAATTAAAACAAGGAAGTCCACTCCAGAGACATTGAATGGGGCTAATAAAATGAAAAGAACACCAGGTCAACCTTTAGATTCCTGACTCTGAGGCCTGGCCATCCACTGACAATACAGCAATATTCACTGGGTGAAGAAGCTCTGTGGAGAAGATGGGCCAGGGTGCTGGGAACATGACCCTGACTCAGTCAGCTGGGAAGACACATAAGCACGGGCCTTCACATGGCGTTCAGTAAAGATACTGCTTTGCCAAAGAGATCACAAAAGTAGGTGTGCTAGGTCTGACCCAGCCCAGCCCTCCTTGGGGAGGGGAGGCCAAGGCTGAGACAGAAGCTAGAGGCAAGGAAGATTTAGAACCTTTGAATGTATGGGGCTTGAAAGCAGGAGGGACTATCTGAGGGCTAAAGAAAAACCTGCAGGAGGGGAGAGACATTTATAGAGAAGACATTAGGGGTGACTAAAAACAAAGTATGTAGTATGTATGTATGTATGTATGTACGTATGTATTATGTATGTATGTACTTATCTATGTATGTATTCTTCTGAGGGCAAAATACCATCTATTAAAGGCTCCAGAGTGTAAAACACACATTTGCACACTCACACACACATACATTCAGAACACAAATGGATGTTATGCTGTGAAAATAGGCAGGTACAGAAAGACAGACATGAGGTGGTCCCCTTACTCATGGACCCCACCCATGGACGTCACAGAAATGGCCACATGGTGCTCCCCAGGCTCTAGAGAGAAGGTAGAAATAGCAGTCAAAGGGTACAGATGCCTAAGTTACAGAATGAAAACAAGTTTCAGATACCCGCCATACATAAACACACATATGTGTGAGCACTCGTGCCAGGTGGAGATGTTCTTTACTGTAACTCTGGCAATCATTCAATGCAGCAGAATGGGAAACTTGTACTTAAGCAATGGAATTTTATTGGTCAATCAGTACCTCAATAAAATCCCTTTTAATTAAAAATTTATTTTGTTTCCAGGAGGGGTTGTTTGCATGTATTTTGAGGTAAGGTCTTTCTATGTAGCCCTGGCTGTCCTGGAACTTGCTGCGTAGACCAGGGTGGCCCTGGATTCACAGAGATCAGCCTGCCTCTGCCTCCTGAGTGCTGGGGTAAAAACATTTATTACATTTTGTTTATTTATTTGTAGATGTGGATGGCGGGGGAGGAGGTGTGTTGGGTCCTGGGCCCTGTGCGGAGGTCAGAGGACAACTTTTGGGAATCAGTTCTCTCCTTCCACCAGTGCGATTCAGAGAGCAAGCTTGGGTCACCAGCTTGGCAGCAAGAGCCTCTATCTGTGGAGCCATCTCTCCAGTCCCAAAACCTTTAATTTTTTTTATTTCAAGTTTTTCATTTTAGAGTTTCATACACAAGTACTATATTTGCACATTTCTACCCCTCCCTCACCCAGACCCCAGTTCCCCCATTTTCTCTCAATTAATGACCTCTTCTTTATTACTGTTACATGTACACTGTTGAATACACGTGTATGTAGATGGAAGGATAGATAGGTAGATGATAAATAGATGATAGATAGATACAGCCTCGTATCTATATTGTATTACTTGTAGTATTACTTGTATGTTTATGTGTTTAGGAAAGAAACCATTCATTCATTTACTTATTAATTTAATTCACTTTTTATTTTGTTTTGTTTTTTTTTTTTCTTTTTTCTTTTTCTTTTTTTTTTTGGTTTTTTGAGACAGGGTTTCTCTGTGTAGCCCTGGCTGTCCTGGAACTCACTCTGTAGACCAGGCTGGCCTTGAACTCAGAAATCCACCTGCCTCTGCCTCCCAAGTGCTGGGATTGAAGGCATGCGCCACCACTGCCTGGCTTTGCTTTGTTTTTTCAAGACAGGGTTTTACTGTATAACCCTGGCTGTCTTGGAACCCACTCTATAAATCAGGCTGGCCTCGAACTCACAGAGATCCACCTGCCTCTGCCTCCTGAGTGCCGGGATTAAAGGAGTTTGTCATCACTCCTTTTAATGATTTGCATTACTTATTATTCTATATTTTTTATTATTATTATTATTATTATTATTATTATTATTATTATTATTATTATTATTATATTGTATATGTGTAGAATATGCACATGAGTGATGGTGGAGTCCAGAGGTGCCGTGTTCCTCTGAGTTACATGGCTGCCTGATACAGGAGCTGGGAACCAAACCTAGGTCTTCTGCAAGAGCACAGCTGGGTTTAATCGCTGAACCATTTCTGCAGCCATCTCAGCAGCCCTCCTAAAACTATTCTTTAAACCTCACCAACTGCTCCCATTCATCTGTCAGTTACTTTTGGCCAAAGGATGCCACAGACAGAAGGACAGCCTTCCTTCTCAGCCTCTCTTCCATGGGCTCCTTCCCCAATACCACAGCCTCCTCGTTCCATTCTGAGCCACTCAAAGCTCACAGCCTGAGCACTGCTTTCTCTGTGGGCGGCATATCTTTCTCAGAGACCTCCTGACGCTCCCATCGTAGGTTATTTTATGTCCTTCAAAGCTAGTAAGAACTAGAGAAGGAAAACTCTGGAGGAAGGAGTTACAACTGCCAAGCCAGCATTCACAAGATGCTTGGAAAGATTAACCCTAACCCTAACCCTAACCTCGGATCACATAGGGGTGGGGGAGGCTGAAATTCAGAGCTGTGAAGCTCATCCCCTAGCATCTGTGTTTAACTCCTGGGATGTCTGTTTCTTGGTGGACACAGAGGACTGGCCAGTTGAATCCGGCCCAGAATCCTGCCCTTTCATCTGATGTCCACTGAGGCCCTTCATGTTTTTATCACGCCTGAGGAATTCCTTCCTGAGTTTCACAGACCTGAGGGGTGAACAATTTCTATCTAACCAACAGGTCAGAATTGTCTCCAAAAGACTTTGTAAACTTAAGGATCCTGCTGGCAAGAAGCCCCCTAGAACCAGTAAGCAGACCTTTGCTTCTGTGTTCTAGGGTCCCTTCTCAACCATAGTGAGGGTCAGGGGAGGTAGAAAACAGGCTGAGATATGTATTAAAAGTGTATCCTTTAAACTGGCTGAAGTAGTACACTATACTCTCAGAACTTAGGAAGCAGAACCAGGAGGAGCTCTGTGAGTTCGAGGCCAACCTGGTCTGTATAATGAGTTTCAGGCCAGCCAGGGCTACATAGTGAGACGGTCTCAGAAAACAAACAAACCAACAAACCAACATGTCTCCTTTGTCTCCCAGAGAGTTCATTTCTATTTCCATGTTATATATGTGATTTATGCATCTATCTAAAATCTAGGAACCATTTAGAAAAGAAAACATAACTTAATTCATTAATATGATGACTTCCAGTTGAATCAATTTTCTTGCAAATAACAAACTTTATTCTTCTTTAGGGCTGAGGAAAAAATCCCATTGTGTATATACCATGTTTCCCTTTTTGCATTTCTCTGTCACTGAACACCCAGGCTGGACCCATATCTCAGTCTAGTAAAGATTCCATCACCTGGGGCCAGTCTTCACCAGAATTGCACTAGCAGTCATAAAAGAAATAGACCAGTGATCTGGACATGCAGCTTAGGATGATCTTGAACCTCTGACCCTCTAGTCTCTGCATCCACTGTGCTGGGATTAGAGTACCTAACCAATCTACGATCCTTTGGCTGAGTTCAGTGACATGAAGCCCTTCATGGTGTCACATGACCACAGACTTTATTCACCTTTCCAACCTGAACTTCCACCAACCAAGGCCTGATAAACTCTACCTCACTTCCCCCTCTGTGAACTGGACTTTGGAGCACTCGCAGCAGTGGGTTCAGACCGTGTTTGTCCACACACTGTAAGGTCCTTAGTACTCAGTATGTATTAGACTTCCCTTCCTCATGAGGGGCAATAATATTCAGGCCATCAAGATGGCTCAGCAGGTAAAGGCACAGGCTACCAAGACCAATAACCTGAGTTCAATCTCTGGACCTACACGGTAGAAAATAATCTGATTTGTGCATGTGATCCTCTGACCTCCACAGTTGTGCTATGGCAGGCATGCATGTACTCACCCCTCATGTACTATATATGCACATGTGCACACACACACACACGTACACATATACAGACAGACACACACCACATATTCAAACACACATGTACACATACACATATACACACAAACACACACCACACATCAGAACATACTCTCACACTCACACACACACACACTCACACACAGTTATACATAATCACACATATACACTCACACACTCACATACACATTCACACACACACACTCACACATGTATACATACACATACTCATGCAGACACACACACCACATATGTGCACGCACACACACACACATACATTCACACACACACATGCACACAGAGATATATGGGAAACAAAAAGAGCAAAGACTATTCCATCGTATGTACTGTGGAAGTTACCAGAAGCAAAATGAAGTTGCTAATGTCAAGACCTTACAAAAATAGATACATAAAAGAATAAAGCCAGGAGGCATGGAGAAGTGAGCCCCTGGATTGATAAGATGAACTGAAGACGGTAGTCAGCACAGCAACCTGACAGAGACGCCTACTGTGAGGACATCTGTCCAACCACTGTCTACAGAGGTCTGCTGCCACCTTCACCACGGGTCCTTGGACACATTGGTATTCACCTTTGAGGCTAAGGATTATTGCTTCAAAGTAACTTTCATAACTTCAGATTGCTTTTACCTCTAACCTCATCTCCCTGAAGACACCCGTGGATTATATCTGCAAGCTCCACATAGCCATGTTCTCTGTCCACAAGTAAGCACCTGTACTGGCTGGTTTTGTGTCAACTTGACACAAGCTGGAGTTATCACAGAGAAAGGAGTTTCAGTTGAGAAAAATGCCTCCATGAGATCCAGCTGTAAGGCATTTTCTCAATTAGTGATCAAGGGGGGAGGGCCCCTTGTGGGTGGTACCATCTGTGGATTGGTAGTCTTGGGTTCTATAAGAAAGGAAGCTGAGCAAGCCAGGGGAAGCAAGCCAGTAAGCAGCATTCCTCCGTGGCCTCTGCATCAGCTCCTGCTTCCTGACCTGCTTGAGTTCCAGTCCTGACTTCCTTGGGTGATGAACAGCAGCATGGAAGTGTAAGCTCAATAAACCCTTTCCTCCCCAACTTGCTTCTTGGTCATGATGTTTGTGCAGGAATAGAAACCCTGACTAAGACAGCACCATTATTCTCTCTCTTTGTTATTCTAAGACTGATTGATCCTGGCTGGGCAAGGTGGTACAGGAAGGCAGAGGCAGGAGGATTATGAATGCTACGCCACTGTAGGCTACATAGTGAGGTCTTGTCTCAAAATATAAAACAAACAACGCTGGCTGTGGTGGCACATGCTTTCAGTCCCACTCCAGAGATAGAAGCAGGAGGATCAGGCATTCAGAGACATTGAAATGGAAACTTACGGGTTCTTTGGAAAGCCAGTTGTGTTGGATGGTGCTTTGTTGGGGCAAACACGTGAAGGAACGTTTTGTTAAAGTGGGCACAGGTGAAAGGCAGACTCGTGAAGGATCATTTCACTGAAGCAGACCCAGGAGAAAGAATGCTCTGCTAAAGCAAGCCTGTGAAAGGACACGTATGAAGGATTCTTCGATAACAATTGCACGTATTAGTCCTTACATTGTGTAGCTGAGCTCCATTTGTTGGGATTCCATTGAGAGACATGCGCCAAAAGGCCTTCTGTGGTGTACTGCCGCTTCCTTGGGCTCAGGCTTATTGGCAGAGTGATGTCAACGGAGACAGATGCACATGCAAGGCCTGTGGAGGACACGTGATGTTTGGAGGCTATAAATAGGACTTGATGGACAGTAATGGAGGTGGAACTAGGCTTGCTTATAGAGCTAGCTGTGCAATGCTTGTGGGTCTTGTGTCTTTGCTGATCTTCACTTTGCTTCCCTGAGAGAGGCAGAGCTGAGAACTTCTCCTGGCAGCCCTCCAGGTCTCTCTTGATGACTTGTGCTGAGGCTGAGGTCTGGCTGTCTCTGTTAGGTCATGCCGCTGCTGCTGCTGACCTGACTCTACCGAACTGAACTGCTGGTGTATCCGTGAAGTGTTTGCGAGTGGATCGAGCTGCTGTTGCTGACCTGTGAACTGAACTGCCGATTTCCAGACAACACAGATGGAGTTGCTCCAAAGAACCGTTTCTAAACAGGTCCACTTCCCCCATATCCTTTCTTTTCCACTACCTCTGGTGGGTGGTGGGCAAGCAGAGAGGTTAAAGTGTTTAAGAACCACCATTAAAAGTAGACTTTGAAAAAAATTAAAAGTTACAAGCTATTCTTGGCTACATAGTGAATCTGAGGTCAGCTGAGGTACATGAGACTGTCTCTGAACAAAAACTATATATATTGTATGTTATATATCACATGTCAGATATTATAACTATTAGTATATACTGATCCTAGTTGAGGACATGGGTCAGTGCCTAACATGCACAGGGCCTTTGGTTTGGTCCTTAACAGCTACCCATTAGCTCATGGGTGGAAGATAAGTTCCTGCCACCCTTTCACTTTTCACTGTGGCGTTCCTCTGCTCCTGAGAAGTGAGGCTGCCTGTGGAGGAAGCCAGGATGTGAAGGGGAACAGCTGAAAGAATGGATCACCAGAATGAAGCTGAGCCATGGCCAGAGCTGGCCCTGAAGGGTCAGGACGCTTCCTTCAGTAGGCAGGTCTGTGAAATGAGGTTGTTTGTTGTCAAATAGAGTTTTAGGCTTTGTGGAACTGCAAGCCTGCTATCGGACGCATTTCCCAGGAAACTGTCTGGTTTAGAAACTGCTAGGAAAACAAAACTGAGGAGAACCGCACGAGAAGAAGAAGAAAGAAGGAAGTAAAACACGTGTTCAACAAGATTTAGTAAGTGTACAGATGTGACTTCTGTCCAGCGCTCGAGTGACTAACAGTGTTCGGTGAGGAAAGAGCAGGAGACTGGGACATTCGACAAAGCCCCCTTCCTCAGCGCCAATGCTGACCTTCAAGGCCTGACTCAAAGAAAAATTTGGGTTTTCTGCTACATTTGTTGTGTAAGTTCTATGTGGATATTTAAGGAGGAAAAACAACCAAATTATGACACTGCAAAGATGGCGCAGTGGTTAAGGGCACTGGCTGCTCTTCCAGAGGTCCTGAGTTCAATTCCCAGCACCCACAAGCACACAGGACCTGAGTTTGATCTATGTAAATAGCATGGTGGCAGGAGCTTATTCCAGAGCTGGAGAGGCAGCAATGGGCAGACTCCTGGGGTTCTAAGGAATGGCACCCGGGGCTAACCTTGTCCCCTACACATACACACACAGACAGACAGAGAGAGAGAGAGAGAGAGACAGAGAGACAGAGACAGAGACACAGAAACAGAGACAGAGAGACAGAGAAACAGAGAGACAGAGACAAAGAAACAGAGAGAGAGAGCCAGGCAGTGGTGGCGCACACCTTTAATCCCAGCACTTGGGAGGCAGAGGCAGGTGGATTTCTGAGTTCGAGGCCAGCCTGGTCTACAGAGTGAGTTCCAGGACAGCCAGGGCTACACAGAGAAACCCTGTCTCGAAAAACCAAAAAAAAAAAAAAAAAAAAAAAAAAAAGAAAGAAAGAAAGAGACAGACAGAGAAACAGAGAGACAGACCAACAGAGAAGAGAGAGAAAGAGACAGAGAGACAGAGAGAGAGAGAAGAAAAGGAAAAGAAAGAGAAAAAAGTCACACACTGTATTGTAGCCCTGGGATATATTTCCCAGCTGAGTCACCCTGGGAAAACCTAATGGTTCCCAGGCCTCTGTTTCTTCATCTGTAGAATGGGTTGAAGCAAATATTGTCAAAATGGAATCACTGTGTCAATTCTAACCAGACCCAAAGGAAAGAAAGTGGAGCCTTGAAGTCATGAGGAAGGACTTCCCCAGCGTAATTGCTTCTGTCTCAGGCCAACTGTAAACTTGCACAGAGGCCATTCCACCTCATGCAGGATGCCTACTCAGCAAGACTGTTCAATCTCCGACTGACATCACTCCTGTTATTAATCATTTTGGCCAACACTTATTGCTTCACAATATCTGATGTAATCTTCCTCAGTTTTATCTTTCAAAGCTCCCCCATTGGCATGAAGATGGCTCGGGGAGTAAGGGTGCCTGCCAACCACCCTGACCTCATCGGTTGTCCCTGCAACCCACAGGGGACGGAAAGGACAGGGAGAGAGACAACATTACATTAATACTCAGCAGCTGCCTACTGTGTGTGAGACACCACGAGCTGCCCTGTGGGCAGAGCAGTGTTATCCCCATCCACAGACGTCAGAAACATGACCTGGTGGAGACCATGCTGCTTACCAAAGGTCACACCAGGAAGTAGCAGAGCTGAGACTCCAGCTCTGACTGGTTGAGCTCTGTGACTCCTGAACCCAGCCCTACTTTCCCCTAGAAACTTCCCCGATGGAGGTGAGGGGAGAGCCTGGGGGCAGCAAATAGCCTGGGGTGGGAGAGCTTAGGTTAGTAAGCATGTGACTGGTGCTGGGTTCTTCAGACAGACAGCTGAAGGCCTTAGCTGTATGAGTCCAGCAGCTGGGGCTGCTGGAGCTGAGGCAGCCGCAAGCCAGCAGGACCAGGCTGGTCTCAGTCAGGGGCTCTGAAACCCTGTAGCCATCAACCTCTGACTGTCTTCTGTAGAGACCAGGATCTATGGATCCTTCTGGCTATGAGTGAAGAGAGGATTTCAAGAGACTCCAATCTGAGATAAAGAGACCCCCAACACTGAGTGTGGGCAGGGGTGTCTAACCTGGGATATAAGACACAAAACACAGGGCGTGCCAGTACCTGTACTGGTACAAGGCATTGCTCTTGTCCCTGCAAGTAGGACAGCTTTGTTGGAGAGTCCTGGACTTGAGGGAGGGAAGGTTGTCAGCTCAACCCTGGTGAGCTCCCTGCCTTATCCTGACAGACTGGGCCACAGTGCTGGCCAGCTGAGGTTACTCCTGACCTTGACTCCAAGGTCCCCCTCCATTGGTTAGCAGACACACTCAGGTTGCCGCAAGGGAACTAGGCAGAACACAAAAGCACATGGGGACATCTAGTTTAGGTTTGCAGAGGAAGGGGGTGTTGGGTAGCTTGCTCTACCTCCTACTGTCTGGTGGTAAAGCTGAGCAGGGAGCCCCTGGCGGCTTTGCCATGGGACTGTGAGAAGGACCCTCGGTTCTCCTCCAACTCTGCTTCCTGATGCTGTCTCTGCTGCCTTGCTGCCCAGCCTGGTGGGATCGGCCCCTGACAGGCCTTGGGTGCAGCTGATGGACACACTTCCGAGCCTCAGCTGTGTTGCTAGGCACTGGCTCTCCTTCCTTCCAAAGCTGAGAGGCCCTTGGAGTGGGTTTGGCTTCAGAGCTGTTCTTCAAACACGTCCACATGTTTCTGTGGCAGACTCTCCCAGAAGCCTCTGCAATGCTTTCCCTGAAGCTCCACATGCTCCTGAGGTCTGTTCTTCAGCTTTAGGGATAGTCTCTAGGCAGTGTTCTGGGCCACTGTGGTACTTCCTCCCAGGAAAAGGCTGTGGCTTGCTGTTTCTGTCTTCTTTGACTAGAGGCTCCACTGCCCACAGCCTCCCATGGCTAAAGTTCAGGCCTCTCAGTAGAGGAGCCTCAGGACATGCTTCTGTATCCTTTCCCACCCCAACGCCAGGAAGGAGAAGGTGAAAGGTAAAGGGGTCAAAGGTATAGGAAACCATTCTCATTTAAAAGGGGAAACTAAGGCAATGTGGGTCTGTGTTTCACCTCGCCACTGGGGCGTGTGAACACAGTTCAGGGAGGTGGCTATGTTCCTTTCTTTCTGCCATTGGGGTCCCAGCCTGTGTTCCTCCTGGTGACAAACAGCTTGGGCTCAGGCCATGGTTGTTATTCTCAAACTCCTGAGTACCCAG
>CM052711.1:3120312-3123285 GCA_028551405.1 Uromys caudimaculatus | reverse complement strand
GACACTTGATCCACAAGTCCTCCTTTTTCTTTTTCTTTTTCTTTTTTTTTAATCTTTTTTTTTGGGGGGGGGGGGGGGTTCGAGACAGGGTTTCTCTGGGTAGCACTGGCTGTCCTGGAACTCACTCTGTAGACCAGGCTGGCATCGAACTCAGAAACCTGCCTGCCTCTGCCTCCCAAGTGCTGGGATTAAAGGCGTGCACCGCCATTGCCCGGCCTTTTTCTTTTTCTTAAAGGGGAGGTGTCATTGAAGTGGCTGTCTCTTATGTTATTTGTAGTAAAAAATTTCGGTAGAGTCGGGTGTAAGCATTAAAATAAAACACAATATAAGCCAGAAGGGTAGTGTGAGGCTGGGGGCTGGGAAGACAGGGGGTTACCGAACCAATTAATTGCTCAGTGGAGGGCGTTAACATTGGCCTTAAACAACACTTGATTTATCTACACAGATATGACGTGTTCCTTACTATCAACATCAGTTTCCCCAAGCTCAGTAGCCATTAGGCTTTGGCCAGAGAGCTTATCTGTTGTTGGAAGGACTCAAGGCTGTCATCGGTGGATCTCAGCCTCTGTTTGTCTTGAAGGTCTTCATTCAGTCGGTTGGTGTGTCTGGACAAAGGAAGTTTCATGGCTCCAGACCCAAGGAGATGGTGGGTTCCTTAATCTGTTCCACTTTACCAGTTTTTCTGTCTGGAGACACGATTCCACGTGGCCCACAAGGCACGGCAGGGGGATGCCTTGTAGTAGGTGTGATGGGAAGATTCTTCCCTGCTTTCCCTAGGGTCTGACTCTCACCAGATACACTGGTCATTTTACAGGATTAGGAGGCTTGACGTTTGACAGCCACACTGCAGAAGGCTACCATGATCCCTTCTGTGGTCAGTGGTACCCCTCTCTTCCCACACAGAGGGTGCAACATCTAAGTGCTTTAAGAGAACCTGAATCTGATCAGGTGGAGTCCTGCTGTGTCCCCAAGGGTGGATTCAACTGGTTACTCTAGGCCTCTGCCCTTTGTGGCAGGTTATCTACTGCCCTGAGCCTCACTTCCTCACTACTGCCGTGTGTCTCATGGAAAGATTTCCAGGATTGTCAAAGAGGCTGAGGGGACTATAAGGGGAGACCTGGGGAGGGTGGAGCTGCCACTGTTAATGTGATCACCTCAGGACAGGAGCCATCCTCTGCCTTCTCCTTATCTTCCCGGTGACAGTTAGGTCTCCTGAAAAGCATGATGGGGACGTTTGTAGCTTAAATGGTCTCAAAACCTACTTTTTTTTTTTTTTTTTTTTTTCCCGAAACAGGGTTTCTCTGTATAGCCCTGGCTGTCCTGGAACTCACTCTGTAGACCGGGCTGGCCTCGAACTCAGAAATCCGCCTGCCTCTGCCTCCCAAGTGCTGGGATTAAAGGTGTGCACCACCACTGCCCGGCTCAAAACCTACTTCTAACGATGGTTCTTAAATGCTTTACCCTCCCTTCTGGCCCACCACCCACCAGAGGTAGTGGAAAAGCAAGGTTATTAGGATTCAGGGGAAGTGGACCTGGTTAGAAATGGTTCTTTGGAGCAAATCCCATCTCCTTGTCAGGAAATCAGCAGTTCAGTTCACAGGTTAGCAGTGGCAGCTTGGTCCACCTGCAAACACTTCATGGATACACCAGCAGTCCAGTGTAGTAGAGTTGGGATAGCAAACATGTGGCACGACCTAGCAGAGACAGCCAGGCCGCAGCTGAATCTACATGAGTCAGCAGGAGGAATTAGGACCATCAGGGACACCCGGAGCTCTCTGCCATGCCTCTCTCAGCGAAGGGAAGATAGATCATCGAAGATGTGAGACCGAGAAGCATTGCAGAGCTAGCTCTATAAGCAAGCCTGTCTCGTGGGCCACCGAGTCCTATTTATCCTCCCTCCAAACATCACGGTCCTCCGCAGGCCTGGCTTCAGCAGGCGTCTTGCCTCATCACATGAGTCTGTATCACTCTGAGTCCACAGAAGCGGCAAGAAGTCACCAGAGCACCACCAGAAGTTTTTTGGTGTGTTTCTCTCTGTGGAGTTGCTGCAAATGGAGCTCCACTATGCAATGTAAGGCGAACCAATACATGCGCACTGTTATCGAAGAATCATTTATCATGCGTCCTTTCACATGCTGGCCTTAGCAAAGCATCCTTTCCACCTGTGTCTGCTTCAGCAAAATGTTCCCTCACGAGTCTGCTTTAGCAAAACATCCTTTCACCTGTGTGCACTTTAGGAAAACACTCCTTCACGTGTTTGCCCGACCGACACAACTGACTTTCCAAAGAGCTCAGAAGTTTCTGCTTCACACGTTCACTGACCTCCCTGGGCCTCTGATTGAGACTTTCTAAGCTATATTTTGATCTCCTGACAAGGAGGAAGAACGTCTCTAATGTGTCTGCACAGGGTCTGCTCTACTCCGTGGTCACCTCTGCTTCTCTTCAGGGCTCCCAGCTAGGAGTCAAGCTGGGGAGAGGGCCGTGGATGGTGGGCAAGGCTCAGCAGCAAGAGTGCCTTTTTCTGATTTGGAGCTGTAGACAGTATCTGGGAGCAGCCTGTTCTCATCCCACAGAGGATCAGAGAGGGTGTGGAGAGCTCCCTTACAGTCCACTTTCCTCATAGGGCCCATCCTAGACCTCAGAGCATTAGGTACAGTACAGACCTAGGCGTGGATGAGTCACTTCTCTTCTTGCTTACCCTCAAAGTCTCCTTGGTTGGGGTGAGGGAAGCAACATGAGATGCTGGGCCTATCTGGGCCCTGGAATACTCTCTGGGAATATGGCAAGCCCATCTGGAGAATGTGTGCTTTTTTTCCTCTTCCCACCCTCTCAGCAGCTCTGCTCGAGTGGCAACATGTATCTTGGAATTATTATTATCATTATCATTATTATTATCTCCACTAATTATAGCAGCTCTGGCAGCTAGGCCTCACGGCCTTGGCACTGCTGGGGAAATTAGGCATGTAATTACAT
>CM052711.1:3060312-3115312 GCA_028551405.1 Uromys caudimaculatus | reverse complement strand
AATGGGACAGTTTTACAGAGACTGGTGGCAGAGAAAACAAGCTAGACACAGGTGAAACAGAAAGATGAGCCAGAGAATGAAAAGGAGCCAGGAGATTAGAACGTATTGCCAAAGTTAGTATGAGGCCAGGCAGAGAAATTCAGTAAGAAACCAAAAGAAGCCAGATTGAATCAGTCAGCTTGGAAGATTAGATTATATGGAAACTAGAAGCTTCCATTCGTAGGTCTAGAGATAGTTAGAACAGAGAAAGAAGTGCTCTAGGCTCAGCCTAAATAATGTGTATTCACACAGCTGGGGTATGGCTCCCATCTCATCCCTCCATCTGAGGAAATAAAAGTGACATTTACACCAGGTGTTAGGTAAGCTCTGTGTCCTGAATGCATCACACCATCCTCCTATTTAGCAAGTGCCCCAGAACGGTCCTGTGAGGTCAGTGTATACTGTACCACTTGACAGATGATGAGACAACACTCGCTGAGTGTGGAGTGATCTGCCCAGTGTCCAACCAGTAGCTGGCTGGCAGGAGGGCCGGCACGGAGGCAAGGCTTTGAGGCTACGCATCTCACACTTGATGACCTACTCATGATGCTAAAACATGGGACTTGTGTCTGTGTCACCAGGCCTGGAGTTGCTAGAGGGCAAATGAAGAAGTGTATCCATTTTCAAGTGTCTTAGACACTGATCTTGCTACCTCCATCACAGGTTAAAAGCAGTCAAAGATGCAGGAGAGAGGTGGGGGGCATGGGGAACCAGTCTGGCTTTGAATTCACAGAGACCTGCTGTCTTCACCACCTGAGTACAGAGATTAAAGGCATGCACCACCACACCCAAACTTCCTTGTTTTTCCTTGACTGGGTCTCTTATTGGGACCTGGTGCTCACTGGTTTTGTCCCTTTCCTTCCTTGCACTATATTACAAGCTCCTGTCACCTGCGGTGGTTTGAGCCCCCATAGGCTCATGTATCTGAATGCTTAGTCACCGGGGAGCAGCACTGTTTGAGGGGATTGCAAGAGTTGGGAGGTGTGGCCCTGTTGGCAGAAGGGCATCACTGGGGGTGAAAAGTCCATGCCACACCCAGTCTCTCTCCCCCTGTCTGCAGTTTCAGATACTGCTCTGGCCCCTGTCTGCATACCACCATGCTTCCTGTCTGAAACTGTAAGCAAGCCCCAGTCAAATGCTTCCTTTTATAAGAGATGCCTTGGTCATGGTGTCTTTTCACAGTGACAGAACGGTAACTAGACATTACCACATACACTTTTTTTTTTTTTTTTTAAATGTGGGTGATGGGAAGAAGCTCAGGTCCTTATGCTTGCAACATAAGAGAGACCTCTTATTGAGCTCTCTCCCCAGCCTGCCAGGAGACTTTAAACAAGTTTGTTCCAGAACAAGAAGAGATGACAGGCCGCCCACAGAGTGTCTCTACAACCTCTCACCCACATGGAGAGCCACAGACAGCCCAGGAACCCTCGAGCTCACCCTTCATGTGGGTCACAGATTGCAGCTGAATCACCTGCTACCGGGTTAGAAACAGATTTTCTGGAATTACTTAAAAATCTCTATGGAATCAGGACCCCAGCATGTGGGGTGCAGCTGTGCAGTTAACAGGCCTACCAGGCAGCCCCACCTGTCCAGCTGCTGCCAAGTTTCAGGGTCTCAGCTTTATTAAAGAGACAGGAGGCTGCTTGTTACTGAGACCAGAATCCAACCTGTGTAGTTCCTGGAATGTATTTAAATACTCAATGCATGTGTTTTGAACAAAGATATTGCTGGCCCCTGGATTCTTCTCAAGTTTCTGTTCTGTCTGTAGGGCGACACCTTGGTTCAGCTATAGTACCAAGATCCTTGGGGACTTGGGAAACCCAGAAGCACCACAGAGCAGAGGGATAAGTTTTATCTCCATTTAAGTCTTGGGGTAAGCACAGACCTGTAGAGCTCACATCATCCTGGCTCATAGCAGCTGCTCGTTCCTGTGGTGTAAATATTCCCACCAGGACCCAGGGATTCACCCCTTGGTTCTCTAGATGCCCCTGGCAAGGCAGTCCTAGCTAGTGACATATGACTCAAAGGGAACAGACTCATTTTGAAGCACGTATGTAGTATATCTGTGTGGAGGGACATCAAACACAGACAGGGTTGGAAACAGGAAACCTCCCCACTAGTTCATCCCAACACCAGAGTGAACCCTCTCCAGGGGTTTCTGGTCTACCTCCATGACTCAAGTGGTGTGATAGAACCAACAGGTACTGATACAGTCACCAGTACCCAGAGGTGCCTGGCCGGGGAGACTAGAAAGGTTCCTCCTTTACTGCTGTCCACTGTCCCCATGCCCCTTCCACCTGTCTGGTTAATTTGATGACGCTCTGCAGTTCAATTGGTTGCTTTTAGGCTTTAAACTATATCAGAAGCCACTTGTCTACTGTTCATTCTTGAATGGATGCTATTTTAAGCACCGTGGGCATATCAAAGGCTGAATCTTCACCGTGGTTCATTGAAGTGTTTAGACTCCCATTTTTATAGACAAGGAAGCTGAGGCACAGAGAGGTTGAGTAATTTGCCCAAGCTCATAAAAGGCAGAGATAGGATTCAAATCCAGACGGTGTGGCTCCAGAATCTACATTTTTCTCCTCGGAGAAAAGTTGTCCAAAAGTTGCTTATTCAGTCAAGGTTGCACATGGCAGTCAGAGCATGTGTAGACTAAGCTGTGGCTGATCTAGTTTTATCGTTCTTAGAAGAACCAAGCTAGGGGAAAGGAAAGTCTACATAAGCCTGACTCTGCCTTATCACATGGTAGAGACACTTCATGGCTCCTCTGGGGGGCTGGACACACTCCAAGGCCATCCACCATTAGGAATGCAGTGGATCAAAGTTGCTAATGGACCCACTTCCAGGCATGTTGGCCTGTGAGAGTAATTGAAGATGTACCTGTGGTGTAGTTTTTGAACTTACCCATTTCATCATGCGTAGTACTTGGTGGGCCTTTAGTCCTGACTAGCCTGGAACTAAGTAGACCAGGCTGGCTTTGAATTCATAACGATCTGCTTGCCTCTGTCTTCTGAGTGTCAGGATTAAAGGCCATTGCACCCAGCCCTTTGTTATTTCTTTAGCGACTTTTCTGCCTTTATGGTCTTGGTTGGATGTTGGGCTTCCCAGATTCCTTCTCAGTCTCTGCCCTTCTAGGTAGCCTCCTGTTCTGGAAATGAGCTGCCTTCCCTTCCGCCCCCGTGTCTCTCTTCATTGTAGTAGCTTTGGGTTCCATGAGCCTTCCTTAACTACTCCTTTCCCTACAGTCTCCTACCCTGAAGTCTCAAGCTAAAGTGATCCTTCAGCTTCCCAGATTGCTCCATTGCAGTGCCAGTTGTTCTGGTTTCTTATCTGATTTGTCTGCTTGGTGGGTTCTTGGGAGGCAGTTCTGCAGTTCTCCATCCACCCTTATCTGTCAGGTCACGGCCGCTGGTCAGTCACATCCACAGAGCAGAGGAGGAGTACGCACACTTAGTGCTCAGCTAGCTTTCTCTGCTTACACAGCCCAGGGCTCCAAGCCAAGGAAACTGCTGCTTACTTTCAGGCTGGGTCTTCCCACATCAATTAAAGCAATCAAGGCCATTCCCCACCGGGCATGCCCATGGGCAACCTGATATACAGAGTCCTCCTTTGAAACCCTTTCCAGATGATCCCAGGTTGTATCAAGCTGACAATTAAAGCTACTCACGATCCCTTCTCTCTATTCAATAGCTAAAACTGTCACTTTTTAAAAAAATTATATTTATTTATTGTGTATGTGTGTGTTTGTATACAGGCATGCTCCCATCTGTGGAGGTCAAAGGGGAAATTGCTGGAGTTGGCTCTCTTCTACTGTGTGGGCACTGAAGTTTGATCATCAGGCTTGGTAGTAAACACTTTTACCCACTAAGCCATTTTGCCACCCCCCCCCCCCACTGTCACTTTCCCTTGCACTTCCTATACATCAGACTTTCTGCTTCTAACAGCCTGCTACCCCACAGCTCTGATGCCCGCCCCTCCCCTTCCTCCCTCTTTCCCTCCCTCCCTTCATCCATCCATCCTTCTAGCGTTGGATCCTTCCCAGTGAACAAGAGTCAAGGGTCCAGAACCTCCTTCACCGGTGTGTGCTATTGTTACTTCAGTCTGCCTTTCTTTGTGTGGAAACCTTATCTACTGTACTGGCTAGTTTTGTGTGTCAACTTGACACAAGCTGAAGTTATCACAGAGAAAGGAGTTTCAGTTGAGAAAATGCCTCCATGAGATCCAGCGGTAAGGCATTTTCTCAATTAGTGATCAAGGAGGGAGGGCCCCTTGTGAGTAGTACCATCTGTGGGCTGGTAGTCTTGGGTTCTATAAGAAAGCAGGCTGAGCAAGCCAGGAGAAGCAAGCCAGTAAGCAGCATTCCTCCATGTCCTCTGCATCAGCTCCTGCTCCTTGACCTGTTTGAGTTCCAGTTCTGACTTCCTTTCATGATGAACAGCAGCATGGAAGTGTAAGCTCAATAAACTTTCCTTCCCAACTTGCTTCTTGGTCATGATGATTGTGCAAGAGTAGAAACCCTGACTAAGACATTTACTAAACATGAGCTAAGCTCTGGAAACTGAAAGGAAAATTAGATATGATATCTACCCTCTGGCCTCCAGCACGGGACTGTAAATAACTATTTGTCCCAGAAATAAGCAGAATAGTCAACACTGTGTTCAGCCCCACCCCAGCCCTGCTGTCCAGAGCCAGTCTTTGCATTAGACTACCGCCTGCTGAGGGAGGGACTCAGTGGATTCCTGCTGGGTGAATGGATGGGTGAGTGGTGCTGTCCAGCACGGTGCAGCAATGCTCAGCTTCAGTACCCCTAGGGGACCATTTGTCTGCTGCCTCCCTCTCGAGAACAGCAGTCTCTCTGTATCCTACATTTCATTTTCCTGTTTTCATTTCCTGTGCTCAGCTGAAGTCCAAAAATATTAGTCAGAAAATTCCACAAATAAATAATTCCAACGTTTTCAGCAACTTTTATTCTCTGTTCTGATAGTTCAGTTTTTTCTGTTATTGTTAATATCCTACCATTCCTAATTTAAAACTTCAGCATAGGCATGTGTGTCTGGGAAAGAGGCCTGTCGCTAGGCTCATGCTGCCTGTGTTTTCAGGCTTCTCTGGGCATGTTAGGATTTATCCCTGTGGACTAGAGGGTTACTGAGTCACGGGATTGCAGAGAACTTGAGACCCAGGAAGCACAGACCATAGTCTTCTGGGTTCCTTCTCTGCTTCCTCAGCAGCCCAACTGGGGACAGCAGGGATTCTGGGCCAGAAGACCTTGCTGGGACGGCTGGGCTCAGTGAACCAACCCAAGAAATGTAGTCCCATTAATGGCCAGGTGGGGATAGTGAAAGCTCTGAGATGCAAGGCATTGCTGCTAATGCATTTCAGGTCCAAAGAAAGAAAATGCTTAACTCTGGGGCCTGGGCCTGGGTTCAGATGCCAATTCTAAAGCCCTGGGTGGGTGAACACTAAGCTGTGAGGAAGTTAAAGAGTTAAAATGATCTGTAAAGCCATTGGTTGGTGTTAGCTGGCTTTGGAAGCCCACTTTTCCTGGACCAGGAAGCCAGGTCCTGGCATGGGTTCTCCAGGCAGAGAGAGGCTCTGGTTGGAGGTGCTATCAGCCCTCCCAGATCCTTGGTCTTGTGCAGTGGGATTGGCTGCTAGTGTAGACTTCGGGTTCAGTCGAGTGTTGATAATGGGAACCAGGGCTGGTGACTTCTTCAAGCAGGATTTAGAAAGCCACCACAGGAAGCCGCAGTTGATCCAGGTGCAGGCAGAACCTGAGAGCCAGAGAGCCTTGATGGGTTGAAGCCACCCCTCTCAGCCCTGATGGTGGCTCTTGGCAAGACATCAGCAGGAGCATTGAGAGGATGAGAGGATGAGAGCCCAGATGGCAAGGTGTCCGAGGCTAGGACTCTGGGTTTGTGGCAGGGTGTCTGAGGCTAGGACTCTGGGCTTGTGGCAGGGTGTCTGAGGCTAGGACTCTGGGCTTGTGGCAGGGTGTCCGAGGCTAGGACTCTGGGCTTGTGGCAGGGTGTGCAAGGCTAGGACTCTGGGCTTGTGGCAGGGTGTGCAAGGCTAGGACTCTGGGCTTGTGGCAGGGTGTGCAAGGCTAGGACTCTGGGCTTGTGACAGGATGTCTGAGGCTAGGACTCTGGGCTTATGACAGGATGTCCGAGGCTAGGACTCCGGGCTTGTGGCAGGGTGTCCGAGGCTAGGACTCTGGGCTTGTGGCAGGGTGTCCAAGGCTAGGACTCTGGGCTTGTGGCAGGGTGTCTGAGGCTAGGACTCTGGGCTTGTGGCAGGGTGTGCAAGGCTAGGACTCTGGGTTTGTGACAGGGTGTGCAAGGCTAGGACTCTGGGCTTGTGGCACCCAGGAGAAGCTTAAGATACTGGTCCTATTTGTAGAGCGGCTGCTGCATTATGACCTGGCCCAGGGAGGAGGCCTGATTGTGGGAGCAGAGTGAGACTCAGCGAAACAGTTTGGGTCAAGGAAGTCTGGAGAGTGGATGCCAGGACCTGGAGATCTCTGTCTTGTAGGAATCCATGACTCTTATTTAGGGCGAGACCCTATTCTCATCTAAGCTTTCAAAGCTGTGTGCCTAGAGGGTCCATGGGAGACCACAGAAGTGTGGGTGATCACGCAGACACCAGAGGCTTGGCAGCTCCTGAGATCTTTCTGGGCATGAGGCAGGTCAGCATGCCAAGGCCAGTATTACCTCCTTTTCCCTGCAAGGAACTCGAGTGGACACCCCTGAATCCCCTCATCCTCAAGGGCAAGAGTGGGCAGAGCCTACCTCTCCTATACTCTTGGAAACAACAAAGGGACAAGGTCCCACCTGGACTCTAGCCCTGACTCAGCCGACATGCTGACTCTGTGATAATGTGGGTGAATGAATGCATGGTTATTTGGGGGGGGGGGGGCTGCATGACTGTGTAGCATGCATACATGCATGCATGCATGAGTGTATGAAGTATGAGAGAGCATGTGTGAGCATGGAGTGTGAGTACATGCCAGTGTGAGACACGGCATATTTATGCGGATAAATGTGTGGGCATGGGACTGTGGGTGTGCAAAGGATTTACAGTGGTGTGTAAGTACACATAAGAGGATGCCTAGATGCTCTGTCCTTCTGGTTGAAGAGCCCACATGGTCCTGCTGCTGGTTCCTGGATGGTTGGTGGGGTGTAGAGGTCATTTTTCACACGGTCTAGTCTTGAGGTTCGAGAGTGAGTTTTTTTCTGACTAAAAGGACTGATGGCTTCTGGGCTCTGTCTGCCCTGCTGAGCCACCCTGGAACATTCATGTGCCCCATTCATTGCCTGTGGGGCTATGTGGTACTCTAAAGAGCTGACCCCATCCTCAGCCTTCAGTCTGGATAGTGCACACCCTCGTTAAAACAACAACAATGAGGATGACGACACAGCTAGGGAGTTCACTCCATGTAGTGGTAATCACCTTTGCTTCACACATACAAATTGTAATTAACCAAAATTGTGTCTATCTGTAGGGGGTGGAAGAAACATCCACTAACCCTAACCCTAATCAGGGAGAGAAGTCCTGACCGAATGTGCATTGCTGATGTGGGTGTGGCCATTCAATGACCTGAGAGCCTCAGATCCACAGGGAAAAGGCAGAGTCCCCTGCTTACCAACCGGGTGAAGCTCAGAGGAGTGGCAGGCCTTTTTTGGGGGACCAAATGTGGGCGGTGAGAGTGTGTGCAAAAGATGTCCACCATGGCTTCCAGCCCTGTCTACGGCCTAAAGGCTGCTCTCCCACAGAGCCTGTGACTGTTGAGATGAGCTAGACCCATCTCCTTCTTCAACTGTGCATATCCCCTGCCTCCTTGTCTGTCTGTCTGTCTGTCTGTCTTTTGTAATAACCCTGCCTCTTGTCTCTATGAAACAACCTCACTTTTTTGTTCAGCTGTATGCAATAAACCCAGGTTTTAAGTTACTTTTCTACTGTGGTGGTATGACCAAGTTAGGTTATTTAACAAAGCATTTAATTTGGCGTATGGTTTCAGAGGGTTAGAATCCATTGTGGTGGAGCAAAGACATGGTAGCAGCAACAGCTGGGAGCTTACGCCTTGATCTACAACCATGAGGCAGAGACGGAGGGCACTGGGAATTTTCTCAAAGCCCACCCTCAGTGACATACCTCCTCCAACCAGGCCACACTTCCTAATCCTTTCCAAACAGTCCCACCAACTGAGGACCAAATGTTCAAATATATGAGCTTATACAGACCATTCTCATTCAAACCCATACCCTGCTCTCTGTTCAGTTCAAGCTGATCTTCTGGAGTGCTGAGGCTTCTCCATCAGAGAGCCCAGTCCCCAGGATCCAGGTTTCTGTGTATCCATGTGTCTGTGTGTCCATGTATCTATGTGTCCATGTGTCTGTGTGTCTGGTTTTTCTTCATTTCCTCACATCCTCAGTTAGGTCCAAGTCCCTGGAGGCTGCAAAAGGATGAAGCACATGTCTTATGAGTGCATGATACTCGATGAATGTATAAATTATGGAATGAGTCATAAAGTTAATTAGCATATCCATCATCTTATATATTTATTTTAATTTGTGAGAATTTGTGTTTTAAAATAAAATTTAGAAAGCATTTAGAATTTTGAAAATGAGTATTGTATTTATATCATTCCTGCCTCTCCATCATCCAATTCCTTCTGTGTCCCCCTAACTCCCTCTCAGACCCATGACCTCTTCTGTGTCCCCCCAACTCCCTCTCAGACCCATGATCTCTCTTCTTTGATTTTTTTTTCAATAATTCTCTTTAAGATCACTCTTAGTATTTTTGTTTGTTTTTCTTCAAGATAAGGTTCTCGGCATAGTCCTGGCTGTCCTGGAACTCACTCTGCAGACCAGGCTAACTTTAAACTCTGCCTACCTCTGCCTCTCAAATGCTGGGATTAAAGGCATGGGCTACCATCACTTGGTTTATTCTTAGTATTTTCAGATATATAACAATGCTGTTTAAGAGATCTCTGAAGGCAACTACTACTGCCTACTAAAGTTTGCACCTTTCAAAAATCATCTCTCAATCCAGTCCTCAGCACCTTAGGCCCTGGTAACTACCTTTCACTCAACTTTCCTGGATGTCTTGAGGACTGAACCACAGGGTAGACTTATGTCTGCACACGCCTCACTGTGGTGGGTGACTCTGCCTCTGGAGATGAAGGACGTTCTTCCCCACTGGGGGTGGGGGATGTTGCAGCAGCCTTTGAGGCTGTCTGGATTTTGAACAGCCCATCAGGGCACCCTTATGCAGATAAAGGCTTGCAACAAAGCACTGTAGCATGGCCGGCTCAGAAACCATGAACACTTTCTAAGTCTTTGTTCCTCTGGGCTCCATGTGGGGTATGGTTGAGGGAGGCTACTCATCGTGCACCCCCGTCTCTCTTCCCCCTTTACTTTCCTGCCTGGGTTCCTCAGCACCATGTTCTTTTATATTTATTATTATTATTATTATTATTACTATTATTATTACTTAAAATCATACATATAAGTTTTTGGGGTTTGTGTGGTTGATATCCCCTAGTGACAGTCCACTGGGGAAGACTGATTTTCCCCTCTCACAGCAAGTATGAATCTCAAGTAGCTTCTCAGTTAGGAGTGAGACTTGGCACCCATTTCCCCTTCTCTGTGCTGAGACTTTTATCTGTTTGAATCTGTGCAGGTCTTGTGCACGCTGTCACAGTCTCTGCAAGCTCATATAAGTATCAGCCCTGTTG
This sequence comes from Uromys caudimaculatus, assembly GCA_028551405.1. Classification (NCBI taxonomy): domain Eukaryota; kingdom Metazoa; phylum Chordata; class Mammalia; order Rodentia; family Muridae; genus Uromys; species Uromys caudimaculatus. The sequence goes on along the minus strand of CM052711.1, from coordinate 3,105,534 downwards.
TGTCAGGAAGACACCATTTCTTTGGAGACATTCAACACCTCTGGCTCCTACAATCTTTCCGCCTGCTCTTCCACAGGTTCTTGAAACTTGGAGGGGGTTCATCTCGTTCAGGGCTAAGTACTTGGGAGTCTCTCACTCAGCACACTGACCAGCTGTGCTGTGCTAAGTGCTATTGCTAATTCACCAGAGAGTAGCATCTCCGAGGAAGGTTGAGAATTCAGTGAGATCTGGGGCCCAGCCAAGCTCGTGGACTTGGGTGCGCAGAGCTGGGCCTGAGCAGGAGCACCAAGCCTCTGTGAGGTTCAGGCAGGTGGAAGGATCTGGATCTTGTTTCTGAAAGAGATGCTGAACTAGAAGGGTCCCTGGAGCCTTGGTTTAATGTCCCTTCACTCCCTTACAGACCACACCAAGCAGGTGTGGCAGGTCTGCCCTCGGAGCCACACAAATCTGAATTTAGCTGCCAACTCCTTCACTCGATAGGTGGTGGGACCTTGCACATGTTACATCATCACTTGGAACCTCAGTTTCTCCCTCTGTACAACAGGTACAATAATGGTTATCTCATGGAAGTGCTGGGAGAGGCAATCCACCTTCAGGAGACTATGAGACAGTCCTTGGAGGAAACTAGCAACAGATCTGGACCATCAGAAGGGCCCAGTGCTCAGTACCCAGTGGGCAGACACTAATGCCTCTTCCTGGCCAGGTGTCTGCCACCACATTGGGTGATTCAGACCTAGAATATTTTCACCATTCCAGAAAGTTCTATAGATGAGCACTGCCTCAGATTATCATGAAGACAGAATGGGTTGGTGCCGATCAAGAGCTTAGCCCAGTCTGGTTCTGAGCAGATGCTCCCAGTGACTCCTTAGGCATCTATTCCAGCCAAGGCTGACCTAGGGACCAAGATATTCCTTGGGCCTGGTGTATGGCTGCTACCTGACAGTCCTGAGGCAAAACATCCCCTTGAGACCCAGTGCCCTTCTCTAGCCTCTGTAGGCACCAGGAACATACACAGTGCACAGACATACATGCAGGCAAAAACCTTATAAATATAAAGAAACCTTTAAAATAACAAAAACAAACACACACACATACACACACAAGGGAAAAAAGACAGACTTCTAGGACATACCTCAGGTTTATCTAGCTAGAAAGCCCAGTGTGGAGCCTAAGTTCTGCCTCCCTATGAAGACTCTAAGTGACTAATCTTTAGCCAGTTTAGGACCATCAGCCAGGAGCCCAGGATCTGGTTGGCTCAGGCTCCAGGTGGAGCAAATGTGGCCAATTCAGGGGACAGTGGGGTTGTCACTCCTCTTAGATTCTCCTGGTCTGGGTCCCTAGCATGTCATTTTACTTTGTTAACACATAGTAAACATTTTCCGGGTACCTTGGCAAAAATCAAGCGTGCAAGGGCCCCAATCCATTTCATTTATGCCAAGGATCTGCTCTTAAAGGTGAACTCTGCTGAGAAGGCCAAGAACGCACTTATGCCCAGACACTGTGTTTCCCAACGGGCTGGTTTTGGCCTGGACTTTGCCTCATGTGGGTTAGCTGAGTCAGTTGCTCTAGCCTTGGCAGAAAGTTGGCCTAACATGACGGCCACAAGCCAACCATCACCACTGTTTGGCTCAGGAGAACTGCTCTCCCTGACAGGAAGTCTTTAACCTCTACAACAGTGGGGATCATGAGTTGAGAGTCCAGTTTCCTATTCCAGAGAGCTCAGTGGAACTGACAACCCAGCCTTCTACAAGGAGCCCCTTGCCCCCTGAGCATGCCCAGGGGCTCATATGGACTCTGGAGAGACAACCCTTGACACAACTGCTCAGGGCACACGTTCATCTTAGCTGTTCCTCTGGGGATGATGAACCCAGTGGGTCTGGGAGGGTTAGGTGGGATGGCCCATAATCTCCAGGGAAGGACTTTTCCAGAAAGTGTCCCTGATCTCCAAATCTGGTAGCAGACCTGCCCCAATCCTGTCAGAACACTCTCAAAAATAAGGCATCTTTTCGGTGGGGACCGTGTCTTTTCTGTCTTGTAATTGATCTCAGCAAAGGTTCCTTCTGTGCTCTAGCCCCATTCTCTTCTGGAAGCAGGAGGGCCTGGAGAACTCCTCTGGGTAGTGATGGACAGGAAACTTTAGAGAACTTTGGATTCTTACACAGGAGACAGTCATGTGTCAACAACCTCTCAGGAGAGTTCCCCCAATGACTTACTCATTCAATGGGGTGTGTGTGTGTGTGTGTGTGCGCGTGCATAGATATTCACACATATTTATATGTATGTGGTTGCCAAAGGAATACCTCAGGTGTTTTCTTCTGGAATTATCCACCTTGGGCTTTTGTTTGTATGTTGTTTGTTTGTTTAAGACAGGATCTCTCTGTGTAACTCTGGCTGTCCTAGAACTCGCTCTGTATACCAGGCAGGCCTTAAATTCACAGAGATTCAACTGCCTCTGCCTCCCGAGGGCTGGGTGGGATTAAAGACCTGCACCGCTACCACCTGGCCCTTATTTTTTTCCACTTTATTTTGTTTTGTGTGCATGCATGTGTATGTGTGTGGTGTATGCTTTCTATGGCACCCATGTGGAGGTCCGAGGACAACTTGCAGGAGTCAGTTCTCTGTCCACTGTGTGGGTCACGGGGATTGAACTTGGGTTGTCAGGCTCATGCCTTTACCTGCTGAGCTATCTCATGGACCCACCTTGTTTTTTGAGACATTGGCCTGCAGTCCACCAAGTAGGCTAGTCTGGCTAAGGCGCCAAGTCCCAGAGATCTGCCTCTCTCTCTCCATCTCCACAGCTGGTACAAGGGACTTTTATGCAGGTGCTAGGGACTGGTCAGTGAGCCATCTGGCCCAGCCTTCTCCCCAGCCCCAGGAGGGTCTTACTGTTCTTGCCTCAGCTAGCAAAGGACAGAGACTGTGCTCTTGAGATTTCTCTCTCACAGGAAGCAGAGAGCAAATGGGTTAATACTTATAATTTGATGTGAGTTAGACAGAAGAGCCCTGGGAAGATAAAGCTGAGGGAAGCTGCGCAGGGCGGGGCTGGCCTCTGTTAGGGAGGCTGGGGAACAGGCTCAAGAAGGCTCATCCGGTAATAAAACATCCCTGACTCTTGGGGACTCCAGCACTCACAGCAGCTCAGGAATCAGAGGGTTCAAAATGCTTGCCGGGGGTGGGGGTGGGGGTCCTGTGTGCGCGTCATGCCCTTCAAAGAGATGACTATTCCCATTGTCCGGCAATGAGCCACAGACCGTTTGTGTTGTGGTAAAAGTAAGCAGGTGGTGGTCATCTCTGAAGCCACTCTGGCCAAACACATGGCAAACAGCAAGCTTGGCTAAAGATATACCCCTCAGCTCTTCAACTCCTCAACTTGCTCTGTTGACTTGTCCCCTCCCAGGAGGATTAAGGTAGAGAGTCTTTCTTGGCACTGGGCCACTGTGACTTACTGACCCGAATCAGGGTCCACAAGTTGGGTCCAGTCCCAGGGAAGCAGAAGTTGAGGCAGACCTTAGCAGAGATATGGCTGCCTTGGCCCTTCTGAGTCTCAGTTCTCTCATTTGTAAAATAGACATCTTTAACTATGTTAAAACAAAACAAAACAAAACAAAACAAAACAAAACAAAACAAAACAAAACTGCAGAAGCCTCCCGGTACAGTTAGACACTTGACAAGATACAGTGGCTGGGCCTCCCTAGTAGGAAGCTTAATCTAATCCTCCCAGCTCCGATTCTTCATCTGTAAAGCAAGAATCAAAGCATTGGCCTCTTGGGCTTACTGTGAGCATGAGATAATACAGGTAAACCTCCTGGCACAGGGCCTGGGGCTTGATAACGTGTGCCCAGTACACACGGGGAGGACTTCTGCGAGGCTTAGTTTTTACAAGCTAGAGTCATCTGGGAAGAGAGAATCTCAATGGAGAAAACATCTCCATTGGGTTGGCTTGTCGGGTAGTTGTAGGGGGTCTTCTTGATGAACAGTTGATGTGGGAGGGCCCAGTCCATTGTGGGAGGTGCCGCTCCTGGGCATGTGGTTCTGGGTTATTGAAGAAAGCAGGCTGAGCAAGCCATGGGAGTAAGTCAGTAAGCAGTGTCCTCTGTGACCTCTGCTTCAGCCTTTGACTTGGTTTCTCTGGATGATGAACTATACCAGCTGGAAGCTGAAAGGAACTCTTTCCTCCCCAAGTAGCTTGTAGCATCACAGCAATATACAGAACACAGAACAGCATGCCTGGAGTTAGGTCCAGGAAAGGTGCCTTAGCCTTAGGAGAAGAAGCAGCTCTAAGGCTTAGTCAGTGAACAGAACGAGGATACAGGAAGTGGGAGGGGCTTTCTAGAGGTTACTGCTCCTTCAAGTTCTAGTTTTAGAATTGGACTTTACAACCTGGGGATGGACGTACCAGCAGGAAGGTCACATGTTCAGAGGACAGTGTTGGCACCAAGTAGAGGTTAAAAGTGCAGCCTCATGGCCCTCACTTCCCCTGTGAGCGTTTCCATCTGCTGACTCATCCTCACACAGCTTGACCCAGGAAGCAAGGGCTGCATGGGACTGTTAACAGCCTTGCCTTGGGGTATTCAACCAGACCCTTCCCTGGTTAATCTGAGCCTGATGCCCTAACTCTCATCCTTCTTGACCCCGTCACCAGCTGGCTCTTTTCACAGACAGGACTTCTGGGTATTGAATTATGATGTAAATATCTGATATGCAGGATATCTGATATGTGACCCCCATAAAAGAGTCGTTTGACCCCCCCCAAAGGGGTTGCAACCCACAGGTTGGGAACCACTAAACTAGAGCCTATGAGGTTCTGAACTTCTAGATTTGTTGAGCTTTCAAAATAGCAGCCTGTTAGCTTTGGGTAGAGGGCAAGGGGTCTTTCTGTGTCATTCCTAGAGGGAAGCCATGAGATCTCCATCCAGCAGCTTCTCAAGGGATGCAAAACACCCTTCCCCCTTGAAAATGTCCCAGAGCCCAGAAAGAACAGAGGTACCTAGTCAGGGGGACAGAAAGCATATGCAGAAACATGCTGTTTGCTCCTGAAGTGTCTGTCAGCCTGGGGCTCTGCACACCACCAAGCGTACGTGGTGCCCAGCTGGCAGACAGTGGGGAAGGCAGCAGCTTGTGTGTGGCAGGGACACTGTGGCTGCTTCACTGACCACAGTCCCTCACAAAGCCACTGGAGCAAGCTTGAAGAGATGAGACCAAAGCTTGATGAGAGATCTGGGGAATAGCTCTGTTCTCCTTGTGAGTGTGTAAGTGAGTATATGTGTATGTGTGTGTGAGTGTGAGAGTATGTGTGAGTGTATATGTGTGTAAGTGTGAACGAGTGTGTGTGAGAATGTGTGTGAGTGTATGTGTGTGTTTGTCTGTGTGTGAGTGTATGAGTCTGTGTGTGTGTGCGTGTGTCTGTATGTGTGAGTGTATATGTCTGTGTATGTATGTGTGTGAGTGTGTGAGTGCATGTTTGTGTGTGTGTGCATGCATGTATATGTGACTGCCTATGAAATCTAAACATCAACCTTGGGTGTTGCTCCTCAGGTGCATCCACATCATTTGTTGAGATGGGTTCTCTCTCAGGCCAGAACTGGCCAAGTAGGCTAGCCTGGATACCACTTAGCCCCCAAGAATCCACTGGTCTCCCTATGCCAAGATTACAAGTGTACGCCTTCAGGAGTGCGGACCATCTAACATGTACAAGTACACTGTCACATGTGTGCACCATCTCATGTGGCTTTCCAAAAGGGAGTTCTTGGGCTCAAATTCAGGTCCCCGTGTTCATGTGCCCTGCACTTTACAGGCTGGCTTTCTTCCCAGCCCTGTGGAGTCCTCTCGTGTGGGCGATGAAAGCGAAGCAGCTTGTTTAGTGTAACACCAAGATGCGCATCCTCTCAGATCCTGTGTACCCGCTCGTGTGTTGCTGCTGTTGACCTGAGAGGCAGGCAGAGGTTAACGACGTAGCTGCTCCATGGGAATAGCCCCTGACACCATTCAAGGCTGGCCTAGGTTTAGCTGCAGCAGGGTCCAGTAGGCAGCCATGGGGGGACAAAGAGAGCTGGGGTCCTTCTCCTCAGAAGCACTTCCCCTTTCATTAGATAGAATTTTCTTGCAGCCTTCCATTGCCTCACCTGGGGGTAGGGTCCACTGGAGGTGGGGGTGAGGGCTCCCTGGTTGGTTTTTCCAGCCTGAGACATGCCTTCCACTATTAGGCACCATCAGCTGAATCTCTGCTTCCTCTTTCCAGTTCCCCAGCAACTCCCAGGCAGGGCGCAGAAGGCTCTGAGGAGAGAGGAAGGCTTTGTGTAGCCAGGAGGGTGAGGGGCAGAAGGTCAGGGTCATCCACAGCTTGGCCTGTGTGGGATGGGGGCCAGAAGAGAGAGGGCTGGCTGTCATGAGGTAACTCCAATGCTCCCTTCACAACCATCCAGACCTATGTAGCCCCTCTACCTTAGGAGAAGACTGGCGGGAGCAGCCACACCCTAGGACAACCCAGAGAGTTGAGGGAGAGGGTATCACAGCTCTGGCTGTGATTAACAGAGGTTAATGGCTGTTGTGAGAATAGGCCAGAACCAGAATCCCTGGCATCATTCGGGGAAAATCTAGGCTTGGCTGTCCCTTCCCTGGCCCTTGAACTTGGCAGGCAGGGAAGAGAGAAGCAGCTGAAGTGGTTTTCTGGCTGGCACTGTAGCCTGCACACTATCTAGCAATTGTTCATGCCTACAGGAGCCATCTTGTGAATGGACATTTAGGCAAAGCTGTGCCAGAGAAACACGGGGTGGGGATGAGGGTTAGGGTGGGTGCTGATCGATGAGCGAGCTTCAGCCAGGAGAGATTTTCTTGCGCTCCTTTGGTATTTGTCTGGCATTCATTTGCTAACTGTGGGAAAGTGACTATGGGCCAAAAAGCATTCTTGTCCAGAATGAACTGGACCCAGGGAAACATCCAACACAAGGAGAGCGCGTGGTTTCCTTTACAGTGTGACATCTACAACAGTCTTCACAAATAGGTCAGACTCTGGAGTCAAGTTGGCTGGGTTTGAGTTGCCACTCTGGGACCAGCCTTGTGAAGTGACTTTGGTGTTCTCCTGTAAGGGGTGCTGATGTGAGGAGTAACGGTGTGGCTGTTTCCTGAGGCGGGGAGTGCCTTGTGTAGTATCTGTGGGTGCTTGGGACTGTCCTTCTACTAGATAGTTAGGGCCCTCGCTCAACTGCTGGGTGACAAGATAAGAAGCAAATATCTGAGTTCTCAGACAATACCAAGATCTCAAGTAGCTTAGATGGTAGTATACAAGTAGGGCCTGTGACAGGCTGCTAGGGGGGTACAACAGTGTCTCCAAAGGTCAGCTTATCTTGTCATAGCCCAATACTAGTTTTCTAGCCTATATTCCCCCAGCCATGTGGGGAATTAGCCTTCAGGGAGTCCACCCCTCACCCCTCAACAGTGCCTTTGTCTGACCTCAGGCTAGATCTGATAAGAGAAAAGAGAAACACTTCCTTCAAGATTGTCCCTAGGAAGTCTGTACTGCACAACAAACCAGGCAGATGCTGTAAAGATGTCTTGTGAAAAAGTGGGCACTCTGGGGCTGCAGATTGAGCCCACAGCTCTGCGGAGATGAGAGCAGAGCAGACAGAGCCAGCAGAGAGCAGCATAAGGGGCGTGTCAGCCACTTTGCAGTGCTGTAACCACATGCCTTAGGTGCTTAAAGGAGGAAGGAGGTATTTTGGCTCACAGTTTCAGAGAGTCCAGGCAGGTGCATGAGCTCATGTGTTTAGTTAGAGGTTGGCACTGTTCTTCCCTTTTGATGAAGAAGCAGAGGGAGGGAGGGGCATATAGGAAGGCGGCAGATAAGCAGTGACCCCAAGGACAATCCCCTGGCTCTATCCCTGTAATAGAACCCCACCTCCTACCTTAGCTGTGACCCCCAAGGACAACCCCCATGCTCTATTCCTTCAGTAGAGGCCCACCTTCTACCTTTCACCACCTCCCTATGATTCCACCATCAATGGACTGGCATTCGTTAGGTCAGAGCCCTCACAATGCGACTGTCTACGGAAAACAGCCTTGCAGGGTCCTGAGAGGTGCTTTGCTCCTGCTTTGGTGGTGAAAATATTAGATCGAAGGTTTCTGAGCTGAGCCAAGAAGGAGCCATTGCAGATGACTTCCCTTCCTGGTGGCCTTCAGTGGCCCAGGAAGCAGGATGACAGAGGGATGGGACTCTGGAGGACTGGTCAAGAAAGGACAGCATCTTCCAGAACACCAGAGGCACACAGGCCCTGCAGAGCCTGGGAAAACTGCTGCATCAGAGTGACAAGTGTGTGGGCCAACACCAACACAGGGATTAGGTGGATGAAGTGTGGACATCTTCAGAGAAGACACAGACTGGAACTCTGGCTGCTTCCAGCTGCAGGTGACCGAAAACCCACAGGGTCACACAGACAGGAATGGCTGACTCTGTACTTGTGGCCAGCTTCACTGAAAGGCAATGCCAAGTTCAAAGTCAAGTACCTCATTTCTTTCCAGTCTCCTTCCAAAGGAGGCTTCTTCTGATTTCATCCACCTTCCTAACTCTCAATGCAGCTGCCAAATGATCAGTAGCAGTCAAAAAAATTCTCTAGGAAATATTCCTCAAGACAATCAAAGGGCTGGCTTGTAATTTATGCTTGACTCAGAAACTGGCTTTCAGAAAGTTGTTTTTGTTTTTGTTGTTGTTTTGTTTTTCAAGACAGGGATTCTCTTTGTAGTCCCGCCTCTCCTGGAACTCCTCTGGAGACCAGGCTGGTCTCGAACTCACAGAGATCCACCTGCCTCTGCTTCCTGAGTGCTGGGACTAAAGGCACGTGCCACCATGCCCCGCTTCAGAAAGTTGTTTTTAGGGAAATCGCTTTGAGAACACAATGGTTGTCAATGGCCCTTGGACTATCAGCCTCTTGGTTCATGTCTAAGTGGAGAATGGCCCCTGTACCTCAGCCTGCTTGACAGGAGGCCCACAATTCATGCTGGGGTTGCAGCTGGGGACACACGCCATCCTCTTGGGAGGCACTGGCTGTCTGGGACCTGACTCAGTGGCTTTTCCTGAACCTGTTGTCAGGCGTCGGGGCAATAGAGCTACATTGGTGAGCAAAAGCCACTGTTGCCCCATTCCTGAGGTTGGGGACAGGTAAGCTCATTCCCCACCACGGGGCTGGGAAGCCCTCATTATCATGGGTAATTACTGTCGGGGATGGGGTTGGGTAGCCAGCCACGGGGCTGGGCTTGATTCTGTGGGCAACTTGTCAATGCCGGAGGTTTTTGATCTGGAAGTGAACTTTTTCGGATGGTGTTTCAGGAAGATTAGTCTGACCACAGATGTGAAAGCCAAAGGATGCCTGGCAAGCCAGTGGGAGGGAGGCGGTGGACATTGCATTTGCGAATTAGAGAGAGCAAGGAAGAAGGGATGACTGTGAAAAGCTGTGAGAGAAGTAACGGGTCTCAGCGTACCGTCAGACATGGAGAAGGAGATGGCAGGAGAGTGGGGAGCATTCAATGGTGGTGCCAAGTTTCCTGACCTGGGGGAATGTTTGGGGCTTCTTCCCATACCCCAAACTCCTTCCTGAGAGGAGATGGCTCTCAGAGACCATTGGGAAGTCAGGAATCACCACGGATTGTACAACACCAGACCCAAATGGCCTGGTGGGGCACAGCTCTCATTCTTATACTTGGAAAGGAGAGATAGGAGGACTCAGAGTCCAAACCCAATGGGGCTACATGATAAGACACTGACAACAGGGGAGGAAGGAGGAGAGAGAGAGAGAGAGAGAGAGAGAGAGCGCAAGACATAAAGACAGCGACAGAAAGACAGATACAGACAGTGTGACAGAGATAGACACGCGCGCACACACACACACACACACACACACACACACACACGAGAGAGAGAGAGAGAGAGAGAGAGAGAGAGAGAGAGCGAGCGCTGAGCAGACCTTAAGTGAAGTAGGCTTTCTCAGGAGCCCTCTCTACGCATCCCACCTGGCTGGCCTGAGTTCCTAATCGTTGTAGTGATGTTTTGATTGTATTCCCATGTAACAGCCATGTTTCTTTTGTTCACTGAGGAATCTGCAGGGCTGGCCGAGCAGCACATGCTGTGGCGTGTCTGTTGGGATTGGGGGTACAGCTAAGCAGAAAGGCAGAGAACGTGACCACTACCCTACAGATTGAGGGGGCGAACTTGATGAATGAGTTAGATTCTTCACTTGCTCCTCCAACTTAAATGTGCCTTTTCTTAACCACTTAGGGCATCTTTGAAGATTGGTTGATAGTAAGGATTTCTCAAAGCATAATGACTTTAAATGAACCTAAATACGCAATGCTTGGAACCCTTGGAGTCTCTATAGTAGATTCAGCACATTCAAGTAACCTAGGCTCCATTCCAGCTACCCTTATGCAGATAAAGATGAGGGCAATTTGGTGAACTGGTTCCACTCAGTCTTGGCTCCAACCCTTACCTCATTATTAATTATGGTAGTTAGTGGACGTGGAGCAAATGCTTCCTCTCACCAGCCATTGTGCTGGGCTCTAAAACTCCTGAATCCAGCCGTACTTTGCTAGAGCTGCTAGCACCCTCTTGCCCTTCACAGCTGTCCTCACCTCAGTCTGATAAAGCTTACAGAGCTCACAGGAGGGTGGGAGATAGTAAGGCATACGACTCTACAGGCCCACTTTACTGCTCACATGATGCTATGAGAGGCTACTAGAACCGTGAACATATATATACGTAGTACCATTTACACAGGGCTATTCTATCTACTTGGCAAGATTTAAACTAAAACCTCTAAAAGTGGAAGATTGAAACAAATAAACTCTTCTGATTAATGCTCAGAGAATTCAATTAACTTCCACTATTACCAGAACACTCCAGTCTGCCCCTCCAGTCAGCACTGTATGGGAGAGCCAGAGAGCGGGCGGGCCAACTGTCGGCTCTTGTGTGGTCTTGAAGTCCTGTTTACACTGTAAGCACACTATCTCTGCTCAGAGTATGGCTATCTGGGCTGGCCAGAGGTGGTCACTGGAAATTAAACTCTGCCCGCCTCTCAGCTTCTACCACTGACTGGGTCCCTAGTTGCATTTTGCTTATTGGACTTTCAGGGATAGCCCAGGCTTCCAAATCCACTTTGACTTTGAAAGAGAATTTTCAAAGAGGAAGAAGTAGCAGTTTCTGCTCTGAAAACGCCCCCCCCCCCCATCTTCCCCACATTCCCCCATCTCCCCCTTCAGAGGGAGGATGCAGTGGGTGAGAACCTGACTCCCCAGACAATGCCCACAATGGGCCATAAACACACAACAGCTAAGTGTTTGCCTTTCCTTTTTCTTTGGTTGGGTTTTCACTTTGAAAGGGAAGAATTTATCCAGCAAAATAGCTCAGTGGGTAAAAGAGCTTGCTACCCAAGTTCAAGACACACACACACACACACACACACACACACACACACACACACACACACACGTAAATAAAAAATAAGTAAATAAACATCAAAATATTAAAGGGAGGGATGGAGGAAGAGGAGAAAAGGGAAGAGAAGAGAGGGGAAGGGAAGTTGCCCTTAGACTATCAAGTTAGGAATCTGTAAACTGGGGGCCGGGCTGGACCTCAGTTGGCTGAGTGCTTACCCAGCATTTAAGAGACCCTGGGTTCAGCCCCCAGCACCACATAAACCTGGGCACAGGCACACACACCCATAGCTTAGCACTCTGGAGTTAGATTCAGGAGGATGGGGAGTGTTGGGTCATCCTTGGCTACATAGAGAATTTGAAGCCAGCCTGGTCTATATGAGGCCCTGTCTTTAAAAAAGTGAAAACTGGCTTTTTACTTACCCACTTCATGCAGACCCTGTGATAGAGCGCTATAGTTCCCAAATGGCCTTCTTTGTTTTATTGGCACCAATCCAACCAGCACACATCGAAAAGGGGACAATTGCATTTACTCTCTTCACAGACACCAAAATAAACACAGTTCACTCAAGGAAGGCTGAACGAACTGGACAGATCTGCCAACATGGACTGTAATCAAACATTAAAAAGCATTTTTAAGGTGACTGCTCTACAACTGCAGAGAATGGGAGACATTCAGTTTGGTTGGGGTCTCATTCCCTGTCCCCCTGGGTGACATGACAGTTACACAGAGGCTGAACTCCACAGTCACACACAACGCCCCTCACAAGCATGTGTGCAACATGGACCTCATTCTCTGTCAAGAACACTTGGAAGGCAGAGTCATGACTGGGCTATGCTACCTACTGAGGGGACCTTGTGGCAGCTACTCTCCTGGCAACAGCTACTCTCCTGAAGATAGAAACCGTAACTTATCCACGATCACACAGCTGGGATTTAAACGTTGAAAAGTGAAAAACATGGCGATGTGAAGGGCTTCTGAATGCACACCAACTAATTTTCAATTCACATGTGTTTCAGGAGCATGTGTGACCTCACTACAGCACTTTGTGACGTACAGGATGTCACACCACGTGGGGCCAACCAGCGCTGCCCAAAACACCTGGGCTCAGATTCACTACAATACATTAAGTCACAGCATGTTTACTGTGCATCCAAAGTATTAATCATATGTTTAATTTTTTTTTTTTTGAGACAGGGTCTCTGTAGTGGCTATTCCTGATTGTCAACTTGACTATATCTGGAGTGAACTACAATTCAGAATTAGAAGGCTCATCTGTGATCCAGATCTTGAGACTGGAAGACACAGGTTTCTGCCCTGGATCTTGGCATGAAGATCTTGAGGAACAGTGGCCATGAAAAGCTTAGGCCAGGCAAAGTAGTATATGCCCTTAATCCCAGGAGACTGAAGCAAGGAGATCTCTGAGTTCAAGTTGAGCCTGGGACAAAGCAAGTCCCAGATCCAGGTGTGGTGGTACACACCTTTAATCTGGGTCACACCTTCTGCTGGAGACCTACATAAGGACATCGGAAGAAGGAAGATTTGCTCTTCTTCGCCTGTGTACCTTGTGGAACTGAGCAACTGCTAGGTCCTTGGCCTTTCATTCACAGCTGCTGCTGACCATTGTTGGGGTGTTGGACTACAGACTGTAAATCATTAACAAATTCCCTTACTATACATAGACTACCCATAAGTTCTGTGACTTTAGAGAACCATGACTAATACAGTTTCTCTATGGAACCCTGGCTGTCCAGAAACTGGCTATGTAGACCAGGCTGGCCTTGAACTCACAGAGATCCACCTGCCTCTGTCTCTTCTGCTGGGATTGAAGGTGCATACCATCACACCCAATTACAAAGATGTTTAAATTTTTTCCTACTGTAATTTTTAACGTGTAAACATCAAATTAGTCTTTCACTGGATTGTATTATGTTGGTATGTTTGATTTCAGTTGATTTGAGTTTTATTTAAAAAAAAAAAAAAAAAGTCTGCCTGGTGGTGGTGGTGCATGCCTTTAGTCCCGGCATTTAGGGTCAGAGTTAGGGTAACAGTAAGGGTTAAGGTTAGTTAGGGTTAGGGTTTTTGTGAGGCAGAGGCAGCCTGGTCTACAGAGTGAGTTCCAAGACAGACAGGCTACACAGAGAAACCCTGTCTGGAAAAACCAATGAAATAAACAACAAAGCAAAAAAAGTCAAATGAATTTTGGCTTGAGATTGGAACAGAATTTCCAACATTTTCTGAAATGACCTTAGCACACTTCTGCCATTGTTACTACATATTTACACGCAACAATGTTACTAGGTTGTTGATTAGTGACATTACCAAACATGGTCTCTACTCAGCAAATCCTCAGGTAAGATTTAATTCTGTCTGTGAAATCAAGCACCTGCCTCAGGACACAGATACAATAACGGTAAACTTATATGTTCAGCAAAGAATTATCTTAAGATAAAGTTCCTTATGATTTATTATCTACAGATGTTTGATTTGCACACCTGCCTACTCAGGGTCTGATGCAAATCTCTGTGGTATAAAGGGGTGGTGAGTGGAAACAGTTTAGAAAGCTGTGCCTCCTCCTATCTAGTATTAAAGAGACCTTCCTCCCTCTCCCTCTCTCTCTCTCTCTTTCTCTCTCTCTCTCTCTCTCTCTCTCTCTCTCTCTCTCTCTCTCTTTTTCATGTGGTTTTATGTATCCCAGGCTGGACTTTTGCTTTCTTTGTTTCTTTCTTTTTACTTTTTCTCTCTCTTTTTTAAATGAGGTTTTGTGTACCTCAGACTGGCCTTCAACATACAATACAGCTGGAGATAATTTTTTTCTAAGGCAAAATAATCTGAGGTTTCACCTCCCTCGTTGACCACGCACGCCCCTTATTGACCATGCCCCTTGTGGTAACCAATTTTGTGTTCATAACTTTTGCTTCCTCTGTCCTTTAAAAAAGACACTTATTTATTGTGTGTGTGTGTGTGTGTGTGTGTGTGTGTTGGTCAGAGTGCCTGTGCCCATGTGTGCCATGCAGTGTGTGTGTGTGTATGTGTGTGTATGCGCGTGCGTGTGTGTGCGCGCGTTGATCAGAGTGCCTGTGCCCATGTGTGCCATGCAGTGTGTGTGTGTGTACGCGCGTGTGCGTGTGTATTGGTCAGAGTGTCTGTGTCCACGTGTGCCATGCAGTGTGTGTGTGTGCATGTGTGTGTGCATGTGTGTGTGTGCGTGCGTTGATCAGTGTCTGTGTCCACGTGTGCCACGCAGTGTGTGTGTGCGTGTGTGTGCGTGTGCGTGTGTGTGTGTGTGTGCGCGTTGATCAGAGTGTCTGTGTCCACGTGTGCCACACAGTGTGTGTGTGCGCGTGTGTGTGTGTGTGCGCGTTGATCAGAGTGTCTGTGTCCACGTGTGCCACACAGTGTGTGTGTGCGTGTGTGTGTGCGTGCCTGTGTGTGTGTGTGTGTGTGCGCGTTGATCAGAGTGTCTGTGTCCACATGTGCCATGCAGTGTGTGGTGGTCAGAGACAACTTTTAGGAGTTGGTTCTATTTTCAGGTTTGGTGGCAAGTGCCTTTAACCACCAAATTGTCTCCTTGGACCCCCACTCCCATTTTTGAGACAGAGTTTCTCTGTGTAGTGCTGGCAGTCCAGGAACTCCATTGTAGACCAGGATGGCCTTGAACTCCTTGTAAGCCTCTTGTTTTGGCCTCAAAAGTGCTGGTGGCTTATGCCTGTTCTTAAGAAGCCCCATAATCCGTGTAAGCTGTCACCCCATGGACCCTGGTTTGGTCTTAATATACGTGAGGTGCCTATTCATTTACCACCACACCAGACGCAACTCCTTCCTGATTGGGACTGCATTATTCTTGAATAAAAGTGTCCTGCTCAAAAGTCAGTTACTACTGTAAGTTGAAAAAATGTGGGGTGGGCAGAAAAGGTTGGGGAGCCAGGGACCTTAGAAGCCTTAAAACCGGCTCTCTCCTGACACAGGTGTGGTATAAAAACGCACTCCCATGGGGCAAAGCAGCAGACAGGCAGGACAGAGTTTCCTTTGTGTCCTTCTGCCTTACTCAGTACCAAAGGATGCCACACTGATGGATATGCATCACGACATCGCAAAGCACTGCCATGAGAACCACTTCATTTCACTTAGCTTATCCAATAGCCAAGGTGACAAACAGATTTAAAGGAAGTCCCTGAGGTGGCCGGCCTCAGCACTGTGGGCCTAAGTGGATAGACAACGTAATTGCACTCCCCGTTGCTCCTGGGGTAGAAGCGCCCAGTTCTGCAGGCCTTGGGCAAGCAGCTCTAGTTTTTCGAGATACTGTTGATTTCAAAGGAAGGGCTGGAAGGGAACCTGCTGCCAATGAAACAAGAAAGGTTTTCGTGAGGCTCCCAGATGGGAAGGACAGACATATGGACGGATCCCTTGGGGGAGCTGGTGAGTGTATCCTCTCACCTACCACAGGTAGAAACCTGTCTCCAAACAAGGTCCAGAGTTCCATAGGTCCCTCTCCAGGACATACACTGAATGACACATCCAAGGCCACCCTGCCCTGTAGGACAGTGCATGCTGCCCAGTCTCCAGGATCACCCACACTTTAAAAGGCCTTGCTTCAGGTCTCTGCCCCCGCTTTCATGAAGGTGTATTTACCCAGAGCAGAGGAAGTGGCCCTGTCTGGGTTGGTCTTCATTCCTTGACTATAAGACAGAGAGCTAAAGCTGAAGATGCCTTCTTGTAGCTGTGCAGTGGGACAGTGAGCAGGTGCCACTGTTTATCAGCTACTGAGGTGACTTGTGGTTTGGTTATAGGAACTGACTGTCTTGTTGAGAGGCGTCCCAACTTAGAAGTAGTGGCTTTCCAGAAGACATCAGTTGGCAACTTTAATGCCACCCCACTCCTAAAGAGAAGCAGGAGAAAAAAGAACAGAGTGATACGGTCTTTTTACTTTCCAAACCATAGTGATATACACTGTAAGTGCTCAAATACATGGCAATAAGTTCTCTTCTTATGTGCGCTGCTGTTTTGCTTACAGGTATGTCTGTGTACCATGTGTATGTCTGGTACAGGAGGAAGCCAAAAAAGGGAATCAGATTCTCTAGAACTGAAGTTACAGTGGTCATTTGTCCCGTTTGGGTGCTGGGAATTGGCCTTCCTTCAGTTCTTCCTTCTATCTATCCTGCTGCTTTTTACATACATACACATACCACACACACACACACACACACACACACACTCACACATTCACGCACACACACAAACATACACATATATACACACAGACACAGATACATACATGCTTGCGAACACACCACACACACACACACACACACACACACACACACACACACCACCAACAACAACAAAAGCAGTGATTAGGGTGGGGAGCCCAGCTCATTGTGAGTGGTGCTATCCCTGGGCTGGTGGTCCTAGGTTGCATAAACAGGCTGAGCAAGCCATGGGGAGCAAGCCAGTAAGCACCACTCCTTCACGGTCTCTGCTTCAGTTCCTGCCTGGCTCCTCCAGATGATAGACTGTAAGCCAAATTAACTCTTTCCT
This sequence comes from Uromys caudimaculatus, assembly GCA_028551405.1. Lineage (NCBI taxonomy): Eukaryota > Metazoa > Chordata > Mammalia > Rodentia > Muridae > Uromys > Uromys caudimaculatus. The sequence continues at coordinate 3,088,577 of CM052711.1, read as the reverse complement.
CCCTGCATTGCTTTTGTTATAGCATTTTATCACCGCAATAGGAAGCAAGCTGATGCGCCTACCCCCTTAGATGCTGAGACTAGGAGCTCCCCAATAACACTGCCTATATGGGGATCTGTTTCAGAGTCTGTTTCTTTGGTACTCAACCTAAGATAACATCCTTAATGATATAATGAACTTTCATGGACCAACAAGACAGTAGACAAGCAGGTGAAGGCCAGCCAGTCTTGATACGCACTGTTAAGTGCATTTGTAAAACATGTCAGCAAGGGTGTTCTAGGAATATATCATGGAGAAGCAATTTCTCAGGCGCAAAAATAAATACATAAATAAATATTCAAGGGCAGGTGAAGTAGTCTACAGGTTGAGTTCCAGGCCAGTCAGGGTCACATATTGAGAACCTTTGCAAAAAAAAAAAAAAAAAAAGGGAGGGGTGGGATGCTGGAGAGAGAGGTCAGTGTATAAGAGCATTTCTTGTCCTTCCAAAAGGACCTGAGTTCAATGCTCAGCACCCACATGGCAGCTCACAACTGTCTGTAATCCCAGTTCCAGGGGAAGCAATGCCTTCCTCTGGCCTTCAAAGGCATTAGGCATGCATGTTGTACAGACACACATGCAGGCAAAACATATATACATATGAGTGCATACATTTAAAATAAAAATAAACAAATAAAATTTTTTTTAAAAATTCAAGACTTTCCTCTGGACCTTTGCTTACAAGAGTGAAAATTTGGGGAAAAAAATCTTAAAGTCCATTATAATACTATGGAGCAATTGTATTGTAATGTAGATATGCATAAATATGACACATTGATTGACCAGCATTAGAATACAAACATTCTCCCTTCCTCTCCCCTTCCCCCCTAACCCTAACCCTAACCCTAACCCCCTCCACTGTAACCCAACCGGTCTGGAATTTTCCATCCTTGTGCCTTAGCCTCCTGAGCGCCAGGCCTCCAGACTTTAGAACACATCACATGAGGTAGACTGTAATAACAGGTAGCACATATATGACACAAGAAGACACCTTCAGATGGTTATAAAACAAACTTCTCATAGTAGATTTTGGGGGTTGTACAACTAGAAAGAAGTGGCTTTTAGGAGAAATGTCTTGGCCAGCCCTTACTGTAAGTATCAGCACAGTTAGAGGCCAGCTAACAACCCTCACATGAACCTCCCTGGCTGTCTAAGCAAACCTCAACTCATCTCGGTTTTCTCATTTCAGCCCGTGGAAGTCACAGTCCCCATGTTGAACAACTGCTGTCTCTGCATCTGTTTCATGAGTGATCAGCATGTGGTCTCCTCCTTCAGGTAAAGGTCCCGCCCTCTGCAGAGACTAGGGATCTTGTCAACCCAACCCCACAGTCTGCAAAGAGCAGTGATCCACCCACAGCAGGAAACTAGTGGAGCAGCTGGAAGGTAAGGTGGAGAGACGCTGCAGAGGTTTCTGTCAGTGCAGAGCAAAGCACAGCAGAGAGAGGTGAGCAAGCTGCTCCTGAAGTTGGTGGCAGTTAAAACCCACCAATAAGCTAGGCCCAGGGGAGCTGATGCCCTCTTCTGGCCTCCATGGGGACCTGCAATATGTACACATACACAGAGGCAGACACACACATGCACAGAGAGAGAGAGAGAGAGGGAGAGGGGGAGAGAGAGAGAGAGAGAAGGGTGGGTGGGTGGATGGATAAATAGATGGATAGGTGGATATGTGGGGGGATGGATAGGTGGGGGAATGGAGGATGGATGGATGGATGGATGGATGGATGGATAGGTGGATATGTGGGGGGATGGGTAGGTGGGGGAATGGATGGATGGATGGATGGATGGATGGATGGATGGATGGATGGATCGATCGATCGATCGATAGATAGATAGATAGATAGATAGATAGATAGATAGATAGATAGATAGAAAAAAACACTGGCCTGCCTACAACCCCAGTACTTAGAAGCTTAGGCAGAGAAATACTCAAGTGTAGGGCTAATCTGGACCACACAGTGGATTCCAAGCTCAAGTGGGCTGTAGAGTAAGAGCCTGTCTCAAAAAACAAACAACAACAAGCAACCAAAGCCTCACATGAAGCAAGCAGTAACTCTGCTTTTGCGTAAGCTTGGGGAAGGCACCCTCTGGATCAGGACATGCTGTGTGTACATCTGAGAGCAGCTTGAGAGAACCTTACCCAAGCTCACACTGAGGCAAGTGTGCCTAGCACTTGGATCTACTTTATGCCGGTGGCCATGCCTAGAGTACAGAAAGAGAGGCAGAGGGCACATGGGTTGACAAGTCCATGCTACAAAATGGCCACGGGGTGCCAGAGCCTACTCCCAGGGGTGGGCTGGGCTCTTTGGAGTCTCCCTCCTGTGGAGCAGTGTCTCCCCTTCTCATCCCTCCACAGTTGAAGGCTGTGGTCGCCTCCACTTGGCAGGCTCGGAGCAGAGTCCTGAGTAGTTCTGCTCCCAGAGGGATGTGAACCACCAGCTGCTATGGCTCCCAGCACCATGTAACACTTTCTTGCTGCCTAGACTTTCATCTCCAAGGGTCACAGGAAAGTCCTGGGGCTAGGTATGGACAAAGAGTAGTGGAAAGAATGCTATCTCATGCCTCAGATCACCTAAGATCCTCCTTGAGTGATAGGCTCAGTAGCACAGATGGGTCCCCTGGGCTGCCATCACTCTTGGGACATGGTTTCTCTTGGGAACTTCATGGAGAGAAGACACTGGCCCAAGCATGGGGTTGAGCCTTCCTGGGCTCTCTGACCAAACCGTGTCTTAATTTCACAAGTACTAGACACATGCAGATGTGTCCAAGGCTTTCTAGAGAAACTGCATGGATGAAAATAATGGTGGGAGCCAGGGCTACACAGAGAAACCCTGTCTCGAAAAACCAAAAAATAAAATAAAATAAAATAAAATAAAATAAAATAAAATAAAATAAAATAAGGTAGGTGTAATCCTGTCTCATATATCTAGCTCAGCCAGATGGCTCTCCAAAGTTTCTCACAGAAAGACTTGAGCTTGTAGATCATATCACCAAAAAGGGAAAAGAAAAAGCTCCTTCAGCTGATTCCATCAGCGCAAGGGCAGCTCATGAGGTCACGTCTGGTGATCACAGAATTATCGTAATTATTTATTAAGGTATTCAGGCTTGAGATCACTGGCATCACCGCCTACAGTATGAACTCCCAACGCCAAGTCCAAACACTACTTGGCAAAATCACACGGATGAGCAAGGAGCCCCAGACCACACTTGAGAAGGAATTGGAATGGGTGATAAATCGTCAATTTTCCCAAGCTGCTGTCCAGAGAACCCGGGTGTAAACTGTCCCCCTTGCTCTACAGTGCACCTTTCCATGCACATGGCACAATCTCTAGAGGAGGTTTAGCTGGTGTCACTTGTCACATTCCCATTTCTAAAAGCCGATTGATCCGGTCAGTTTCGGTTGGGCTCCAGAGTCAGAGTAACTGCTGCCTAAAGATCATCGTGGGACTCAGATGGGAAACTGAGACCTAGAGGAAGAAGACACTGTCCGGGGTGACAGTGATCATTCACTGAAGACCCAAGTAGAAAGTCAAAGAAGCCATTATTCTGACCCTCCATGGCTTAGATGCCCCCTTGCAGAAAGGCTTGGGAGCATGGCTCAGAAATGGACACCTGCAGCCCCAGCAGCTGCTGGCATGCTTCCAGTCATTTTCAAGGACAGGCCATGGTGGAGACACTCCACTGGCTGAGAAGATGTGGAAATGAGAGCTTGGGGAGATGATTCAGTTGGTCGAGTGTCTGCCGCACAAGTGTGAGAATCTGAGTTCTGTGAAGCCGTCCACAGCAATGAGCACGTCTAAGTCCAGCAGTGCAAAGACAGGTGGAGCTCTGGGGTTTGCTGGTCAATCTGCCTAGCTGGACCGATAAGATCTGGGTACAGTGAGAGACCCTGTCTCAAAATATACAGTGGAAAGCAATTAAGACACCTGACTTTGATCTGGCTTTTACATGCATACACATGCACACACACATGGACACACACACACACACACAAACTCTCACATACACATACACATCTCCCATACCACATATCACATCCACCCACACAAACTCCCAAATAGGCATCCACTACTACACACACTTACGGACACACACACACACACACACACACACACACACACACATCCACACAGAGAGCAGCTGTGTGTACACATCTCCCAATTTCCTGTGAATACACTGTCACACCCTGTGGCTTATAGCTGTAGTTACATGTTGAGAACTTGACTCAAACCCATGGTCAGCTGAAGCCCCCATGGAAAAATAGCTCACCCTCTATGCTACTACGTCCCTAGAGAGATACCTGTGTTGATGTCCTAACCCAAAGCAGGAGACTTGTCCTACAATATCATCCCTAAGTGCTTGGGGAGAAACAGAACATACCCAGACTTCTGGGTAACATGGAGGACTGGAGGCTGCCTTGGTGTGAGCCAGTGAAGTAAGGAGTCAGAATGAGACAAATTCAGATTTTATCCCAAAGAGACATAGAAGAAGAGCTTCAAACATCCATGAATGATGGACATGGGGCACATGCCTTTAGTCTCAGCAGGAGGATCTCTGTGAGTTCAAGGCCAGCATGTCTACATATTGAGTTCCAGGCCTGACTGGATCACACAGTGAGATCCTAGGTTTTTGTTTTGTTTTGTTTTGTTTTTGTTTGTTTGCTTGTTTTAAAAGTGAATGGAACCAGGAAAGAAGACGAATTGTACAGATCCACCTTGGTTAATCTATCTCTACGGAAAGCAGTTAGGAGGTGGAATGGGGTGGGTGGTGAGGCGTAGAGGAACAGCACAAAGAACACTGGGCTGTGTCACCCTGGACCCCCTGGAAAATGCGCAGTTTCTCTATGCCAGGCTGATCTTCACTACCTAAGTCACATTCCAATATCACCTAAGTCCTAAGTGTCACCTTCACTAGCAGAAGTTTGACCACTGTGAGTCTTGTAGCTTTCTGGCACTTGGGCTCATCACCCATGGCTGCCATCTGCATTTGGCAGCAGAGGAAATTAGGGGTGGGGCGGTTAAAGCCTGACCAATATCACAGTCATGGAGTTCAGAGTACAACGGAGCAAAGGGGACACTTGCCCAGCTTTTAGAATCAAAGGCCAGAACACTAGAGAGGACAGCAAGAGGCCACTAGGTCACTTGCTTCCCTGTAGATGGACAGTCAAACTCTCCAAAGCTAATGATTGTCTGGGAGCAAAGGCCTCTGAACACCTCCTCCCGTTCCCAACTCTCCATTGCTGACTACTCTTTCTACCCTCCCAGCCAGGGCTTGACAGGGACAGGGCCTCTCTGGTGGGAGATCTTGTGTTTGTTCTAACAGGCAGCTCCTAAGAAGGCCTAGATTACCAGCTTGGGCAGGCTCTGTGGTGCTGGGGCAAGCAGAGCAGACGTTTCTGTACGTGGACTCTTTTATGCTTAGCCGCAATGCCAGACAAACGTGCTGCCTTGATCCACCCTCTCTGGGTTGAGAAACAGTGTTGGTGGTCACAATGAGCTTCAGGGCACAGGGGCTCACAGGAGGGGCTTTTCAGACCCTGTGTTTATTATGGGAATGGATTCTGAGGTATAGGACTTGCTGCTGATGCGAGGAGGCCTTGCCCTTGGGGTGGGCTCACAGCATTCTGAAATGGGAGGAAGATGGCAGACCAGCCTGAAACTGCTGCCTTCAGAGTGGCTCTTTCCCTATCTTCAAAAGCACCAATTCAAAGCATTTCAAAAGAGCAGCATGTGTGGAAACCAACAAGCAAGCCACAGCCAGAGGAGACCCTCTTTGAATGTGGATCTTGCCCTACACTGAACCAGCACGGACAGACCCAAGATGTGAAGATCTTCAGTGGCTAGGGCCAGATTTTAAACACAACTGCCATTTTCTTTTCCTTAATATTTCCCCACCCTCCCACCTTCTTTGGCTGAATGTGCTGGGGGAAGAGAGCTGGGATCTGAGGTGACTACCACAACTGGGAGCTTGCTTTGTAGAGTCTCCTTTGGGGGGGTAAACTGTTCACAAGTGTCTGAATCAGTTGCTTTTGAACTGTCTCTATGAATCACATTAACTGCAAAAGAACTTGTCTTAAAGCCAGTTTTCCCAAAGGTAAAATATAATATTTCAAACTATATACAAAAGAGCCATAAAGAAAAGCGAATCTGGACAAATCACCTATTCCTTATACCAGCGCACTTCACTGTTTTCTGGGCCCCGCTGTACTCTAGCAGAACAGGGCCTAGCTCAAAGGACAAGCCTAAAGCTCTCTCTTGAAAGTGGAGGACCAGCAGAAATACAAAGAGGAGAAGATGGAGATGAAGGAGGGAAACGAAAACAAGTTTTCAGGTTAGCACACGGTGCTGCATGCCTGTAATCCTAGCTCACCCCAACTGAGACAGGAGGGTTGCAGGTTTGAGACCAGCCTGGGCAACTTGGCAAGACTTTGTCTTAAAGTAAAATTAAAATGTGCCAGAGATGTAGCTCAGTAGTAGATGAGTTGCCTAGTACATATGAGGCCTTGTTTAGCTCCCAGCAGCACCAAGTAAACACTACATTATAAATGTAAAGAGAGGCATCCAGGCTAGTGGGGATATAAGACAGCCATAGTCCACAGCACAGGCTAGAGCAAGGAAACACACATTTAGTTCTGAATGGCGGAGAAGACCTTAAGTGAAGATGGTGGAACAGTCTGGGACAAGGAGGCCAAAGCAAAGAGGGCTGGGGATGGGCGTGGGAAGGCACAGAATGCTGCAATTAGTGGATTAACACAGTAGCCAGGCTATTTGATAAGAAGGTATGGAGCCTAAGCCAGCGTCCCAGCAAGTCAGATTCTGGAGGGGCAAAGCTCACCGAACTATAAGAAAGGAAATGAAACAGTCTGAGGCTTCAGGACCTAAACGAGCAAGCTAAGCATTATCATCCATCATTTGGGTCCTAGAAAAAGCAAGGTTGCCAGTCCCTCTCAACTTCATTGTTTAGTAGGGTCTTACTAACCTGGTTTGGTCCCCAGACCCCCACCCTCACCCCTTCCTCACCCTCTTCCTCTTCTTCACCCCCTGGATAATTTTGAAATGAATTATCACACCCCTCATCTGCAAATATTTCAGTTGTTTTATTAGCATTTAGACGTGGAGCAACATCAAATTATACAGGTCAGAGCGTGTTTCAAAAACAAAACATGAAACTGGAGATCTTGGCACAACGATCACATCCCTAGGCTGAGCCCCTGGCATGTCTTTTCCCAGTTCTAGTCCCCTCACCAGCAACTCAGGGGCTCAGAAGAATTCCCAGGGGCTTTGGAGGAAACGAAACAAGTGTGCCCAGAGCTCTTGACTTTGCTATGATGCTTGGGCCCTTGCAGAATGATGGACACATGGACAAACACTTGTCCCTGTACACCTTCCTGCTATTGCCATATGAATCAGAGAGGCTTCTCAGCAACACATGCCCTGCCATAAACCTGACACTGCTCAGAGCAGCCAGTGGAATTTGAGGATGGTGGAGCAGCCTGGAGCAAGGACCAAAGGAGAAGAGGGTGGGGATGGGCGTGGGACGCAGATGGGGCACAGAGGGTCCGGAGGCTCAGAAGAGGGATGTGAAACTGAGTGGGAGGCAGAGAACGAAAGTAGAGCACGTTATCCTGGGATGAGGATGAGTCACACAGAGAACGCTCTCCCACTGCGAGCAAGCGAGCGATTCTGAGTAACACCCTTCACCAGGAAAAGAAACAAGGAGTGTATGTGGCCCTTGATGGTGACAGAGAGAAAGCTCGCTGGACTAGGTGTGTTTCCAGAGATGGGCACCCCTCCTGGGTAGCCCGGGGTGAGCCATTTGCCTCTTTATCTCATACCCATGCTCTCCGTGAGAAAGAGCAGCCAGGCTAGTTATCTCTGGATTAACCCAGCTGTAGGAAAGAGGCAGACAGGAGTGGGTTTGGGGGCACTTTTCAATGGTGGCTGTGAGCAGCAGGGAGCCCTGACAATAGTGGAGATGACCTGGGCCATGCATGAACTATAGCACTAGGAATAGAACCGTGCACAAGCTCACACCTGTGAGGTACTGATGTGTCAGTCATTCTTCGAAGCACAGACATTATCTCATTTAGTCTTGATAGTAAACTCCAGTATTATCACACCGTCGTCAGGGAAACTGAAGCTTGTATAGCCTACCCAGGGCCCATTGGTTATAAACAGGAAAGTCAGAATCAATGTCGTCTTTCTGAAGTCCTTTGAGCTGTCGTTGCAGTTTCTCTGGCCGCGCTAGGGTGGATGGAGTCACCACAGACACCTCAGTTTCATTTAGTCAAAAGCCAGAAACATTCATGAAACGCTGTCCAATCAGCAACGACGGGCCCCAAATAAGCAGAGACGAACTGTAAACCACTGAGAACCAAGAAATAGACTAGTGGAGGTGTGGCGAGCACCTGCTTCCAGAACACCGGTAAGCACTGAAGCAGGCAGAGCAGGAGTGTGAAGACAGAGCGGGGCGGGGACGATTGCCCACACAGTGTGAGAGAGGAAATGCTGGTGGATAATGTGTTTTCGTAAACTTAACAGTACCTACCCAGAGACTGCTTCTCAGTTCAAAGGAAAAAAATTAATTATATGGTTCAGGAGCTGGGCAAGCGTGGAGTGGTGGGGAGAGAGAGATTAAAGGAAGCGTTGCTGGGGATGGGCAGGTGGATGGCACTTGTTCCCAGGTCAGATGCCCCCAGAAAGACACGGCGCCACTTTCACAATATTCCAACCGAGAGAACAAAGCATCAGGAGAAGCAGATGGGCTTTGATTTTATCTTGTGGTGTTGGGGATCAGTCTGAGGCCTGTGTCTGAGAGGCCAGTGCTGCTGAGCTGTACTCCAACCCTTGGCTTCTAGACACAGACTCTTACTGTGTAGCTGACATGGACCTGGAACGTGCTTCTGGAATGTGCTTTTAGCCCACTCCACCCTCAAGTTAATGATGTTACAGTCTGCCTCCTCCCAACACATGAGAAAAGCTATATTCTTAAGAGTATGTTAATAAAAGGGGGGGAGCTATGGGAATGCTCTAGGCAAAAGGAGGGGAGAAGCAGGTAATGGCCTTGGAGGGGACAGTGTTGGGAAGATGCTATTGCCGCAGGGTTTACAATGACATCCTAACTTAGGAAGCAGGCAAGTGTACTATGACCATGTAACAGAATAGCTCTAGTTTTCTGAGATGCATATTAAGATGTTTGACTTTGGGTTACATTTTGTGTGTGTGTGTGTGTGTGTGTGTGTGTGTGTGTGTGTGTGTGTGTGTGTGTATCAAAGGATAACTTTTGAGAGTTGGTTCTCTTCTAACCTGTATGACTTGCTTCACATCCTTTAAAAGAGACAAAGACACAGTGAGCATGGTGTCTGTATAATCCCAGCTCTCAGGAGATGGAAGCAAGAGGATTGCACAGCAAGTTCAAAGACAGGTAGATCTACTTAGCAAGTTCTAGAACATCTGGGGTTGCACAACAAGAATATATCTCAGGAATGAATGAGAGAGGGAACACAAAAGCCAAAGCAAATGGGAGAAAATTCAACAGGTTACCCTGGGTACAAATCGTCTGGGTTGCAGAATACAGAGGGTCTTTGACTTACGGTGGGGTTACTTCTCAATAAACTCACTGTAAATTGCAAACATCATAAAATATAACGAATACATCTGTGATGGCTGACCTGACTGTCAGTTTAGAAGCACCATGGAAATGACTTCTAGGCACGCCTGTGAGACAGTTTCTAGAAGACGTTGGTAAAGGTGGGATGATGCCACCCCACAGGCTGGGGTCCTAGACTGAATGAAAAGGACAACAATAGGCTGAGCCCCGGGAAGATGCTCTTGGTTTCCTGGCTCCAGTGCCTCCAGCTCCACTGCCAGGCCTTCCCTGCTAGGATGGACCGCACCCTCCAGCTGCAGCCACAACAGATGCTTCCTGCCTTAAGCGGCTTTTGTCGATTTGGCTCTGGCAAGAAGAGGCTGCTAGCCACTGGCTGCTCACCCTCCAAGGAACATGGCTTAAGGGCCAGTTCAAAGTACAATGCTGCATAGTTTGAGTGTGAAGAAATATCAAAATCAGAAAATCAGAGTACAGTTTCTACTGGATGCCTGCACAGTCAGGAGAAAATCCTAAGTCAGACCACCATAAGTCAGGGCTGTCTGTATGCTCTGACAAGACATTTTTATCTTTCAATCACCCTGACATCATCTTCCAGAGTGGTGGTCAGATACTGAATTCTTGGATAGTCAGGGAGAATGCCTGGCATGGGGCCATGAGAATAATCACTGTCTCTAGAAGTTCAAGGCTGAGTGGCCTTCTGGTTAGCAGTTCAGCAAATAATCAACAACCTACCAGAGATTACTTGGCAACAAAAACCATGCAGAGCCACCAAGAAAACCAACACCTTCAGTGTGCCAGGAAGGAGAGTTTCTCTGTGTGATCCTGGCTGTCCTTGAACTTGTTCAGACTGGCCTCAAATGAGAATCCATCTGGCTCTGCTTCCCAGATGGGAAATGAGGAATCCTATTTAACGTACTCACCCACCCGTCAGAAGGATCAGTGTGTGTAACCACCTTTGCAGCTTGTATCTGAAGTGCACTGGGAACTGGCTGTGAGGCGGCAGGGGAGGGCAGGGGACCCAGCAGCAAAGACACCCTCAGCCTGGGCTTGGGAGACACTAGTGAACAGCTTGCCAACAGGATGGTTACTGTCATTGTATATTTGAATCACTACTGTGTGTAAGGCCCCGTGGATACACAAAGATAAAGGGTTTCCCTCACCTGTCTCAAGAAACTCTGAGGAGGGGGAGAAAGCAATGTGTCACAGGGCAACGTGTCACAATGCCAGTCACACGTGCTCCAAAGGGGTGGCTAGGAAAAGCTACAGGAAGGATGTGTGGCCGACGAAGGTGGTAGGGATAGGACTCTCACTCACTCATTCATTCATTCATTCATTCATTCATTCATTCATTCATTCATTCACCTATACAGTTACTCAGTTATTTCCATTTGTTTGTTTGGTTAGAGGCAGGGACTTACTAGGTAGCCCTAACTGGCCTTACAGAGATCCAACGGACTCTACCTCTTAAGAGCACCTGGATTAAAGGGGTCTGCCACCATGCTAGGCTTCATCCATTTTTAAATGCAAAGTACTATACTAGACACTTACAAAACACGAGGTTAAAAAATAATACTGAAGCAAGAAAAAAATACCATCTGTTAATGATAACTAAAAACGAAACCCTGTGTAGTGACACATGCCTTTAATCCCAGCAGGTGGGAACTCCAAAATAATGTAGAAAGACTCTGTCTCAAAAAAACAAAAACAAAAACAAAACAACCCCTCATAGAGGCAGGGAGAGGGGGCAGGGGATAGGGGGTTTCCAAAGGGGAGACCTGGAAAGGGGGAAACATTTGAAATGTAAATAAAGTATCAAAAAATTAAAACAAAACAAAAGCTTAAATAGGTCAAGGCTTCTGCAGTCCCAGTCAAGGTGTGACCCTGCTCACCAGTGTGCTGTCCCTGAGTTTTCACACAGCCCTGTGAGGTAGGCTGATAAGTTGTCACAACTGTGTGCAGACTCTTTCCAGGAGACAAGTTCTCCTGACTGATACCTTCTCCTTCTCTCAGCATGAGATTCCTGGGGAAATTCCCATTTCTTTGTAGTCCATCGGTTACAAGAGTATCTTTAGATACTGCTGGATTGGTTACAAACTTTTCTTGGTGTATGGAACAGGTGGTGAGAGGCTAGGTCCAAAGGAGATTTCTAGAGGGCAATGGGGCCCTCTAGGGAAGGCTCACAAGACTGCTATGAATGTCTGTCCCTCCGTCGCAAAAGTGTGTCCTTCCTGTCATACTGATGCAAGGAGTAGACCCTCTCCCACCAAGGGTAGCTCCGTCTTTCTACATGGCACACCAGGAGGCAAGTGATAGGGACAACACTGGCTCACTTCCTCCAGTATTCTACACTAGTATTCTCTATGGCTGCCTAGGGAGTCATCTTTGTCTTGATGGTGGGCATGTCAGAGGCAATGGTGCTTCAGGGACTGACCAGTGTGTCCCTGCAGGTTATGAAATGATCACCTCTGACCTCACTCATAATGGAATAAACCTTCGAACCAACATAAGGCATGGTGAAGTCCTTTCAGGGGTGTGGTGGTTTGAATGTGCTTGGCCCATGGGAAGTGGCATTATTAGGAGGTGTGGCCTTATTTGGAGGAGGTGTGGCCTTGTTATAAGGAAGTGTGTCACTGTGGAGGCTGGGCTTTGAGGTTTCATATATATGTTTAAGTCTGGTCAGTGTGACACAGTCTTCTCCTGGCTGCAATTGGGTCAAGATATAAAACTCTTGGCTCCTGTATGCTGCCAAGTTTTCTGCCATGATGAGAATGGACTGAACCTCTGAAACCAAGTCAGCCCCAATTAAATGTTTTCCTTTATAAGAGTTGCCTTGATCATTTTGTCCCAACACAGCAATAAAACCCCGAGACAAGGGGCCTGCAGGGTGTGGGCTGTAGAAAGAGCTGCCGTGGTCAGGGCTTTGTTGAGACTTAGCCAACTCATCAACCCCCTAAATGTTTAAAATCTCAAAGTACCAACTTTCCTCTGGCACAATGTGAGCCACCTAGAATGTCACCAGTTTTAAGGGGTACCTTAACAAGGGTAAGGTATATATTTGTTTAACATTAGAATATAAAAGCTGTACCTGCTCATCTTATATTTTTGGTTGTGAGCCTAGCCTTTAACGGCTGAGCCATCTCTCCAGCCCCCTGCTCATCTTAAAACACAGCTGATGAATACGAAGTAAACACAAGGAAGCAAAGTTTCAATATATGGGTACCTCCCCTGGGGAATAAGTTAACACTATACAATATATTTCTTTCAGGATTAACAGGGAGCTTATGAGCAGAGCACAGTGGCAGAGATGTAGCTCCTTGGGAGGCTGAGGCAAAAGAATCACTGGACTACAAGATAGCCTGGGAACACACTGAAATGCTGCTATGAGTTTACACTCTAGGGACACAAAATGTAGCTGATTATAGACACCAAGAGCTGGAAACACAGGATCCCAGGCCCCACTGTAGACCTTCAGGACCTGAATCTGCATTCTAGCAAGTTCCCAGGTGACTCCAGTGCATGCTAAAGGTGGAAATGACAGAGTTTTCATCAAGTTCTTTGGAAGACATACAGGTTGTCAAAGAAACAAGTAGTGGTTACACTGACCAAAGCAGCAGGCAGAACATGGCGCCAATTCACCCCACAGAACTACCTATAAAGAAGACCCAATTTTGGAAGGCGTCACTAGAGAATCAGACCTTGGAGTGACCTGTTAAAGAGAGGTGTCACTCGTAAGTAGGCCACCTCCCCTTAGTGCTTATAGTAATTACAAATTAGCAAAAGACTCAGAAAGCCAGCAACATAGAGGAACAAGGAACAGGGAAAACCAGAGTCTGTAGGGCTTCGTGTGGTCTTGAGCTTCAGACCAGCTTGCTACCCCAATGAAGGCGTGAAATTACAAGCCATGTTTCATGTCCATACAGTCCCACACTCACAATCAGTGGGATGTGGAACAAATTTCTTAGCTGCATGGGATCTTCACTCATTTATTGCCTGTAAATTCTGCCTCATAAATTCACAGACTCATCCTGAATCAAAACCAAACAGCACTACAGAGAAAGCTGTGAAAACCTGCAGTATGGGGCTGGAGTACAGCAGTAGAGCACCCACCTAGCATGGCCCATGATCCTTGATTGGTTGGTTGGTTTGAGACACGGTCTCACATAGCTGGGCTAGCCTTGAACTATAAAGCCAAGGATAACTTAGCTGCACTTCACTAACTGCTGGCATGACTGACATATGACTTGGTCATGCCTGGTCGTGCCATGCTGAGCATTATGTATATACTGTCAAGCTACGCCCATCCCAAGTCTTAATGTCAGCCAGCACAGATAAGGGAGCACTGTCCTCCAGGCATGGCCTGGTTGGAGGATCAGAGGTCATCCTAGGAAGTGATCTTTAGCTGACAGCCAAGGATGTCTGAGATTCACTGGGGACAGGGGGGAAGAGTGTCCCAGGAAAAGGAACAATGTGTGCATAGGCTGGATTTGCGGCAGTAGGAAAGGCTGGTCCCAAAGCTGGAGAGGTCAGCATGGCCATTGGTCCTGATTGTCAATCTGGGTGTCCTCTGCTATGATGACAGAAGTGGAGGATACTTTTTTGGTGTCCAGACCTTGGGTTTGGATTTTGTTTGAGATAATGTTTCTCTATGTAGCCTTGGCTGACTTGGAGCTCCCTGTGTAGACCAGGCAGGCCTCAAACTTACAAAGATCTAACACCTCAGCCTCCTGAGAGCTAAGGTTGAAGACTGTACCACCATTCCTGGGACCTATGGCTGGGGAGCAGGAAGGTAGAGTTGGGCAGGGAGTGTAGTGGACTTTTATGACCTAGAAGAGAGTCTGGGAAGGCTGCTTTCCACAGAAGGTGCCCACTCCCAGGACCAGCTCTGCCCTCCCAAGCAGCCTTCCACCAGAAGAGAATCAGGAGGCTGTGGTCCAGAAGTGGCCACTAAGAGTGCTAGCTGAGGAGCTGGCTGGCCAACTGTCCTAAGTCCCTGGGAACCAGTTTATTGAAAGAGAAATGGGGGAGGTAGCTTCCGAAATCACCAATTGAGAATTCAGCCCTGGGTACACACGGTCTAAGGAAAAGTGACTCAAAAGGCCCCACCCAGGAGTGTTAGCCAGGTCACTTTGACTCCTCATCCTCAATAATGAAGCCACCTTGCCAGGCCTGGTGCCGTCTAAAATCCCACCTACTTAGAGGAGCTGAGGTGGAAGGTTCACAGCTGCCTGGGCAATGTAGTAAGTCTATCTCACTACACTGTAGTTCAGTGGTATAGCACTTCCCTAGTATACAGGAGGCCCAAGGGTCTATCCTGAGCTTTCCAGTCCCAAAGACAAGCATCCCTCACCCAAAAAATGTGGTAAGGAAGACTCAGGGATGTGTACCAGCTTGTTCAGACACTGGAGTCTTTCTTTCTTTCTTTCTTTCTTTCTTTCTTTCTTTCTTTCTTTCTTTCTTTCTTTCTTTCTTTCTCTCTCTCTCTCTCTCTCTCTCTCTCTCTCTCTCTCTCTCTCTCTCTTTCTTTCTTTCCTTTCTTTCTTCTTCCTCCTCCTCTTTTTTTTTAAGGCCCAGGCTGGTCTCAAACACAAGCTATAGCTAAGGATGACTGTACTTCTGACCCTTTGGCCTCTGGGATTATAGGCATGTGCCACTGAGCTAAATTTATGCTATTCTGTAGATTGAACCCATATGTGCTACACAAGAACTCTGAGCTACATTCCCCTAAAAAGATGCTTTGGTTATTTCATTTTAATTTTTGAGAAGGGGACACGGTAAACCCAGGGCTGGCCTTGAACCACCATGCCTGACAAAATTCTCTTTAAAACATATTCTCTGTGCTTTGTGACCTCCAAAACTGAAGAATAAAATGACTATGAAAGACGAGACAGATGTGTGGCTCGTGTCTGTAATCTCAGTACTTGGGAGGCTGGGACAGGAGGATTCAGAGTTCGAGGCTAGCTTGGGCTGTATCTCAAGCGTGCCTTAAAAACAAAAGACAAACATACATCATGACCAAAGAAGTGTGAGCACTCCATCTTTAAGATGACCTGAGCCTTCACCTACCTCTGTCGTTAAGCAGCACAATACTTAAAGCACAGGGTGGCCAAGGCGGCTCAGCAGGTAAAGATGCCTGCCACCAAGACTGACAACCCAAGTTCAATCCCTGGAATCCTTATGGTTAAAGGAGAGAGCCAAATCATAAGAGTTGTCCTTGAACCTCTACATTCATGTGTGCACACAGATAAATGTAACCAAAAAATTCACAGATGTTTTTGTGGTGCTGGGGACCACAGCCTAAGTGCACCATCAAGCCACATCCAAACTTCTCTTTTCACTGTTTCTTCTTAATAAGTCGCTCAGGCCAGCCTCAAACTCACTCTGTGCTTCATGCAGGCCTAGAACACTCCTGCCTCAGCCTCCAGAGTGGTTAGGCTAATGCGGCTGAGCTTCTAAATGCTTCCAGTAAGCCTTGCTATATGGGCGCTGGTGTCTTAATTTCCTGCCACGACTGCAGAACTTGGCCTTCATTTTCATAACTGAAAAATAAAACAAAAAACATGTCTCTATTGTTAGCCTTCAGTTCCACCAAGGAAGACAAAAGCTGGACCCTCCCAGCTGTGGCCGGGCAGGTCTCTCTGCACACGGTTGGGCTTCCTTAAGGGTTTCCCTTGGACCGCTGAGACCTTTTGTGCTATTCTGAGTTTTACTACTGTTCCTAGTTATTCTTTGTTCTGTTGCTTATTTCTCTAGGGGTAGCTAAACACATGTCAAACCTTGGCACTCAAGTTACTGCTAGAGATTTCAGTTCATATGTAGAAACTACTCAAGCGCTTTCCAAAAGACACAAGCACAAATAAGCCTATTTCCCAGAGTTTTCCCTTGAGACTGAGCATTGGACGTGACTTAGTGTCAGCTGAAGTCAAATGCACTCTGGTGTTCACAAGGTTCTGTGGTGTTTTGTTTTTGGGTCTTTCCAGACAAGGCCCAACTTTATACAATGATTTTTTTTTAAAAACTTAAAACAAAACAACAAGAAAAAAAAAAACCCAAAAAGCATTGTTTGTAGGTCAGAGGACAACTTGAGGGAGTCAGCTCTCTCCTTCTGTCGTGTAGATCAAACTGGGGCTACCCAGCTCTTTGCAGCACCTTTAACAGGGGAGCCATCTTCTTGATCCTACACTTTTTTTTTTTTTTTTTTTTAAAGGTAGGGTCTGTGTGCCCTGGCTATCCTGGAACTGTGTAGATCAGGCTGGTTCACAAGAGATTCTCCTGCCTCTGAGATTAAAAGCAAGCACTACCACACCCAGCTACATGATTTTTGACAATATAAATTCAGGTGTGTTTCTCTAGGGCTTTCACAATCCTCTAAGATTCTCCCCAAGTTCCACCAGGAGTGTCAAGTTCAGAGGGCCGAGTGTAGAGCACCTGGTACACTTGCCTTCCAGTCATATTGGCAATTTCCAAAACTGACGGTATTTTTCTCTCTAAAGTGTGCTAGATTTAATCAGCTTGGGTGTGAAAATTATCAGGCAAGTTCTCTGGAAGGAGGAAGAAAAAGCTGTTTTACTCAGCCTAGGGCCCCTGAGTGCTGCTGGTAAGAACTCACGTGGCTCCTCCTGTTAAATCCACTCTGGACAAGCTGAGTGGCGGCTCCTCAGGACTGGTGAGTTCAAAGCCAACCTGGACTCCACAGTGAGAGCCTGTCTCAGGGACAAAAACCAAACAAGAAAAAAGTTTCTAGGGCATCTAGTGGAAAAGAAAAAGAACAAACCAAAAACTTAAGCCAAATACTCAACTATTTTGTCCACACAAAGGAAGGGTGTGCACAGCTTTTAATCCTAAACATTGGAGGCGGAGGCGGAGAAGGCGAGACTCTGGGTTTGAGGCCAGCCTGGTTTACATAGAATTCCGGGCCAACTAGGGTTATGCGGTGAGATCCTGTCACAAAAAGAAACAAGAAGATAAGAAGAAGGTAAGTTAGACCAAATAGTCGTGCTGCTATTATGTTCTCTCAGGAGCCCAGGGCCTTGGCTCTTGCTGGGCAATCAATCACTGAACCACTGAGCTGGTCCCCTACCCTGAATTTTGAGTTGGCTAGCCATTGTGACTTCTCCACACTTTGGGGCTGTGCTGCCCCACCCCCTACCAGGAGATGAGGGAATAAAGCAGCTTTCTGGGAGACAGCTTGAATGTGAGACAGACCCCTCAGCTGTGGCTGTCCTTGGAAGCCAAGATGACTTCTATGGCAAAACATTTAACAGGCTGGTCTGTTTAGCTCCTATGGGGGCAAGGCCCCATTGGCAAGGCAAGCCTGCCTTATTATTTACCTATTGTTTCTGGTTTGCATATTAACTTCTTTTAAAGCAGTTCTCAACCTGTGGGTCATGACCCCTTTGGGGGTCCAATGACCCTTTCATGGGGAGGTGGGGGTCACCTAAGACCATTAGAAAACAGATATTTGCATTAGGATTCATAATAGTAGCAAAATCAGTTATGAAGTAGCAATGAAAGGGTCTTAGCATTAGGAAGGTTGAGAACCACTGTTTTAAAGGAATCTGTCTCAATAAAGGACCACAGTAGGAGGCAAAATGGTCCCCAGCTGCCCAGTGACTTAAGGGTACCTTAAGTGCCTTCCAAATTTAGGTTTCTATATAGGCAGGCTGGAAGAAAGTTCAAAGCTGTGTTTCCCGTGTGTGTGTGTGGGGGGGGGGTGATTACTGGAGTCCCAGAGTCCAATCTAAGCACTGCTATCATGCGTATTACTTCACATTCAGCATCTCAAAGTGGAGTTCACTGTTTTCCCATTATCCAATAAAATGCCATTTAAGGCAGTATTTCCCTTATCGGCTTCGAAATCTGTTAATCCTCCCCATTAGCTCTCTTGCCTCCCAAAATCCAGTCTCCAGGTTCTATTTATTTCCTATGATGCTGGAAATCTTTGTCCATGCTTTCTTATTCAGCAAAACAGAATATGAGGACCCACCTAGCTTTCCAGTCTCGGTGCTGGAATAAGAACATGTACAAAGTGAGAGGCAATCTTGGAATAAGAATTTCTGCTGAAGCCGGGCAGTGGTGTGAAGCTGGGCAGTGGTGTCGCACGCCTTTAGTCCCAGCACTTGGGAGGCAGAGGCAGGTGGATTTCTGAGTTCGAGGCCAGCCTGGTCTACAGAGTGAGTTCCAGGACAGCCAGGGCTACACAGAGAAACCCTGTCTCGAAAAACCAAAAAAAAAAAAAAAAAAAAAAAAAAAAAAAAGAAGTTCTGCTGAGCGGTGGTGGCAAACACCTTTAATACCAGCACTCAGAAGACAGAGGTAGCTTTATCTCTGAGTTTGAAGCCAGCCTGGTCTATAGAGGGAATTCCAGCACAGCCAGGGTTACTCACAGAAACTGGCTCGGGAAAAACCAAAAGGAAAACAAGAAAAATTCTCATGCAAAAGAACACAGTGGGCCATGCATACCTCAATGCAATGGCTGTTATCTAGGGGGTCCTTTGTTAGGTTTGGTGGCCCAGAGGCGCTCTGATAATTATAGCTTCCATTCTGGGGGACCTTTGCCCACATAGATGTGCACAGATGCACTGTTCTCACTTAGAGGACCAACTCCAAAAAGTGTTAGCCAACTCAGCAAGGGTATTTGGTTCCTAGTGCCTCTCCACCACCTTCTTTTGTATTCTGGCCGCCCCTCCCCCTCCAAACAGCCCACACAAGGGTTCGGAGGTTTGTAACCTATAAATAGTGTGAAATCACAGAGCCTTGGAATTTTAGCTAGGAAGCAGAAGAGTTCCACTTGCCCAACCCTTCCCTCTATTGATGAAGAAACAGGTGTAGCGAGATTAGGTGACTTGCCCAAGTCACGCAGCAGGCTCCCGCCCCATGTCAGCACCCCACATCTTAAGAGTGTCAGCGACAAGCTGACTTCACACGGTTGCCCCGGGGAGGTGGCCCTGCAGGTGACCCACTGGATGGAAAGTGTCCCCAAGGTTGGGGTTGTGCGGCTAGCAAACCAGTCCCTAACTCAGCTCCTCGCTGGGCCGCGCCCCCGCCGCCGCCCGCACAGCCCGCACTCCCCGCCCCTCCTGGGCGCCGACCTGTCACCCAGCCATCCCCACGTGCACCCAGCTCCAGGATCAAAGTCTGGGGCTGCCGGGCCGGCGCAGGGAAACCCTGCGGCCCGGAACACGCAACGCGGGAAGCGGGAACTGCTCACTACGCCCCATGGCTCGGCGCCACCGCCCTGCCGCCTGCCACTGCTGCACGCGGCCCGCGCCCACCCTCCCCCGCACCGCCCGCCGCTGCACCCGGCCGCGGCCCCCGGCCCACGCCCGACTCCCTAGAGCACAGGCCCCGCCCCCAACTCCCGCGGCCGTGCCCCGCCCCCTCCCGCCTCTCCGCCGCGCTAGCCAATAGAGGCTGAGGAGGGGCGGGACTCCAGGGCTGTCGCGAGGCAGCCCTGGCCAATGGGGAGGCAAGCCGGGGCCGGGGGGCGGGGCACCGGGGCCTTGTCACGCTCGGGTCCGTGTGAAAACGGGGGTTCCGAGTGCAAAGCAAAGTTTTTTTGTAAACCGTCTGCAAAGGCGGGGGGGCGAAGACGGCGGCCGCCGCCGGGCTGAGCGCAGTTGCCGCGGACGCCGTCTCCCGAGCGCCTCGGTCAGATGCTCGGCAGCCCCTCGGCACTCAGTGGCCCGCCGCACCCTCCGCCTCGCCAGTCCAGCCGAGCGCCGGCGCTTGAGTAGCTGCGCGGCCGGCGGTTTCCCCACAGCGCCGCTCCCGCGTCAGCGCCAAGCCTCAGGCCGCCGCCATGGGCTGCTGGGGCCGCAACCGCGGCCGGCTGCTGTGCATGCTGCTGCTGACCTTCATGTTCATGGTGCTGGAGGTGGTGGTGAGCCGGGTGACCGCGTCGCTTGCCATGCTGTCCGACTCCTTCCACATGCTGTCGGACGTGCTGGCGCTCGTGGTTGCGCTGGTGGCCGAGCGCTTCGCCCGGAGGACTCACGCCACGCAGAAGAACACATTCGGCTGGATCCGCGCTGAGGTGATGGGCGCGCTGGTGAACGCCATCTTCCTCACGGGGCTGTGCTTCGCCATCCTGCTGGAAGCCGTCGAGCGCTTCATCGAGCCGCATGAGATGCAGCAGCCGCTCGTGGTGTTGGGCGTCGGCGTGGCGGGGCTGCTGGTCAACGTGCTGGGGCTCTGCCTGTTCCACCACCACAGCGGTGAGGGCCAGAGCGCGGGCCACGGCCACTCGCACGGCCACGGCCACCTCTCCAAGGGCGCGCGCAAGGCGGGCCGCGCGGGGGCCGAGGTGGGCGCACCGCCGGGCCGGGCACCGGACCAGGAGGAGACCAACACGCTGGTGGCCAACACCAGCAATTCGAACGGGCTGAAGGCGGACCAGGCAGGTGAGCGCCGGAGGGGTCGGGACGGGCGCCCCCTGGCGACCACAGTGGGTGCCACGCCCCGCGCCCTGGGGCGCGGTGGTTTCGTGCCCACCGAACAAGTTGGATAATGACGTGTTGGGGGTGTGTGGGCCCTGATTAAAGGCGGCCTTTGTGAACGGGAGTGTGTGTTTCCCTGAACCGACCACCTAATCCGGAAAAATCACAGTTTAGGGGACCTGTCAGGGCACGTTGCACCCCAACCTCTTCGGGTTTGGCATAATGGTGCTAGACCCGTTGGTGATGTATTACCCTCGTGGTTTTAATGAACGCTTTTCATCTTGAGCACACGTATGCTTGATGGAAATTTGGAAGATAAGTGTGGAAAAGAAATGAGAACCAGCCAGTACCACCCAAGCTCAAGGTTAAGGTGGTGTGTTCCAGTTTTTCTTGCCATTTGTATCTGGTTAAGTTACATACAGATGCAACTTCTCCAATGCATAGTAACATGTTAAGCAGTTCATGTGGTGCATAGGAAAGGAGAAAATGAAGCTACTCAGGTGTGCCTGCGGTCTGACTGCAACTTTTAGGTTACTTAGTGATTATTGACTTCCAACTTTGTTGATAGCTTCAGGTTGTGTTTTGCTTTCTATTTTGTTTTTAGTTCCTTGAGACAGAGTTTTTCTGTGTAGCCCTGACTGTCCTGGAACTCACTCTGTGGAACAGGCTGGCCTCAAAACTCACAGAATTCCTCCTGCATCTGTCTCCCCAGTGCTGGGATCAAAGGCCTGCACCACCTAGCAATAGCTCCAGGTTGTTGATTTGTCAGTCTGTAAACCCCTCTACCAAGACACTGTATTTTGTGTTCATGATGAATATTTTACATTAGAGCCGCTTTTCTCTGTCTACCTAGCGCCACTGACAACAGAGAACCTCACATCAGACCAGTTTGTGTTAGAGTTACCCTCAGTGCTGCTTAACTGATTGCCTTAAATTTTGTTTCTCTTGTATGTTTCAGAGAAGTGAAGCAGAGTGTTTACAGGACATCAACCCAATAGTGAGGGGCAGGTGTGAGAGGGTGGAAAGGAACAAGAAGGAGCAGTAGTAGCCCAGTGACAGTTGAATCTTCGCTGTTGGAGACGAGCAGCACCCAGTGCCAACTCACTGTGAATTGCTCTCAGCATACTTTCATTGTGTTTAACCTTACTCACTGTTAGACAAGATGTTTCTATGGACACTTTAAACATGCTTAATTAAAACTGTATTGTTTTGTCGTAGAGCCAGAAAAATTGAGAAGCGATGATCCAGTGGATGTACAAGTAAATGGGACTCTCATCCAGGAGTCGGACAGTCTGGAACCGGACGACAACAGGGCTGGCCAGCTGAACATGCGAGGAGTGTTTCTGCACGTCCTTGGAGATGCCCTCGGCTCCGTGATTGTGGTAGTGAATGCCTTGGTCTTTTACTTTTCCTGGAAGGGTTGTACTGAAGACGACTTTTGTATGAACCCTTGTTTTCCTGATCCCTGCAAATCGTCTGTAGAGATAATTAACAGCACCCAGGCCCCGTTGCGTGAGGCTGGTCCGTGCTGGGTGCTCTACCTGGATCCAACCCTTTGTATTATAATGGTTTGTATACTTCTTTACACGACTTACCCATTGCTTAAGGAATCGGCTCTCATTCTTCTACAAACTGTTCCTAAGCAAATTGATATCAAACATTTGGTAAAAGAGCTACGAGATGTTGAAGGAGTTGAGGAAGTCCATGAGTTACACGTCTGGCAGCTCGCCGGAAGCAGGATCATCGCCACTGCTCACATAAAATGTGAAGACCCAACTTCTTACATGCAGGTGGCCAAAACCATTAAAGATGTTTTTCACAATCATGGAATCCACGCTACTACCATCCAGCCTGAATTCGCTAGCGTAGGCTCTAAATCAAGTGTAGTCCCGTGTGAACTTGCCTGCAGAACTCAGTGTGCTCTGAAGCAGTGCTGTGGGACACGGCCACAGGTCCATTCCGGGAAGGATGCAGAGAAGGCGCCAACAGTTAGCATTTCTTGTTTAGAACTCAGTGAAAATCTAGAGAAGAAGCCCAGGAGGACTAAAGCCGAAGGCAGTCTCCCTGCTGTGGTGATAGAGATTAAAAACGTGCCAAACAAACAGCCCGAATCATCTTTGTGAATCTTGAAAAAGATGTGATATTTGACTTTTGCTTCTAAACTGCAAGAGAAAATAGACTCCACTGAAATACTAAGTTTGCCAAGTAGTGTAATTGAAGTCCTTGTCTGGTCACACAGGTTAATTCTATTTTTGTAAGAACATAATGGAACTGCATAATAGAGTGTGCTACATTACAGCCTTGTGATTATTAGTGCATAGTGCAGCTATGCTGGAACACGTTTTGAAAGCCAGTTTTAACACTATGTTACATTTTTGTTTAAAGTAAGTATAAACCTTATATGACATAATGACATTTGATTCCTGGTTTTCCCATGATAAAAATTAGGGGGATAAATAAAATTGTTACTGGAATTTCTCTGCTTTTCTTTCCCCCCATTGTTATATCTTATCTGTTAGGATTGTAATTGCTAGGCCTTTAAAATCATCGAGTTTGTTTCCTTTGATGTTTGAGGGGATGGTTACTTGCCCTTTGAGATCATAAACATAGCAGAATAGCAGCATATTTCCAGAGCGAGTCATGACTATTAGCAGGAAATAAGATTAGTTACTCCTCTGTGTTCTCTGTTGAGTAGTAGTCTAGTAAACCGTGAGCTAATTCACCAGTTAGAGTTTACACATCGTGGAACATAGAGGGGATAAGAGCAGGGAAGAAGGCAAGCTACGTCAGTCATTGCATATTAAAGTTGAGATTACAGCTCTGAATTACCTTGAACATCTCCAGTGGCTTTATTCTACCAAAGTCAGTCTAAACATGTTTGCCAGTGTTGCTTTCTTTTAGAGACTGGTATTAACATTGAGCTAAAAGGTTCTAAATGCATGAATATTTTTGAGAATGTAGACTTGTCTTGGCTCCTTAAACTGCAAACTACTAATCTTAAATTGTGTCTTTAAAAAACTTCCATAGTGACCCATGAAATGGATTGAATACCTTTCTCCATGTGCAGCCACACTGTGTGCTCAGCCAAGAGCCAGTGACTTGAAAATGAAATCAGAGGGCGCATGCAATTTAATTTGGATATGACTTTAGAAAGCAAAACCAGTAAGAGGAAGGCTTAGGTCTTTAGCCTCCATGTCTTGGCATGCTCGCTCGCTCGCTCGCTCTGTGCTTACTCTGCAGGACGCCGCACTTTGCACCCAGAAGTTATTCACTCACGGCTGCTCAGTGGCCACAGATTTCAAATCCAATGCAAACATTTGAAGATTTTTAAGTTATGTTTTCCTTGATAGAGAAAGGTTAATTCTTTGTGAAGGAAATGTAGATTTTTGTCTTCAAAAGTGATTATTAATATCAGTTATGTATAGCTCTATTTTTCTAGGAACAAAGTATTCTGACTACTTCAATAACTTTTATAGCTGACTACTTTTGGGAAAGATAACTTTTGGGATTTGAAATAATTCGTTGCTTAATAATCTGAAAGTGGAAGTGCTTGAGTGTGACAGTTACCTTAAGGGATGGTCTCTCCCCTAGTGTAGTAAGCCTGTTGCTGGCAATGGGCCTACTTAAGAACAGCTGGATTTTCTGATAAGAAATGTAATTTTTGGAACATAGTTTGTAAATTCACATTTACTACACCGGGCCAACCATCAACCTACATAATACTTCACTAATGTGTGATCTAACCCCTTGGCAGGTGGTTACTTGGACTTTTGCAAAACGTTTGCTTTTTTAAAAAACATGAAATTGAGAGATCTGTGAGTGGTGTGAGAGGGCGCTCCAGTTGTCTCAGATGGCACTGTGGGGAAGGTTTCAGTGTTTCCACAGTGGTACAGGAGGGCAAACCTATGGCATCCAGGACGTATCCTTCAGAACGCTCTGGGCCGGTTTATGTCATGGGGAGAAGAGCTGTGTCAATCTGGTTTTCAGAAGTGCTTTAAGGTGGTGGTGGCCTGGGTTAAGTGGCTTCTATGTGGTACCATAGGCTTTTTTTTCAAAGGTGTTTGTCATAGCAAAATCCATGGGCGCCAACTCACCTTGAGGTTTTAGAGAATTATTTATTTCTTTACAATGCACTTTCTAACCCATTTTTTTAGAAGCTATATTAGCATTATCTTTAAGAAGAAAAGACTTTTTATATTTAAATGTTGTGGGATTTGAGTGTCTTTTCCAAAATAGCGTATTTCTAGAAAGAAAGGAGCTACCTTGGCCTCTTCGGGACTATCTATCCCATTGTTGAAATGTGCTTTCTCACACCGAATCGGGGCTGGGGGAGGCTTCCCTGGTTCAGTCTGACTTGAGCCAGGCCAGTGTGGACCTGAGTGAGGAATTCAAACAGGAATCCTTCCAAGTACGGCCTTGGAACAGTGGACTTGATTTCCCACGGCCAGCTTTAACTTGTAGGAGTGATTCTTTTCTTGGGGAGGGTGGGGTATCTACATTGTAGAAGTACAATCCTCGCACATTTTACTGTAGTTTTCACACCCAAAACAAAATGCTAGGTAGCTTTATCCTAAGATGTATAATTTGAGCAGGAAGGGTTCCCGTCAAGTTTGGAGGGTCTCGGGAGGCCGTTTATATGTGTGTGTCTTGTCAGCATCTGTTATTTTGAGTTCCTGAAAGTTTTGAGGGAAAAGAAAGCCCAATGTGAAGTATTTGGTAGGTAAACTGGTTTTGAATGTTTTTTAACTGTTTTATAAGCAGATACCATTTCAATAACAACAAAAAATGTCATTAACCTGCTGTCTTAAGGTAGTCCTACACAAATCTGGAGAGTGGTTCTACAGCAGAAAATACTTATTTTAGTACTGCGTTTCAGTTAAGTGGTAAACAGTGTTAAGAGGTCTTGGGAAAGTGGAAGGCTTTTGTTGTCGTCTTTGTAATTGAAGCTGCCCTAGTGCTTCACGGTCTGCAAAATGGGACTGTAATCACACTATTTTGATACAGCGTTGCATATATACATATGTATATGTATATGCTGATCCTATTTTGTTTTACTAACAAGCTCTGGAATATTTAGCAGTCATTTCCACTCGCACAAGAGCCTTTTGTATATTAATCAATTTAAACTTTTAAACCAAAAATATTAAGGTTCAGTGTCAGACAAGAAAAGATGCTGAGGAGAATGTAACATAGAATTAATATGTGGTTATATAAAAAGACACAAATGGCCATGATATGGGTCTGCCTTGAAACAGCACAATGGGGTGTTAGTGTGTCTGATTCTCTGAGACGCTCTCACGTTGGTCTTGTCTGCTGCTGCTGCCCATCCCCTGGGCCAACAGCGCAGTCTGTGTGGCTCAACTCCAACTTGAGTGTGGCAGTCTTTCCCCTAATTCTGTGTGTTTTATGACTGTGTGTTATTTCCAAAGCTGTTCCTACCTCACCATGAGGCTTTATGGATTGTTATGTACTATAAATGTTCTATATGAGACAAGACTACTGTGTTTCTTCTCATTTATTAAAAGTTAAGTAGAAAAATAAATAATTCTAATATCTACTTTGTTTGTGCACGTGGCCCTCCCCTCTTACACTGCAGTGGGTAAAAGAAGTGGACTTTTCTAGCATCCAAGAGGACAATGGTGTGGAAGATGAATGACCAAAATCTATCATAGGAACAGAAAAGTTCACTCACTGTGGGGCCAGCAGGCTGTGAAAATGCTTGGTTTTGAGCATAAATTTGTGGGATATTGTCTTAGTCAGGGTTTCTATTCCTGCACAAACTTCATGACCAAGAAGCAAGTTGGGGAGGGAAGGATTTATTCAGCTTACACTTCTATGCTGCTGTTCATCAGGAAAGGAAGTCAGGACTGGAACTCAAGCAGGTCAGGAAGCAGGAGCTGATGCAGAGGCCATGGAGGGATGTTCCTTACTGGCTTGCTTGCTTCTCCTGGCTTGCTCAGCCTGCTTTCTTATAGAACCCAAGACTACCAGCCCACAGATGGCACCACTCACAAGGGGCCCTCCACCCTTGATCACTAATTGAGAAAATGCCTTACAGCTGGATCTCATGGAGGCATTTTCTCAACTGAAACTCCTTTCTCTGTGATAACTCCAGCTTGTGTCAAGTTGACACACAAAACTAGCCAGTACAGATATCATTTAATCTTTAACCTGCTCCTATTGGCAATTTATATTTTGTAGTTTTAAGCAAAGTTATGAATGATAATTATATGACATCTAGAACTAATGCAGAAGGGGGCACCTCAGTGTGAGTCAATTTCAGGGTAGCACAGATAATTGGATGAAAAGTTTCGAGAACTTGTGTTTCTGGCTGGGAGACAACATTTTAAAAATAAATAGACAATAAATGGAAGGCAAGCGCTCAGGGAACCGGCAAGTACGGTAGACATCCCAAAACGGGAGGCATGACTAGAGATAGTGCAGTTTAAGGTGGAGAGGATTGAGAGGCCAAGGATTATAGGATAAAGAGTTGAAAGACAGAGATGACAGGTTATGTCCTACCAGCGAGTCTGAGCTGGGCTTTACAGGGAAAAGAAGCTCTAATTGCTCTTAAGATTGTCTTATGAGCTGGGCAGTGGTGGCACACACCTTTAATCCCAGCACTTGGGAGGCAGAGGCAGGTGGATTTCTGAGTTCGAGGCCAGCCTGGTCTACAGAGTGAGTTCCAGGACAGCCAGGGCTACACAGAGAAATCCTGTCTCGAAAAACCAAAACAAAACACACTCCTTTCTTCAATCTAGTCATTTATGACACCTGCATTTGCTTAAGAACCTGTTTCTAGATTGTAAACTGAGGTCAGCGCTGTTTTCCCTATCTCTGTTTCCTTGAGATGTTGCCAAGGACTAGTAATGCTGCAGGTATTTACAGGTGTTTGAATGACTATTGCGGAATGGCAGCCAGAGCTGGGAAAGATAATTTAACAGTTAGGATTCAAGCACTCGGCACTCCTCAGGTTTATCCCAACCCGTGCCGAGCAGACGTAGTCCACTATTCCTACATCTCTGAAAAACATCTGAAAACCTCATCCAGTGATGGAGGCAGAGGCAGAACAAGAAGCAGCTTGCTCTCCCTCTCCTTAGACTTCCCAATAACTGCCTAAAAGTCCAAAGTGAAGAATTCTTTGTGGTTCAGTCTAACGAGCTTGACAACAAAGGCCCATGAGTC
>CM052711.1:3034994-3060212 GCA_028551405.1 Uromys caudimaculatus | reverse complement strand
CCCCCCCCCCCCCCCCCCCCGAGACAGGGTTTCTCTGTGTAGCCCTGGCTGTCCTGGAATGCACTCTGTAGACCAGGCTGGTCTCAAACTCAGAAATCTGCCTGCCTCTGCCTCCCAAGTGCTGGGATTAAAGGCGTGTGCCACCACTGCCCAGCTCAGCACCTTGTTCTAAATTAGACTTTCTTAAGTTGTGATCTAGTGTTAGGTTTTTTTAAATTTTGAGTTATATAAAGAGAGGAATAGGGCGTTTTATTGTTGGTTGTTTGTTTTGGTTTTTTGGATTTTGGTTTTTAATCCAACCTTACGGATTAAAACTGGCACCGTTTTCACTTAGAGCATGGTCTAGTACTCTTCTGCTGGAGCCAGGGACACTGTGGCTTATGTAGCCTAGGGTTGACGTTGAACCCCAGCTGCATGGCTGAAGGGCAGAGGCCGTGGGTGTATGCAGAGGAGAACACAGAACCCTGGCTGCTTTTTGACAAAGTAAGCAGGCAGAGCATCCCATGCTCCATGAGCCATCAAGGGCCTTAATAGCACAGACTCCTGTGGTTTCTCCTCCCTCCCTCCCCACTGACAGGATGCCTCCCCTGCTGGGAACATCTCCTAGGGAGGTGGTCTTGCACTTCAGAAACCTTCGAAGGTTTCTGACCCAGGCCAGCGGGTCCTCTTCTGATCTCTCCTTGCACAAGCTTTGATTTCATCAAGAACTGTGCTTGGACTCTGGAGAGTCAAACCGAAGGTCTCAGTTGGATGTCTGGTTTATAATCCTGATAAAGGATTGCAACAGGTCCAAGTAGCCAAGCCTCTGAGGTGCTCAGAAAATGTATCTGCCCATGAAGCAGGTGTGGCTGTGGAGACCCTGGCTAGCTCCTTTGAAGTACAGAGTAAAAGTGGGGTTCTGGTAGAAAAGATGTTCAAAATTCAGCATCTTTTTAAGATCCAAAATTGAATAATTCTTTTTTTTTTTTTTTTTTTTTTGGTTTTTCGAGACAGGGTTTCTCTGTGTAGCCCTGGCTGTCCTGGAACTCACTCTGTAGACCAGGCTGGCCTCGAACTCAGAAATCCACCTGCCTCTGCCTCCCAAGTGCTGGGATTAAAGGTGTGTGCCACCACTGCCCGGCTAATGGACATGTCTTACTCAATGGTAGCATTCTACTTTTTCAGAGAGACAGAGACACAGAGACCACTTCCCCACTGTGACAACTGTACCAGCAGGAGAGGCATATCTTAAGGGAGAGCAGGTATTTATGGGTAATCTGAGAGCTGGCCTAGGGGTAAGGAGCTATTGTTGTCTCTGGAACAATAAAGACAATTGCAAGGATCTTTGTAGACCATTGAAAGAACTGGCAGTGAGAAGTGGTACTGGCGTTTGAGGCCTCCCCATAGGCTTGTTCAAACATATGAGTCTATGGGAGTTGTAGTGGCTATTCCTGATTGTCAACTTGACTATATCTGGAGTGAACTACAATCTAGAATTAGAAGGCTCACCTGTGATCCAGATCTTGAGGCTGGAAGACACAGGTTTCTGACCTGGATCTTGGCATGGAGATCTTGAGGCACAGTGGCCATGAAAAACTTCGGCCCAGGCAAAGTAGTACACGCCTTTAATCCCAGGAGACTGAGGCAAGGAGATCTCTGAGTTCAAGGTAAGCATGGGACAAAGCAAGTCCCAGATCCAGGTGTGGTGGCACACACTTTAATCTGGGCCCGCCTGCTGTTGGAGACCTACATAAAGACATTGGAAGGAGGAAGATTCACTCTTCTTCACCTGCGAGCCTTGTGGGACTAAGTGACTGCTAGATCCTCGGGTTTTCATTCACAGCTGCTGCTGACCATTGTTGGGGAGTTGGACTACAGACTGTAAGTCATCAACAAATTCTCTTACTATATAGAGACTACCCATAAGTTCTGTGACTCTAGAGAACCATGACTAATAAAGAAGTCATACCTAGCCTGGCAGTGGTGGCGCATGCCTTTAATCCCAGCACTTGGGAGGCAGAGGCAGGTGGATTTCTGAGTTCGAGGCCAGCCTGATCTACAGAGTGAGTTCCAGGACAGCCAGGGCTACACAGAGAAACCCTGTCTCGAAAAACCAAAAAAAAAAAAAAAAAAAAAAAAGTCATACCTAAACATAGTATAATAAAAATACATTTAGTCCAATTTCCAAAGCACCCATACTTTACAGCAGTCTCAACAATGTTAAAAGTTCAAGGTTTCTTCTGAGATTCATCCAATTACTTAACTGTAATCCCCAAAGCAAGACAGGAAACCAGCTGAACAAACTCCAAACTCTGCATCTCCATGTCTGACGTCAAAGTAGTCTTCAGATCTCCAACTCCTTTTTCATCTTTGTTGACTACAACAAACTTCTTTTCCTGGGCTGGTGCCACTCTCTGGTAGCAGCTTTCCTCAGCAGATAGCCCATAGCTCTGGCATCTCAAACATCTTGGGGTCTCCAAGGCAACTTCAATGTTATAGCTTCTGGTTTCAATGTCTGTGATTCACAGATGGTCTTCTGGGCTCCTCCAAAGGGCTTGGGGTCACATCTCAAGCTATGCCCTCTGTAGCACTCTAGGCTCTGGTGGATCTATCTACTCCACTGCCGCTGCTGTTCTTGGTGGTCATCCATGGTACTAGCATCTCCAACACTCTGAGGCCTTCTGCTGCATCTAGGCTTCACCAATAGTCTCGTAGGCTCTCTTCATGGTGCCAAGCCTAAGTTTCTTTGCATGACCCCTTCAGTCCTGGACCATCAACTACTTCTGAGACTGTACCTTCACCAATGGCCTTCCATGGCCTCTCACAGTACCAAGTCTCAGCTGTTCTCCATGACCCCTTCATACCTTCAAACCAGCACCACCTGGGTGATTCTTACACATTACCAAGTCTAGCTGCAGCTTGAGGTACAACCTTGGCTATTTCTGGAACACAACTTCTTTGTGCTCTCAGAGAACACTTCCCGGAAGATTTCATCTCTGTGATACTGGCCTCTTCTTAATCCTCACTAATTCCTTAGTACCAGCTAACCAGCATCAATTGTCCCAGTAGTCCCTTGTATTTTTCACTCTAAAGCCAGAGCCACATGGCTGAGGCTGCTGAGTCCTGCTGCTTGCTGGGGCTGGAACATGGCCCCCTTGTTCTATTACATTATCACCAGCTTTCTGTTTTCCAACTCCTTCACTGCCTAAGCTTGGCTGTCCTGGATCTTGATTTGTAGATCGACCTTGAACTCAGAGATCTGCAGGCCTGTCTCCTGGGATTAAAGGTGTGAACTACTACGCCTGGACTAAATTTAGCTGGGTAGGATCTTGTCCCAAAGTCCCACTCCCTTAATCTGCTATCTTCTAGAACACAGGATTCAGCTCTATTTTACTTCCTGGTGCCAGCTCCTTTAATACTCAAACTATATATTTTATATTTTTCCTTTCTAAGCTTGCTACGCTTGTTCAAATGTTCTTCATGAGACGTAACCAGAGAACAAAGTCTCTGCTGGGCTTTTTTGAGACTTCCTTTGTTAATGCAATTAATAAAAATCTCTTTACCTTAGTCTCAGGTAGACTCTTCAGACAAGGGTAAAAAGCAGCCACACTTTTCACCAAAATACCACAAAAACCAGTCTCTGTGCCACATACTGAAATTCCTCTCCTCTGAAACATCTTGGGCCAGGTCAGCAGAGTTCAAATCACTCACAGCAGCAAAGTCTTCCATAATCCTACTAGGATGGCTCATTAAACCCCACTTAAAACATTCCATGGCTTTCCAAATCCAAAGTCCCAAAATCCACATTCTTCCAAACAAAAGCATGGCCAAACCTATCACAGCAATACCCCACTCCTGGTACAAACTTCTGTGTTAGTTAAGGTTGTACTGCTGTGAACAGACACCATGACCAAGTCAACTCTTATAAGGACAACATTTAACTGGGGTTGGCTTACAGGTTCAGAGGTTCAGTCCATTATCATCAAGGCAGGAACATGGCAGCACCCAGGCAGACATGGTGCAGAAGGTGCTGAGAGTTCTACATCTTCATCTGAAGGCTGCTAGCAGAATTCCAGCTTCCAGGTGCTAGGAGGAGGGTTTTATAGCCCACACCCACAAATGACACACCTACTCCAACAAGGCCACACCTTCTAATAGTGCCACTCCCTGGGCCAAGCGTATACAAACCATCACAGACATAATGACATCCTGACTGGCCTTTCTAAATGAGCTGCAGGACTCCCAGTGGCCTGGTACAGTGCAGGAGGCTGGGCTGGGCACCCAGAGGCTTTGGGCCTGGACCTTGCTTTTTCCCTCAGTGACCACAACCATGGACATTTGCCTTTCCTCTTTGGCTTGGATGATCTCCCCTCAGGGTGTGTCAGAGCTCTGGCTCTGTGCCTGTCTAGAGGACACCATCACAGGCTGGTCACCTGTGGTATACGATGTCTCTGCTGCCAGGGTTCTGAGTATGCTGGGGCTTTGGGATAGTGCTTTTGGGGTGTGAATGAGGAAGCTGATGGTTGTTGGACTAAAGCTGTCAATGTGAACAGGACCGGACTTGGGCATTTACAGCTCAGTCTTCAACTGTGACAGATCCATAAATTAGTCTAATTCCATTCATTTGGGATCTCAGACACCTGGTTGATAAGCACAATTCAAGGATGTTGCAGCTGCTGGGACTTGGCTTGGGTGTCAGTTAGTTTTGCTCAGAAGTTTTGGTGAGGGACACCACTCCTCATTCCATCAAGAATGTGTCCAGATTTGCTTCCAAGACATTTGTTACCGCTCACTCCACAACACGTGATCTAAACTCCGGGACCACTGCTGCCCTTCCCTCTAGGTGGGCCCACTGTTCCTGAGCTTCCTTCCCCTGTCCAGGAATCCCTCACAGTTGCAGCCTAGTGAGGTCTGAAACAAATCTGTGAGCTTGGAGTCCAAAATGGTGGCTCCCAGGAAATGCAGACACTCATTGATGAAGTGTAGTGTGTTCATCAACGGTGATGATCGTGCAAACCAGAGGGCAGACATGAGGGAATCTGACTGTATGGACACCCTCATCTGGCCTTTTCCTGTAATAGGCTCTTAGGTGATGGATGTCACCAGTATTTCATTTCCTTCCCTTTGAAGGCTGACATCGTCTGTTGTACTAGAGCCATTTTAGCCCATCCCCGCTGTGACTGTGTCCTCTCCATACCAGTTCTCTTCTGTCTTCTGGGGCACTTTGTCCATCCTCCTCTCTCCTCCTCTCCCCCTCCTTTCGACTGTCTTCTCCCTCCTCCTGCCATCCCCCCTCCTTATTTTCATTCTCTCCTCTCCCCCCCTTCCTTCCTTTGTTCCCCGCCTTGCTTCCTTACTGAGCACACGCCTATGCTAAGCACTGAACCTGTAATTGCTGTGGAACTCTGTCTTCCTAGCCCTGTGCACCCTGATGGGGTGCAAGTTAGAGAGCAACAGGAAGTAAATAGCTGATTCTGCAGATCTGCTCAGGGTGGTGTCCTGAGATCACTGGGTGCTGTGTTCAGTTTACAGACATAGAAACATCAGCATTCATCCAAAATTCCATATGCAACAGGCAAAGATGGCTGCTGGCTTCACCCAGCGTGAACTTCTGGCTTTTGGCAGGAAGAGTGTCTCACTTTGTGTAGGGTTTGCAAAGGACAGTATAAGTGGAACAGCCTGAAATCTTTTCTTACCTCATCTTTTAAAGCAAAACAGTAGTTCCTCCCAACACACACATGCCACATGTGTAGACAGATTATTTGTCAAGTGTATAAGTGGAGTCTTTAATATTTTTGTCACATTTATTTGTTTATTTGTGCACACACATGCAAACGCACACATGTCACAGTGCGTAAATGGAGGTCAGGACAAGAGAGTCAGTTCTCTCTCTCTTTCTCTCTCTCCCTGTCTCTCGCACACACACACACACACACACACACACACACACACACACACACGCCACACACACGCACACACACACACACACACACACACACACACACACACACACACACATACATAACAGTGAATCATTGGAAGTCAGAGGACAAGCGTCAATTCTTCCTTCCACCACATGGGCCTCAGGGATTAACCGTAGGTCTTGAGGCACCTTTACCCACTGAGCGACCTCTTCAGTGAGTAAGTCAGTGTTTAGAGCATCTTATTTATTGAGTGTTGAGGACACACAGGATCAGCCCATATTTAACAACTATATAAATGTATGTATTCAACTGTGTAAGGGTTACAAATATTTTTTTTTCTTGTTCAAATGAATGAAATTCTGTCAAGCAATCCACTTAATAACTTAATCCACTTGGTAACACCAAAAGTTTAGAGCATTTCTAATAAGATAAACAGCTAAAGTAAAAATACTGTCTCTCTCTTTGGCGTGATTCCATCCTGTGTGTCTGTTCTGAGGAGCAGAGGGTAGGGTCTTTTTGTTTTTTCGTTTTTGTTCTTGTCCAATTTCTCTCACACAGAAGTGTGTGCCTCAGCCTCATGGGCACGGACATGAACCGTCTCAGGCCTCAGAACCACCTTTCCCGTTGTGAATCAAAGACTGACAGGATTATCACTTTAAAGTGAAAATGACAAAAATGAGGACCAGTTATCACTGAGAATGGTCAGTTCTTAATGACAGCACCTTGTAGCTATAGAGGAAGATGTAGAGTCAGAAGATGAAGTTGAGGAGGATGTAAAAATCCTTACGTTTTAATGTTTGGGAAACAGATCTACCCTGGAGATGGTAGCAAGTTTCTAGAGAAAAAGTAAAATTTGATGAAGATGAGGAGGAAGAAGGGGAGGAAGAAGAGGAAGGGGAGGAGGAGGAAGAGGAGAAAGAAGATTAGGAGGAGGAAGAGCAGGAGGAAGGGGAGGAAGGGGAGGAAGGGGAGGAGGAAGAGGAGGAGAAGAGGAAGAAGAGAAGAGAGGGAGGAAGAGGAAGAGGAGGGAGAGCAGGAAGAGGAAGAGGGGGAAGAGGAGGCAGAGGAGAAGGAACCCGAAGAATCTGTATGAGATACCCACCCCAGCGAAAAATGCACAAATATCAAACCATAATGGAAAAGACTTAAAACCGTCAACACCAAGATCAAAGGGTCAAGAGTCCTTCAAAAAACCCGGGGGGGGGGGAATCACCCCTAAATCATTAAAACACCAAAGTGACCTAGTTCTGTAGAAGACATTAAGGCAAAAATGTAAGCAAGCATAGAAAAAGTGCGGTCGGTGAACATTCTTGGGCACTCCTGGTAAAGTAAGCCAGAGGATGGGGAAAGAGGAAAAGGAGAAAGAACTATAGTCCACACTGAGAACCGGCAACACTGTAGTCCACACTGAGAACCAGCAACACTGTAGTCCACACTGAGAACCAGCAACACTCTAGACCAAAGCCTTCTATTTTAATCTCAATCCCCTCTCCTGAAGAGCCATCATTCCCCACCCCCACCCCCACCCCCACCCCCCTTGCACACTGGAAGCAAACTCTTGTTTTCCTAAACCATTTTTCTTTCACTCTTTAGAACAAAAAAGGTTCCTCTATAATAAACCACTCTGTGCAAATGCAGTATGGCAGCTAGTCCTTGTGCTATGACTCTGGGCAAAGTGACAAAACTGTGCTTCACTATGAAAGGCCGCATGAAGTTTCCAGGCCGGAAGGGCAGAGGAGGTGGACATGGATCAGACCATGACTGTCAGCTCTTTTCTGGGGCAGAAGCAACATTTCCATAATATTTATTGGTTTACAATTCTGTGGAAAGCTCAGAAGGAAGGAAATAAAGGCACACTCTTGGTAATATTTCGGCACTGGGCCCCAGTATTTTTATACCCAGAACTTTTATATGAACACAGACTAACCACTGCGTGTAATAGCTAGGACATGAGAAGTGGGGAGTTTTGGCTACACCGCTTTGTGTTCTCAGTGAATCGCACCCACGTTGTGCCCAGGAGCTACCTTTGGATCCACAAATGAAACACACACACACATACACACAAGCATATCTTAAAAATGCCTTGACTACCTCAAAGGTTGGGCACTCCTAACTTTCCCCTGCTACCCCAGGCCCAACTGGGGAAGGTGCCAAACCCAAAATCTCACATGGCAGGTTGGCTTTATCTCCGGCCACTATTGTGTTCTATCCTTCCTGGAGTCAGGGCCATTCTCTCCCGTCCTCTCTGAGTCCTCGTCCTTGCTGCTCTAGGTCCTCGCCACGCGCAAGTGCAAGAGTTCCGCCCTGTGCCCAACCATTGGCTGTTGGTGTCTTTACTGATCAACCAAAAATCAACTGGGGGACAAGGCCTTTTAGCGTTTGGACACAGAATCCCGATTGAATCAAAGCATTAGAACCAATCTCCAACAGCCCTGAGGTGAGGAAACACAGACGAGAAAGTCAGTCCTATCCTCTCTGTTCCTGTGCTCATTGCGCTGGGCAGGCCACATTGCCTGCGTAGGAATACCAGGTTGTGAGCACTCAGGCATAATTCCCGAACGGTCTTTGTTGTGGCTCTTGGTGTTATTCCAGGCCCAGTATACAATCCCCAGAGGCTCAGATGACCCTTCTTTGGCCAGCTACAAAACGAACATTGTGAGACTTAAGTATGGGTCATCTGGCTAGGCACATTTGACCCCTGGCCTCTGAGGGCCTCTCTTTCACCTCAGTGCCACATGTAACCCTTGCAGCTGTTTCCGGGGCTGTCCTGCCTCTGGCATGCAGATCAGCTGGTTTTCTCTACACGTATCTATTGAGCACCAGACTGAGCAACTATCAAGAGTAAGGGACCTAGCGGGGAACGCAGACATCACTTCCTGCTCTCTGTACTCTGGTGATGTAAAGATGAGGATGCGCCAGGCAGTGGTGGCGCACGCCTTTAATCCCAGCACTTGGGAGG
The DNA here is from genome assembly GCA_028551405.1 of Uromys caudimaculatus. NCBI lineage: Eukaryota > Metazoa > Chordata > Mammalia > Rodentia > Muridae > Uromys > Uromys caudimaculatus. The sequence continues at coordinate 3,051,350 of CM052711.1, read as the reverse complement.
CAAAGGTAGGTGGATTTCTGAGTTTGAGGCCAGCCTGGTCTACAGAGTGAGTTCCAGGACAGCCAGGGCTACACAGAGAAACCCTGTCTCAAAAAAACAAACAAACAAAAAAAAAATGTGGATGGGACACAAAGCAGACACAAAATTAAAGCAGGGGAGGAGAGCTAGGGGAGAAAAAGGTGTGAGTAAGAGTCAAGGATGCAAGGAAGTGAGCCCCTTGGGTTTCTGAGGAAGAGCTCAGGGAATAATGAGGCAAAGGAAGGCTGTGGGCTGGGGCTGGCTTTCTCGGAAGAATGGATTTATTTATGCTTCTGTCACACTGTAAAGCAGCCTTCTTTCCCTAAGCAGACATTTCACCTTTGGAGTTAGGCTACTACCATCCCTTTGTTGGGTAACCAGGATAGGTGAGGCCACCCTGAGGAGCTGGGCAGACAGCTGATCTGTTATGTAATGAAGGTGCCAGTGGTAACTCCATACAACGCTGAGAGTCAAGTCAATGGTGGCCAGCTCTAGCCCCAGGTCAGCCCAGGGCCCTCAGAAGCTCCACAGAGGGGAGAAAGCGGCCGTTTCTCGAAGCTGCCAGCATGTCCATGCACTCTTGGCGCTGAATGCAAACATTTGCTCCCTAGGACTAGAGGCCTCCCTGGGAAAAGGAGAGCCTACTGAATGCAGAGAAACAGACTCACTCTGGTGTTCATGAATTATGTAACTCTAAGCAAGGTATTACCATGAGAACTAAAATGTGAAAGTTTATGTCTTTAGATGCTGTGCACCATGAGGTGGTGGGCACATGTATCTTACACAGTGAGGTGGTGGGCACATGTGTCTTACACACTGAGGTGGTAGACACCTGTGTGTTGCACCCTGAGGTGGTGCACACGTGTGTCTTGCACTGAGCTGGCACATTGTAGAAGTTCAGTGAGCTAGCACTGAGCTTGTTCTTGCCCTCCTGAGTCATGACAATGGACTAGCCATCACTACTCTGTCCACAGCCTCATCTTCATCCAGCTGTTGGTAAAACTGTGGCCCCTTGTAGTGGGCTGGCCTAATGCTGCTTGTATTCTGATGCTAATTTGGTGCCCCCAAGACCCTTTGGGTTACCCCAAAGATGAGAGAGTATGCAGGTAAGACACTGAGGGACCCTGCCTCCAGTTAATTGTGATCGGTCAATAAAGATGCCAACAGCCAATAGCTGGGCAGAAGAGACATAGTTGGGGTTGAGGTTTTGAGGGCTTGGAAGAGAGGGAGAAGAAGGATCTGCAGGAGGGAGAAGGAGAGCCGCCATGGGATAGCTGAGGCATAAAAACGTGGCTATGTAGGCTGGCCAATTGGAGTTGAAAGCAGCCAAGATGGAACGTAGTAAATAGTATTAACTTGGTTTATCACTAGGAAGGTAGATTCTAACAGCATGGAGGGTAGGCAGCTGCCCAGCTATTGTGCTGTTTAGAGCATATTAAAATATAAAGGCTGTGTGTGTCTTTCATCCAGGAACACAAATGGTCTAAGGCAGGGAAGAAACCCCATGCTGGGATTCTTAATAATTTACACCACAGCCCCTGAACAGCCAGGATAACAACATGGGTTATGTTGTTTCCTGTATATCTGAGGAACTGTGTTGAGGTGGGTGGAGCCATATCAGATAAGCTAATTATGTTTGATCTCTACTGATTTCTGTCCCCTCACGATGGCCTGGTGTCACTCTTCAGGCATGTCATTTGCATATGGATTTGGATGAATAAAATATTTGTTTTAAATGTGGCAAGAGAGCCAGTGAGATGGCTCAGTAGGTAAAGGTGCTTGCTACCAAGCCTGACACCCTGAGTTCAGTGCTCCAAACCCGCAGGGTTGAAGGAAAGTGCTGACTCCTGTAAGTTTGCTCCTCACCCCTACATGAGCCTTGACATGTATACTCGCATAAAAAATAATGGTGTTTATTTGTTTTGTTTTTTTGAGACAGGGTTTCTTTGTGTAGCCCTGACTGTCCTGGTATTCACTCTGTAGACCAGGCAGGACTTGAAATCACAGAAATCCACCTGCCTCTGCCTCCTGAATGCTGGGATTAAAGGTGTGTACCACCACTGCCCAGCTAAAATAATATGTTCTTTTCTTTTGTTTTGTTTTAAAGCACACAGATTCACGATCTCCTGAAACATCTGCTCACTAACATCAGACCTTCAAAGGCTGTTGGCAGAATCATTTGTTCCCCGGGCAGAGCCTGGTATGGCTATCCGGGAAGAGATGGAATTGGAGAATTTTAACACTATCTTCCTTTCCCCAGCTAACAAGCTTGCAAAAGCTGCTGGGCAAGTCACCTGCTTGGGACGGACCTTTCAGGGAGGTCACCCAGTCTACTCTGCTCACAGCCATGCAAGGCCCACGGGCGTTAAAACCTGCTTTCCAGCTGCTGCTCTTGCATAACTGTACCTCAGGTCAGAGACCATGACAGTCTCAACTCTCGAATTTGAAGATGTAGATTAATTCTAAACCATACATTTTGACACTTGGGGAAGTGTAGCCTGCTTGGGTTTGGGGGTTTCTTTCTTTTGTATTGGTGATTCCCTGGCTGTTGTCTCTGTGTGTAGTGTTTTCAGGCTCAGTCTTTTGCAACTGGCTTTGTCGTGCACAGAATGCTGTCCACAGGGCTCTGCCTGCAGCTGTTGCACAGTGCCCTCTGCAGGGAATTTACATGGTTAGGGTCCTTCTGAGGGATACTCACAGGCCCAATTCTTCACCCCTAAGCACCCCCAATAGATGCCACCACAGCATCTGCTAAATTGCTAACAAAGTGCAGACTAAACACCACACAGGTGCATGAGAACTCAGAAACTCCATACAGGTAAATGTAAGACTTTTGCCTGAGAGAGAGAGAGTGTGTGTGTGTGTGTGTGTGTGTGTGTATATGTGTGTGTGTGTGTGTGTGTGTGTGTGTGTGTATGTGTGCAGGCTCATGCTCAGACATGGAGGTGCACTTGGAGGTCAGAAGAAGGTGTTGGGTCCCCTTAAACTGAAGTTACAAGTAGCTGTGAGCTGCCCTATGACCAATAGTTGGAATCCACATATGCACAGAACTATTTGCAAAATATGGCCAGTACAGGGAAAGTTGGGGTTCAAGCCCATATCTTTCTTAGTCCATGCTCAGGTGTTGGGGCACTTTCCCCAATACCAGGTCAGCTAACACTGGACAATCAGGAGAAGCTTAGATGTTAGCATCTTCCTGCTCCATTGTCTTCATCCTTCTTCCCCCAAACAGACATTTTTCTCTCCATATAAGTGAACACATTGGCCAATGGAACAAGTTCACTACCTTTAGTCTCTCACATGTGGAAACTAGGTCAAGAGAGACTTAGTTAAGAGTGGAGGGAGTGCAGGGCTGAGCCTGTGGGCTGGGGATATACACCTTGGATATACAGAGTCCATTTTGCAGATTCTCTTGTGTGGAACATGTCTGTCTTTAAGCTGCCTCTGAGTGAGTCTCCTCTGACCCCAGCACATTCACTGGTTGCCTGACCTAGGATTGCCCTGTAGTCTTCAGCTGCTAACACCCTAGTCCCAGGAGCCTCTGGCCCAGGCAGGCTTGTGAGGCGATGCATACATGGCAAGGGCACCAGTGTCCGTCCTGAGAGTTCACCGCTGTCAGACATTGCAGCCTGTAAAAAGGTGGGAAAGAAACCTAACCCTGAGTACCTGGGTATGGGAGCACTCTTCCTCCAGAACTGTGTTCCCCGTGTCTCTTGCTTAGCTGAGTTAAACAGGTAATATTGCCTGAAGTGAAACTTAGTTTATTACTCTCTGCAAAGAAAGTCCAGTTGTGCCAGAGGGAAGGGCCCTTGAAAGGTATTCCTGCTTTGACTTGACTTGTTAAGTTAGTGGAAATGGGCCCTGCTGTTCCTGCCAGCAGTTACTAGAATGCTCAAGGAATGTGCAGAAGGCAAAAGGCAAGGTAAGGGCCCAGCAGGACAGGACAAGACTGTGCTGAATAATTATTTTGGTTGTTTGGATAGCTGAGTAAGGGTAAGAGGCAGCTGAGGGCTATAAACAACCAGATGGCTCCATTTCAAGAGCACCTGTAGGTAGTCTCTGATTCGCACTTGGCACTCCCCACCCCATGCCTGGGTGGCTCCTGTCCTACCGTCTGGGGGATGGAGAAGCCCCTTGGCCTCGGCCTTGATTACTGCTGAAATCTGTCCAGGACAGAGAGAGGAAAGGTGACTATCGTATTCAGAAGCAATCTGGGTAGGCAGGCCTCTGCATGGTGGGGCCAGTTCCTGCAGATGCTTGGAGAGAGACATCGCCCTGCAACCTGTGTTGGGTTCAGTGCAGCAGCTGACTCAGAGCACAGAGCCGATTATCCATAATTATAGGCCCATAGGGAACTGAGTCTTGCAAAAACACAGGGACCTTCTTGGTTCAAAAGCTGCTCCCAGTGCTCCTCTAACAAAGAAAGAACTTTCCATAAAAACAAATCTTTAGAATTCTCCACACACCAGCCCATAAGGCCAGAGTCACCACTGTCGTATAGTGTCCTGCGCCCTCTACCTCACCCACTCTACCCCCACCCTGTTCCCTTCGAGAAGTGTGCCATTCTAGACACAACCATGGAGGTGTCAACCCTCCTCCAGATCTGTAGCAAGACTGACAGGGCCTGCTGGCCAGGCTTCTGCCCACACCTCTGCCTCACTTCTCAACAGTCACTGGAGGAATGCTGCAGCTAGAACTCAACCTGCCTGACTGGGTGTTGCTCTGGGCACCAACGGTCTTCCGGGTGAAGCTCTGTCCTCATGAGAGATGGGCACAATTACATAGCAGGATGGCCTGGCCCTCTCAGGTGTGTGTGTGTGGGGCGGGGGGGTTAAAATGGAAGGGTGAGCAAAGGAAGCCTCGATAGTAATATGCCCCTGAAGTAAGAACCTGAAGCAAGACCTGTCAGACATCTGAGGAGAGCCGCACCAGAGGGAGAGGCTGTGGCCAAACTGGGAGAGTGAGGGCACAGGATGGAAGAAGGCACAGGCATAGGCCAGCTCTCCCTCTGCTGACTGGAGGGTTATGAATCCAGTATTGACGCATTCCCCGTGATTGTTTAAAAATTAAACGTCCCTCCCACACTGCTTTGTGGGAGCAGAGCACAGGTAAGCATCCAAGCTGGTAAACAGCAGGGCTAGATGGGTGGAGATAGCAGAGCCTCAGTCAGTCCTGGTGGCAAAGCTAGAGCAGAGGCTAACCCCAGACTTCCTTGGTAGGTAGAGATCTCAGGTTTCCTGATGACCAGCTGGGAGGAGTTAGACATGGCTCTGCACTTTTTGCACTCCTGCCCCAGCCTTGCTAGTGGGGGTGTGGAGGTGAACTTGGTCCTTGCAGAAATAGGAAGACTTCGGAAGTGTGGGTCAGGGAAAATGTAGCATTTGGCCTGAGACAAATTCCACATGGCCACTGGTTATTTCAGGTAAGAGCTCAACAGGCCCTTGGGTGCTGAGTCTGGAGTCCAAGGGCCTCTCTGGCTGGAAGAACATCTAACCATCACTAGATGAGGCATCCTAAGTCCTGGGTGCTGCAGTAGTCATTTAAGATCGATGGCTGTCAACTGCAGTGGGCCCTTGGAAAGATGGAGAGGACAAGCTGAGGAGCCTGGAGCTCTGAGACACTTCAGCTTACTGGGGGTCAGGAAGATGAAAGAAAGCCAGCACAGACACCAAGAACCAGCAGCCACAGAGGTAGAGGGTAAGACACTCTTGGGGTTCTAAAAGCTGGGAGAAGAAAGTGTCTCCAAGGGCAAAGGACCAAATGGTTTAAAACCCTAGGGGCTTGGGGACAGGTGAGGAGGAGAGGAGGAGTTGGTTATCTGGCAAGTGGCCAGTGATCTTTCGAAGCACTATTCCGAGAGAAAGGAGGCAGGGCCGAGTCAGGAAGGGAAGCCAGGAATGGAACGATACTGAGCCAGGGTTTTTAAGAAGAGTTTGGCACACGCCTTTAATCCCAGCACTTGGGAGGCAGAGGCAGGTGGATCTCTGAGTTTGAGGCCAGCCTGGTCTACAGAGTGAGTTCCAGGACAGCCAGGGCTACACAGAGAAACGCTGTCTCGAAAAACAAAAACAAAAAACAAAAAACAAAAAAAACAAGAAAAAGAAAGAAGAGTTTTGCTCTAAGGCATAGTATTAGAATGGGGCTGCAGCTGAAGGAGAAGGTCAGAGTAACACCCTTAGGAGATACCAGACGAGAGGTAGATTCCAATGATAGGCAGGCACTGGAGACAAAGAGGGTCTCAACTTGGAATGGCACTGGACCACTGCCAAACCGCTAACTCGTAGACCGATTTAACGGCTCTGCCCACTTGCTTGCCCAGAACTTTCTATCTCACGTAGAGTCTATGTTATAACTCTAGGTTCTAAATGGCCGGCTGGGACAATGGATGGCCCGCTGGGACAATGGACAGGCTCATATTATGGGTGGTTTCCAAGCTTTTACCTTGTTAAGCCTTACGATCTAACCCTGTTTTCTATAGCATATATAACCCCGGAACTTCGATGCCAGGGCCCCAATCATTCTGGATCCCCTCAACCTTCATCTTGTGAAGCTCTCACTACACTCCTCCCTCCTCCCCACCCTCCTCTTTGCAGATGCCAAGCTCTGGTCTCTACGCAGAGGACTGATGGTAAGTTTAAAGCCAGGGACTTTCTATGTAAGGCGGTGTGAAAGAAATAACTAGATTTAACCAAGGTTGCCGAGGGTTTGGTTTCAGTTTTTCTGGAAGAGTGAAGCAAGAACGGAGACTGGGATTAGAGCTATGCAGAAGGTTATCAGGTTAATGAAGAGACATCTAACCGGGCTGAGAAGGGACGAAGGATTGTTGGAGCTGGGGACCCAGAGTGAGTGACCTTGGAAGGTAGGAGTGCCGAAGCTGAGGTGATGGGATTCTGCTAGTGTAGCAGACAAACTCCAGACTCTTTTGGGAGCCAGGGCCTGCTCTGGTTGGGGGGAGGTGGCAGGGATGTCACCTTGATTGCATGATTGAGGTGGGGAAATGCACCCCAATGTGGGTAGCAACAGTCCTTGACTGGGATCCAGGACTGTGTAAAAATGAAGAAAAGGAGCATACCACGCATCTATGTGCATTCTTTGTTCTCTGCTCCTGATTATGGTTGCTATGTGACCAGTTCTCCCAAGGTCCTGTGTGACTTCTCCGCTATGACAGAGTGTACCTGGAATTGAGCTGAAAGCCACTTTGGTCTGAGTGCTTTATCATAACAGCAGGAAACAAAAACAAGACAGGAAGTGACACACCTAATAATCAGGGACGGTGTGGCTCAGGATGTGGGGGACAAGCCCACTGATGGGGAGGAGGCCTGAGAAGGGAAGGCCATGAGTGCTGAGCTTTGATTGCCAGTTGCTGACAATCCGTCTCTTCTCTAGTCTTCACCATAAAAAGCCTGGGACTGTATTTCCTAAAATTGTTTGCTGGTTAAGTTTTTCCACAATCAACAAATGCCTCTCAGAGGTTTCTAAGTAGAAGAGAAATGGAATAACATTGTGGTTTCTCCATCAGGACAAGGCGGACACGATCCTTGGCTTCACAGAGGGTCACAGATCTGCCTAGCCCATTCCCCTAAATTGAGTCTGAGGAGTTTCCTGCCCTTCTGGCAACTTCCTAACTCCCTGGAAGCTGGTGACAAAGTTAAAAGGTTCAGGTGCTTGGCTGACTTCTGTTAAGCCCTGCCAGTGGTTCTTTCCGGATCTGAGCCCCTGAGTTAAATACTTCTGTGTTCCAGAAACCTTCTGGGGCATCCCTCTCTGTTGAATGGTTCTCAGGGCACCAGATTCCTTGGTACCTGTTGCTCCCCTTTGAAATGCTCTTCCCCAGAGCCCTTCCTAAGGGCTGCTCTGACCTGGGGGTGAATAAATATGACACAAACTGTAGACATTCTGCTATGATTGGGAACTTGAACCACAGGGACGGCTTATTTGTGGTCTACCCAGCATCTCTGGCTTCAGCCTAAATGCCTGGGGTGACTCTCGAACTGAATCCTCTGGACACATCTTAGCTCACATGCTTGGTGCCTGAGGCAGCATTGTTCAGGCTCTGTTGCTGCTTTCCAGCACACACGGTCTCCCCAAGGGATGGGGGCTTCCTTCCAACGTGGCAGCCCAAACGCAGGCAGCTTTCCCCTCCGGAGGTGGAAACCCCAGTCTTCTGTGCCAGGCTCCATTGTGATAAAGATGCACTGCTTTCTGTATTCTTGCCTGCATTGCACTCGTGAGGGAGATCTGAGTCAGGGCCTGCGACCCCCACCCCGACGACCCCCCAGTAGGAGGGTGAAAGAGGCAGGAAGGGAGAGCCAGAGGCTGCATTCTCTGAAGCAATAGCTACATTGTCCCAAGAGAAGCGCCCAGAGCCTACATTTTTATGAGGGAGTCCTAAACTCACTACTCTTGGAAAGCTTTCTGGTCACATCTCCAGTGCCTGGATCAATAGTTGGTGGGAAAAGTAAAAACCATCTCCTGCCCGGACCATTGCCCTGTGCCATGTCTGTCCTGGGTGACCTGTGACAAACAGAAAGAGACAGCCTATAGTAATGGCACTTATGGGTGGATAGGGCATCATTTCATCTCCTGGCTAGGGTGCAGAGGAAGGGTGGATGAGTGAACCAACAAAGGAAGTTTAGTGCAATCTGCATAGAACTTACAAGGCTGGTCTGTCCCTACCCTGCCTCTTTTATCTTGTAAATGGATGAAACAGCTGAATTAGACCATTTATCTTCTAATTAGACCAATTAACCTTCCCACACACCAGGTTAGCTCTTGATCATTTTGCTTTCTGTGGCCCAGGAAAGTGCCTGTCATGGAAAATGTCCCCTGGGTTCCTAATGAAGGGACATCAAAGGCTGCTGTGGAAAGCACAGGGAGTTAAGCACATTGGTTTGGTCACAGGTGGTCAAGGAAGCCAGAGACTCACACAGAATTTAATACAAAGGTAAGACCCACGGTACCATCTTGATGGCAAAGCCATTCCTTGACATGCACCAGTGTTATCTCTTTGAGAACATCTGTGTAACTTAAAAAGGCATTTGTTGAAATCAGCTTCCGATGAAGTAGAGGAGAGGAAGATTCGGGGATCTGATTAATCTTTAGGATTACTCAAATGGAATGAAAACTTCAGGATTCTAGTCTATTTCATGGAAACTGTCAATGCAAAGGTATATGGCTCAGCATGGAAATGCAGCCTGGAACAGCAAGGAGCCGGGTTGTGGAAGCCAGGCTGCGCAGAGGAGGTGGCTTAGCCCTGGTACATAGCATCAGAGAGCTCTCCTGTCTGTCTTTTCTTTGCTTTGCTTTGCTTTGCTTTGCTTTGCTTTCTTGCTTGCTTCCTTCCTTCTTTCCTTCCTTCCTCCCTTTCTTTCTTTCTAAAACATTTGGGAGTGTTGACTGCTGACTGCCAGATGTGATGGCTTTTACCACAGACATGTGGATGAAGCATACCAAACAAGTCACAAGTTCCATGGCCCCTTGGGTAACGATAATAAGATGCAATGCCAAGCAGCACTGAGGCCCCTCTGTAGAAGAACATTTCCACATACAGCATTCCACACTCTCTTACTGTTCACTGGGCACTGCTTCTTGGTGCTGGAGACTCAGAGAAGGCAACATATTGTGATATTCCAGGCTACCAGTTTGTCATGAAGGGGGTGAGGCAAACCTTGCACATTTGGTGTGTATTCTAGAGTTTCCTGTTAAATCCAGGTTTGGTTCTGGAGTGTCTGGCTGCCAGAACCCCCCCCCCCCCCAATACATCTTTGCCCATCCCCCCCCACACTCTACAGGAGTTTCACAGGTCAGCCTCACAGATTCCTAGAATGTTAATTGGTGGTTTTAACTAATAAATGTCATTAATTTCCCAGGTAAGAACTTAGGATTGCTTCTGGGGTCCTTCCTGATCACATGCCATCCCCTCTGTCTGCCACACGGAGGCAGGAATGTGGCAGCAGTTCTGGAGGCCCAGTCCTATCACTAACATGGTGGCCCAGGGTGGATGGACTCCTTGTGAGGATTCCTTCACTGTGCGGCCTGGGGATGGGGCAGAGTAGCTGAGTTCCTACAGACACAATCTCCAGACAACCCCAAAGGCAGCAGCATCACTCTCCTTCTGATGAGAAAATGAAAGTCCTGGGAGTATGGAGACTTCTCATCCGCAGAGTTCCCTGTGAGAGGAACTAGGACTTCCAGGGAGCCCATAGCCTCCAGAGCAGTTCCTGTCTATCTGTCCATCCGTCCATCAGTCTGGTGGCTATTTAAGTTGCCCATACTGGCTCAGATCAAAGCAGGTGTTCTTTGATGTCTGTGAGTGGAGGCTCCTGCAGATGTTTGGAGAAGCGTTGGGAAGTAAATGGGAGGAAACTGGCTGGGGCAGTAGGTAGGGCACACTCCAGGCTGGGGGGGGGGGGGGGTGAGGGCAGGATGGATGAGCTCTGCTGGGCCTCTTGTGTTTGGGACAGGAGAGCAGTGCATAAGGAGGGGGTCACTCCATGCCAAAGTCACAGTGAGGGCCACAGGATTCACAGCTGGCTCTTGTTTTTGTTAGTGGGACCAGCCGAGCTTCCCCATCAACTTCCTGGCTTTCTAAGCCCTTCCTTTCCTTGTTCCCAGGTCACCGGCCTAAGAAAACACTGCATGCCCACCTGGCCAGCCTCCTAGATGTGGCCTTGTAAAGTTCCAGCAAGGAGAGATGAGGGGAGAAAGTAACCTGGTCTTTCATTCAGCCAGTGTTTATTGAAGGCTTATTGTGTGCTAGATACTTGGGACAAAGATCCCTGACCTTGAGTTGCTTCTAGTGGAGGCAGCAAAGAATGGCTAGACATGACTGAATTAGGTCCTAAAGGATCTAAGTGAGGTGTGGTCTAGAGTTGGCGACAGCTGCAATTTAGACAGGGCAGTTAAGGTAGCCTTGTCCTGTTGGTTCCCAGGACAGTCATCCAAGCAGAGGGTGAAGATACAAAGACAGGAGCCTGCGTGTCTGAGAAGCAGACGGAGAGCAGGAAGCTAAATGGGAAAATGCAATGGAAGAGCAGCTGAGAGCCCAAGTGATGCTGGGTAAGGGGACAGTAGCTTGGAGCAGGGAGGACCTGAATATAGCTGAGGGGACAGCCATAGGATCTCTGGATGGATTGGCTTTAGAATACTCCTTTAGAATAAGGAGTCTATGACCACTGAGAAGATGGAACACTCCTCCTCAGAGGGGATGGAGAAGAGGGAGGAAGCAGGATTGTGAAGATAGAGCACCCTTGAGTGGGGATGGAGAAGAGCGTGAAATAGGATTGGGAGGAGGGAGCACCCTTCAGTGGGGGCAGAGAAGAGGGGTGAACAGGATTGGGAGGAAGGGTCCTCAGTGAAGACTGGGGAGAAGAGTACACTTACGGTGCTGAGGAGATCCAGCCATGTGAGACAGATGGCAGGATGGAGCTGGAGCAGAGTCTTTTAAGTCTTAGGTAGATTTGGGCTGGGAATGCGAGGGGTTGGGGGTTGGTTCTGTAGAGTGTGAGAGACATCCCAACAGTACAGCTCTTGACAGGACAAAGTCAAGGCTGAGCCTGGAGCTCCACCCTGTCAGGAAGTCAAGAGAAAGAGGCAAAGGGGAGTTGGTGTTCTTTTTTTTTTTTTTGGTTTTTCGAGATAGTTTCTCTGTATAGCCCTGGCTGTCCTGGAACTCACTCTGTAGACCAGGATGGCCTCGAACTCAGAAATCCGCCTGCCTCTGCCTCCCGAGTGCTGGGATTAAAGGGGTGCACCACCACTGCCCGGTGAGTTGGTGTTCTGAAAGCCACGGGAGGGACTGCTCTGAGGAGGGGTTGACCCTGGATGCTGCCTTTGCTGTGTTCAGTCTGCATCCCTCTGCTTTGAGATGAAAGATAGATTTGGTATTTACCCCAAAGACTACAAGCCAATGAACGCATCCCAATGTCTGTGTTTCCTGCAGTTCTACTCACTACAGCTGAGTTACAGGGCCAACCCAGGTGTCCAGAGACAGAGGATACTGAAGGGAAACAAGGTACATACACAACCATCCCCAACAGGTAGCCTGTAAACTGTGTGCAGGAAGCATGCGGCACGCCAGCACTGTCCATGTGAGGACTTACCCAATAGTGATGGTGATTAAAAATAAGATGGTGGTAAAAGCCTGGGCAATGAGGCTTGTTTGCATCCCAGAAGGAAGCATACAGGAGACACACCCTTGTCTTGCACAGTGGAGCAGTAGGCAGGGGGGCACTTCCCAGCACCACAAGCTTCGGCTAGACTCATCTGGCCAGGACCAGATAGGCTTCACAGGCGGCAAGCACCTGGGCTGGCTGGAAGAGTGAATGAGCAGAAAGCCACGGAGTTAAAGTCAGGCAGGTCCCTCAGAGGGAGACGGCAGTGCACGCTGGTGTGTGCTGGGCAGAGGTTAGGGGAGAAGGCCAGTGGAGAGGAAAGGAAGGTGGGTCAAGTGCACAATGACCAATTTTCTAAGCGAACAGAGCGGGCACAATGGGTTGGCTAACCCTGGGCCCTTCTCACCTGACTTCCATGACTGCTGAGCCCTGTCTTCCAGAGTGAGGCAGGCTGAGGCAGGTTCACTCTGCTTTGGTGTTGTGCAGAGGAGGCATGTGCCTGTACTCCGTGGGTGGGGTGAAACCCCTAGGCCCATGGGCCATCCTCTGAAGGCCTTGTGGGACTCTTCCCCACCTCGGTAAAGACACTCATCCCTAGCTGGGCATGGTGGTATATGTCTTTTATCCCAGCACTTGGGAGGCAGAGGCAGTTGGCTCTCTGTGAGTTTGGGGTCAGCCAGGGCGATATAGAGAGGCTCTGTTTCAAAACAAAACAAAAAGCCACTCACCCCTGAGGACTCTCCTGGGGAGACCAGAAGATGATCTCTGCCCCTTAGCTCCTTGCACAGATATTACCACAGTGCAGGAAGTTTCTTTGTCACTTCTTCTGCGAGGGAACTGGTCCTGTCCTTGCCATCCCAGCTTTGTTCTCTAGAGAGAGAACACATTTCAGACACACACACACACATACAGAGACACACACACACAGATACACACACAGAGAGAGAGACACACAGGCATATACACACACACACACACATACATGCACACACAGAGAGACACACACAGACACACACACAGACACACACACAGACACACACACAGATACACACACACCTGTCCTCCTCACTCAGGTGAGCTGCTTTACCTCCCCCCTCCCTGACCTGTTCGTCTGCCCTCTGAGCATGACTTCTTCTCAGAAGGGATTTCTGAAAGCCTCTGCTTGTCACAAGCTGCCGGGCAAGACAAGGACTTCAGCAAAGCCACTTAGGGAGCTGACAGGTCTAAGAGGTGGGTGCCAGGAAGGCTTACAAAGACTTGCAGAATCAGAGGGAGTCCTGGGCAGAGGCAGGGGATTGGATGAGAACTGAGTAAGACCCAAAACTGAGCCAAATGGGCTGGGCACACTGCTGAACAGGTTTTGGTGGGTCAGATGTGGGCAGCTCAAGCCTGGGCCCCACAGGTGTACCTGAATGCCAAAAAATCCACACCCCTGAGCACAAGGTCCCTTCTCTCTCCAAGGTCCCTTCATGCTCCCTTGGGGATCCCCAAGCTCACAGGCCTAGCAAAGAAGCAGTCAGAGATAGCGGGGCATGAGGAATCCTGTGTCCTGTCCAGCCTGCTTAGGGTGGCCCTCCTTAGCTCTGGAACTTTGGGGGTGTTGATGAGGTGTGGGGCCCTTTGGTCTGCCCCCTGGGGAAGACCTCTTTGCCTAATTCCTGGAAAAGGAAAAGGCCAGCTGACCTTCAAGTCAGGTCTCTGCTTGAGCCAGGAGTGCGGTGGGAACGCTCCCTTTAGCCTTAGCTTCTGGTTTTCCTCAATAAGATTATTGAGGAATTAAAAGGATGCAGGAGTTGAGAAGGGGGTGGTGTTAACTTTCTAAAGGTTAAGGAGAAAAGATTTTGTTGTTATTCCCTTGGTCGGTGTCTCGCTAGGTAGCTCACACTGTCCCAGAAGTCACCACCTTCCTGCCTGCCAGACATGCTTTCGTACTCTAGGCTAGAGAGAGTGCTCAATGCACAGGGTGCCCCCTGCTCACAGGCTCCTGATCAGGGGACAGCAGGGGACTACAAAAGCCTATGAGCTAGCTGATTTACCCCTTCTGCAGAGAGGGAGCATAAGTAAAGGTATGGGTGTGTATGGGTGTGAGGGTGTAAGCAGATATAAGATGAAGGTGGGTGTGAGTGCCAGCAACTGCGTATAGGAGTGGGGTCTAAGTGTGTGACCCCTCACCTGGAGACGTGTTATGTGAGGCATAGCCCCTCAGGCAGTGTGATGTGAGTCTAGCCAGAAAGACCGACCTGATGAAGCCTTGCTTCTATTTCTGTGGTCATCAGTGAGAAAGACCCACCCTAGGAAGGAAGTAGTGAGTCAGGTCTAATGGCCGTGGAGCACAGTAACCTTCAGCCCACAGGAGGAGGGACAGCTCTATTCAGTGTTAGTCCAGGCTCTGAGATAGGGACTCTGATGAGTGAAATGATGAGACTACTTCTGTAATGATGCTGCCCCCAGACCTGGGTGCATGCCTACCCAGTTCAAAGGCCTTGACACCAAGGTCCAAGCCACCTGGGCAATGGCTGAAGGCCTCCAGAGATGGCAAGAACCCATATGGAGGGCGCCCAAAGAACCGGGCAGGGTACTAGGAGCACACCAACTTTGTCAAGTATCTGAGGATCTGGTGAAAAGGAGACAAAGGTCAGTGCCATTTTGCTGTGACTTTTGCATCCTCAGTAGACAGGTACACACACCACGATTCCCTTTTGTTTTTGCTAGGCATCTACTGAGCACCAGCCTGGACCAGGCCTGGGACTCCTGCCATGGTGTGGAGGAGCCCTCGCAGCAGAAGACAGTATTCTTCAAAGGCTCTAGACAAATCAGGGAGGGATCCTGAACTCCCTGCAGTCCCTGCCCTACCTTCTTGGGTCACTGCTGACCTCCCTGGTCAGTTTCCCACATTCTCTCTGGAAGCAATCTGAAACAAATTTGTCTAGACCTAAGCGACCATCATGGAGTCTCTGTGGCCCATCTGTGGGTCTCATGAGGAGAGCTAATGTTGGGAGAAGATGGGAAGTCACAGTTTAGAGGTAATGTGGGGATGGAGGGTGAAGTCTCTGTGGTGTTCGAGTCCCCTGGGGGCTTGAAGATGGCCAGGGCAGGCTGGCCCTGTGTTTGTGAGCTGGACACAAGAGAACAGGTTCGAAGACCACAGCCCACTCTCCTTTCCTTCCCACCCTGTGCCCCAGAGACCATCAGTGCCTGTGAGGACATAATAGTCCATACTCTCTAGTAGCAAACAGCAGCTGAGGTAACTCCTTAGACCCAGTGAAGGTTGTAATATTTGAGATATACTAAGAAAAAAAAAACTGCCCCGTGTGTCTGAGACCTGGAACCTTGTGCTCTGCCTGGTACGTCCAGCCAGGGTGTTCCAAAGCTCTGTATCCACTGAACAGCCTGTGAAAAGGCCCAGAGCACCTTGGGGCATGAGCTTGGGGGTTGGTGGGGGTTTCTCAGTACTAGAGTGTGGTGGAGGAAGCCGATTCTGGGTGGGGACCTCTTGGCCTTGAGGATGCCCCTCCTACAAGGGTGTGCTTGGGCCGAGAAAGCTCAGATCTAGGTCCAGGTGAAATCTGCCCCCTGGGGAAGACCTCTTTGCCTAATTCCTGGAAAAGGAAAAGGCCAGCTGACCTTCAAGTCAGGTCTCTGCTTGAGCCAGGAGTGCGGTGGGAACGCTCCCTTTAGCCTTAGCTTCTGGTTTTCCTCAAAGGTTCATGAAGTCTGAGGTCCTGAGGGACAGTAGCATCACAGAGTAGCTGAGATCCAGGACTGCTGGGAGAGACACAAGGCACTGGCTAGACTTACATTTCAGACAAATAGGGAGTTGTTTTTATTATCAACTTCCTGTACGATATTTGGGGGCCATAGATTCTTTAAAAGTATTCCTTGTTTATCTAAAGCTGGTGTCAGGATTTAGTTGCTATTTGATTGTTTATGATAAATATGATCCTTACACTGGGCAGGGACTTTGGACTTCTGACTGTTTTCCAGCCTAGACTTCCCTTTCTGGCTGCAGGAAGCCCCCTGGGGCTTTTGCCCTTATCTGTCTACCAGGGTGGGTAAAGAGTTAAATGAGGTACTTATAATTGTTATTGTCTCAAGCACAGCAGGGGTCCCACAGCTAAAAGGTGGGGTTAAGGAGTCTCACCCTCCAGGTACTAGAGATTTTCTTTCTTTCTTTCTTTCTTTCTTTCTTTCTTTCTTTCTTTCTTTCTTTCTTTCTTTCTTTCTT
>CM052711.1:2893052-3034494 GCA_028551405.1 Uromys caudimaculatus | reverse complement strand
AAAGTCTCGACAAAAAAAAAAAAAAAAAAAAAAAAAGGCACCCACTCTCCCCAGCCTGAGGCTCCAAGGTCCAGAGTGCTCCCCCTGCTGCCTGTGAACAGCCGAAAAGAGCAGAGCGCTTCAGGGCCTGAACTCAGAGTCCTGCTGCAAGGTGACTCAGCACCGAGTCCAGCTGCAGGGCCTGGGGGTGGGGACCTGCTGCCCTTGCCCCTCCCCTGGGCTCACCTCCCTCTTCGGGCTCCCTTAACCCGGTTGTTAATCATTAATATCTTGCTCCAGAGGGAGATGGTTGTCCTGGAGTGCACTTCTGCTCCTGGTTGTGCCCCAGGTACAAGTCTCAGTGTCTGGTGATATAGAGGGACCTGAGTTGAGAACTTTCCAATGCTCAACCTCTCCACACCTAAGAGGGTGCTGACTTCTTGTGGGGTTCACAAATGCTAGAGAGCTTAGGCATAGTCTAAGGCCCTAGACACAGGCTCAGGTTGTCTCTCAAGTTCGGAGAGTCACCCTGAACAACCAGTTTCACAGTTGTCTGAGTGTAATACACCAGGTAGCTCTGCCAGGGCCTGTGGGGTCACTCTTCACAGCTCACAAGGTACCCCACCCCTAGCACCAAATCTCTGTCTGTCTTGCCAAGGATGGATGACCAGGCATCGTGGGTATTACATTAAATGCTGCACTGGGTGGAAGGTAGTCACTGGTCACAAAGCTGAAGAAACAGCACCCAAAGAACTAGTGAATATAGGTAGTCTGAAACAAACCAGAAATTCTTCAACACTGGGCTTCCCTTTCCCTAGAGTACCCCAGGGGACAGAATGAGTCTAGGGACCTCTCTCTACTGGCCCTTCAAGTGGTGCTGCTTGGTCTAGAAACATCCTGTCCTGGTGGCGAGGTTGGCGTGCTCTGCAAGGCTCCTTCCCATTATCACCACAAGATGTCGCTGTCGTTTGCAATTGGCTGACAGCGCAAGACCAAACTACTATCCTCTGGTTTGTTTGTTTTGTTCTTGGTGGAGCCCAGAAATCTGTTTTTAGTTTTAAGAACCACTGACATGAGTCACTCTGCAAACCCTGCTTCTCTTAGCTCTTCTCCCTTTGTAGATCAAGGCAAGCCAGTCTGCAACCTTCCTGGAACTCCCAAACTGCTGTCCTAACTCTGGGCAGCCGCTGGAAACCTGATGATATCCAGACTCCTCAAAAGTTGTCTGAGCTAACCAACAATGTGGGTTTCTGTCTCACTCTATTCAGTTTTCAAAGTCGTGTTTGTGTGTGTGTGTGTGTGTGTGTGTGTGTGTGTGTGTGTACACTAACCTTTGCTAGCATAAACACCTTAGCACCTTCTCCTTGATTGCCCCTGGACACAGGAAATCCAGGCGACAGCAGGCAGAATGGATATCTCCCAGATCAGATGCCAACATACTAAAGACAAGGAGATTTTGACAGTAACCAGAGAAAGAAAATGTCCGATTATCTAAGAACGATGAGTTCTAGTCAGAAGTCAAGAAAAGACTGGAGTGAAATAGTTAAAGTATTAAAAAGAACAAATGCCCATCCATTTAGCATTCTATATGGAGCAGCACTAGCTAAATAGAACAAGCTAAATAAAGGTTTGTAGAAAAGCACATAAGAGGAGAGAATGTGCTAGCCAGATCTACTGGTATAAAATGATAACACAAGTTTATCGGCAAAAAGGAAAATGATTGATGTCTTTGCTTTTCCTGGGAGCCTTGAATAAATGGCAGCTACAGTACCAACAGTAGGCACAGCAATGGTGGCGACATCTTGCACAGCAAACCAGTAACTCACTGAACTTACAGAAGTCCTCAGCATAGATGAGGACTTCCCCAAAGCTGCATGGTGAAGGACCCTCCTTAACTAACCCTCTGCCCTCTAGCACCCCTGAGACCACTGGGACAAAATCACATGCTTCTGGGAGGCAGATGCCACAGGAAGCTAGTAGCCGGACTCTCAGATGAAGGTCTGATGATACTCCCACACCTCATTCTGTGAGGAGACTCAACCCTGATGCTGTTGGTTGAGGGTCTCCTTCTAGCAATTACAGCTCCTTGCATTAAGATGCTAATAATGGGGCTGGAGAGATGGCTTAGTGGTTAAGAGCACTGGCTGCTTTTCCAGAGGTCCTGAGTTCAATTCTCAGGACCCACGTGGTGGTTCACAACCATCTCTACGGGGATCTGATGCCCTCTTCTGGCATGCAGGTATACATGCAGATAGAGCACTCATTTTAAAAAATGCCTCACGGAGGCATGTATGTGTGAGGTTATGCTCAGAGGCTTCCAAGACTAGCTCCTAGCAAGGACTCGTATAAAAGAGAAAGGGGAACTGACAATTGTTCTTATTCTTAGCCAGTCCAAAAGATAACTGCTTGTTTAAAATAAGCATAGTACCAGAATTTTCAGTGATTATAATCCATGTCTAAGTGAAATGAAAGATAGCAGCATCCCAAAGGACTGAGGGAGGTGTTGGTAAGACCACTACAAGCTGCTCATATCACACATGAAGAAGTTCCCTATTATCTGAAGATATTAGTTGTTCTTGCATGTTGCAGACTAGAGGGTAACCATTTAATATTTTTTTTTAAAGAACATGATTAGCAAGCTAAAAGAGATGATGAAATAGAATCAGGGGTGAGGTGGTAAAGAGAAGACTCATTGGCTATAAGTGCTACTGTTCTTACAGGAGACCCAAGCGCAGTTCCCAGGACCCTTGGTAGGCAGCTGACAACCACCTGTAATTTCAGCAAAGACTGATGACCCAGTGTAATCCTACTTAAAGGTGGAAGGAGAGAAAGACT
Organism: Uromys caudimaculatus; assembly: GCA_028551405.1. NCBI lineage: Eukaryota > Metazoa > Chordata > Mammalia > Rodentia > Muridae > Uromys > Uromys caudimaculatus. The sequence continues at coordinate 3,031,680 of CM052711.1, read as the reverse complement.
TCACACTGTGTCCTCTGACCTCCATATGTGCACCATGACACTTTCAACAAATACTTATCTTAGTCAGGGTTTTTATTACTGAACAAAATATCATGAACAAGAAGCAAGTTGGGGAGGAAGGGTTTATTCAGCTTACACTTCCATGTTGCTGTTCATCACTAAAGGAAGTCAGGACTGGAACTCAAGCAGGTCAGGGAGCAGGAGCTGATGCAGAGGCCATGGAGGGATGTTCCTTACTGGCTTGCTTGCTTCTCCTGGCTTGCTCAGCCTGCTTCTTATAGAGCCCAAGACTACCAGCCCAGGGATGGCACCACCCACAAGGGGCCCTCCCACCCTTGATCACTAATTGAGAAAATGCCTTACAGCTGGATCTCATGGAGGCATTTCCTCAAGGGAGGCTCCCTTCTCTGTGATAACTCCAGCTTGTGTCAAGCTGACACACAAAACCAGCCAGTGCAATACTGATATCCAAACCAAAGATGACTTAACAAGAAAGGAAGCAGACAAGTATTACTCATGAAGAAGGGATGCTCCCAACGTCTTAACAAGTCAAACCTAAGAATGCGTTAACCAGTTCTTACGCCATAACCAAATCTAGCAAAGTACTAGATTTACTTCATTTCTAAAAGTCAGGCAATATAACTCACCATTAAATAATCTAGAAGTTGGCTAGTGTAAGACTTGGGGGAGTCTTAACTTACCGAAGACCCTCCGAATGGACACACGGGAGTCTGGGATTGATGCAAAATGCAAGAGAACTTTATTGATTCATCAGCATGCTGAGGTTGCTCTACATACCAAGATGGGAGGGCGACCTCGTGGAGCCCCTTCAGGGACCTTATATAGGATTTAGGGCAGCAGCCGCCATTAGGTACAATGTGATTGGCAGAACAATGTGACTTTTAAACTGATTGGTCTTTAGGGAATGAGGTAGCAAGGGCTTAATCAGCCCCTCCCTTCCAGCCTACGAGCTTTCTAACCTGTTTCATCCATGTGCTCGGAGCACACCCTGGTGGAATATCTCAAAGTTCCCGTGCTGACCTGTCACTAGAAACGTAGCAGGCCAGGCAGAAATTAAGCTATTCAAAGGGATGCTTTCGTCTCACACTCTCAGACTACTGAAACAACTGTACCCTCCACCAAAACCAGGAATTTCCTCAGGAATCTCATGCTGGGAAAAGAATAGATGCCAGCCAGAGAGGGATCTTGTCTAAGAGAGAGTTATAACTTGTCAGCCCACCTTACTGGATGAGACTGACTCCAGACAAGTATAGGTAAGTAGAGGGCAGGGCTACACGGTGACCAGGACTGCTTAGATGTGATACCCTTGGGCTCTATTTAAACTCAAGTCTCACCTCAGGCCCCTGAAGACTGACCTGGGGGGGAGGTTTCTCTGGATCCCTTTGTCCCTCTTCCTAAGTGGCGGCATAGAATAAATCTCCCTTTCCCGCTTTCTATGTTTAGTTAGGCTCTTGTAATTGGCTTATTGAGGACCAATGGCTGGCCCTGGCTTAGCACAAGTCCAGTAAGATAACTGGATCATAGACACCCACGTGAGTTCTGAGACCCATCTAGGAGAAACGGTGAAGGCTCTTGCATTCCGCACAGATTCACAAATAAGAGCAATCTGAGTAGAATATGTAGGGTTTCAGGACACGTGGAAGCACATGTATGTTCTCATCGCTGTTAGAACCAGCCAACATGGGAGTGAGTACCAGAAGCACTGCCCATCCACACACATGCATGGAGAATAAGCAGAGGAGGACAGTCTGGAGAGAGCCCCTGAAGGCCACATGTTGAGCTTATCAGGCATGGGCTACAATGGTTGTGATTAAAAAGACCACCCATACCAAATGCAGGCTAGGATGCGAAAGGCCTGGAACTCAGCTCATGGGTGGGATAAACTAGTGTGACCGTCATCCTGCCTGCTGCACAGCAGAAGCCAGTGCAGTAGTAAGGCGGAAGTGAAGCCAGCGTAGCAGCCAGGTGGTGCAGCAAGGCGGAAGTAAAGCCAGTGCAGCATTGGGGCAGAAGTGAAGCCGGCCTCACAGCGAGGCGGTGGTGAAGGCATCGCAGCAGCGAGGTGGTGGTGAAGCCAATGCAGCAAGGCGGAAGTAAAGCCAGTGCAGCAGTGAGGCGGAAGTGAAGCCAGTGTAGTAGTGAGGCGGAAGTAAAGCCAGTGCAGCAGCGAGGCGGAAGTGAAGCGGGCCCCACAGCGAGGCAGTGGTGAAGGCAGCGCAGTAGCGAGGCAGGGGTAGAACTGTCTTCCCCAGAGGGCGATTCTCCGAGGTGTTTCGTTTTCAGGAGCGCTTCCTGCCTTACACAAGCCACAGCACCTGGACTCTGGGGTGAGGTGTTAGATAATTTTTTTTTTTTTTTTTGAGAGGAGAGTCTCATGCTCAGACTGGCCTTAAACTCTGGATCCTCCTGACTCTGCCCCCTTAGCGCTGGGATTACAGGCCTGTGCTGGCATGCCCAGGCTTGGGGTGGACTGGCGTTTATGGGTCAGTTCAGACTCTGGGGAAGGAATGCCTGACCCTGCCTTGCTCTTTAGATGCAGACACTAGGCGTGTTGAAAATTGGTTCTAGTGCTTTGTCTTAATTCAACTCCCAAACACTGTGCTTTCAGATGCTGAAGGTCCCTTTCCCCAGCTGATTTCGATTGGTAGTAAAGAATTGCTATACAGCCAATGGGTGTGCAGGGAAACGGAGGTGGGACTTGTAGATTTCGAAAGCAAGGGACAGAGAGAAGGAGGGGGTGCTGAGGAACAGGAGAATCCATGATGGGGAACAAGGATAACAACAGACTTAAAGGCCTACCAACATGTAAGATTCCAGGAAAGTGGCCCTAGGGGCCACTCCCCTGATTGGGTCTGGGGTAGCAGAGATGAAGTATAGATTTTAAAAGATGTTAACTCAGGAATAGTGGTGGGGAGTGTGTGCTAGCCACGGAAGATTTAGAAGTGCCCAGCCATTGAGCTAGTCAAGGCATATCAAAATTAGCTGGCATGCGTTTGTCTTTCATTCGTGAATCCAGAGCTCTTGGGATGGTGCAACCTGCTGGGAGCCAAAGTGGTTTAACTAATTCACCACTACATAGGAGTGCCTTTGGTCTGTAGCCAGGGAAGGGGTTTGCAAGGTGCTGGGGTCCTCTATTGGCTGCTGCCCTCTTTTGCTGGTTATAGCCTTTGCTCCAAGATGGCTTCACAGAAGTTTTTACAGGACATGGGTGATTGCAGACTGTAGGTTCCACCTTCCTGGTGCAGGTGTGTGGTCAAAGGACTCACATCTGATCCCACTCTCTTAGTAACAACCACCTTCCTCTGAGAACAAAGATCACTGCTCCCAAGATCTCTTAGCCTCACTAATTATTTTGCCTTTGTGTTGTTTCAACATGTTGCACAATTGGCATGTCTGTTCTGCACCACATGAGTGCCTGGTGCCTGAAGAGGTCAGAGGAAGATGTCAGATCTGCTAGAACTGGAGTGACAGATGGAAGAGCCAGCATGTGGGTTAACTAACCCCAGAGTTCTTAACTACTGAGCCATCTCTGCAGCCCCAAGATACTATGTTTTTTAAAACAAGAACAAAATAATAATAATAATAATAACCAATAATAATAAATACTCATATAGGAAGTATCAACATGTCTTTATATATTTTGTACGAGCTTGAGAAGTGTTCAAAATCAAGAAACATAATTTTGTTCTCTGTAGTCTGTCGACTGTTCAGCCGACTTGTGCAGATCTTGTCTGCTGGACCTGAAATCTGAGGACCTGAAAGAATAGAGCAGACCAGTCTGATGCTGTAGACAACCTCCCGTCAGCTTCAATGTATCTTAGACATGAATGTAACAAAGAAAGTAATGATCTAAGGAAGGTTGTTTGAATCAGAAAAACATGTTCAGAACAACATGTAAATAAACACCAGTAAGCACATACTAAATCATAACAGAGTGGCCCTGTGGCATGTATCTTTTGCTACCCCGCCTAAGCTCCGGGATGGGCCACATGACCAGTTGCCACCCAGCTTCCCTCGAATCCATGGATAAAACACACACACACTGGTTGCTCGTTTTCAACGTGCCTTCTGACACAATTGCTGGGCGCTACTATCTCCCACCTGAAAAAGCACGCCCTTATCAGTATTCTTGTCTCCGCACCTCTCCACGTGCCCTAAACTTTAGTTGCTCAGTTACATCTAGTCCCTGCTAAATCCCTGCCCACCCACTTGTAGGAGTGACCATAGGCTGCCAAGCCCACCTATCCCTTCTACGAAGCCCATGGCTTTTTTATTGACAGATCAAGAACCAATTGGTAAATAGGACAGCATCAGAACTACCCCTACACAGCCCTTTCCCAGAACTTTCTCAGGACAGACCAACTTAAACACAATTGCCTGGGCATACTATAGATTATATTTGGGAAAGCAGAAAAGCAAGACAGAAGGCCTTATCCAGAGTCAGGGTACACAGACCAGGTTGAGTTCTATAGCTATGATCTGACATCCAACAAGAATAAACATGTCTTATAAATCGAATATACATGTTTCATGCATGAAGCTTGAAATCATGTCAAGAATAATCCAGGGAACACAGTGCACCTGAGGTAAAAGGCCCTCTGCCTTGTTCCTGGAGCTTCTCTCACAGTTCCCCAAGGCATTGTTTGTCATGAGGCATTCTTATGACCACATTCCCACTGTAGCCTTCGGTGCGGGTCTGTAGAGCTGTTAGTTATTCTTTTTTTTTTTTTTTTTTTTTTTTTGATTTTTTGAGACAGGGTTTGTCTGTATAGCCCTGGCTGTCCTGGAACTCACTCTGTAGACCAGGCTGGCCTCAAACTCAGAAATCTGCATGTCTCTGCCTCCCAAGTGCTGGGATTAATGGCATGTGCCACCACTGCCCAGCCCTGTTAGTTATTCTTCATGCTTCTATGCCTTGTTGCTCTGGTGTCCACTGCAGGAGATCATCTGACAGGATTAATGGACTTTGACCAATCAAAAGAGGGAAGCTCAGGGTAAAACTCTATAGCCCTCTCCAGGGCTTTGAATTACATTTTAGATTACCACTTGTGTTGGAGAAAATATTTCATTTTAATCATGTTGGGTTTTTTTTTTTTTTTTTTTTTTTGGTTTTTCAAGACAGGGTTTCTCTGTGTAGCCTTGGCTGTCCTGGAACTCACTCTGTAGACCAGGCTGGCCTCAAACTCAGAAATCCACCTGCCTCTGCCTCCCAAGTGCTGGGGTTAAAGGCGTGCGCCACCACTGCCCGGCACAACTTTTATTATTCTAATAAGCCTTAATCAGCACTAGAACTGGGCAGATATGTGCCCTCTGAGCTATTAGAGTCTATTTCCCCATCAATAACCCGTTATAATATACCTTGTTCCATCTGGCTAGCTCTCATGGCTATGTTTTTATGATTCACCTACCCCATGGCTGCTTCCTCCTCTCTCCATCTTCTCTCTCCTGTGCTCCTCCTTGGACCCCATGCCCAAGAACTCCAAACCCTGCCTATGTCTCTTCTCCGAGCTATTGGCTGTTAGCATCTTTATTTAACCAATAGTTTTAAATTAAAGAGCAAGGTCACACATTATACTTGTGGATTCTCTCATCCCTATGGGCAACCAGGCCTTGGGGTGGAGTATTTAGCCTTACAATACATAGTAAAAGACAGAACCTCAACATGCTTGTTACACGTGAGCTCTGGGCTGGTTATTTAACTAATAGCTACATTCTCACCTGTGTAAAATGGAGGTGGCAGTGACACTCATAATGTAGGTTGGGACAGACTTAGCGTGTTTAATGATCGTTTGCCAGACCATTATTTTAAGTTTTTGCATGAGCATGAACTTCATAAATCAAATACAAATTAAACTCCCATGAGGCAGACTGCTGGCATCTGAGGAAGGATTCATACTTAATGTGGGCTCTTGGAGAAATATGGCCCTGTGGTCAATGTCATTAGAGACCCTAGGCCAGAGATCTCAACCTGAAGGTCATGACCCCTATGGAGGTTGCATATCAGATATCCTGAATATCAGATACTTACATTATGATTCCTAGCAGTAGCAAAATTACAGTTATGAAATTGCATCAAAGATAATACTATGGCTGCAGGCCACCACAGCATGGGGATTGTATTAAAGAGCTACAGCACTGGGAAGGTTGAGAACCGCTGTCCTAGAAGGTAGAGGCTATATGATTCACAAGCACAGAGGACGCCTTAGTTCTCCAGAGGAGAATGTCTGCTCAGAAAGAAGCTCAGACAGGAAGAGGAGTCCACCAGGGAGGGGACAGGGGAATGCAGGGGAAGTCCACCAAAGGCTGCGGGAGAAAGCTGATCCTCAGATAAAGTTTCACCAGCAGAAGCCAGATAACAAGGCTGCTGATTCTTGTTGCCATGTTTACCAGCTTGGGGGACTCTGGGGACTGGGGTGTCCAGGAGGAGCATAGCCAATCAAGAGTTGACGCTTCAGCCCTGGGCACCTGGGACACGCCTTCCTGGCGCCAGCTAAACACAAACAGATGAGGAGCTTTGGTCAACAGGGAATTCTGAGCCTGTCCTTGCCAGCCTGCTCCCAGCCACCCAAGACAAGGGAGCTATAGGCAGAGCCAGGGTTTCCCCCATGCAAACCAGGATTGCAGGGAAGCTGTAGATGTGGGGCCAAAGCAACATGGGGTCCTGGGACTTCCTTGGAGTCTCCTTCTGGTTGACTCTGTGGGCATCAAGGCTTAGGGCCAGGATCAATGAAGGTAATAGAAAGAAGGTGCATGCCAAGGATATTCCTGTTTCTCAAAAGATACAGAAAGGGGTTCTACCATATGTTCAGTCTCCATAGAGTTACCAGACTTGGGGGTCACAACCTGAGGCCCAGGTCAGGTCCAGCCACTTGTCCTCAATAAGCCAAATTACAGGTTTACAAGTGGGATGCAGAAAGGGAGATTTATTAAATGTGGCCACATTGGGAAGAGGGACAAAGGGATCCAAGTCAGTCTCCAGGGCTCTACAGCCCAAGGTTTAAATAGAGGACCGGGCTATCATGTCTAAGCAAGGCCAGGCAAGGTGTGGCCCCACCCTCCACTGACCCATCACTGTCTGAGCTGCAGTTTCATCCTGAAAAGTTGATTGACAAGCTGTTAGAATTGTGGAATCTCTTTCCAACAGACCATCTGGCTGTGACCTTTTTTCCTCCTCCCAACATGAGAGTCCTGGGAGAAATTACCACATTTTGTTGGGTCCATTCTTTCAATAGTCTGACAGGTTGAGATTTACCAGAGTCCCTTTATAGTATCTTTGCAGGGTCACCCAGTAAAGAGCTGTCCAGTCCAGGTCCTTTGAAGAGAACCCCCCTCCATCTTCATTCACAAGACCCCTGTCTCTGGACTAAGATCTTAGAAGAAGGGAGACTTCAGCAATGCCCCCAAGACACTGGAGATTGAACATAGGACCTTGATCTCTGAGGGAAAGCCACCAGAAGGCAGGAAACAGAGTTCCAAAAATTTGTCCTTGACACTCCTCACACTTTGAGAATTGCTGAATGTTCTGCAAATTATATGCACATTTGTGTAAACCCTATGCAAATACAGGATTGTGAAGACAAGGTCTGCACTGAGGAATTAGGGGTTTGGGTTTCCCCTATGAATGCCACTTTGGTGACATCATAAGGCAGGAAGGTCAAGTTCCTTCTTTTTGGTTTTGTATAAATTTTTTCTTGTCCAAACTTTCTTTTTTGCCCCTTTATAGAGACTAAACAATTTGTCACCATGTGCTTACTAACAGGTGTTTCCTGAGAAAAGAAGAAGCTTGATATTAACTATGTTAGTGGTTGTCAACCTTCAAAATGCTGCGACCCTTTCATACAACTCCTGGTGTTGTGGTGACCCTCAACCATACAGTTACTTTCGTTGCTACTTACTGTAATGTTGCTACTATGATGAATCATGATGTAAATAGTTTTGGAGATAAAGGTTTGCCAAAGGGCTTGCGACCCAGCTGCATCCACAAGTAAGCCGCTCTATTCCTTCAGAGCACAAGCATTCCTTCACCTGGGACAAGACCTGAGTGAGCACCTGGTCTCCTGGTCATGCCTCAGGCAAAAGTGAGACACAGGTCAGGCCTCAGCGTCTCTCAGTGTCTGAGGCAGAGGGACCAGGTTATGGCTCCCACCCCAGCCACTAGACCCGGCTTGAATCTCACTCCTGGCCTGGTGTGCAGTCCACCACTGGGTGCCATTGCTTTTTCCAAGGTAAAGCTGGAGATGTGCTTTGCTGTAATTGTTTTTTTTTTTTTTTTTTCCAAGACAGGGTTTCTCTGTGTAGCCCTGGCTGTCCTGGAACTCACTCTGTAGACCAGGCTGGCCTCGAACCCAGAAATCCACCTGCCTCTGCCTCCCAAGTGCTGGGATTAAAGGCGTGCGCTACCACCGCCCGGTGTCTTTTTGCCGCAGAGTTGGGGATGTCACTACATCTGGATTTTTGAAGTAGCCCCTCCGTTGCTGGAGAATTTGCTGCTGATATGCATAGATTACCGTTCCAAACTTTGCTTTGTGAGTTCCATTTCCAGTCCCACTGGAGACTGGATGCCCGGCCACAGCCTTCTGCTTTTCCTGTGGTTGCTCGACCAGCTCTGCTCTTTCTTCTGTATGCGTGGGTGAGATGGGGGATGGTACAGTGGTTTAGCTTCTGGGAAACTGCCAAGTGCACTGGCTTAAGACAAAACCAGCTCTGGGGCCTCTGCTGCTACATTTGGAAGGTTCCAGCAGATTTTACAAAGGGCCAGGTCCTAGTCTCAGCATGCAGTGACATCACATGTCTCCATTCTACCCTCATCCCTAGGACACAAGTTCAATCCCTCCTTCAGGGTCCTGGCTCCATCCTCATTCAGCCCAGTAAGATCTTCTAGTATTTTGAGGTCTGTGGAAATATCTCTTCCCTCATGCATGTCCTAACAGGTGAAAAGGATGGGTGGGGACCTCCTCTACAGTTCCCAGGTGGCCTCCATCCAGGGCCAGCTAAGGCAACCGGAGGCAAGTGCCAGGACAACTGATAGCAGCCTTCCCATGGGTCAGTGCCAGTGCCTTGCCATGGGCCAGGTGCCATTAGGACTCAGAATGTAACACCGAATTCCACACTGCACAGACAGGGGCACAGCCTGCAGCTTCCCTCTACCACACAACAGGGGACACAGGAGCACAGCCTGTTCTCCCCCCCCCCCCCTCAATTTAGAGAGCAGGAGACACAGGGGTACAGCCTGCTCCCCCTCCCTCAGAGAACAGGGGATATATATGGTACTTTCACTGAGCCTGACTGTCAGGATTGTGCCCAGAAGTTTGTTGAGGCATGAGTGGTTTAGAACAGAGGGTAGGTATCACTCTGACTTGGAACTTGCTTGCTGTGCCCTGTGAGAAGTTCCCACCCCCTTCTGATGCCATGACTCCAACAGGTATGGGGAGAAAAGGCCCTTGCAGCTCCGTGCTTGTGGATTCTCAGCACAGCAGCCTGGGCACAAGGGGCTAGGAGCTGTTGAGAGAAGGTGGGGGCCACTAGATGGACTTCCTCATCCAGATGTCCCTGGCTCTCTGCAGGTGCCTGCCTACCACTCACCCTAAGCTGGAAGCCCTGGCAGGTATAGGAGGTAGCCTGCTTTCTCTGCATTCATCTTCGGCCAGGGCCCTGAGGCTGGTACAAAGTACACAAGTAGAGCTTTGGTTAAGGGGGTTCAGAAGGGGCTGGGTGGGCACACAGCGTTTCCAGGGTTCTGGCTACTCTCCAGTCTGTGAAAGGTTCCCAGAAAAATGGCCCCAGTCCTGCTCCTGGTTCAAGGCAAGACACTCAGCTAACCCATGGGAAGGGTGCTATCAGCTGGTCATGTGATAGTTTGAACGTGCTTGGCCCAGGTACTGGCACTATTAGGAGGTGTGGCCTTGTTGGAATAGGCGCGGCCTTGTTAGAGGAAGTGTGTCACTGTGGGCATGGGCTTTAAGACCCTCATCCTAGCTGCCTGGAAGCCAGTCTTCTAGCGGCCTTCAGATGAAGATGTAGAATTCTCAGCTCCTCTAGCATTATGCCTGCCTGGACGCTGCCATGCTCCCACCTTGATGATAATGTACTGAGCCTCTTAACCTGTGAGTCAGCCTCAATGAAATGTTGTCCTTATAAGAGTTGCCTTGGCCATGGTGTCTGTTCACAACAATAAAACCCTAACTAAGACAGTCACTCTTGTCCTGACACTTGCCTCAGATTGCTCTGGCTTAGCTGGTCCTGAATGGAGACCACCTGGGAACTGTAGTAGAGGTCCCTAACCCATCCTTTTACCTGTTAGGATTGTCATGATGTAAACTTGCCAAGAGAAGTGTTTGACCATAAGACTCAGCTCCTGACAGGAGACCCTCAGCCTCTGCCAGAGGCAGGAAGGGAGAAGAATCCAAATACTGAGTTCCCCTCCCCACTAAAAACCTCAAATACCCAAGCACGAGGGCAGTCACAGCTAGGTAGCCTGGCCTGGCTTGGCTTATATCCTTCCTGGCTGTGCTTTCTGCTTCATTTTTTAACACAATTGAACAAGATGTGTCCAAAGCCATTCCCTTCCTAGGTGCTAACCCAGTGTCCCCTAAGATCTGTACAGTACAGGCTGCTGGCCCAGCATAAAGGCTCTGGGATCTGACAGTACAGGCTGTCACAGTTCAATGCTCCTTCACGAGACCATGTCTTTCTTAGTGCCTCCTCACTTGTGAGACACAAATGGGACTACTGTTGGCCTGCCACCAGAATAGCCTACATGTGATAGATACCATGTCCAGGGAGCAGAAAGGCAGGGACCTAGTGGTGAGTGGGGTGAGGGGCAGGCACAGCAGGAAGCCTGTGTCAGTCCCTGACGTCACTTAGACTTTCAAGGACCCGCTTTCTCTCTTCTTCCTGGGCCTACCTGAGCCTTCTGTGCCTGTGCTTGCTGCAAGGGAAGGAAAGCCAGAGATGGTGGCAGGTAAGGGAAGTGACAAAGGTGGAGACAAGTTCATGGGCTCCTGGTGCCCAGAATAATGTCCTCCTGGAGGAAAGAGTGTATCTGTATTCAGGAACCGTCTGCCAGGCAGCTAGAAACATTGGCCAACAGCAGGTTTACAGAGAGTCTGATGAGCTTAGGAGCCTCAAACTGGATGGTGCTGAGAGAGTAAGGGTTCAGATGCCTTCTGGGGACACTGCTCTCTCTGTGTCAGGTCAGCCCTCCCTCACCAGCTAATACTGCTGCAGGCCAAGAGGCTTAGGTGGGTCTCCATGACAACCGCAGCTGGCACGCCTCCAGGTTCTGCAGGGAGCTGTGTCTCAGCTCTGGGGACCTAAACACACTCCATAAACACCAGCCCAGCTGGGTCCCTCCTCCAGTTGGTGGCTCCAGTACAACTTCTCAGAGAGGAAGAGCAGAAAGTGCAGGAGGCAGCCAGCAGTGGAAGAGGTGGAGGGAGGCTGAGGATGGAGCTCACTCTTCAACTTCTGCCGGTTTGCCACACAACTTTCTACTTTCCCTAGAAAAGATCAAGGCTCTCTTCTAGAGTGCGAAGCAGAAAGCAAGACCCCTGCAGTGATAGTTGACCCTGAAGGAGGTGGACCTCAGGTAAGGGGGGGGGGGTTCTCCCTAGAAGTGGCAGCTTCCTGCACTTACGGTGGACAGCTAGCCCTTTAGGAGTCAGCCACATTGGCTATGAGCTTGGAAGGGAGGCTCTCTGGCCACCTGGGAACCAGAAAGTAATCTGGATCCAGGACCCAGGTGGCCATGGGAGTCCTCCTCAGTCCTCACTGGTCAAAGATGGGCAGACTTGGGCCTGATTCTGAGGGTGCCCAACCTGGTTTGTAAACTTATAGGAAGCCATATCTGTTGTGTACTCTGGAGAGAGCAAGCATCTGAGGGAAACTAGCCTTGGCGTTCCTCCTTGTGCTGTGCAGGGGACACAGGCAGGGGCAGAAAGCAAATCTCAAATCAAAGGGGGCCACCCACCTGAGAAATGCAACTTTAGCACCTCTGAGGTGCAGAGTCAAGGCTAGACACACAGCAGTGACCAGGAAATTCATGGTCTCCTCCACAATGGTGCAGCCTCTGAGATCCAATAAGACACTAGGGAGGGAACCTGGGTGGTGGGGAAGGGTTCAGTGGAGATTGTCTCATTATGACATCGGGGTGAAGGGGTGCTTTGTGGAGATTGTCCACCATAGTCAGACCTGAGTATGCCTGCCTCAGTATGAAGAAAGCTGACTGAGACTCATCAGTCCACCCACTCATCTACCTGCCTCTCTTCTACTCACCTATCCATCTACCTATCAACAGACCCCTCTATCCATATATGCATCCATTCATCCATAAACCCACCTACTCATCCACCACCCACCCCATGACCCACTCACCCACTGATCCACCCACCCACTGACCCACCTACCCACTGATCCACCCTCCCACTGATCCACCCACTCACCCCCTGATCCACCCACCCACTGATCCATCCCACCTACTAATTCATCTACCCACCCACTGATCTATCCACCCACCCCCTGATCCACCATCCACTGATCCACCCATCCACTGAACCACTCACTCATTGATCCACCCCCCCATCCACCCATCCACTGATCCATCCACCCCCACCCACTCCCTGATCCACCCACCCCCTGATGCATCCACCCACACCCCTACCCACCCACCCATTGATCCACCCACCCACTGATCCACACCCACACCCACTGATCCATCCACTCACTGACCCACCTATCTGCTCACATACCCAACTGCCCAGGCATCCATTCATCATTACAGGTGCTAGAATGATGGGTCTTATGGTCACTGAGATCCATGCCATCTGTGGGGAACAGCAAGGGTCAGGCTACAGGAAGAACTGGTTTGAGACACTGGTTTAAGGGATGAGGAGGTCTTCATCAGGTAGGTGAAAGACCCACAGGTCAGGCCGGTTTACACCTGGCTTGGTGGATTATGGATAATTTTTCTGATGCCAAAGAGAAACAAGGAGAACTTGCAGCTTGTGAAGTTGACATGGACCCTGAGAAAAGCAGAATTAGTCAGACAGATAAGTAGCTATATGTGCTCTCTGGGCCTCTGCCAGGACCCAGTGTCTGGCCTCAGCAGATACATCCTGCTCCAAGAGGTAACCTCTGCTCTGGGACGCCTGGGTCAGGTGACCGTAGGCCCTAGGTTCCCTAGGAACAGAGCCCTCCCTAGCCAGCAGATATTCAGCTGAGCTGTGGGAGCTTCAGCTGCTGCCCTGGCTGTGGACCCCTCTGGACCAATAAGTCAGGGTTCTTGGATCAAGGACAGCATCCCCTTCACGGTGTGGCTCTAGTGAGCATAGTAGTCCTCTCTAACTGTCTGGAACCAGAGTCCTCTTGCCTTTGGGATTCAGGGAAGGCTTCGAGTGTTTCTAAGGTGAGAAGTCACTGTCCTGAGGGATGTCCAGAAATAGACCAGAGAGGAAGCTCAGATTGTACACAGAGGTGATGGTGTAATGAAGGGGAGAGGCAGGAGGTGAGGGGAGAGCAACACCCCAGGCACCTACAATCAGTTTCTAGCTCTCCCCACATAGGCACCAGATCACAGGGCCTAGGAAGGCCAGGATGCAGGTTAGGGTCAAGCTTGCACCAAGTTAGTGTGTATAGGATAGGTTTTCCTTTATTTTCTCCAGGTCTTTGGGGGCTGGGAAGAACACATTTTCTGAAAATTGTTTCTGTGTAAAATCAACAAGGTTGAATTAGTGAACACCAACTCTGTAGAAATGTAGCTTCTGAAGTATCTGTAAAACCAGCTTATGACATAGTGATATCTGTGCTTTTCTAGAACCAGGTAAGATGACAAAATCTAGTGGCATAGCTAATAAACACCATGTTTCAGAGTAATGATGAGCATACAACATTTTACAAATAGCAACTTTAAGGAGTCGGGACTACTATTCCTATAAAGTCACAGGTGTCATGGACACTCATGGCTGTGTGTTGTCATTCATGCCCGGAGGAAATGCTACAGTAAAATATTTTAGATGTATTTTCTGTGTACGAGTGTTCTGCCTGCATATATATGTGCATCACATATGTGGCTGGTGCCTGTGGAAATCAGACACCCCAAAATTGTGAACCATCATGTGGGTGCTGGTCCTCTATAAGAGCTGCAGAGCCATCTCTCAAGACCAGAAATGCTACATTTTAAGTTAAAGATGGAAACAAAGTTTTACAAGTTTTTCTTTTTTGTTTTTTCTAGACAGGGTTTCTCTGTGTAGCTCTAGCTGTCCTGGAACTCACTCGGTAGACCAGGCTGACCTCGAACTCAGAAATCCACCTGCCTCTGCCTCCCAAGTGCTGGGATTAAAGGCGTGCGCCACCACTGCCCGGCTCAAGTTTTTCATTTGATTCTCCTAGGACCCCAGGGAACAGTCCCTGCAGTAAGGGCCAGTGACAGCCACAGATGGATGGGCCTTCTGATGATATATAAAGCTTTTGTCCAGGCTTATCTGGTTTTACTGGATCTTGAAAGAAGTACCCTCATTGCCTCATTACAGATGGGGAAACTGAGACTCCAGTGATCTGGACATAGGCTAGATGTGTAAGGTACAGCTGGCAGTCTCTCGCCAGCCTCAGCATGCCTCATTTGAGACAACTGACCAAACAGATGGGGGACAGCCAGACCACCAAGCATGTCTGAGGTTAAAGGGAGTGTGAGCCTGGGAGGGTGAGGCTGTGCTCCTTAGTGGAAAAGACTAGGAGAGAGAAGAGGGGAGGAGCTGTCAACTGAAGGCAGCATCTATCTTGCTCCATTTCCCAGACATGGGAGAGAGGCATATCCCCAAGGTTCTCACAGATCCAATGTAAAGAACATTGGGGTTCTTTACAGCCTTGGGACCCTCAGTGTATCATCCTGGCTGGCTTTCATTTCTTCTCTTCCCACTCTGTGTCACTTTCTGCAGGACCAGCATCTTGCCCATTCTCCCAGCCACCTGGCTGGCAGAGGCAGCACTCCCACACTGTGTACCAGGTTCTGGGATGGCAGACCCAGGCATTGTATAGGACACAGCTTCTTTTGTATGTCACAAACATTCTGGAGAGTGTGTTGCATGATATGTTAACCCTGTGGGTAGATGAGGAACTTAAGGCCTGGCTGGTCAGGGAGGATGAGACAGTGAGCTCTCCGTGGGGGGGTTCCTGATGTTCTCTCAGATGGCCATATGTGGAGACAGAGGTGCCTTCCATCCAAGAGTACAGTATCCTGTGGAAGCATCACAATGGCTCTCTCTAGAGACCCCCACTCAGATTCCAAAGTGTAATCACAAGCATACTCCACCACACTTATTCTTCAATAGGCTTCTTGAGGGAGCTTCACAGCTAGTGCAGTGGAAGTCATGGCCCAGGGCCCAGGACTGCTGAGACCTCAGGTCTGCCCAGTGTACTTCCTGTGCTGCTGGTGGAGAATCCCACGGCCATATATGCTGGCATGCTGGGAAGTTGGAAAGAAAGTACAACAAATACCAAAAAAACTTCAGAGAAAACAATTGTTTTTGCTATATGCTGGAGTTAAAGGTTTGTGTGTATGAATGCACATGCATGTCACTTGTCTGGGGAGCAGGCCTCAGGACAGGCTCTGAGGTCACCAAGGCCCCATCACTGGCTCCAGTGGTGAGCTAGAGTGTGAGGGGCCTGGAAGCCTGCCAGGGAATTCAGCCTCTGAGGGGAGCAATGCCTCCATAGGGGGTGGGCAGTGAGGAGAGGGGGAGCCATGATGTTCCAGGACAGATCACACACAGCCTGTCTGGTGCTGGGAGTCTGCCTGGCTGGCAGCTGTCACAGCTATCCTTCCCTTCCTCCAACCTCCCCCTCCATCCTGTAGCCTTAAGAACTTAATCAGGCTTGCCCCAGGCTTGCCCCTAGAGCCTCCTGCGGGGAGCAGCTGGCGTTAGGGGCAGAAATAGCTGCAGCAGAAATCCTGCCGCTGTTGGATCAGGGCCAGTGTGGAGGAGCATGGGGGTGGGGAGAAGAAAGCAGAGACAGGCTTCTCCTTTCCAGTGAGACCCCCAAGCTGGGCCACAGAAGGTTAGGGTTCTCAGGGCTCAGGGGGCCCACTCAGTCTTCGCCCCTGAGAAACATCTGCCTCTACAGGCCAGCTCAGGTTTCCACTGGGCTAGTAAGATTCAACACTTCCTCATTCACTGGCCGTTTGTACTTCATTCATCGTCAGCCCTCCTATTATTTGATGTTTGTTTTTTTAAAAACTCTGTATATTTTAGATCTTAATTCTATGTCACATGTGCAGCTGTCAGAGGTTTTCTCCTGTCCTGTGGGCTCCTCCTCCTGTCCTTCCTCTCTCTTAACTTTTCTTTGCTGTACAGAAGCTTTTTAAATTTCACCAGGTTCCATTCGTCAGTCATTGCCCTTATTTCCTGAGAAACTAGAGTCTTGCTGAGAGGGGTCTTGCTGTGCTTATGTCTGAAGTGTTTCCCAACTTTTTTTCTCTCATAGTTGTAGAATTTCTGGTCTCACATTGAAGTCTGATCAATTTGGAGTTGTTTTTCACCTGGTGTCCTGCTCAGGCAGCTCCGTGTAACTCCTCGGATGGAGGCTTGTGTCTTCTACCCAGGCTACCATCTCTATCCATCCCTGTGTGTGACATCTTCCCTCACTCTCACCCTGCTTGTCCACAACTCCTCCTCTGACCCCCTTCATCATCTAATGTTCACCTGCTCCCCATAAATACCGAGTATGCTCTGCGCCAGTCATCCTGAGGGCAGGGACCCCGGATACTTTCATGTTGGTGTCCCTCCACTGACCTTGTCTAATGCTTACTGGATTAATGAATGATGAATGGTGGTAATGTCAACCCACACATTTCTAAGTGTATCATCCTTAGACTGGAGGCATTCGAAACAGTGTTTTCTTGTTGGATTGGCATAGGATATAAGTATCTAAGGGTGTGTGTGCATGCATGTGTGTGTGTTGTGCATGCTATGTATGTTGTATGAGTATGTATGTTATGTGTTGTTTGCTCTGTATGTGTTTGTGTTGTATGTACCTTCCCCCACAGATTATGGGGATATTATTGTGCTCATCTATACATGTCCCGTTCCTTGCTTTGTTTATGGTTAGTGAGGTTTGGGGAACAATTTTTCTGGGTTCAGCCATCATGATGCTTTCAGGATTCTTTTTTTTTTTTTTTTTTTGGTTTTTCAAGACAGGGTTTCTCTGTGTAGCCCTGGCTGTCCTGAAACTCACTCTGTAGACCAGGCTGGCCTCGAACTCAGAAATCCTGTCTCTGCCTCCCAAGTGCTGGTATTAAAGGCGTGTGCCACCACTGCCCGGCTGCTTTCAGGATTCTTATCAAAATGGCTGCATACATTACCTTGATGCAATGCTTATGGTGAGCCAAGCTTATTCACAGCTGCTTCTCAAACGGCCCTAGTTTGTTTTCCATAATTAAGAATTTTGCTCAAAGAGGCTGTGGCCTACACAAGGCTTCACAGCTTACAGGGGTGGGATGTTTTCAGCTGGGGCCCAACTCTCTTCTCTCTTTCTTGTTGTTTTGGGTTCCTCCCTTGCAGACAAGGGGCACACTCCTTCTCTGTCTCAGAAGTCCTGGAGGACCATGTCCCTCATCCCGTGGCTCAGGTGGAACGATACCCCTCCCCGGCTCTCAGCCCGGAGCCAGGACGAGATGGTGCTGGAGACACTCATGATGGAGCTGGCTGGGCAGATGAGAGAGGTGGAGAGGCAACAGAGGGAGCGTCGCAGCTCGGTCAGGAAGATCTGCACTGGTGTGGACTATAGCTGGCTGGCCAGCACGCCCAGGCCCACCTATGACATCAGCCCTGGTGAGCGGCTGCAGCTGGAGGATGTATGTGCCAAGATCCACCCTTCCTACTGTGGGCCTGCCATCCTCAGGTAACCCTGGCATTGGGCTGGGGACCAACTGTGACCCTACTGGCTCCAGAGGAGGTGATTGTAGTCACAGGAGCCTGAGGCTACTAGGATCAGAGCCAGACTGCATGAGTGTCCCAGAAATATATTTAGATGGGGTGAGGCAGGATAAGGAACTGGAAGGTATATCAGACCTGGGGAGGCTTCATCTGGAGCTGGAGGGAGATTCTGGAAGCCCCTGGGCTGGGCTGGGTGGGACTCAAAGCCTGTAAATTCTGTTTTACCTGTTGCGGACAAGCCTGCATGTCAACAATGGCTCCTTTGTCATATGTTTTTCTTCCATGTCTCCAACTTCTGCTGCATTTCCTTTTTCTTCCTCCTCTTTTAGCTCAGGCTAACCTAGAACTCACTAGGTAGCCTGGGCTGGTCTCTAATTCACAGCAATCCTGCTGCCTCAGCCTCAATGTTCCTTCTTTAGGACCTGTCTGAGGCAATCTCTCCAAAGCTGGTGTCTTAATTATTCTGTTTCTGATCAGGTTTGACACTGGTCAGCCCGAGGTGTGAGTGTGTGTATAGGGAAGAGGGAGCAGGCAAGCTCAGCATGTGTGTGAGAGCCCAGGGTACCAAGTGTGTAAAGCTTGCTGCAGCACAAGACAGAACTTAAACCTTCTTTCCTGAGGCTGTGGACCCTACATCTGTCCCCATGGAGTTGGTGAAGTCAGTACTAACCCAGGAACGGTTCTAAATGTCCAGAAGTTTCTTGTCAGCCTTCTGTATGTAAAGGATGCATCTACAACACTTTGATCCCAGCTCCTGCGATAGCCCCAACACTTGCCCATTCTGTGCTTTCTCTGGAATTCCCTTGAAGGACGACTTGGCCCCTGTTTCCCCTTTGGTTTTTGTAGTCTTCGTGCTGGCTGCCTTCCTTTCAGACTGAGCTTTCCTTTCTTCTGATTCTATCGATGATGGAGGCCCCTAAAAGTCTTTACTTCAGAAGAGAAAATGCGGCAGAGGTAGAATCCTAAGCTGATGCCAGGGGGATCTGTCTGGCTAAGCCCCACAGTGAGGGTGCACAGGGTTAAAGGCCATGCTTCCTCCTGGCCTTCCTGTCTGCCTCTGCCAAATGCTGGCTGTCTATAGGGCAGAGGAAAGAAGGGATCAAATGGATGAATCCAGCTCTAGGGAGAAATCCAGGCAGACGAAACAGCCTAGAGACAGAAAAGGTGACACACAGGACCAAGGAGGCCACCAGTGTCCTTCCTGAGAAGGGGCAGGGACAGTGGGAAAGTAGAGCTTGTTCATCCCCTGAAAAGACATGGAACTGGGGGTGAAGGTCTCCATGATTACACACAATGACATTCCAGACATGCATTTCAGAGTAATCACTGGGGCAGGTGGAACCAGCAGAGGGGTGAACACAAAGCCTCCTACAGCGTCTGTACTTTGTGAAAAGGCAGGCGTTACCTTTTACAGATGGAAAAATTGAGGCTCAGAGGTGAACAGAGCTGGGATTTTTTTTTTTTTTTTTTTTTTTTTTCCGAGACAGGGTTTCTCTGTGTAGCCTTGACTGTCCTGGAACTCACTCTGTAGACCAGGCTGGCCTCGAACTCAGAAATCCACCTGCCTCTGCCTCCCAAGTGCTGGGATTAAAGGCATGCGCTACCACTGCCCGGCTAGAGCTGGGATTTGAGTCCAAGATTGACTGGGACAAGAGCAAGGTTGGGAGTTGCTGGCAGGTGAGATGCTCAGCCTGTCATGTCACGTGCCCCCAGGTTCCGACAGCTGCTGGCCGAACGAGAGCCTGAGGTGCAGGAGGTGGCGAAATTGTTCCGCTCCGTGTTGCAGGAGGCCCTGGAGAAGATGAAGCAGGAGGAGGAGGCCCATAGATTGACCCGTCAGTGGAGCTTGAGGCCCCGAGGTAGCCTGTCATCCTTCAAGACCCGTGCTCGCATCGCGCCCTTTGCCAGTGACATCCGGACCATCTCAGAGGACGTGGAGCGCGATGCACCACCCCCGCCGCGCACCTGGAGCATGCCGGAGTTCAGAGTGCCCCAGGCCGACTGACCACCCAGAGGAATCACCCTCAGGAGGGAATGATGGTCTGGTGACTCTGTCACCTGTCCTGGAACCTCCCCACCTACCCCAACCAGGAGACGCATCAAGCAGCACTGCTAGACCACGGAACCAACTACCCCCTCTTGGCTACAGGACAGAGTCAGGACTTGAGCCCTGTTTCTCCCCACAAAGGTCTCCACTTCCCAGGCTGATATAGACACAAAGCCTGGTGTTGAAGCAGGCACCTTCCCATCTCCTGTCTGGAACATGGAACAAGTGTCTCCCTCTTTTGCAAGGCCCGCATACTCATCCCAACTTCTGGGATGCCCCATTCACCCCATCCATTTAGGGCACCTTTACTGGTGACCAGATGACATTCACTGCAGGGAACCCACAGCCTCAGGTCCAGGACAGCTGGTGGGGTCCACAGAGACTGTTCAACCTACTCTTCAGCTAGTGAGTGAGAAGAACAGAGTCTCCCAAGGGTCTCCCTGCTTTTGCCTTAACTCTGATCCCTCTGATGTGGCATTGTTCTTGCCTCTGAGTCTTTGAATGCTGGACTATGATAGGGCAGGACCAATGTCTACATCTCCATCCACTGGGGCCTCTGAGGCTGCTCTCCAAGAAAGGTAGCTAGAGGTAGTAGGCAGGATGACCATAACTCTCATCCTGTAGTGTCATCACACGGAGTGTGGCCAGTCCAGAGTCAGGGCTTGGAGGCCTGCAAACCTGCTGCTGAAGTCTAGGGATCCTGCTGTTCACACCTGCTATTCAGCTTCCCTAGGAAGTGCCTGAGCAAACCAGTTCAGAGTCTCCTGCAGCCTCATGCTCTGATGGTATGAGTGGATCACCCGTGAACGATCTGGAAAGCCAGATACCCCCCCCCCCCCAGCACTGGGGGTAGCAGTAGGGGTAGAAGTAGGGTTCAGGGGAGAGGGTGAGCAAAGTGTCTGTCCTCAGCACCCAATGCATACCCAGAAAACACAAGGGAACCTTTTAGACCAAATAAAATGCAATAGGAGGAAAATCACCAGGTACTGCGTCAGTGGGAAGTCTCCATCTATTCTCCTCTGCCCTCCTTTCTCTGTCCCCCTTCTCCTTCAAGGCAGGTCTCACTATTTTGGCTGCTTTAGCCTCTCGAGTGCTGAGTCTACCGCACAGATATTCTTTCTGAATGATGTGGCTTTGGCGTTGCCTCGCTGGGATCTGGATACAGAGTGACCGGATGGCACACCCCTCCTATCCATAGCTGCCAGGATGGAGGAGCTCACTGGTCCATTAGCATAGTTTCTTCTAAATAAAAACATTTTAAACATACCTTCTACTGGAAGATACCGAGAAGTTCACTCAGTTGCCAAACTTTGGATAGAGGCCCAAAGTGGCCTGTGTTGTAATGGGGTTCACTTCGATTCAGTGGGTCTGTGGATGCTTCGGATGCGACACCAAGATCTGGAAAGGCTTTGAAACAAGTCCACAGTTGGGAGGAAGTGTTGAGTGAACCAGAGCTTGCAAGCCTCCTGTCTGAGGCCCTCGTGGGGCTTGATTTGCTTAGAGGGAGGTTCTGAGGAGTCCTCAGAGGACTACTGATCTCTTCTCCCAGGTCTCTCTGTTCTCCTCAAACAAAAAGGAAAACTTGAGGCAGTGAGCTTGCTCTTGAGTGACAGGCCACTGCTGTCCCTGACAGCCTGCTCAGCACTGTCCTGCTTTGTCCCATCTCAACTACGACACTAAAGACTGTGAGGGTCCCGGAGGCGGTCCTCTGCACCTAGGCTGGCAAAGTTGAGAAATGGCACTGACTGACAGTTCTACTTAAAAGACTCAGGGGCAACAGACAGAGGTGTCTGGTGAGGGGCTGGCGTTGGCTGGAGGGGAGCTTCCACCTGCTGAGCTGGGGCTGGAGCAGCATTTTATTTCTGGTGCTTCTTACTTGGTATGAAAATTTTCAAGCTCTAGAAAGTAAAGGGAGCTTTAATACTTATTAATACTCAATAATATTAATTTCATTCTATATTTCATGTTTTAATATCTCAACTCAAAATTTTGGCAGATACTTTAATATGAATCTCAGATATGATTCTTCACTCCTGAATACTTCAGTGTGCTCTGCAGAAGAGAACATCCCAGGAGTTGGGGTAAAAAATTTTTATACACACACACACACACACACACACACACACATATCTGTCTGGATGTGGTGGCATATACCTTTATTCCCAGGGTTTGGGAGACAGAGGCATGCAGATCTTTGAGTTCGAGGTCAGTCTGGTCTACAGAATGAATTCCAAGATTGCCAGGGCTACACAGAGAAACCCTGTCTTGAAACACACACAGCTGTTCTGCTAATAAAATCTACACAAACTTTCATATTATCTAATATCTAGTCCATGCTGAAATGACCAAACTTTTCCCAACACATGACTCCTGCATTTTGTTTTTGAGAATGAGGGTCTCATCAAATCTCATAATCCACACATCAATCAGAAAATTATGATTTATTTATGCTCAGTCATATAATGTTCTGTAATTCTACAATGGAATATTGTTTATGGAATATCATGTTGATAAACAGTAGTTAAATAAGGAATAATGTCCCTGAGAGTTAGCATTGTAGCCATTTGATAAAATTGTTTCAACACAACCAAGATTCTCATATATATATATACAT
Organism: Uromys caudimaculatus; assembly: GCA_028551405.1. Classification (NCBI taxonomy): domain Eukaryota; kingdom Metazoa; phylum Chordata; class Mammalia; order Rodentia; family Muridae; genus Uromys; species Uromys caudimaculatus. The sequence continues at coordinate 3,009,071 of CM052711.1, read as the reverse complement.
ATATATACATGTATATATATACGTATATATTATATATATACATACATATATATGTATATATATACATATATATACATGTATATATACATATATATACATATATATACACATGTATATATATACATATATATACATATATATACATGTATATATACATGTATATATATACATATATATATGTATATATATATATGCAATTTTACATAACATTAATTTCTTGTTCTCTGGTTTTAGATTTTTAAGTTCTTCCATAAATGAGGAAAGCAACAAAAAGTGCCAACCATCTGCACCAGTAAAGAGTAGCTATTAATAGTACATGTTTTTATTAATTTGAAATAATAAAAACCTATTGGCCATACAGGGTAGGGGTACAGGTTTGGCTTAATACTTGAGGAGCTTTCCAGTGCACACTTGAATCACACACAAGTAAGGAAAAAAGGCTGAGGATAACCAGCCATAACAAAAACACATTCTTTGTAGTTTGTTATCTCTCAGGTTTGGCCTGCACACTTGCTTTAAACCAAAAATAGCTACTGCAGTTATTACATGTTCCATGGAAAGTTGTCTGTTAGGCTAAGACATATTTGAGATCTGTTTACAAAGTCTTAAGAGGAAAAAATGCTTTGCTTCCAAAACACTGTCTCTCTGGAATGCATGTGTAGCACACTCTGTGAGAGGTCTGAGTTCATCTGCTGTATTGGTACTCTCGGTTCCATGCACTTGCGCTGTCGAGGTCTGCCACGCCTGTGTTGCTAGCAAGCTGGGAAAGCATGGAATTCTGGCCTGGACTGGCAAAATGCCATGTTCCATGGGGTTGGCAGTCTGGGCAATTAGCCGTCGAGGATGTGAAGAACAATAGGGTGTGAATATTTGAGTCCACATCTTCAGGGACAAGCTGAGTGGGGACTAAGACTGTGCATGAAAGATAGGCTGTGGAGAACACACCTGACTGGAGAAAGAATTAGGGGTGTGCTGCCCTTGTAGGTGTGGAGGCTGGGCCTGATTTGGATGCTGTTGGGTGTTCATAGGGATACGGTGATAGGCTCAGAGGTGGCCCATGTATCCCACACTCCCTTGCTGCATCTGTTGCCACTTCTGTATCACCTGCTTTTGTCTCTGCATTTCTCAGAACTTTATCAGCACAGTGCTATCACTCATTCATTTACTGCACTTGAGGGCTCACCCTTGGAAAAACCTACTATTTTAAACAACGGAGAAAAGATAGGATCACCTCCAAGACTGATACTGAAAATGTTTGGGACACCTTAGTCATTTCTAATTTAAAAAAATAAAAAACGACTCGCATACGAGGAAATGAACGTTGTAACGTTTAAAAAGCTGTCTACCCAGAAAGTTGAAGAAACATAAGATGCCACCTTTTAGTAAGTGTTCTTAGGGGAACTATCCAGTGAGGTACTGGACTCCTGGGAAAAGTTAGAATTGTTACCTACAAAACTAAGAGACTACCAGTCAATCCACCAGGATACAAAGGTCAAATAAAGAAATCAGGACGACCAGCCAACAAACCCCCACACTGTGGTAAAGCATAGCATAAAAATTGTCAAAGCCAAACCTAAAAGAAATATTCTGAAACCTGAAGAAAAATTACTTCCCTTTAAGAGTAAAGGAAGACGGAAGTGGGCGTCCAACCTGGGGCATTAACCTGAGAAAACGTAGTCTCAAGTCTTGGGAACCTTCGCCATCCTGTCACAGTCGATTACAGATTCTAGTCCTAAAGCCTGGCTGCTCACCTGGCTCTCTAAGGAGCCAGCAGCCCGAACAGAACACCCTAACAGGAAGTGGCCTCAACCCCGGACACAGCGAGAGGCATAAGAGCCCTCGGCCCCGCCCCTTGCTGGGTTGCTCCTGCGGATGTAAGCCCGGAAGTCCCACCCAGCCTTGTTCTGTCTGTCATGCTTCAGGCTGTGGGTGGTGGGAGGGTTACCCTGGCTTGTTGTCCGCTGGAAGTTTCCAGAGAGTCCCGGTCGGCAGACGAGCAAGGTGGGGCAGTGAGAGATGGCGTGCGCTTAGTGTAGACAGGCTGTAGCTGAAAGTCGCATCTTTTTGAACACTTAAAGCTATCTGTGCTTTGTACTGGGAACAAAATGCACATTCATAATAACATTTTAGATTCGCTACTGGGAGATTTGAGGCTCCCCATTCCCAGAGTTACATGTTCAAAAAATTTCCCCGACTTTGGAAAATAAAAGGAACCATAACTAGAAAGAATTAAGCCAGAAGTTTAAGGCTTTTGCAGACAGTGTAGAACTATTGAGGATAGGAAAAAAGTTTGAAATGAATGTCTGTGGAAACCAGAAATGGTAAAATCCTTTTGAAAGCGTGGAATGTTTTGACTGCAGAACGGCGTTCTGAAACGTTCTCAGATGTTCACCTCCCAGACATTTTGAATTTTTTTTTCAAAACATTTATTTTGATTTTTTCGTGTGTGGGTGTTTTGCCAGCATGAATGTATACATACCACGTGCATTCCTGGTGCCCACAGAGGCCACGTGGCATTGGATCCCCGTGGACTGGAGTTCCAGGTACTTGTGAGCCACCGTGTAGGTTCTGAGAACTGAACTCAGGTCCTCTAGAAAAGTAGCCATCTTTCCAGTTCCCAAAATACCCCCCCCCCCCAATATTTATTTTATTTTATTTTTTATTTTTTTGGTTTTTCAAGACAGGGTTTCTCTGTATAACCCTGGCTGTCCTGGAACTCACTCTGTGGACCAGGCTGGCCTCGAACTCCGAAATCCGCCTGCCTCTGCCTCCCAAGTGCTGGGATTAAAGGCGTGCACCACCACTACCTGGCCCAATATTTCTTTATATCCTCTTCAATAAACTTTTTTTTGCTATTACATTAAATTTTCTTTTTACTTTTGTTGACATAAATATATATATTGCCTGGCCCTCTTCGCTGGAGACTGTCACCCACTGCTCTGTTAGAATTGTAATCACCAAGGGCACCTCCACATACTGTCCCTCTGAAGTAGGTTCAGGGATGATGGTTCACACAGGGCTCTCCTCTGAGGTCCTTGCCTCTCACACATGAGCAATCCCTTGTGCTGAGATGTTTTGGAGTGACATGGAAAACAGCCTAGGGACATTTCCACTGCTGTGTACACACCCATCAGGACTGATCACAGGTGCAGAGCTGTAGTCTGGGTTCCTCCGCCTCTCTCGGGTGGGTCACATGTCAAGTAGATGCATCTATCAAGTATAGCAGTAAGCAAGAAAGGCACTATCAAAATAAGGGGTACAGTGGCCCAGACAGAGTCACCCATACTTGTGTTCTTGGAAAATTCTCCAAGGGCTTCCTGAGCAGTAATCACTTAGCTTTATCTTATCTGGTGGAATGCCCAGGTAGCCCCACTCCTGACCCATCTCCCAGGTGGATACTGTCATAGGGGTTCTATTGCTGCGATGAAATACCATGACCGAAATGCAAGTTGGGAAGAAAGGCTTTATTCGGCTTACACTTCCATATTGCTGTTCATCATTGAAGAGAGTCAAGACAGGAACTCATACAGGACAGAAACCTGGAGGCAGGAGCTGATGCAGAGGTCATGGAGGGGAGCTTCTTACTAGATTGCTCCCATGGCTTGCTCAGCTGGCTTTCTTATAGAACCCAGGACCACCAGCATAGGGATGACATCATACACAGTGGGCTGTACCCTCTTCCATCAATCACTAATTAAGAAAACGTGCTTGATCTTATGGCGGCATTTTCTCACTTGAGGTCCCCTCCTTTTAGATAATTCTAGCTTGTGTCAAGTTGACATAAAACTAGCCAGCACAGTAAGTGAAATAAAAAGTGTGTTGACCACCTGCTATGTGCCAGTCATCACTTGTGAGGTATAAACTGAAGTCAGACATGGACCCTTGCCTAGAACTCGCAATCTAAGGAATGGTACAGATACATCAGGCTCCTTCCTCTGCATCTGCTCTGTAAAGTGCTTACTGTGTGTCTGGAAGAGACACAGGCATAAAGGTTCCTGCACCCAAGACTCTCACACATGGAGGCAGGAGAAGGGGTGAAGGGGGAGAGCAGGCTGAGTAAACACATATACATCCCTGGGTGAGGAGCGCAGTGGCAAGGATGCTTCTGTCCTTCTGAGTGGGTACACTGCATAGAGGGGTGCAGCAAGTGGAGGAGCCCTAGCGTCAGTGCTGGCCCCCAAAACTAGGCCAGCTGACCTGTAACCTGAGATGAAGCATGGGGCCTGTCAGTTCCTGAGATAACACTGAGGTGCCGTGACCTGTAAGGACCAGTCAGAAGTTCTTATGGGCACATCTCCACGACAGGCAACTCTCTGTTCTTGTCACAGCTGGCTTACTTGGAGAAAGATGAATCTCCTCACCTCCTTTCACAGCTTTGTTAGTCAGCTGTTCTTTCTGCTTGTGACTGCTTTTGCCCTGAGTTTGGAAGCCTGGATACTTGGTGAAGATCCAGCAGGTGTGCCTGGCTCCAGCAGGACCAGAATGACCTTGCCAGCAGCACAGTCTCAGCTCAGAAGGAGAGGTAGAACTTGCGCCTGGAATGTCTTCTTCCTTCCTGTTCATCTTGTCCATATCCCATCTCTCCATCCAAATTCCAGCCAGGACAGGGAGAGTGGGCTTTGGGAGTGCTGAGTTTGTTTCAGCAGAGAAATCATGGCTGGACTTGAGCTGGACAACAGGACAGAACATGCTAGAAAACTCAGCCTCTGTGGGCTTGTGAACACTTTCCTCAGGAAAAGAAACACTTGTTAATACTCAGAAGCCTTTAAAAAATTTTTGTTAGATTGCTTCTCGGCCTTTTGGCTAAGATCAAGTGTAAAAAGTTTTGTTAGTTTTCTTTTAACTGTTAAAGAAAACTTTTAGTAAGTGTTTCTATTTCAAGGTTAGCACTTGCAGTGGTGGCGCACACCTTTAATCCCAGCACTTGGGAGGCAGAGGCAGGCGGATTTCTGAGTTCGAGGCCAGTCAGGTCTACAGAGTGAGTTACAGGACAGCCAGGGCTACACAGAGAAACCCTGTCTCGAAAAACCAAAAAAGCAAAAAACAAAAATCAAGGTTAGCACCTTTAGATCTCTCAAGGTTGATTTAGTACAACACACATTACTATTCAAAATGCAGCAGGAGCTAATTTCTGGATACATGTACACACGTGTACTTGTACATAGGAACACATACACACAGATGGTTATCTAAAAACTGATTTGTCAAATAAACTTTGAAGTAGCATGTTGTTGGGTGCAGGGTGAACGCTAACTCAGTGAAATTTAGCCACTCTGTGAATGAGGGCATCAGACATGGACACAGGCTGGGCTGAAGAGCAGGCTCTGGGTTTCCTCCCTAACCCCACAATAAAATAAAATTTAAAAAAGTAAAATATTTTATTTTTCATTACCTGCCTTTGTGGTCACGGGCATTTTCCCTGAATTATTTTGATAGATTGTAGCGTTGTGTCTCTAAGTGAGAAGACAGAGGAAATAGGTTTTCTCTGTGGTTCTTCTCTTCTATTCCTATTTTTCTAAAAAAACTTTTATTGATTTAAGTTTTACCTCATGCACTCCAGTCCTGCCCATCTCTCCTTCCCTTCACATCTGCCCTCCTTTCTTGCAATCCTCCCCCAACAAAATAATAAAACACACACACAGAGAGAGAGAGAGAGAGAGAGAGAGAGAGAGAGAGAGAGAGAGAGAACACAGCCTTTTCAGTCTGTCCTTCAGGACGTCCTGTGGCATGGCTCTAACATCTTCACTTTTTCACAGAAGAGATTAAGAAGGTTCCTGGACTTACAGAGGCCAGTCAGGTAAGTTGTTTTTACTTAAAACCAATATTTTATTTTATTTTATTTTATTTTTTTATTTTATTTTATGTGGAAGGGCGCTTTGCTTGCATGCATGTCTGCAAACATGAATGCAGTACTGACAGAGGCCAGAAGAGGGCACCGGATCCCTTGGAACTTGAGTTATAGGTGGTTGTGAGCCTCTGTGTGAGTGCTAGAAATTGGAATTGTGTCCTCTGAAAGAGCAGTCGACCGGTGTCAGCAGTCGACGGTCTTAATTGCTGAATCAACTCTTGAGCCCCATGTTTTGTTTTTAAGATTCATTTGTGGTTCTGTGTATTTGTGAGCATCCGTGTGAAGGTGTGTACAGATGTCTACAGAGGCCAGAGAGAGGACATCAGATGCCGGAGCTGTAGTTTTAGTGAGCAGCAAGGGATTTTCTCCTTAGCTTTTAACATGGAAACCATTTCAAACACATAGAAAAGCTGCCAGACTTAGTGATGCCAGGGGCACCTGCACAGCACTCCCACGTTCCGTTCAGCACCTTGTCCCATTTGCTCTGTTTCTGGCCTTGGATACTTGTCCTTCTGTACTTAGGAGCCAATGCTTTATAAGCAATGGAAGCTGGAACAGCTCCTGTGTTCAGTCTCAGGCTTACTGAGCTGAAAGGACAGATCATAGCTACACAGAGACCAGCGGTTCTCAACCTTCCCACTGCTGTGACCTTTAATGCACACAGCTCCTCATGTTGTGGTGACCCCCACCCCCACCCCATAAAATTATTTTGTTGCTACTTAATAACTGTAATTTTGCTACTGCTATGAATTGTAATGTAAATATCTGTTTTCTGATGGTCTTAGGCAACCCCTGAGGAAGGATGATTTGACCCTCACAATTGAGAACTACTGCAATAGACAGATCTACAAGAACCCAGTAATTTCTGGTCACAGAGTACTCAGGATGTTGACAGGAAACTCAAGTTTCTACAAATACTCCTTTTCTGGTCAGCATATGAATTTAAAAGTTCTTCCAGAAAAAGAGGCATTAGACAGCTGCTATCCATAGGGAACGTGACCCCCTTTGTCTTTGAATTTTGCTCATCCTTGCACCTACTGCCGCACAAAGGTCACCGGGTTGAGTTTTGTGAAACTGGTATGGTTGACTATTTTGACCTAAGAAGATATTTTTCACCTGGCCAAACCTAATGAAATCTGAACTTTTGGTTCACTAAACATCCGCTCCTCAGCACTGTGTCAGTGGAGAAGGATGTAGAACCAACTCATTTACCAGCTGTTATACAACGCTGAAAACCGTGCCTACATGCTGCTAGTGAATCGTATATAAAATACAGAGAGGTGATGCAGTTTCCAAGGAGTTGGCACCTACCTCAAGACCTGTGGTCCAAATGCAGCGTATGTAGCTACATCACCCATACTCGACTGGCACAGCCTGCCTGCCTCTGACAAGATGGCTGCTGCAGGCCTAGGGTCGGGTGTGGAAGCAATGAGTCAACTGATAAACACCAAAGCGTGTCCGTGGGAATTCTGCCCCTGCGTGCTCAGTCACATCGAGCCCTTGATTCGCTGTAAACAGTTCCCAAACATCAGTGAGAGAGAGGAGCCCCAGGCCCTGTGGTCAAATTATTGAAATTTCTCAGAAGATATAAAAATATAAATAACAGCAATATTCTAAGAGTCTTAAGTTTCAAACCGGGGAAGGGTCCAAGATAAAAAGATAACACGTCAGACATTAAAGGCAGAAAGACAAGAACAAAAGCATGCTCAGTCCAGAGGGCTGGGCTCAAAGGACAGTCACATCTGCTCCCATGCGGAGGGGTTTCCTTATCAGTTAACATTTACAGATCCTCCAAGTCAGTTAAATCCACGGCCACTTTCAAGAATAGGGTGTCATCTTTAATGTAGGTGTTCTTGGAATTCTCCAGAGTAGAATGTGACACAAAGCGGGGACAGCCAGAGGCAATGTTCATCTCGCCGTCGGGTCTTTTGAAGCTGCTGCTGTTGGGGTCAGCTTTGAAGGTCTCCACAATGTGGTTCTTCTTGCCACTCTGGTCCAAAAGCATCAGGGTCACCCTCTGCCTGAACGGCCACTGTAACAGTGAGTCAAACTCACCCCGCATCACCACAAAGTACAGGGACAGGTGCGTTCCCTTCCCCGACCCATCCCCGTTCAGGTATGCCCTGGCACAGAGCCGGTAGCCACAGCGGCTGGTGTAGAAAGGCTGGCTGAAGACTGACACTGTGTGCCCCTCCACGGCCTCCCTCTTCTTCACCCTGTAGTCTGTCACCTTCCAGATGAGCTTGCCACTGTAGCAGGCGCCCTCCAGCAGCTTAAACCGTTCTTCGTTCTTATTCAGCTGTGCTTTGTGGATATTAATGTGTGCATCGTGCTTGTTGGTCTCTCCCTCTAAAACAACTGGAAGGAAACGCAGAACAGGAGGCTGCAGCTCGGGCCTGTCATCAAACACTGCCAGTGAACTACCGGCATGGCGTCCACATGTGCACCACGCACGCGTGTACCACACACATTGCTAACATTAACTCAGCTGTGGCAAGCTGACACCAAGCAGACATGGATGTGTCCTCTTCACTCTCGGCTTGCCTGAGTATAAGACACATTGGACATTCACCTCGAGTGGATTCTCATGCTGAGCCTTATGCTCCTCTAACGTGTGTGTGTGTGTGTGTGTGTGTGTGTGTGTGTGTGTGTGTGTGTGTGCTTGTGATGTAAGTGTCTATGCATGTGTGTGGCTGTGAGGCATGTGCAAGAGGTTGGTGCTGTGTGTCTTCCCCCATGGTTTTTTAGACTTCTGACATAGTTCTCTCACTGAACCAATCCATGACGTTCTGGCTTTTGTCCTGGAGATCCTGTCTCAGCCTCCAGAGTGCTAGGACCACAGCTAGCCCTCCAGCCCACTCAGCAATCCTGACTCTAGGCATCCAGGCTATGAGTGAAGCAACTATGTTATCTACCGAGCCATCTCCCTGACCCCTATAACAAGTTTTACATGTAAAAAGCATTATTATTATTATTATTATTATTATTATTAATATGTGTGTGTGTATATGCATGTAAGTGAAGGCATGTGCGCCATAGCATGTATGTGGAGGTCATAGAATAACTTTCAATCGTTGGTTCTTTCCCTCCAGTGTGTGGGTTCCAGAGATCAAACTCTGGGTGTTATAGTTTGAATGAGTTGTGTCTTATAAGTAAGTCCCAGGCACTGGTCCCCAGTTGGTGGCTGTGTGTGGGGGATTAGGAGGTGTGGTCTTGTTGGAGGAGGTGTGTCACTCACTGGGCTTCAGGTTTCATTGGCTGCTCCAGTGCCATGCCTGCCTGCCACCTTGCTTCTCCATGAGATGGTGGTGAATTCTTATTTCTGTGGAACCATAAGTCCAAATAACCCTTCCTCCTGTAAGTTACCTTGTTCGTGGTGCTTTGACACAGCAACAGAGAAGTCACTGATACTAAGCAATCTCACTGGCCCCAGTGTGCCAAACTCTAAGTCACCCATCACTTCTCTCCCTTAGCTTGGTGTTATTTTCCAACGTTCTTAACAATTACTACTCCCACCTCCTGGAACTGCCTGGGCTGTTTCAGTCTTTTGTCTAACTCCACACGAATTGTGGCAACCCTCTTTTTCTGGGGCAGCTAGGATCTCGTGCTGCTTCATAAACAGGATTCAGCCACTGTGTATCCTGGAACGCTGGCTGAGACTGGTTAGCTTCTGCCACAAATGCACACAGACAGGGAAGTCATGAGAGGGAAGTGACTACTTCCTGTATGCACACGTACCTAATCTCTGGTCACTGGCTTCCAGCTGGGTGATCCTCTGTTTCACACTGTCAACTGCATCCACCAAGGACCTCAGATCAAGTCGACTCTGCTGCCTGTTAACTGTTTGTAGCAGCTGCTGCACCTGTGCTTCCAGCAGAGCTGACTTGTCCGTGTGACTGGTGAGAGCCTTGAGGTGCAAAAAAAGAGAGCTTATGTCTTGGAAATTAGACAACGGATTTGTAATGTGTTGACTAGGCTGGCCTCGAACTCAGAAATCCGCCTGTCTCTGCCTCCCAAGTGCTGGGATTAAAGGCGTGCGCCACCACTGCCCGGCTGTTGACTGAATTTTAACACAGTCATTTCACATATAATAATCTACTAATGAAGTGAAAGCAGCAGTGTCCAGAGAGGGAGTTCGGGGAGCATGGCAGTCAGCAGCCACTGTCTTCTTCCTCCTTTCCAGACTGGACTCCTCTGGTGAATCTTTGAGCTTTCCTCGATGTGTCTAAAGTCCCCCCTCCACGTATACACATGCTCCTTGGCCGTTGCTCCTCTTGTCTTAGCACTTTTTTCCCTCAGAAGCCTTCTCTAGTTCCCTCTCTGTAAGGAGGCCGCGACTGAGCAGGAGCAGGCAGAGCAGGACACAGTCTGGAAGAGGCCTACACGCTTTGTAGATCTCTCACATGGAGGACGTTAATCTGCCTGTCCTGCTCATATAGTCGTTTGTTTAAAGGTTTGTTCATTCATTTATTTTATATATAATATATATAAATATATTTTTATTTTATGTAAGTATATAAAATATCTCTATATAATATTTATATATTAATAATATATTATTTATATCTCAATATACTAACCATTTTAACTAATTATTAAATACTTATGATAAACAAATATTAATATAATTATTAATGCACGAGTATATTATATATTAATAAATATATTAGTATTTATATATGAGTACACTGTAGCTGTCTTCAGACACACCAGAAGAGGGCATCGAATCCCATTACAGATGGTTGTGAGCCACCATGTGGTTGCTGCGAATTGAACTCAGGACCTCTGGAAGAGCAATCAGTGCTCTTAACCGCTGAGCCATCTCTCCAGCCCAGCCCATCTAGTCTTAATTCCTTCCTGTTGTTTTCTGTTTAGAAAAAAGTCAGAACTAATAGTGTGATAGGTTTCTTTTCTTCTGGACATACTAACACACACGTATGCATGTGTGCACACGCCTTTGCAATACATGCCCAGCACGCGTAGAACAGGTGGATATGTGTATGCATATATGTAGATAGTGTAGTGAACAAGTGTAAAGCTTCTATGACCTAGACTTTCTGGAACAATACAAATTTCAAACACATTGCCCATGTTATATGTCTTGAAATCTTCTACTACAAATCTTGTCATGAGAGAACTTTTATTCGTTAGGGATCCACTTGTGGAAAGTTAACACTCGGGATCCGTTGAGTGATGTTTAAGGCATGTCCTTCCCAGAGGAATTAATGATTTCACATCATTAATTCTGCAGAATGCAGAGCTACACTTTTCAACATTCTCAAATAGGGAAATATTACTCAACATTCATTAAAACACTAATTTCCACACATACTATGGAAGTATGATATAGGCGTTACATTTACCAACACTGGTATAAATATACTGGGTCATGTAAGAGATGGTGTTACTGTCAGTGGCAGAGGGCCATACACATGCCGTATTCGCTCTGGTGGTCCATGGCCACACCCAGAAGAAGCAGAGCAAATGGGACAAGGCGCTGAATGGGACGTGGGAGCGCTGTGCAGGTGCCCCTGGCATCACTAAGTCTGACGGCTTTTCTATGCGTTTGAAATGGATTCCATGTTAAAAGCTAAGGAGAAAATCCCTTGCTGCTCATTAAAAGCTGATCATAGCTTTGAATGGAAAGAGCCATGTCTGACCTGGATTTTTCTCTTCTTTAAAAGATTTATAGTTAGGCTTGTTCATTTTATTTTATGTGAATGTTTCGCCTACATGTATGCCTGTGAACTTTGTATCTGCTTGGTGCCTGCAAAGGTCAAAATTGGGTATTAGATCCCTGGAACTAGAGTTCTGGATGGTTGTGAACTCTCTACCATGTGTGTGCTGGGAACTGAACCCAGGTCCTCTGCAGGAGCAGTCAGTGCTCCTAACTGCTGAGCTATTTCTCTAGCCCTTCTTTTCTTTAAAAAAATTATTTATGTGTATGTGTGTGTGCCTGAGTGCATGTATATTCACCACGTGTATGCAGGGGACTGTGGAGGCCAGAAGTGAGCATCAGATCCTTCGGAACTCGAGTTACAGGTGACGTGAGTCAGCAGTTCCCACCCTGGGCCATCATCTGTCTGCCCTTACCTGGACATTGGAGAGGAAACTTCCATTCCTGCCAAACATCTGCGTGAACTGCTTAAGCTCCTTTTCGAACTTCTTCACGGTTCCTGCCAGCTGCTGGATCTTGCTTTCTTTCTGTTCGAGACTCTGATATAAGTCAGAGATCTAACAACGGGCACGGGGGCAGGAGAGAGTCATTAAGAGCATGCACACAGGGAATGGGGTAAGACTTTCCAGAGGGAGACAGTACACGTGCACGTCTAGGGCCATTGTTGTCAGGCAGAGTCCTGTGTAATTTAAGAAAGTGTTTGCAGGTGGTCTCTAAAACCAGAACCATAGAATGTTCTATTCCTCACCCACAGTGATGGGCCAGCCAGTCAGGAGTGTCAGGTGGCTTGGCGCGCTCTTTCAGTGTGTGCCGTCAGACAGCAAGGGCATTGATCAGTGCCATGTGGGACCTCGCTGAATTTTATCTGCTCTGTCTCTGCCCTTCTCCAAAGAACCCTTTCAGGTAGCCATCAGCAAGTGCAGCACAACCCAGTGAGCACTGCTAAATGTAGATACCATAATCCGTGTGTGTGTGTGTGTGTGTGTGTGTGTGTGTGTGTGTGTGTGTGTGCGTGCACGCACGTGAGCACATGTCTGGTATCTCCTCCACTGCTTTCTGCCACTTCCTTTGAGACAGAGTCTCTCACTGAACCTGGGACCACCCCTATGTGGGTGATCTAAACTTAGGGCCCCAAAAGTACTCAGACCCACTCAGTCGTCCTGCCACACCTAAGAGAGGTCCCATTCAGCCCGAGAGCTTCCACTCACGCTATACACAGAGAAGCTCTTACATCTGCTCCTCACTTCATCCCATCAAATCATTTGCTTGGTTTCTGGTTTTTGAGAGTTCGGTGGGGCCCAGGCTGACCCGGAACTAGCTGCATAGCTGAGGATGACCTAGCTCTCCTGCCTCCACCTCCCAAGTGCTGGAATTTCAGGTGAGTGTACCACACACATACACATATGCACATGCACATATACAGACCGACAAAACCACACCCCACATAGATACATACAACACCATACACTCACACAGAGACACACACTGACATACATCGTCATGCATACTAACACACACAGATAGACGCATACACACAGAGATACACACTGACACACACACACAGACACACATTCACATACACATACAGACACACACACACACACACTGATACACAGGACAGTCACACACTCACATTCATAATGATACACAGAAACACACTCAAACACAGAAACACACTCATACACAGACACATATACACATACATACATACATACACACTGACACAGACACATACACAGATACTCACTGATACACACACACACACACTTACATACACACTCACACAGACATACACACACTGATACACAGGCACACACTCACACTGACACACACATTGACACACACATATATACAGATACACACACTGACATACACAGACACACATATACACACTCACACTAATACAAAGACACTCACACACTGGCACATATTCACATACTGACACACACTCAACACACATACTGACACACACTGACACAAGCCAACACACCCAGACACACATACAGGCACACATACACACACTCACACTGATACACAGATACTCACATTAACACACACATTGACACACACATACATATATACATACACATACAGACTCACCCTGACACATAGACACACACACTGACACACATTCATGCACACAAAGACACATATATACACACTCACACTGATACACAGATACCCATTCACATACTGACATATACTCACGCACAGAGACACACATACACACATACTAATACACAGATACACACTGACACACTGGTACATACACACTGACACACCCGGACACACACACAGGCACACACAGGCACACACGTGCACATGCACACACACACACACACACACACACACACACACACACACACACACACACACACACATCCCATCTGTTTTAGCTCCCACAGTCTTCACCAGTTCTTACCTAGACCGTGACTCTTCCTACCTGGTCCTACCCTGAGACCTCGTGCCCTCAGATAGGATTGCCCCTCCATGGGAGCTGGGACCTGTCTGGAGCTCACAGAAACTGGATGGAGCCTGGTACAGGTGGGTCCTGGAAAAACATCTGCTCGGTGGCAAACGTCCTTCTCCAGTTCATACTCCCAACACCAACAACAGACAAATCTGATCTTCTGTTTCTCCTGCTTCAATGTCTCCAGTGGCTTTTTAAAAAAAGGCCACATGGGGCTCTACAGGATCTGATACCCTTGTGGCTTCACGCTCATTTCTGACCCATGTGCTTCCTTTCCAGCAAGACTGCACAGCACCTAGCTAACTCCTGTGCATCCTGTTCAACAAGACTGCACAGCACCTAGCTACTCATGTGCATCCAGCATGACTGTATAACACCTAGCTAACCCATGTGCATCCTGTCCAGCAAGACTGCACAGCACCTAGCTAACTCATGTGCATCCTGTTCAACAAGACTGCACAGCACCTAGCTAACTCATGTGCATCCTGTTCAACAAGACTGTACAGCACCTAGCTAACTCATGTGCATCCTGTCCAACAATTGTATAGCACCTAGCTAGCCCATGTGTATCCAACAAGACTGCTTAGTACCTGGCTCCCATCAGGGACCTTCCCTACTCTAGAAACTACCTTTTTGGTGCAGCCATTCAAAGGAACAGCCTCTGGGGACATTTCCTTACCCGCATCACCTCCCCGGGCCCTAACTTATCTCATCCCTCTTAGAACTTGCTTTTTGTGTCCTTTTCCTTCACTAGAGTATGTGCTGAGCCTATGTCTCACTCTTTGTTCTCTGGACCCAGCACGATGCCTTCCTTACATGGAAGACATTGGCTATGTGTTTGGTGAATGAATGTACAAATGGTCATAATGCCCATTTGACTGTCCTTCTCCCCACCCTTGCCTCTAACTTGCTCCTGTTCTTGTGATGTCCATCTCAGTTACTAACATTTCCAGGTTCTTTGCCTCCTAAGCTTAAAGCTCAGAATGTCTCCATGTTATCTGCAGCTCACGGGCACAGAGTTGCATCTCCACCCTCCCCACCTCCATCATCCTGCTTCTTCTTGATGCTGAAATGTTTCGGTGTGCCGGGCACCAGGCTGTGAGTGCCAAAGCTGGTTCCCATCCACCACAGCCCCATTTGCAAATGAAGACATGGGGGCAGAGACACATGAACCAGGGTGATGTGCAGGCTGCAGGCTTAGGCTTGTAGGCCACGGCTACCCTACTACCAGATGTCTCAGTTTTAAAAAGCCAGACAAGAAGCTAGCAAAGCTAACACCAACAAAGATTAGTTCTAACTCTTGATCCTTAAATCTCTTCTGAAACACAGCAGAATCCACACAAGTAAAACAATAACTGACCAGTGTTTGGATCTTTGCTCCCAGAAGGTCATTGCTGTCTCAGCCCAGCACACCAGTCTCCAGGCATTCCTGCCTCACACTCTGGATACCCGGCACTCTAATACTCCTTCTATACCAGTATGTCTGAATACCCTGTTTTTACTTCAACGGAGGTAACTGTTGTCTCCCTTTAGGTCAGCCTGGGAAGCTGGAGTGAGGCTCAGCAGTTACAAACATGTACTGCTTTAGCAGAGGATCTGAGTTCAGTTTCTACAACCCATGTTGATCAGCTCGTGGCTGCCTATACTCTGGCGATCTGACACCCTCTTCTGGCCTCACACGCCTGCACTCATGCACATACACCTCATACACATAATTAATGAAATGAAATAAACAAAGGTACAGCTTAGTTAGGTGTCCTATGCTGAAAAGCCTCTATAGCTTTCCCAGAGTGCCTTGCTGCACAGCTTTCCCAGAGTGCCTTGCTGCAGTCTCTGTATCCCACACAACATTATTGTATTTTAGAAGGTACGGCTACGTATCTATTTGTAGTTCTGTGATTTTTCATGGAAAGGCTGTGTTTTCCAGGTTTTGGTGTCTGTAGCAATGCATACACTTCTACTTAATCAACAGATGGATCCATAGGGTTTACAAAGAACCCATAGTTCCCAGACAGCAGACTGTGACCAGTTACTACTGAGTCAGGATTTCTGATTTTCTCCTGGCTGTGACCCTAAGAAGCACACACACACATTGTAATGTGGAATCAGACATCACAAAATAATCTGCAGTGCTAAACTCCTTCACTGACAGTGGGCCTGAAAAGTCTTCCAAAATGGTCCCGCAAGACAATTAACTTCCATACAACTGCTCCTTAAGGCCAGCCTTATGGAGGTCTTGGACGAACACTCCTGGAAGCTGACAGGCTTGACAGCCATGTGAGTGAGTATGTCTGAAATTAGTATGTTTATCAGGTTACAAAGCTTCTCCAAGGCAGTTAGACTGACATCAAAATTCCGTAGTACTTAGAGCAGACTGCCAACTAATGCAGTGCTCTGATTGACTTAATTTTAAAATAGCAAACATCTAGTATGCCATACGTGAGGAGCTAAGTGCGTGTAGGCAGGCTGTGGAGTGGACGGTAAGCCACAGAGAGAGCTGACTCGAGATCCATTCTGCCCCTCAAGTTACAAACTTGAGGCTTCTTTGATCTTAGTCAGCTCATCTGCAGGGGGAAGGGATGAATGCACAGAACTCCAAGGCACCTTCTAGCTCGAAGCTTCTATAATACCGAGAGTGTGTCTGGCTAGTAGGTGAAAAGCATGTGCCTTTAATCAGCTTGCATGGAACCAGAGAGAGCACCAAACCAAACCAAACCCAGAGTAGCCAAGTGTCAGCCATCCCCCTGCCCCTTCACAGGTGGCCCCAAGACTCACCTGCTGTTCTAGTTGGAAGTTCTTCTCTAAAACCAGAAGCATGTGGTCCTGCAGGGCTGCCCGTTCATGCTCCTGCAAATTCCCCCGCTTGCCCTTCAACACAAAGCAAAAGCAAGTACAGTTATTGAGCTCCCCAAAGGAGGAGGGCCGCAGGTGCGTGGTTACGAGCACTCAGCAACTTGCTGCTTAGTTTCCATACACACGCTTTTCCCACAATACTGCAGAGAAAATGACTCTATCCGGTCTTTCCCTTAGAAAGACCTAGTAGCCAGGCCCAAACAAGCTGACAAGACAATCAGGCTGCTAGCAAAACTCTCCATGCTGATTTTCTTCCTGCTAGATAGGAAGTACAGACACCGCCACCACTCAGCTATTCCCACATACAGCTTATCTTCGTTGCAGACTGCTTTTAAGGCTGGGCCATTCTTTTTTTTAACTTTAATTTTTTAAAATTTTATTTACCTTTATTTTATGTGGATTGGTGTTTTGCTTGCATGTATGTCTATATGAGTGTCAGATGTTGGAGTTACAGATAGCTGTGGGCTGTCATGTGGGTACAGGGATTTGAACTCCGGACCTCTGGAAGAACAGTCAGTGCCCTTAAGCGCTGATCCATCTCTCCAGCCCCTCCAGGAAACATTACTATACTGCTCTGCTGTAGTGAGCCTGCAGCCTGCTTTTCATTCCAGCCTGTGCAAATTACTGTACTTAGAGATACGCATACGTGAGAAGAAATGATTACGCCTCCTCTGAAGATTACACACATTTGAGAGAAGAAATGGTTCTGTGTCTCCTGATGATCATACTGTTTATTTGCTGACAGACACTACTGCTAATAAAAGCAAAGGCCCACACTTCCACATGTGTCTAGACAAGCGTCTACCACCAGCTTCCCTTCAGTTGAGGGCTGGTGGCTTGGTAGCCAGAAACTCCAAGGAAGGTTCCAGAGAACCACTCTCCTACCCTTCCATAGCTCTTGACGCTGAGGTTAGCATTAGAACAAGGCCCAGCTGGAGGTGGAGCCTGACTGTAAAGTCTTCACCTCTGGAAGCAATGTTGTCAGGTGAAAGGAAAACCCTAGCCATTCTGCAGCTAATGGGACCACAGGTTGTCACAATGTATTTAAAGTTTCCATTTAATGCACATGTTAGGGGTGGTGCTGGGGATCGACCAGCATGCTCCCCACCTGCTCTACCACTGACCTACATTCCAACTATTCAAATATTTTTAAACTAAAGAGATGTGTTTAGGTTAAAAATACAATTGGGTTAATTTTAGACTTATAGAATATATCGGTTACGCGCAACATAATGTTCAATTTCTACTCTGATCGAATAGAATCTGCCAAAACGCCTGAAGTGGAGATCAGATTTTGTTCTTTCTATTTTTAATTTATTTTATACAACTTATTGAATAATTATTTTAGGGTGTTTTAAAATATTGAAAACTATTTTAAAAGGCAATTTTAAATTGCTTTATTTCAGTGGTTTCTTTCCCCAGTGCTGGGAACCAAATCTAACGCTTCCCACACATCAGCCAGGCAGGTAACCCCACTACAGAGCTACAGCCACAGCCTCAGATCTCTGTTTCAAAACACTTAGGGATATATGATGGTACTAGAAACCCAGGAATCATGGGAAGGATGACTCTGGAGGGTTCCTAACCCTGATAGACACAACAGAGTAGAATTAGAAAACATTACCACCAAGGTTGGTTTCATGTGACAACCTGGTTAGATTATGTTCAGTGAAAACTAGTCAGGGTTAACTGTGAGAATATTCTGTAGAAAGGATTAATACAACTGGTCAACCTTAAGTAAAGATGACCCAATCATAATGTGGGTGGGCCTTGTCCAATCAGCTGAAGGCCTAGGAGTAAACCCTGAAGCAGCAGACTTTCATGACCACAATGCAGAAACTCCACCCCAAGTGTCCAGAATGCTGGGTTGGCTTATAGATGTGGTGCATACAAACCCCACAATGGCAGAATGAGTCTCCCTATGCATCTATCTATGTGAGCATATATGAACATAATACATACACATGCAAATATGTATGTATGTAGAAGTTCTGTTTCTCTTGCAAGCCCCAACACCATTGTATCTTAGAGTTCTGGTGTCTGTCTACCCTTCCAGATCCTGAAGAGAGTTAAAGAGTGAAGAAATGAACTCACCAGTGAGCTGTAGAGGCAGAGCTGAAGGTGGCCCACAGCTTACCTTGACAGTGCAGCCATAGTGCTTAAAGGGACAGTCTTGTTCAGCCTCAGGACACACAGTAAGGTGTTCATTCACCTGCAAAATGGACAGCCTGTGTTGTGGAAACACACGGATTCTTCAACCACTTGGAAGGATCAGGGAGCCAAGGGTGACTTGGGAGCAAACAAGGGACAGGAGGAGAGACTCTGGTGAGGCAGAGAGTTGGGATGTTAACAACAGGATATGCAAGGACCACCCAGAAGGCAGAGGGGCAGGCGTCACCAGGATTGTGTAGTCCCCTTGGCTATCTACGGTTCTCATCAAACCCATAAGCCAGGATTCTAAACACTCTCCAGGGAGGACTGTTTACTCACCCCAGCTCTCGGAACAGTCTGCACACACTTGTTGGGACAAGACACTGGGTACGCAGGACACAAGTTTTCCTCATGATCCTGAAACAGAGTGGGTGGGAAACAAAGTCAAGATCACTTGCCTTGAGGTATTCACACACGTGTCTCTGGAGAGACATGTCACGTGGCTTGCTCTCCATGGGAAGCTATAGCCCAGTTTCAACAAGAGATTAGTAGTGTCTGATTTCTTGATGTAAATGAATTCAACTAAATCAGATGGCTTGGGGCTCAAACAGGCAGCCTGAAGATCTACCAGAGAGGCTCCTCTGTGTGTGTAAAAGCACCAGTGGTCTCTATGCTGATCCTGCCTCTGCAACCAGATAGCAATCTAGAGAAGCCATTATCATCACATTGTCCACAGGACCCAGACCTTGCATCTCACCCCCTAAGCCTACCCAGGCCACAATGCTATTTTCACCAATGATAAAGGGATAGAGCTCCACCAAGGAAAAGGCTTAGGGCTTGTTGCAGAATCTCAAACTGCCCCCCCCTCCCTAGGTGAGAACTACCTGCCTATGCAGGCACAGATGGGCTACCCTTGAACTTCAGATCTGCCTCCACTTTTCAGGCTCTGAGAGTATAGGTGTGCATCACCTGGTTTGTGTGGTGGGGGTCAAACCTATGGCCTTGTGAATGTTAGGTGAGCATGTGACCAAGTGAGCTCCAGCTCCAGCCCCAGATGATACAGAACCACTTCTTTCTAAAGACAGCGTCTCATGTAGCCCAGACTTGCCTTAGTGCTAAGAAGGCAAGGATGAACTGCTCATCCTCCTGTCTCCAAGTGCTGGATGATGGTGTGAGCCACCATGCCTGGTTTATGCTATGCTCAGGTTCAAATCCAGGGCTTTCTGCATGCTAAACAGACACTGTATTAACTGAGACACACCCCCATCCAGACAAACCCTCTCTCCTTAGCCTAAATTCAGTAAAAAATAATGTCCTTCTGGGCTCTATCTGAGTTGCGTGGCCACCTTCGGCATCTGCTCTCACCTGTAGATTGGCCACCACTATGTCCCTTTTGCAGTAAAAGCACTTCTCCTCTCGGAACCGGCAGTACGCGCTCAAGTGCTCCTTCACGTCTTTCCGGAGCATGGCTTCCCGGCAGCTCTCGTTAGGGCAGGGCACAGCTTGGAAGGAACAGTGCTGAAGGTGGTCCTGTGATAACGACAGAGGCCTCAGAGAGTTAAGTGCCATGTGGGCTAGCCTCTCTCCAGCTGTGAGAGAGACCCACCACCTCTTATGAGGACCAGGGCAGGCAGGCTGCTTGACTGGTACTATGAAAGCCAGTCTGGCCTGTTGGGAATTCGGAGAGACATAAAGATTGAGTGGGATGGGGCAGGTGGGAGGGTTTTGAAGTTTGTTTAGAGAATCCAGTGGCCTGCTCCTGTTTGAAGGTGTCAGGTCATTCTCTCCAGCCTTGCCAGTGAGCATAGCAGTGAGCGTCTCTGTAGCATTTCTGTTTCTTTTGTGTTTGTTCTCATCCTTACTCCCAGCACCTCTTATTAGTTGCTCCACAGCAGAGGCAAGATAGCTGGATGGGAGGGAGGAAGGGAGGGAACACGTGGACTCCACAGAAGGGAATACAGACTATAGTGGTGAGGGAGACACATTTTGGGAGAGAGGAGAGGGAAGGCAGGTTTCTGGGCAGGAGGAGGGCAGTCAGGTTTTGTTCAGTTATACAATCTGGAACGTTCTTAATCAGAGCATGAGTGAATTGACAGTACTCATTCAGGGCTTGTCATGGGAGAGACAGAAAACGTCTCACCTCTCCACATCACTATGATGCTGCGGAGGCACTGAGAACCTGTCTCTTAGCACCATAGTGCCACGCAGCTGGCCCACTGAAGCCCACTGAGCAGGTGTGTGTATCTATCTCCGAAACCACCTCTTTTTCTGAGCCATTTTGTTCACATACTGCTAGGGCTGGTTTGTTCTTCAGGGTGAGGGAGGGGGAAATGGGAGAACCGCCAAGTCTGCAAAACCTAAGCCAGTAACTATCTGGCTCTTTTGTTTAAGTGGTAAGTGTGGTGGAGCACGCCTTTAACCGTAGCACTCAGGAGGCAGAGGCAGGTAAATCTCTAATTTGAGGCTAGCCTGGTCTCCATAGTGAGTCCTAGGTCAGCCAGAGCTACATAGTTATTTGTGAAGAGTGGGTACAGACAGCATGGCAGTGTGTTTGTAGAGGCCAGAAGACATCCGTGGAAGTCAGTTTCCTTCTACTTCGTAGGTTCCAGGGATCAAATTCAGGTCATTAGACCTGAGAGCAGGCACCTTTTCCTGATGAGCCATCTCATCAACCCTAAGTCAGGCTCTTAGTGGAGAGGTGGGTTGTAGACCTGGGGGAGAGATGTACTGATTGGAAGGCCCAAATAATTTTACTATCAACTCTTAATTAATTAATTAATTAATTAATTAATTGTGTATGAGTATTTTGTTTGTGTATGGCATCCATACCTGGTATCCAAGGAGACCAGAGAGCATTGGATTCCCTGGGGCAGAAGTTAGAGATGACTTGAGCCACTATGTGGGTGCTGGGAATTGAACAAGGGTCCTCTGGTGCTCTTAACCACTGAGTCTTCCCTCTGGCCCCCAGTACTGGCTCTTCAACAGAAGCAATTCGCTGCCTGTCCTCAAGTTAAAGCCATTGAGGCATTTTTCTTCCTCAGGCTGAAGATTAAAGTTATCTTCTTCTGCCTTTAGTAGTAAGGAAACTGAAAACCCAGCACTAGCTTGATATTCTCCTCGACACGCCTCCGAACTGTCAACATTCACTCAAACTCTGCTCTGTCAGACCCTGCACCTCACTGTGACACAGGAGCTGGGACACCAGCATGAGAGAGCTTGGCAAACATCTGTAGAAAGCAGCCCCTGCTCCCTAGAGCCTGTGCTCTGGTGTCTACCGTGTTCTATAGTTCATCCCGGCTTGGTGACGACAAAGCTGAACAAGAAGCCCTGTCTAAAATTTGTCACTCAGAGCAAGTGGCAACAGACTGTTGTACAGGAAAAATACAGCCCTGTGAGCACTCCCAGGGTGATAAGGAAATCATCTACACATTTATCACCTCAAAGCCCAGGGTGTGTGTGTGTGTGTATGTTCTGCTGTGTTTGTATGTGTATGTATGTATGTATGTATGTATGTATGTGTGTGTAATGTGTTTTGTATGTGTCTATGTGTGTTGTGTTATATAGGTGTGTGTAGGTGCATGTTTGTGTATGTGTGTGTGTTGTGTTATGTATGTATGAGTGTATGTGAGTGTAGATGTGTGTTGCGTGTATGTGATGTGTGAGTTTATGTGTGTGTAGGTGTATGTGTGTGTATGTGTGTGTTGTGTGTATGTGTGAGAGCATGTGTAGGTGTGTGTGTGTGTGTGTGAGTGTATGTGTGTGTGTTGTGTGTATGTGTCAGTGTATGTGTGTGTAGGTGTGTGTGTGTGTACGTTTTCTGGAGGCTTGATAAAGAGCTGAGTCATCTGACATGCATGTTCCGAACTGTGTGGGTGTGAAGGGAAAATCTCAGCAGCTGCCAAGCCATCCCCTGGAAACTAGAGGAGGTTGAGTCACTTGAGAGTGGTGCGATAGTGCCTGGTGGGGGCTGAGCCTTCCCCAGTTGGATGAAGTTGCATCTGACAGGAGCCCTCTTCCCTTTGCCCTTCCTTGACCCCTCTGCACATTTCCTTCTCATTGCACAGCACATCCTGGCCTGGCCCGGTGCTCGTCATGGATCACATGCATTAGATCAGAGCCCACAGTCCACAGCACCAAGAGACAAAACAATGGCTCGAGGGAGGGGCTTGACTCTCACAGCTGTGCCCTGTCCAGTCATGCCTGCCTCCCAACCTCGGGTCTCCAGATCCTTCACAGCCCCACAGAATGATGCAACCTCGATGGATGCTTCCCCCTGACCCCCAGTATTTTAAGACAGGGTTTCTCTGTGTAGCCTGGCTGTCCAGGAATTTGCTTTGTAGACCAGATCGGCCTTGACCTGAGAGTTCTGCCTGCCTCGGCCTTCTGAGTGCTGGGACTTAGAGGTGTGAGCCACCACCAGCTGGCTTTGGAGTGGTCCTTTTACCTGGTAAGTCCCACACCCTCTTCTTGACTCAATGGTCATATATAGGCCTAGTACACAGACCACACTCTCTCCATGCTGCTAAAGAATGAACCCTTTGGTTACACCTTTGTTCTTGGTGCTCATGGTACTGGTAGATTGGGGACAATCTGAGAGGCACCCAGCTCAACTACAAGGCCATCACAGGCAGGATAAGTGGGTGCCTCTAGAAGAATCCCATGGACAGCATGGGTCACAAAGATACCCACCTGGAATCGTCCCAGAATAATTCTAGCATTGCATCCGGGGGTGTTTTTGCAATATACATGTAAATTGAGGACTTCTCTTTTGCAGCAGTTGTCTTTAAACACCTAAAAGACAAATGAGATCAGTCTCACGCCCTCCAGCATGCTACAGCTGTGGAAGGAAGCTCTGGTGAGATTGGTCTTCGAGGCTATCTCAGCAGTGGATGGAAACTTCCAGGCAGTGGCTGAAACGGAAATGTCACACAACCACATTGAAAGTAAAGGCTCCCTCAGACACATACGTCTGATAAGTCACACGAACGCCTAGTGCTCAACACAGCAGGCTGCAGCAAGGGGAGGAATGGGGTGAACTTGACCCTACAGTCAAGTTATGAGGGGGCTGTGGCCAAGAGTAGAGCTTGGGGTGAAGTGTCAGTACCCTGAAGCTGGGCTAACTGGTTATTTCAGCCCAGAGTGTGTATTGGTATGCTTCTTCTGTCAGCTTGGCAGGCCATGTGGTAACCATCCCAGCCACCATATTTCAACTCTGATATCCACAACGCTTACAAAAGCAGATGAGATCAGTCTCACGCCCTCCGAGTCTCAACTCTGCTCTAATAAAATGCTTAAATTCACAGACACTGAAACTCAAATAGCATATAATTTCCATGTGCCACAGGACATTAGTCTTTGATTTTAAATTTTTAGGTGTTTTACTTATTTGTATATGTGTCTGTGGGTACATGAGTTTACAAGCACCATGTCCATGCAGGTACCTACAGAGTTCAGAAGAGGGCATCATACCTCCCAGAACTGGAGATACAGACAGTTGAGACTATCCAGTGGGTGCTGGAAATGGAACCCAGATCATCTGCAAGAGCAGTAAGTGCTCTTAACAGCTGAGCCATCGATCCAGCCCCCTTGATTTTTAAAATAAGTTATTTTAAAATACTTTAAGACTCCAGGAAGTTGCAAACATAGCATAATTTTTGGGCTTCTTGTTTTCATGAACGTTTAAGAATGTGAAAGCCATTTTCTTAGCTCAGAGGCCATGCAAAACAAGCTCAATTTGCCCCAAAGTTGTAGTATGCCAGTCCCTAACTGAGTGGGGCACACACACACTCCAGCTGCTCAGGGAAAGCTTCAGAAGGAGGCACAGTTTGAGCCTGAAACACAAAGAAGAAAAGAAAACTGAACCGAACAGACATTTTCAGAGAGAAAAATCTCCATGACCCTGAGTTAGACAACACTTTCTTGGACACAGCAAAGGGACAAGAAACAAACAGAACCAAACCAAAAGAGCAATAAACAATACCAACCACAAGAACAACAGTATTGATTAGTTTTTGTCAATTTGACACAAAGTAGAGACCCCTGGAAAGAAGGAACCTTAACAGAGGAATTTCCTAGGCCAGATAGGTCTGTGGCTAGGGCTGTGGGGCATTTTCTTCATTGTCAGTTGATATGGGAGGGCCCAGCCCACTATGGGCAGTGCCATCCCCACCCAGCTGGGCCTGGACTGTATGAGAAAGGAAGCTGAGCAAGCGGAGAGAAGCAACCAGTGCTCAGTGTTGCTCCACGGTTTTTGTGGTCCAAGAGCTGCAGGGTTGATGGTGGTTGAGGGCAGGTAAGGCTTCGCACCATGCGGCAGAATTGAAGCCCTGAAGAGAGGCCAGGAGACTAGTGGCAAATGTTCAGCCTCAGTTGTAGGGGAGACCCAAATTTACTGGTGAGCCAGGACCTTGGGAAGATTACCAAGGACAGTGGCAGGTTTGGCACGGTACCAGCCTGAGGTTATTGAATAAGCTCTGTGAACGACCACGCCTTTTCTACGTACAGAAAATGGCAAGTCTCAGGGGTTAGACATTAAACAGTTTATACTTTTGGAATTCAGTTTTACTTTGATCTGACTATAACTGTGCCCTGGTTCTTCCCTTTTGGAATAAGAAATATTTAACTTGCTTGTTTTATTTTATTTTATTTTATTTTATTTTATTTTATTTTATTTTATTTTATTTTACATGAACCCACAGATTTGGTTTTGTTGTTTGTTTGTTTGTTTGTTTGAGACAGGGTTTCTCTGTATAGCCCTGGCCCTCCTGGAACTTGCTCTGTAGATCAGGCTGGCCTCAGACTCAAGAGATTCACCTGCCTCTGCTTCCCAAGTGATAAGATTAAAGGCGTGTGCCACCACTGCCCGGCTAGGAGTCCATAGTTAAGAGACTAGATATTTTAAAGAGACATTGAACTTTAAAGTGTATGAATTTTTTAAAGATGGTGGGATTTTTAATATTTTAATGTGTTTGATATTAGCACTAACATAATCTTGGGAACATAAAAGAAGAAAATGGTTATGGTTTATAGTGACGTATCTGTGTGTCACACTGACAAGGAGTCAGTCCTGTTTTTTTGTTGTTGTTGTTTTTGTTTTGTTTGTTTGTTGTTTTGACATGAATTAGAGTCAGTTGAAGAACTGTCTCCATCTGGCTTGTCTGTATGCAAGTGTGTGGGTCATTTTCTTGATTGATGATTGACATGGGAGGGCCCAGATCACTGTGGGCGGTGTCACCCCCTAGGCAGGCTGAGCAAGCCAGAAAGCAGCACTACCCATGCCCTCAACTCCTGCCCTGACTTCTCTAGACTATGGACTGTGACCTGGAAATGTCAGGACTGTGACCTGGAAGTGTAAGGTGAAGTGGACATTTTCCCCAAGGGTTTGTGATTATGGTGTTTATCATAGTAACAGAGAAGCAAGCTAAGACCCACAAGGAAAGAAAAACAGATAAACTAAGTTTCAACAAGTTGAAACTATCTGCTTCAAAAGATATCATCAATAAAGTGAGAATAAATTATGTAATAAGAGAAAAGTCTGATAACAACAGGAAAAAACCCTGGTATCTAGAATATACCAAAGGACTTGTAATAATTCGACAATTAGAGTTAAAAAAAACCCAAACAGTTAAAATGTGCAAAGTTGGGGCTGGAGAGATGGCTCAGTGGTTAAGAACACTTGTTGCTCTCACAGAGGAACCAAGTTTAGTTTTTAGCACTTAAATTTGGTGGCTCACAAGCACCTTTAACTCCAGCTTCAGGGGATCTGATGCCCTCTTCTGGCCTCCATGGGTACTGTACAGACATGTGAGAGAGAGAGACACACACACACACAAATAGAGACAGAGAGAGAGACAGACAGAAAAGGCATTGTAAGAGGCATTCCAATAGAGAAGACACACAGCTGCTCTGCTAAATTGACAGTGTCACCATCCATCAATGACAAGTGACCCAATCCCCATTAGGACGGCACATCAGAAAGTCTGGGAACACACTTTGGTGAAGATTTTCTGCCATAGAACCCTCATGCACTGGGGGTAAGAAGGTATAAAATGAACAACTGTTTTACAAAACAGCCCAGCAGTTGTTGAAATGTTAAACCCAGGGCTGCCATATCACTCAGGAGTGCCACATTCAGGTCGATGTACAAAGGAATTGGGCATCGGAGTGGTCCATGTCTGAAGCTACAATGTAACAGCAATGTTAGCTCCTTTAAATAGACTTCTAGGTCATGGCTATAACCATGTATATGAACTGTTTTTTCCAGGACTAGAAATTGAGCACCAGCTTGAGGAACAGGAGCCTAAACTAAATCACACCCCAAACTCCTAATAATTATGTATTGACTTTTCTTGGTGTGTCACACACACATATATACATAGCATATGTATGTATCTGCATGTCTGTGTACCATGAGCATACAGTGCCTGTGGAGGCCAAAAGAGGGCAATGGATCTCCTGGGATAGAAGTTGCATTTGGCTTGTGAGCCATCATGCAGGTTTTGGGAACTGAACCCACTGCTCTAGAAGAACAGCTCTTAAAAATTAAGCCATCCATCTCTCCAGCCCCATATTTTAAAAATTTAAGTTTTATATATGAATATTCATAACGGCATTATTACAAAGAGTACACACAGTACGAATACACATTAACTGCTGATAGAGAAATCAAGTGTGGTATATCCACCCAACAGAATAGTATACAGCAATGAAAAGGGATGAAATACTAATTCAATTGACCACATGGATGAACCCTGAGAACATGCTGACTGGAGTGTGGCACATATTTTCCTTTCCTGTTGCCTACGGATTAAGATATAGATCTTGCTCTTTGCTGCCGGACCTCCGCCATCATGGGTCGAATGCACGCTCCCGGGAAGGGCCTGTCCCAGTCGGCACTGCCCTACTGCCGTGGTGTCCCCATGTGGCTGAAGTTGACGTCTGATGACGTGAAGGAACAGATTTACAAATTGGCCAAGAAAGGCCTCACTCCCTCCCAGATAGGTGTGATCCTGAAGGACTCCCATGGTGTGGCACAGGTCCATTTTGTGACTGGAAATAAAATCTTGAGAATCCTTAAGTCCAAAGGCCTTGCCCCTGATCTCCCTGAGGATCTCTACCATTTGATTAGGAAAGAAGTTGCTATCCGAAAGCCCCTTGAGAGAAACAGAAAGGACAAGGATGCTAAATTCCGCCTGATTCTGATAGAGAGCAGAATTCACCGGATGGCTCGATACTATAAGACGAAGCAGATGCTCCCACCCAATTGGAAATATGAGTCGTCCACAGCCTCTGCTCTAGTGGCATAAATGCTGTTGTGTACACAAGCAATAAAATCACTTTAAGTTTAAAAAAAAAAAAAAAAAAAAAAAAAAAAAAAAGATGTGGATCTCGCCGGGCAGTGGTGGCACAGACAGGAAAGGCAGGATTCAATGTATATGAAATATCCAAAAATGCAGCAAAATCAAAGCAAAAACTAGACTGTGGTTTTCATGAGCTGGGAGATGTGGGCAGGTGACAGCCAACAGACATGGGATTTCTTCTTGGGAGACATGACACATCACAGTGGCTACATGAATCTGAAAACACTAAGACCTGTTGGACCAGACTATATCAAAGTTGTCATTAAATAGAACAATATGTTTTAAGGATTATCTAGATTAGAAGGTGAACCCCCCCTGCAAAACCAGGTGTTCTATGTTTTCCAGTAGCTTGGTGTGGCTGGAGCTAGTGTAGGAAGGGGTGAGACCTGTGTGTGGTCAGTAAAACCCACATGAGGAGGTCTGACCTGACCTACAGTAGAGGACTATGGGTAACAAGGACGGTCCCTAGACATTGTTCTATCCCAACCTGGAAGTCACTCTGGTACCTTCTCCAACACCCAAGCCAGACCAGTGACACCCTCACCTCCTGAGGCTTGATGACCTCCTTGTCTACCGGGCAGATCGGCACTGCGTTCAATTCTCTGGAAAGGAAACCAAAAAACAGGGCTGAAGTTAAGTGTTTAACCTCAACAGTCCTTCCAAGAGCACCCAGGTACTCTCTGTTGGCACAAGCTATGCACTCTACCCAGAAGCAGCTGTGGTGTTTTGAATAGGAATGGCCTCCAAAGACTCACCTGTTTGAATGCTTGACCCATGGGGAGTGGCACTATTAGGAGGTGTGGCCTTGGAGGAGGCGTGGCCTTACTGGAGGAATTGAGTCACTGTGGCTTTGAGGTTCTATGCTCAAGCTACACCCGGTGTGGCACATATGTTCTTTCTGCTGCCTACAGACTAAGATGAATATCTCTCCGGGCAGTGGTGGCACACGTCTTTAAACCCAGCACTTGGGAGGCAGAAGAAGGTGGATTTCTGAGTTCGAGGCCAGCCTGGTCTACAGAGTGAGTTCCAGGATAGCCAGGGCTACACAGAGAAACCCTGTCTCGAAAAAAAAAAGAAAGAAAAAAAGAAAAAAAGATGTAGATCTCTCAGCTCCTCCAGCACCATGTCTGCCTGTGTGCTTGCTGCCACAATTCCCACCATGATAATATTGGACTGAACCTCAGAACCTGTAAGCCAGCCCCAAGCTGCCTTGGTCTTGGTGTCTCGTCACAACAAAATCCTAACTAAGACAGCAGCCTTGCATCACACTTCAGGAAGTTCAGTCTTACAATCTTCCTGGAAAACGCCTACCTATCCACCAGCACGCCATCAAACACAAGTGCCCCAGACAGTGTCGATGACTCCACTCCTGTCCATTACACTGTGCCACAGCCTGCCTCTTCCTTACATGGGGACTTGGTAGAGAGACTACACTGCTTGTAGCCCTTCACCTTTAAAACCTGAGAGTAAAGCAGTCTGAGCACACAGGTGATAAAAGTGCAGACACACTGGAATGAGTGAGGATGTGTCCTGAAGCCCCTTCTAAATCCTGGCATGTACATCTCTAGAAGCCCCCAAAGCCTGCTTCCAATCTCTCCTGGTTTTCAACAAGAGGCATGACCCAGATTGCTACGGTTTTGATGTTAAGAGGCTCCCCTATTCCATGACTTGATTAGCTCTGGGGTCAACTAAGAGACCTGTGTCTGGGCGGGCTTTTGCCAGGAAGGAGTCCCTGAGAGGGGGAACCCCTCCCTTAGAGACAGCAGCACCTTTGTGCCCAGACATAAAGGGTCCCAGGGAAAAGCAACACTACCTGCCTACTGCCACTTTTGACTGTTAGTGCATCTACTCTGTTGTTGCTGCAGCCGTCGCTGCTGCCACTGTCCTTCCAATGTGTGTTGGAGACTATCAGCTCTCCAGGACTCTGCCAGTCCTTCAGAGCCTATCTGGGGCTGCTGCAGCACCCAGCCTGGTGGACTAAGTAACTGCCAGGTTCTCAGATTTTCCACAGGCAGGCAGATGTTGGACTGCCCAGACTACATTGGGAAAGCCATTCCAATAGTCCCCCTTTTAATGTATATTCTATGGATTCTGTTCCCCTGGAGAACCTAAGGCATGGCAGAGCCCTGGAGGGGTGGAGCCCTGGAGGGGTGGAGCCCTGGAGGGGTGGAGCTCTGGAGAGGTGGAGCCCTGGAGGGGTGGAGCCCCGGAGAGGTGGAGCCCTGGAGAGGTGGAGCCCCGGAGAGGTGGAGCCCCGGAGGGGTGGAGCCCTGGAGGGGTGGAGCCCTGGAGGGGTGGAGCCCTGGAGGGGTGGAGCCCTGCAGAGGTGGAGTCTAGTGGGCTCATGAGGGTGTGTCTCTGAAGGGGAGAGGGGACCCCATGCACCATTCTCTCTCTTTTTTCCTTTCTGGATGATGCATGTGACTAGTTGGGCTCCTACGTGTCCTCCCACCACAATGTGCCTGCTTCGTTACATTTCCCAAGCCTATCAATCACAAACTGGCACTGTCAAGCTGTGAGTTAACAATGAACCCTATCCAATCCTGAGTATTTTCATGGAGTGATGTTATTACAGGTTTTCCAGGGTTGACAGCTGTCAGGAGCCATCCAGGATAAGCTAAGGCTAGCAGGTTACCTTCCTGGAGGCGACTTACCATTTTTGCATTGTCTACAGTGGGTGAACTCTCAGAGGCAAGACCCCAAAGAGACTTCATCTCAGGATTGCTTCTTGTAGCTGATATGCCTTTCCTGTTATTATTAAATTAATATAATAATCCCTGGGTATTAGCCCACCCTATTGATCAGATTTCCTGCAGATCATCATAAGGATGAACTTTCATGAATTAATGCTATTTAGATAAATTAATGATTTTATAGATTTCCTGATTTGATTCAAATAATCTTAGGAAGAAAGTTTAAGAGGTGGCTTTCATTGCTTTGCTAGTAAGATATAATAAAGTTAGAATCAAAAATTAGAATGTGCCTCTCCTCATAACAGTAAGCAAAGGCTGCATAATAAGAAATACAATAAGCTTTCATAATTATACTAAGAAGAGACAAATTTGTGTTCAAGGAAAAGCACTCAGGTCCAAGGATGAAGCCACAGGTGTGGACTATGATAAGGCGAGGCCATGGGAAACTGAGCTTATAGATCGAAACACTTCTTAGAACTTAACATCAACATCCTCCTGGAACTCCCGTCTTGTGTAACATTTCATCCATGAGGTAATTCTCTAAAGAGCTTTTATCTAAGAAGGTATAAAAAGGTCACAAAAAGCAAATAAAGATGATGTGGTGGCTTGGGGGAACTCTGCCCCATCCATCCATCCATCCATCCGTCCGTCCAAATGTGTGTCTGTTTATATGTATGTATGTAGGTATATGTGTATGTATGTAAGCATGCATGAATACTTGTGGAGTTGATTGTGACAGACTGTCAGACTCTGCCAGAGCGTGAGTATATGGATGTATATGTGTCTGAGAATATTTGCCTGTGTAAAGAATCTTAATTCTTATCCTTTTCCTCCTCTCTGGTTCACAAAGAGTTAATCAGCCTAGCCAGTGAAGGACTCCTGGCTGCCCTGGCCAGAGAAGGGAGCAATAAATCTTTTACTTAATTCCCCACTGCTAAACAGCATATGTTAATCGCCAGATATTAGCACTTATTTAAGCACAAGTAATAAAGAGTTAAGTTTTTAGCACAAAATAGTAAAGAATTAAAAGGCAGGAGATTATCAAGCTTTTGACCTGTATCTGACTTCTGATTCTGATCCCACTTCAACCCATTCCAGGCAGGGCAGGCTCCCAGCAGACAGCCCCATGGCAGTTAGGTCCCTTATAGACAGACGGCCTGCTAGCCCAAATAAGCAATCATCAGGGCAGCCACAACACAGACACCAGGAGCTGTGTGCCCTCTTCACTGGACAGCTAAAGGAACAGACCACGTCTGCAGGGCCACTGTTGTGTGAACTTTAAGGCAGGGTGAATGTCCACAAAGGAGTGGTAAGTGAAGAGGATTACACTTCAGTTCTCAGCCAGGAGTCTTGGAGAGCTTTTCCCAGACCACAATTCCCCAGACCTCAATTAAAGCCCTGTGGCCACAGCAGACTCAGAAACACCACCATCTGGTTCTGGTCAGCTGCGGTCAGAGCTGCAGGCCCTGCCCACTCACCTCAGAGACAGGATGCAGTGCTGGCAGAAGCGATGCCCGCAGCCGGTCTGGTGGGGGTTGTGAAGCACCGAGTGGCAGAAGGCACATTTGTAGCGTTCTTCTAGCTGCTCCACAAATTGGTACTCTGTGTCCGGCTCAAAGTCCAAGGAAATGGAGTTGCCTGAGTTCTGGCGGATGAAGGCACAGGGGACAACCCCTTGCTCCTCGGAATGAGCCATTCTGGGGAGTCAGATGGGACATTTCAGTGTAAAATAATCACCCAGACATCAGCAGCCCCCATGCAGGGGTCATAATTAGCAATCACTACATTCATTATGCCAGGACTTTAACAACTTCCTGTCACAGGGGGGGCACCTGCCAGGGTGCAGATGGTTTTTAGCAAGACGGTGTGATGGCCCCTCCTTTAACCTGGTTTAGAATCATCTTGAAGGTGTTTCCAAGGGGATTAGCTGAGAGAGAAGGATGCACCCTTCTTGTGGGCAGCACCATCCGTGGACTGGGGTCCCAAGCCAAATAAAAGGACAGAGCTAGCTGTGCATGGACTTCCCCTTTCTCTGCTTCCAAATCCACGGAGATGTGAGCAAGCAGCTGCTGGTCCCGTCATCATAGCCACGCCTCCCCACTGCTCTGCCTCGCCCCCCTCGACGCGCTGTAGTCCCTCAAACTATGGGCCAAATGAAAGTCTTCTCGCTGAGTTGTTTCTTATCAGATGTTGGGGCAAAGCAGTGAGGAACGTTACAAATACACTTTACCAGAACAGACTTTGTCTATTGGCTTTTCATAGGACACCAAACACTCCGGTCAGTTAACTGCATTATAGGCAAACGTTTAGATTGTGCTTCCAAGACTTGAGAGAATCTGAGACCTTTCAGGAGAGTCTTACACTGTACATTTCTTGCCGCCAATCTCAACCTCTCCCTATCCACCTCTCTACCCACCACCGAAGACATTAAATGTTAATGTCTCCATGGGAGTCCTCTGCTGAGAAACTCCACCCCAAGGTGCTGCTGGTGTCTGGAGGTGATGCATTTGAGGGGATGAAGTCTTTGTGAGATTAGTGCCCTCAGAGAGGGTTCAAACCCACCTCCCTTTTGCTTCCTACAACAATGAGCCTCACTGGAGTCTGACCATGGTGGATGTGCTGGCATCCTATCTAGATGCCCAGCCCTCAAACCACTGGGAAACAGCTGTTGCTCAAGAGGCACCTGGCCCACCACACCTCTTTATTCACAGCACTAACGCAGTACCATGTCACATCATGTCCCACCTGAACCAAATAAGGTCCCATCAGCTACTTTCTCCTCTAATCCATTCTCCAAGCTGTACACCAGGCTGGTATTCCCAGTGCTACTGTGATTCACTTATATCCCTGTAGCTTCTCTGAGCTCTGAGAAAAAAGTCAACAATGCTAAAGAGGCTACAGGGCAACACGCTCCCACCTCCTTGGAAACCCTCTTGCCTTTATCCACACTCCAGCCACACAGAATTCTTCTAGTTCTTCAAGTTCATATGTTTGCCTCCACCGAAGGGCCCATGCACAGCCATTGTCTCTTCCTGGACTGTGCCCTGTTGTGGGATGCTGCTCTCTAGGAACCACAAGGCTGTCTCACATCAAAGCAACTATCATTAGCTACAAGAGACCCTCACAAGGTTGGGGTCACTAACATTTCCCTCAACAAGACACATGAAGAGCGGCTTAGGAGGTGATACTTCAGCTCTGCCTTTTCCTGAGGCAGTGTAAGTGCTGAAGAATTGCTAGAGTGCAGGAGACTCTGGTGACCTGCAGCTCACAAGGTGTCCAAACTCCTAAGGTAACGCCTCACCTACACCCTTGTAAGTAACCCCAGTTAAACTTTTGGGTTCAACAAGCTGAACTGGTCTGTCCTTGGCCCTATGGTATGTCCTTGGATCCTACATCCCTTCCAGGCTTCCTACTTAGTGAGCTCACAGTCCGGCTTCCATTAGCACCCTCAGGGAAGCTTTCCCACTTCCTCCTGGTCTTAAGGCAGAAGGCAGACCGAACCCCCTCCAAGCATGGCCGGCCTTTAGACAGTGGTTGTGAATGTAGGTGTGTAAGAGAAAAGTGTATCATTATAATCCTTTTCAATTTTTAAGTAGGTGCATTACCAAATCAAAAATAACCACATAAAACCTGAACATGGTCTAAGTCCAGTCACTGGGCTCCTTTCCAGGGAAATCCCTGGCCCGAGATTAAATGCACATCTGTATGATTACATGACTGAGTCTGTGTTCCTCAGGCATAGGGTTCACATCTGGTCTTGCTCATCTCCACACCCCTCCCCTTGTACAGCACCTGGCATGGGGACTAGGTCAGTGTTGTTGATATTGTGATTTTGAATGGATGCAGCTGTGTTAATGCTGGCCTTTAATACAGCGATTTTAACCTTTTTTTGGTGTGCAATCTTTACCCCTACTTTTGAAGATGTGGTGAAAACTGAACCATGCACACACATCCAGGGTTTTCTGAGTGTGCCTGGCCCCCAGGTAAGCAGTGGCATCCCCAACATGAGTGTGGAGACTCAGGCCATGCTGTGGCAGTGGTTTTCAGAGTCTATCAAATGGTTAAATGGGAGCCTTCTGGGTGGTCCCTGGGGACATCATCCTTCTACATGGACGGGTCAGGAAGGCTTGTCCTGCAGACTCTGGTGGATGACCCAGATCTACAATAGCAGCTGTGTGGCCTAACAAAGCAGAGTAAGAGGTGGGGGTCATCTGCAGGCCTTTCTTTCCTGCATGCTCTTCCCACTGCAGTCCTGACTCAGTTTTTCTGTGAACCTAACATTGCCTTAAAATAAAATCTGGTTTTAGTAAAAGGAGAATGCCTAAGACTTCCTGTCTGTGTTCTCTCTCTCTCTCTCTCTCTCTCTCTCTCAACTTCTGCTATATTTGAGATTAAAATAGAGAAACTTAAATATATTTCATTAATTCATTTTAACATAAGCAAGCTATATGTTAACATAAGCAATATTTTTATGAAAAATAAAACCAATGAAAAGTCATGGTTTCACATTTTTGTCCGACTCCTTCACATTTGGCTCAACAGGCCACAACTGAGTCCTCACCTGGGCACCAACAGCATCCCACCTCAGGGAGACTTCGGTAAAACATCTCTGTGCATTTGTGAAGGGGGAGCAGAAGTGGTCAATGATGTTGTGGTTTACTATGGGTTTGTAGGTGCAGATTCCACAAACAAGAATCAGGCAGCCCCAGGCAGAGCTACACTAGTATTCTCCCACTGTGGCGGAAGCCAATGGCAGGTGCCAAAGGCAGAAGCCACCATTCTAGGTGAAGATGAAGGCACACAGTTGGTTCTTACCCAATTCACCTGAAGCTGGCAAGTGCTAGCAATGATTTGCCAGTAGAAGCTACTTAGATACCAGGGGTCCCTGAGGCTCATTTTGGAAAACACGGATGGTTTGGCTGCTGGGTCTGGGCCCTCCCAGCTAGGTGGCTGGTAGGGCTAGCAGTTCTGACTGTCATGGACACTTTCTTGCTCCTGGGGCCCAGGATTGACTGTCTTTGCTCTTCTCATTTGTGTTATGTATTCCCTAGATCTAGTCAAATGCCTTCGCCTGTGTCAACACTCCTGAGTCTGCTGGGACCCAACCATGGCTTTTCCCCCATCACATGTTTAAAATGCAGTGTGTATGTTCAGCTTGTGTTCCTATACAGGAAAGGAAGTGGAGTGTGTCCTAAGGTGGGGCACTACTCCTTCCTTCTGAGCTTCCTTAAGCCTCCACCCACTTGGCTCAACCACAGGAAAGCCCAACAGAACTACAATAGGCTGACATCTATTCGCCAAACACTCTCTAATTAGCTAGAAGTTTCCAGTCCTTAATAGGGACTACGGAAGCTCCCACCTTCCCCTCAGTATTATCAGAGCCCTGAAACAGGACCACCAAAGAAAGGAGGCCAGCTCTTAGCAAAAAGGAAAAATCATCATCACAGAGTATGGGAGCCTTTCTGCTACCAACAGTGGCTTACTGTGCCAGCAACAGAATGCACAGATCACTAGGGAATTACTAGGAAGAAAAAAAAAAAAAAAAAGAAAGAAAGAAAGGAAAAAAAGAAAAAAGAAATTGCATCCATCTGCTTTTTAAAAAAAAATCAGTTAAACTTCTCTTCAATTTCATAAACAAATGTATCTTTTCTAGAATTCCAGAATTCCAAAAAATAGCAATAAATACCACATTTTGAAGACTTTACAAAAATATTTTAGTTGTATGTGTGTGCACACATGTCAGATTCCCTGAAGCTGGAGTTAATAGGAGGTTGTGGACTGCCAGATTTGGGAAATGGGACCGGAGCTCCAGCCCAAGACCAGCATGCACTCCTTAACCTCTGAACCATTTCTCTAGCTTGCAACAATTTAAGTTCTTTACTCACCTCACACTAGGTTTTCTGACTAATTTTTAGAAGCACATAAGTACCCTCAAATGTGAACATTCGAGAACTGTGAACATTTAGCTTTCTGAATAAATATCACCTGTCAGTCTCAGGTATAACAAAGTGAACAAAGTAACAAAGTAACAAAGCAAACAAAGTAACAAATAAAACTGAAGTGGAAACTTCTGGTTCTTTGGAGAGTTAAGTTATGCCAAATGGTGTTTTGCTGGGGCACACAGGTTGAAAGGGTGTCTTGCTAAAGCAAACACAAGAAAGACTGTTTTCCTGAGGCAGACATAGGTGTAAAGATGTTTGGATATAGCAGACATGAGAAAGGACCATTGATGAAGAAGTATAAATATGGCCTCATAGACAGTGGGGGACAAGCACTGAGCATTGGTTTAGTTTGCTCTGCCTTGCTATTCTTTGCTAAAGACACACATGTATTGGTTCACCTTACATAGTGTTGCTGAGCTCAACTTGTGATAATACTGTCATTGAGAGAAACTCACCCAAGAACTGCTCGTGAGGTTCTTGTGGCAGCTTGCTGCTTCAGTGACTTCGCCTCAGGCTGGTGGGCTTCAACTATAGCTGCCTGATGTCTGCTTGCAGAAAGGACTGGACTGCAGCTGCTTGGTTCGTGCCTGGTGTCTGCCTGCCTAGAGGACTGGTTTGTAGCTGCTAAGTCATTTTTGGTGTTTGCTACAGGACTGAACTGTTGCCCAAGAAGATTGAGCTCACCCCTAAAGAGCTACTGCTGCACAGGTCCACTTCCCCCATATCCTAATAAATTTCTCTTCCACTACCTCTGCTAGGTGATGGGCTAGAGGAGAGGTTGAACCCTCATTAAAAGTAGATTGCACCAGACAGTGGTGGTGCATGCCTTTAATCCCAGCACTCGGGAGGCAGAGGCAGGCGGATTTCTGAGTTCAAGGCCAGCCTGGTCTACAGAGTGAGTTCCAGGACAGCCAGGGCTATACAGGGAAACCCTGTCTGGAAAAACAAAAACAAAAACCAAACAAACAAACAAAAAAAGTAGGTTGCAAAAAATGTATGCCTACAGTAAACAAAGTAACGAAGTAAACAAAGTAACGAAGTAAAATGGGTCCTTACTTCTCTGTCTACCTCACCTCCAGTGTCCCAACACCTTTGGATTGATAAGTATTTAGAAAATTTGAGAATGTTTTTTATATATTGGATTACAGTTCCTAAGACAGAGGCCCCAGCTCTGCTTCTTGGGGGAGATTTAGTATATTAGAAGCAAAACTCAGAGAAAAGCAAGCATAGGACCAGCAACTGGCACTGTTTCTGCCCTGCTGCTTACTAGTTATGGAGCCCTGAGTAAGACCCATCTTTCCTACCTTGGCCGATCACCCACCCATCCACTGATTCCCTTATAGGGAGTGTGTGCTGCACCCTGTGTCAGGTCCTGAGACAGCACAGGCACGTGATAGTCCATTGTCCTCCAGGCCCTACAAGGGCAGGATTCTGACAGAAAATGATAAGTTACAATAGCCCAGTGGCAAGTGCCACCAAGAGAGACTTCTATGTAGGACCACTAGAGCCTGGATGAAGTTTAGCAAAAGTTGCTGAAATGTCTCTGCTGAGCTCACAAAGCAGCTAAGCTGGACTGAAGGCAGTATTTGATGGATGAAAACACAAAGAAATTTCCCAGAGGGCAAGGCACAAGTTCGAGATTGGTTAATAATCAACTGTACCCAATTGTGAGATGAATGGAATGGAGCAGTCGCTTGCTGCTTGCTCACATCCATCCTAGACTCTTGCTTTGCTGGGGTCTGTACCAGGATGTGGGTGAGATGAGAACAGGCCCTGGCTCCAGGAAAGAAAAATAAATGGAGGCAGAGACACAGGATGAGAAGGAAGCCAAGGGTGTGGGCAGGAGGCTTTCCAGAGCTGGCTGCTTTCCAGACCATCTTAGTGGGATGGGTGAATTATGAGCCAAACCAGCTGACATCCTGCATTTCTTGTATCAGAGTAAACTACATGGTTCCATTGGTGAAGCGTTTGCTTTGCAAGCATGAAGACCTGAGTTCACTTCCCCAGAACCCACATATTAAAGCCAGGCATGGTGGTGTGTACACTTGTAATCGTAGCATTACGGAGGTGGAGATGGCAGGAGTCCTGGGGCTCATTGGCCAGCCAGCCTAGACTACTTGGGAAGTTCCAGGTCAGTAAGAGATCCTGTCTCAAAACAACAAAGTTGACGGCACCTGAGGAGAGAAACCTGAGGTTATCCTCTGGCTTTTACATGCATGTGCACATACTGCACAAATGAACATACGTGTGCACACAAAATTATCAGAGTAAATCATGATTCCTCAATCATATATTCTTATCTGTTTTCAGCTGCCAAGGTCATGTGTCCTTCATAATATCAAGGTCTGATTTAAAAGCTGTCCAAGGATCTCCCAGCATATGACCATGAGGTACACAGGTAGATGTGCAATTCATGTCACCTGAATTTTACTTCATAAAACAAGACATGATGCTAAGAATGGCAGGAAGTTCCAGTAAAGATATAAATTTGACAGTCTAAAACAATAGCAAAACTATGCTCAATGAATTAAGATTTTTTTCACCTTACAAACAAATTTCTTGTTGATGGTGGCATTTGATGTAATAGTCTCTGCCCTCAAGACAGCATATGGTGAAACCCTTGAATTCACATCCACTGGGGAACCCAATCTCTGTGGAAGCCAAGTGTGATATCTGACCTGAGACTCTCTCCTATAGTCTTCTGTGACTGTTTTCTAGACCCTAGATTCTCATTGACTAGGTTAGATGAAACCCCACCTAGGCCAGTGGAGAAGCCGGCACCTTCCCACCAGATCCTCTGTAGGGCAGTGTTCTAGCCAGGGCTTCTACTGCTGTAGTAAAACACTATGACCAAAAGCAACCTGGGGAGGAAAGGGTTCATCTCAGTTCATAGCCCCACATCACTGTCCATCACTGAAGGAGTCACTGAGCCAGGCTGAGGCTCTTCCAAAGCTTCTTTCATCGGCAATGAAAAACCTTCCTCTGAGATGGAGAAGCAGTTCCCCCAGACAGGGCTCTGCTCTAACCCTGACCCCCCAGCTAGAACCAACACAAACTCTCTGTTCTCCACAGAGCTGAACAGGGAGGCCCTGGAAGGCAAGGGTACCAAAGCAGCCAGATGAGATGAGATAAGGCCAGTGTTGGGAAGGGAGAATGAGGAGCCAGGAGGGTGGGACGTTAGTTCCTCAGAGAAGTGTGATTTCTCTCCAGCTGATCAGAAAGCCTCCAGTTCCTCATCCCCAGTGCTTACCAGACAGCAATGGTGACAAGATGTGGGTGAGGGTTGCAGGGCAGCTCTAGAGCCACTGCCCACACTTGTCCTGAGCTATGCCTGCCTCCTTCCCCTAGTTGGGAAGGAAGCCTCTGGGGCACAGTGTCTCCCCTCAAGTCAGCCAGAACCAACCAGGGATATTTTTAAGTCTACAGGACTTAACCTACAACAGAGATTTCCCCTCAAAGGCCTGCTTGGCTCCAGAGCTCTGGGCCTCCTCCACAACCTCAGCTCTGTGGGTGGGCCCCACTGTCTACATACTTCTCATGGGACAGCCATCTTTCATTACACTCCATCCACAGAGCCAGCAGTGCCAGACTGAGAGCACTCAATTGGTGTTTGGTAAATAAGGACAAGGGGGTGGGGGTGGGGTGGGGACCTAACATGGTGCAAAGGGGCTGCTGGAGCAGGGCAGGACAGGTCCAGCTGAGGAGACTATAGAAAAACATGCATGGAACCCGGGTGCTAGAACTAAGTGTGGTAGGAGGCCATGTCTACCTGTGGCTTGCTACCTTACACACCTAGCTTGCTTTAATCCTGATATTCCTGTGGCAGACATATTAACATCCTTCCCATTTTTCAAATGAGGAAACTGAGGCTTGGAGGGGTCTTTCTCCAGGAAGTGGTCAATGCCCCTGAGGAATCAGCAGGAGCCAGGGTTGCTCCATGCCCCTGCTTCCTCATGGCCCACAGGGAGGCAGTATATATGGGTGGCACCCCATGGACTCTGGGGTGGACCAGTCTAGATTCAAATTTTGGTTTTATGCTTCATAATCTTATGCATTCAGGCAAGTTACTTTGTCTCTAGGCCTCTCTGTTTCACACACTAATTAATAGTGACAGTGTAGAGACCTCTCAGGACTTCCAAAGAGAAGATAACACTATGCACAAAGAGATGGCTGGTGGGCCTGCTAACTGCTTTTGTAGATAAAGTTTTATCAGAATGCAGCTGGGCTAATTTGTTTGCACTTGTTACCATGACAGAGCTGAGCAAGCTAACTTGGAGAGTGTAGGGCAGCACACATCCTAAAACAGTGACTATCTTCTCTCTGTGGGAAAAGCCGGCTGACCCATGTCTACATGAAAAGCCTGGGGGGGGGGGGGTGTTGAGTGGGGTGGGGCACAGAATGCGCTGCAAGGGGTCTGAAGATTATGAAGCATTTGCAATCCTACCCCTACTGGACATCTCCCCTCACCCTCAAGATAATATGTCTACCTGACATGTCTGACTGCCAGGTTCAGGAATCAGAAGTGAATAGGAGAGGCTGGAGAGATGACTCAGTGTTTAAGAGCACTAGCTGCTCTTGCAGAGGGCTCAGGTTTGAATCCCACCATCCACATGGTAGCTCACAACCATCTATAACTTCAGTTCCAAGGGATCTGACACCCTCTTCTGACTTCTGCAGGAACCGTGCACACATGGTACATGGTACACAGATACATATTTGAGCAAAACACTTATAAAACAGCCAACCAACCAACCAACCAACCAATCAATCTTTAAAAAAGGAAAAACCAAAACCAAAACCAACTGACATATGAGTAAGCTTTTCATCTGGTACCTGCTGCTGCCCCTAAACAAGTCCAACGGCTGCTCTCTGCATCTGGCTCCCCTCAGTAAGCTGTTTTCCTTATACCCAGAGCTGTGGTGTGTGTGTGGTGTGCATGTGTGTATGCTTGTGTGGTGTGTGTGTGTTTGTGTGTGTGTGTGTGTGTGTGTGTGTGCAGGTGTGTCCTGCCCTCAAGCCAACCTCAGCACTACCAGCCACACAGCCCACCATTTTTCCCTCCCTGGCTCCAGGTACACCTGTACCCACATGTGTGCATGCATGTGTGTGTGTGTTTGTGTTTGCATGCTTGTGTGGTATATGTGTGTGTGCATGTGTAGTGTGTGTGCGGTACAGTGTGTATGCACACATGCATGTATGTGAGGGGGTGTACGGCTGTGTGTGGTGTGCATATGTGAACAGGTGTGTGTGTATAGGTATGTGTGGTGTGTGTGCA
This sequence comes from Uromys caudimaculatus, assembly GCA_028551405.1. NCBI lineage: Eukaryota > Metazoa > Chordata > Mammalia > Rodentia > Muridae > Uromys > Uromys caudimaculatus. The sequence goes on along the minus strand of CM052711.1, from coordinate 2,966,803 downwards.
AGTGTGCATGCAGGAATGTAGTATGTGTGTGTATACAGGTGTGTGTATATTTGTGTGTGCAGATATGTGTGCAGGTGTGTGGTATATGTGTATATATACAGGTATGTATGTGTGTGTGCATGTGTGTGGTATATCTGTGTGGAAAGGTGTGTGTGTATGTGTGTGTGTGTGTGTATGTGTGGTGTGTATGAGCAGGTATATGTGTGTGCAGGTGTGTGTGCATGCACAGATATGTGTGTGTTGGTCTTAGGCCAACCTCAAACTAGCAACACCCCCAGCCACACAGCCCACCATTCTTCCCTCCCCCATCCCCAGGTACACCTGTACCCACATGTGTTCGTGCATATGCAGTTCAGAGGTCAACCTCTGGGGTCATTCCTCAGGAGCTGTCCCTTTTTTTCTAAGTGGGGGCCTCTCATTGGTCTGGAGCTAACTAGTTAGTTAGGCCAGCAGCATGTTACCGACTGCCTGAGTCCTCTGCCTGTTACCGCTGTTTCATTTCTCTGTTTTATCTTTATAGCTGTGTTGCTGTCCCCTTACCCAGTGCATTGTTTAGAATTCAGCTACACTGGATCATCCAGCCACTCAGTCCTTCAGTTAGCTCCTGTGTGCCAGCCACCCCTTTGCTGAGAATCTATCCCTACAGACTTACTGGGAACAAAAAGTACTGCTGAATCATCCCCAGTTTCCCTTTCCTTGGGCCCTGCTCAAAGGCTGTCCTCAGCCCAGGAGCATCTCCCAGCCAAATGTTCCATACTCCTTCTCATGCCTGGAACTCTGGGGCATTGTTTATAGAACCACACCTTCCTGTAAGTACCAGCAGATCTGTCCCTTATCAAATGGCCCAGCATCTTTCTGATCTTCCCTGCCCTCCTGAGCACATCTGTATTCTGCGCCTGAATAAACTGGGGGGGGGGGGGTGAGTCATCTGGGGTGAGGGGTAAGCATATGGTAGTCCTCCTGCCCTTTGCATTGGTGACCTGTGGCATGTCCCTCTTCAATCCTCCTGGCCTTGGAGACACTGAGCTCTTAGGTTCTCCACCAAGGCTGACCATATCTTCAGGGTTACTTCTCTGCCCTTGGTCTTGCCCACAACCTCTTATCAGAAAGGCACCCTCCTCTGATGCAGACTGCTTCTGAAGACAGCTAGGCACCCCACTCCATTGAGTGGTTGGTCTACCAGCTCAGATTTACTGTTCTTTCTCCTCCCTCCCTTTCTGGCTATCTGAGTTGTTCACACAGACAAATATACAGGGCACATAAACATGGAATGTGAGATTCCAGTGACCATGTGAACAGAGAGCTTGGATACACAGTCAACAGCCAACATGCTAGATTTAGCTTAGAATTCTGAAGCACTTTTAAGTGAGGATTAAGCCCCTGATCCAACTTCCATGGTCTGGAGGTGTTGTGAAAGAAAGGAAGATCGTTCTAGTCAGGCTCCAGAACATACAAGGCCAGTGGCCCCATACCTACAGTTCTGCTGTCCATGGTTTCTTATTACCTGTGACCAACCAATGTCTCAAAATAGTAAATGATAAGTTCCAGAAATAATTCATGAGTTAGGCTGCATATACCATTTTTCAGTAGCATGTTGAAATCTTATGCTTTCTTAGCTTGTCTTGCTTAGATATGAATCTTCTCTGGACAAAGGGACATTGCCTTTACCCAGAGTATCTATGCTGTATACACTACCCACCCATTAGTCACCTGGAAATTGTCTTGGTTATCAGATCAACTGCTGTGATTTCTCAGAGTTCAAGCAAACTTTGTTGCACATGAACAAGTAATAATACTGGCAGTCTATTACAGCATAGTGTTCTGTTCTGTTTATTATTAGTTGTTGTTCATCTCTTACGATGATTAACTCAATATTGTGGGTAGCCCTGGGGCTTTTTATATTCTAATTCTGCCCTCCTGGGAGGGTCTTCAGAGAAGGAGTGAGTTACACCTGTGACTTCTTGTGAACTAATCCCCTAATGAATAAAAGATCCAATCACTGGGCGTGTAAGGAGGGACTTCCAGGTTGGAGAGAGAAAGAGAGGAGGGGGGGGGGTGTGCCTTTTGGAACTGAGACAGCGTGTATCACAGTGGATCCGCAAGGATTCGCCACCAGAGGAATCAGACTTTGATAAGGGTTACAAGATTAGGTTTTAGTTGATGCACCCAGAGATTGAGTTATCATTGTTTCTGAACTAAGTTTGTCTTGCATTTTCCTTCACGCGGCAGCTCATCTGGGTTCCAGAGAGAAAGGTACAGCGGCAAAGTGTGGGTTTACCTGATGTGCACCACAGAGGCCATGGGGGTATTGAAGCATGGGGCTGGCATGGTAGCAACCCGCCAGTGGGAATCTAGCAGGCTGGGTGGAGAGATCGTGGAGTCAGAGCTCCACGAGATGAAAGCTGGTTGGCCATTGCCTACCAGTGCATGGCTGGCCAGCCCATCGGGGATGAGAGAACCAGGGCATAGTGCGGGAACATGTGATACATTCCTTCTTTTTTAATATTTCCCAAAGCAGTCTATATAGGAAAAACATAGTAGACATAGGTTCAGTATTACCCAAGGTATCAGGCACCCACTGGGCATTTTGGAAGGCATCCTCTGATATGTAGGAGCCTTAGCTTGACTATTAGCTACCAAAGGTCATATTCGAGCTCCATCTTTTCACCGATGTGTTGCAGGATTTTCCCTATCCAATTACATTAGTGCAGAGGAGGCCTGTGATTGGACAGAGAAAAGGGAGGTGGAGCTAAGAGTGGAGGAGAAAGAGGGTCTCAGAGGGAGGTGGAGGAAGGCAAGATGGACGTAGACATGAACCAGTGTGGCTTTTACTAGCCACAGGTGGCTATGATATCATAAGATTAGAGTATTGGAATAATTTGTCTGATCTAGGTAGGTAGCTTTTTTCCTTTCTTTCTTCTTCTTCTTCTTCTTCTTCTTTTTTTTTTTTTTTTTTTTTTTTTTTTTTTTTTTTTTTTTTTTTTTTTTTTTTTTTTTTTTTTTTTTTTTTTTTTTTTTGGTTTTTTGGTTTTTTGGTTTTCGGTTTCTCTGTGTAGCCCTGGCTGTCCTGGAGCTCACTCTGTAGACCAGACCAGGCTGGCCTGGATCTCAGAAATCCACCTGCCTCTGCCTTCCAAGTGCTGGGATTAAAGGTGTGCGCCACCACTGCCCGGCTGGTAGGTAGCTTTTATCATTATCAACTGGCTCTGAAATTATTGTATTGACATCTTGTAAATTGTGATTTTATTGATACATAAATCTGATTGGTTAACTATATATTAGGAGTTTTAATTCTACTGGGTAATTGGGCGTTGTGATGGCAGACCGTGGGGTGGGCAGTTGTTGCATGGGCCTGGCAGCAGAGATCCGCCAAGGGACTCAGGAGCTCTGGCACAGAGAGATGGCCAAGCTGAGATCACCCTGCTGGAGCTCTCTGGCCAGGCAGCGCTGGCACTAGTGCAGGAATGTGCTGGGTTCTTTCTTTAATATTTCCTGCAACACCGATGCCCCTGTCCAAGCTCAGTAATACACATCCATCTTCAAAGTTGGAAGCTGGCTACACACATGAGCTGAAGCACTGATGTCATATTTTAAGAGAGACTGATGGGGAAACAACCTTTGAACTGGTAGGGAGGTCGATACTGGCCTGGACCCATGGTGAAAGCAGATATAGCAAAAGTTGGCACTTGCATCCCAGCCTCGTGGAGTGACACACCCCAGATGCCCATGTGATGGTCATTCCAGGGTTGGTTCCAACACTGTACCCCTTAGAAGGGACTTACCCCTGCCCACTGCCATGATGGGCGGGCTGAACCCCTGCCCACTGCCATGATGGGCGGGCTGAACCACAAGAGAGGGGAGGGGAGCAGCAGGGAATCCAGCGAGGAGATGTAAGAAAAGCAGGCAGAATGAATTTGGGGTGGCTTTTCCCTCCTTCAACCAGCATTTGGGATATTGAGGCAAGAGGATACTGAATCCGAGGCCAACTGAGCTATATAAGAAATAACAGACTAATAAAGAAGAAAGAAAATGCCCAGAAAAATATTCTGGCTCAAGCATTACCCACGCTGAGCTCAATTCTAAAGCATATATATCTTGATTTTTTAAATTATTTATTTGTATTTTATGTACATGGTGTTTTGCCTGCATGTATGTCTGTGCTCAACATGCAGCAGTGCCCACAGAGGCCAGGAGGAGTCCGGTTCCCTGGAGCTGGAGTTACAGCCAGTTAGCCACTCTGCGGGTGACAGAATACACACCTGGGTCTGCTGGAAGCTGGCTCTCTAGCCCCTAGCACAGTGCCTCATGTCATAATGACCCACAACCATGAAATTATTTTGTTGCTACTTGATAACTGTAACTTTGCTACTCTTATGAATTGTAATGTAAATATCTGTGTGTTCCCAATGGTCTAGGCTGGTCACGACTCTACAGCCTGATTCTTCATATGTTACAGCTTACAGTTTCACACGGTCTCTACTTAGGCCCCATTAACCCTGTAACAACATAACTTGCCTCAAGTCATAGCTATAAGTAGGGAAGGGTTTTTTTTTTTTTTTCATTTAACATTCCAATTTTATTACTCACATACTATAGCTACTTGGGAATTTGTCAAAATTTTAAACCACGTCTTGTCTTTTTATAAAATTAGAAAAAAATAAAATTATAAATTTACTCCTAAGTTACTGTTCCAATATTTTTATGAAATAATTAAAATCATGGTATCTCTGTACATAGTTACTATTAGGTGTGTATCAGGTACTAACTTGATTATGAACATATTACTATTTTGTACTAATATTTGTAAGATATTTAAATTATTTTCTAAGCAGAAGCTAAATTCACAGAGAGGTCTGTAGATTATTCCATTGAGACAGCAAAGACATTGGAACAAAATACATTCACAAATCATATTATGTCTTTTTCCTCCATGTGATGTCTTATTGATGTCTACGGTTTTTTTGTTTTCTTTTTTAAGATTTTTTTTTTAGGTGTATGAGTGTTTGCAGTGTGTGCAGCGCCTTACAGAGGCCACAAGAGTGCTCTGGATACTCTGGAATTGGAGCTATAGACCGCTGTAAACCACCATGTGGGTGCTGGGAAGTGAGCCTAGGACCTCTGCAAGAGCAGTGAGTGCTTTGTAACCAGCAAGCCATCTCTCCAGCCTCTGAGGTAGAGATGGAAACACATATTGCTCATCCTTGATCCAAATACTTGGGGGTGATTAGATTTTGAATTTTAGTGTTTATTTTTAAAAATTTGGAGTTTTGGAACATTTGTGTATACATATTAAGATATCTTGGAAATGGGATCCAAATTTAAATAAAAGAAACTCATTTGGATATTATAAGCACCTTATATATGTAGCCTGCCAGCGACTTACAGAACGTGTGTGTGTATATGTATGTGACTGAACCTAGGACCTCATATATGCTAAATAAGTGCTCTATCATTGAGCCTGCCCCCACCCTGTGTTTACATTTTGAGATGGGGCCTCACTAAGTTGCCCAGGTTAGCTTTGAACTCACTCACTTTAGAGCCCAGGTGGACTTGAATTTTCCATTTTCCTGTCTCCAACTCTGGCTGCTCTGATCCTACCTGCAACTCCAGCTCTTCCCTCGAACCCAGCCTCATTTCAACAACTTCATCTACTCTTTCGCATTGGCTAGTATCACAAACCTAACACCCATGCCCACCCCACCTGCGCCTGTTAGTCCTTCCCCATCCCAGTGAAATGTCGCCACCTCCACCCTCACCCTGTTGGCATGGGCCATAACTTGGGCATCATCCTTGGCTCCTTTCTATCTCACAACACCAAATCTGTCAACCTTCTGTCCCCACACAGCCCTTGCTTTCAGTACACCTACCCTCACCAAAGCCACAGCCATCTCTCCCCTGGTGACAGCACTGGTCTCAAGGTTGGCCTCTGAAGCTGCCTACTTCCTTACAGACTACAGCCAGAACAACCCTTTTAAAGGTAGAGGTCAGCAGAGCCCAGTCCCAGTGGATGCATCTATAAGACACTCCCACAGCTAAGGCTCAGGGAACACTGTGGAAGGGAAGGCAGAAAGGGTCTAAGAGCCGGAAGAGCAGGGAGTGTGCTCTGAGACTGTATTCCCTCGTGATGTCAGAAGTGCCGTTGCCGTACAGTTTCGCCAGCATGACTGCCCAGATGAAAGCAGAACAGACGTAACAACAGACATGCTGAAGTTGGTGGTGGGGTGGGCATGAGGATTCAACCCTATACAGAGAACTCCAGGAAACTCATGAGTGCTGAGAGTGGAGAGATACTCTTCCCCAGAGAAGAGCACACCAATGGTCAGCCTTGAAAACCTATGTACGGTAACACTATACAGACTGAGCAGGTTATATTTAGGAATATATATATATATATATATACACACACACACACACACACACACACACACACACACACACACACACACACACATATATATATATATATATATATATATATATATATATATATATATATATATATATATATGCATGCAACAACAATTAAGGAAAAAAGAGGCCAGGAATCTGAAAGACAGCAAGGAGGAATGTATGGAAAGGTTTGGAGAGCAAAAGGAAGTAGGAAATGAAGTATTATAATCTCAGAAACAAAACAAAACACCCAACAACAACAACCAAACCCCTGAAGTTGGCTCTGTCTCTGTTCAGCTCCCAGGGCCCCTTGACACTCAGGGTGTCCCTGGAAGTCTAGGCTGATGTGCTGTGGTCTTCATTCTGTTTCCATTTTCTACTCTCCTCCGTTGTCTGTATCTCCAGCCACAATGGCCTCATGCGCCCTTTGACAGCAGAACTGCCTTCTGCTTGCTGCTCCACCTGCCATGCCTCTTGCTCCTTGGCTTCAAACCCCATCAGCCAACAAGGAGCCCAACACTCACCACTCACTGCACTTTGCTACCACGTAAAATGTTCATGCTTTGCTCTCTGACCTCCCTACCCAAATAAAGTACCATGGGAGCAGGGCTGTTTCTTCTACTTACAGAGGTCCAGGCCTTGGAGCATCACACACCATTGGTGCTCTGTACAGACTGAGATGAGTGGATGCCACTTCACAGCCAGCTGTAGCCTCTCTACCACTCACTGAGCACAACGTTCAGGGACCAAGCCGTTTTACACCAGCTATCTGTGCACCTTGAACTTGTACAGGCAGAGCAAGGGTGCTTCACGGTGTCAGACTTGAGGTAGGCTGCAGGTGGAGAGACTAAGCCTTGAACAGTGTTCTCTGCTTACATGGAGAAGAGCCACGGAGGAAGTGGCAGCCTCAGGTCACTGAGTGCCCAGGTAGGCAGGAAAGGGCTGAGAAAGATGTGCATGGACAGACAGGCAACAGTCCAAGTCAACCAACGTCCACAAGGCTCAAGTCTAGGTCCCACACCCCGAGGTACTCACTGCAAAAGGTCCTGGGTCTAAAATCCCATTTGCCAGGGTCCCTTTCATGAGACGTCACAGTGGCAACAGCGTAAGGCCAGCCTTTCGCTTTTACCCCTCTGTGTTTTCAATATCTATTTCAAATTTTTCTCTTCTCTACAAACCTTGACCACACCCTCCAGCTTCCCCGGGAAACTTTACTTCCTACTGCATAGAAAAACATAGAAGTTATCAGACCAGAACAGCTTCTGCTTCCTGCCACCACACCTGTGTGTCTCCCTGCATGGGGCCCCAGTCTGCCCTTGCCCTCTCATGGTGGCTGCAGAGGTAAACTCTGATTTCAGCCAAACTCCCCAGCTGGTAAATGCCTGCCCTGAACTCCTGGGCACCGGCTATGGTGGCTTCTCACTCTTGCTAACCTGCTTGACCATTAACCTCTTCACACTGGGCAGCTCCATACTTCAGCATTCAAGCCTAAGGTTCTCACAGAACTGCGGAGAGCCAAAGCTTTGGTTCTCTCAGATGTCCCTGGGATTCCTGGGTCTCATCCCCACTAGCCCACATAACCTCAGCTTCCTTAGAAAGACTCTTAACTCCCCCAAACTTCTCGTCAAGGCCACTCATGACTTATGTGCCACTGGTCATTCTGGCCTTCCCCTTGTCTGTTCTTATAGCAGCATGTGACACAGTTAGCCCCTGACTGCTCAGATTTAACAACAGCTACTTTCAAGTACTGTATAATTGCCTTGAAAGCACCCTGAGCTGGCATGGAAGACAGTGGACAATGATGTGAGACCCACCCTCTCCTTTGAACCCGGATGACCTCCCTGAGCGACCCACCTGCACCAATGCAGACCTCAAACACTCAAAACAAAACAAAACAAAACAAAACAAAACAAAACAAAACAAAAAATATCCAAAACGGAGCAGACATCTCTGCCTGGCTGCTTCCTCCAGAATTACCTCTAGGTGACAGTTCATTTTCTTCCCTGGCTACAAAGCTGGCTCAACACCCATATCTGCCCATGTTCCTTAAGCCCCACCTGATTTTATAGTCACGCCATTTTGTTCTGCTTCTTTTAAAAACGTGTTTATTTTTATGTGTGCGTGTTTTGCCTGCATGTATGTATGTGTGCCCTGTGCACGCGGTGTCTGCGGGGCCCAGAAAAGGGCATGCGACCCTTTGGAACCAGAGTGACAGACCACTGTGAGCTGCCATGTGGGTGTTGAGAACTGAACCCAGCTCCCCAACAAGAGCAGCCAGTGCTCTTACCCAGCCCTGCTCTGTTCTGTTGTCTTTGATTTATGCTAACTCGGGAGATACCACAAGTTTTCCTAGGCTGTATCCAAGGCTGCTGCCAGCTTGTCTCTCAGGAGGCCCTTTGCAATATCTTCATAGTTTGTCCCATCCACTGACCCCTCTCCTCCAGTTCTAAGCCACCCAAGGGAGACTCATCAGCCCCACCCACTACTGCCTGCTCTTGGTGACTTGAAGCCTCCGATTTTCTTCTGCAACCTGCTCTATTTTCCTCTGCTCCCCCCTGGGTTGGCCTTCTACCAAATGCCATTAGTTCTCAAAGCTGCAGCCTGGTTTGAGTCTTCCCAAGGACCCAGAGTCCTGGCCCCAAGCCTTGAGCCTTTGAAGTTGCCTGGGACTCATTCTAGCTAATCCCCACTGTTCCTGTCCCAACGCACCCACCCCTGCCCCTGAGATCTCTGGCCTAGACCGAGAAGCAACAGCACAGGATGTCATGGTTTCTGGTCTACCCTAGCACATGGAAGTTCATCTGCCAGTCTGTGTCTGCTTTTGATTTAAACCCAAAGGCCTTTAAGTCAGGCATGCATTCCTCAAGATTCTAGAGGCCTCACAGCTCTAGTGTTGTTAAACACACAGTCTCCCTGAGCTCTCAGGTACTGGACTTGGTATGGGTACTGGCTCATCTTACCTGCCCAGCAGCCCCAGGTGGGAAATAGCACCACCTCTTTGAGCCAGCCGGGACAACAGATGCTCACGAGAGTTGGGCAACTTGCCTTGATCACATAATCACACCCAGAAAGTCAAAACTCCAGATGTGATTGCTTCTTGTGTTTAGGGTACCAAATACCCTCAATACCAGCATTTGGGAAGCTGAGGCAGGAAAGTTGCTGTTAAGTTACGGGCCAGCCTGGGCTACACAGTGAGTTCAAGGGCAGCCTGAACTACTTAGTGAGATTTTTGTCTCAAAAATAAATAAATAAATAAATAAATAAATAAATAAATAAATAAATAAATGAATGAATGAATGAAAGAAAGCAATCCAGATTTGAATCCAAGCTCATCAGATTATACAGCTGACATTCTTACACTCTTTGACATAGCAAAAGCAATGGGTGTTAACCAGGCTAAGTCTTAAGGAGACCCTCTGCAGCAGTGTGGAAAGAGAAACCAGTACAGTCAAAGCTGGACCTGAAGAGAGTAAGTGAGTGTTTCAGGCTGTCCAGGAAAGAGGCTCTTAGCCTGGTTAGGGAGCTGACAAGAACAGGGAGATAGCAGCGGACTTTGCAACAGTTGGGAGAACTGGGAGGCCGAAGTGGCTGACGTGACAAGGGTGTCCTGGGAGCTTTTGAGACACCACAGCCAATCAACGTGGCTAATACTAAAGACTCCGTGTGTCTTTCCTTAAGAATGGAGTTTAAGTCCTTGAAGTGAAAGAACTCCAGGACAGGAGTCTAGGGACAAAACTGGCATCCAGACGAAACCAAATTGGCACCTCCAAGGCAGGAGGAGGAATTAGGCCACATTGGGGAATGCCAGTGGGGACAGGACAGGGTCCAAGGAGGCGGCTGATAGACAGGCTGGAGGACAGCTGCAAGGCGCCTGCTGGCGACAGAGGATTATCAGACCTCAGGAGCCCTGTTAAGCCTCAGAGCAGCACAGCAGGTGCAGGGAACCCAGTGAGGCAGAAGCCCAAAGTGCAGTCGTCTCTTTCCAGAGGCTTTCAGGGAACCTGGGAGACGAGACTCTGGGAGACACAGGGTCTTCCAGGTCAATTGCAGAGTGCAGAAGGTTGAGACGGAGGAGCAGGGGAGGAGCAGGGGGAACATCTCAGGAAGAAGACACACAGTAGGTTGTTCATGGGGGTGGAGGTTTCTGGCTGGGTTGGGCAGAGTGCAGCTTGGCCTTAAGAGAAGAAAAGGCTGTGGGGAGGTTCCAGAGGTGTTTTGAATTGCTGAGGAGAGAAACTGATCAGGCTGCTGAAATGAGAGCTGCTCTCTGGGCTGTCCCTGATGCGGAGGACCTACCTGCACATCTGAGTGCAGGGCGCAGGGCACAAAAGACACTGCCTGCACATCTGAGTGAGTGCAGGGCACAGGGCACGGGGTACAGCAGCACACGTGCACACTGCCTTTGCTAGAATTTCATAGCCAGCTGCCTGCAGATACTAATATGCAAAATGTGCTGGGGACTAGAGTTTCTGTCAGCACTAATGAGTATTTTCACTTTTATTTCAAGGTCTGCTACTATTCCACTTCCTCATAAGACAGGGCTTGCCAGAGACCATGCATAGGAATTCCTCAAGTACTTTTCTCTCAGCAAAGCAGTACACCAATGCTGGCCCAATCCTAGGGTGGTAGTAGCAGGTGCCCCAGCCCTTGGTATTTTCATTTCTGTCCTATAGAGTGATTCACCTTTCCCGTCTCTAGCATGCTGGTAAATATTGCTCCTGCCACCCCTCCCACCCTGACCAATCTCTGCAGGGGTACCAGCTCCTGCCCAGAAGAACCCTGGAAGAGCTGCACCCCAGGCTGAGAAAGCACTTAGAGACTGCATCTGTCCCAGTGTCCTCTTCCTCTGGTTTGTTAAGTCTTTAAAACTTCAGCTTGGGGCCAACTTCTCACTGGTTCTCTCATCTGTCCAGAGAGTCTGGGCTTCCTCAAGTCAATATATACTGGAGAGAACATAGGAGCCGCCTCAGAAGGCTCAAGCCTCAGAAGGCTTGGCTGCTGCCCATTCCCTGCTGTACGGTTTTCTCATCACTTCTGAGTTCCAGTTTGAAATCAGGAGGAACTGAACCTCTCCCTTCTCTCTGGGAAAGAGAAGCTAGTCTGATGTGATAGGTTATTTATAACCTGCATCTTAATCTGATTCCTGGGATCTAATCAACTCTCACTAACTAACACCCGTCCTCAGTAACTGGGAGACACACCCCAAATAAACTGAGTGTAGTTCAGCCAACATCTTTTTTGGCTAACCTATGCTAGATTCCAGACTACCACAAAATCAGACACAGATCTTGCCCCAATCACTTGCCTGGCTGAGTGGATAGAGTGACATTGGTTCATACAACGTCAGGGGCAGTTTCCAGCAGAACTTTACCCACATTGATGGGAACAGACGCTCCAGGCACTTAGGGGATTCTGGGTCCTTTTGCTGACCCCTCAGACTAAAGGGAAGGTAGGCAGTTGTGGCTCTCTGAGAAACCAAGGTGACAGCCCTGAAGCAGAAACCTCAGAGTCCCACGCCTGGCCCAGCAGCAGAGCTCAGGGGTTGTTGACACTCGGTGCTTCCCCTCAATATCTGGGGGATGTGGAAAGCTACCCTGACTCACAAGGGTGTCGTGGAGGACAAAATGAGAGCACATGACATGAGTGAGGAGCAAATGGGCCGTAAGGGGCAGCTTCACGTTCAGTGGTTCTTTTTTCTTCAAGCCCCCCACCCCAGGAAAGTGGAGAGTGTAACTACATAAAGCTGTTTCTCTCACTAGTCTAACGTGACTGACTCAAGAGGCTTTGGCTCCCCCACTTTGCAAGTCACCCTGAGACACCCCAGAAAGGAAAGCTTAGGCCCCTACGTCATCCACCCACATCCAATGGGTCAGCCATCCTTCTCCCGTACCGCAGGCCTCAGCCAGGGACCCTGAGAAAGTCAACCTTCTCTGTTAGGGCCCCTTTTCACAGCTAGCCGCCCTAAGAGAGACCCAGGGAAACTACATTCCAGGGTCTGGAGAGGACCCATTTCCAGGACTCACTACATTTCCCACCTGCATCTCCCATCCGTCTTTCCATCTGTAATTTCTGCCTTTTCTGTTCAAATCAGTTGTCCAAGGTGTCAATTGTGTTAAGATCTCTGGCGTTGGGCTGTATGAAGCAGATCAGACGGTGGCAACTGGATTGGAGAGGTCTTGTTAACCCAGACTTTTGCTGTCTAAAATTATCCCTCACACACCCAGAAAGTTCTGTTCTCAGAAATGCTTTAACCAATTTCTTTGCATATTAAGTATTCCCGAAGACTTTAAAAATGCATATATTCCTGGAAAAGGGAATCGTCGTCTTTGGCCCTAATCTAGTTTTCACACACCACCTATGCCCGACATTGACTGCAACAAGCTGGATGCCTTTCTCACAGGTCATGGAGGGTTAGGGAGAAGGGAGTCTCCTCATTTTACAGACCTTAGCCCACAACCGGACTCCACGCCTGCCGCGGCGAGATAAACCGAGTTCTCACAAAAGTAAATCTGAAATAGCCAAATATGGAAAGTCAGCAGACGGAATAGAGAGGCTGAGGAAGAAAGAAGCCAACCAGAGTGGCCCAGAGGGACTCGCAACAAAAGTCCTCAGAACTGTCCTCAGAACTGTCAGACCTTGCAGTTGGGTGGCAAGGGGGTCAAGCAGCGGTGTGAGAACTGTCCTGCCAAACCTGTGGTGGGTGCTCACCTCTAGGCGCCTGGGTCTGCTGAAATCTGGAACTCACCTTCTGCAGAGTCGGGTGCTGTCTCCAAACGAACACGCGCTATAGCACCAGTGCAGGTTTGAGTCCCTGGCATTAAGCTCACGTTAATGGGCTGTGCTCGCAAGTCTTGCAAAAGTGCCCCGGGCCGGGCGCGGGTGTCCCGCGTCGCCTCGGTCCACCGGCTACCACACACGCCTCCGGTCCACCGCCCTGAGCCGCTTTCGATTTCTGAGGAGCCCGGACGGTCAGCTCACCCAGCCTTCGCCACCCACGGGGCTCGCGGAGCTCCGCTGGCGCCTTACGGCGGCGGACGCTAGGCTGCTTCGCCTCAGCAGCGGGCTAGGCCAGCCCCGGCGGCGGGCTCAGGGAGGGGCGGGGCCGATGATGGAGGCGTGGTCAGGGTGCCTAGGAGGCAGGGCCAAGGATGGGGCGTGGGCGGGGCGCTCAAGGGGCGGGGCTGTGTGGGGGCGTGGTCATGGTGCCCAAGAAGCGGGTCGTGAGACTTTGATGGAGGCCTGGAACTCACCAGAGCTGGGCGAAGTATCCCCCTAGATGCTAGGAATCACCTAAACTCTAGAAGCCTAGGCTTCTCTTTCTAGAAACATTAGTACCTTATGTGCCTTTGAAGTGTATATATTTTGCTCTTCAATCATCCTCAAGATCTGGCTCAATCATTTCCCTGAGCTTGCTGCAGAGCAGTACAAATCCTCCAGCACTCATTCTGCTGTTAGCACATCCTTGGCAGTCGCTCTGTTGTTCTCTTGTCAAAAAGCTCCCCAGACAGTTCTCCTGGTCTTCAGAGCCACCTGGTGGAGCGTGTCTGAACTACGCAAGCTCTATCTGAGCTCTAGAGGTGAACTGAGTGGACCTATCCAAGGTTAGAGCTTGAATGCTGGCTTCCCAACTCTTAAACACAGGGCTGTTACAATGTATTCGCTCTACAGGTTCACAATGATTGCAGCCTATATGAATGAAGCGAGCTAGCGTCTCAAATCTAACCTCTTCCAAGTCAGACAAGCGCGGGAAATACTTCACTGTCTTGAGCATCAAGTGTCCATCACGAAGAGAAGAGGGTAAAAGTACCTTGCAGTGGACACAGGTGTGCATTGGAGCTGGGCAGCTTTAGAGAGCAGATGTGCGATCTGGTGGAACAGTCAACAGGAGCCCAGCATTGAGGTGCAAATCTTTGGTTATCGAGATTAAGCCCTCTGTAGGTTTGATGGCCCAGCTTACTCTTGTGAGAACTGAAAGAGGCTGAGCCCAAGTCCTCTCCTCCTTACCCTTCCCACAGTACATCTATTTACCTTACTTTCCACATTCTTTCACATGAGTGCAAGGTGACAGGATCCTATATATTTAGACACCATAGGAACAGGCAATATAGACTGGAAAGACTATGTCTGGAATGAATAATGTAGCTATGGTTCTGAAAGAAGCAATCTGTTCTAAATATGAGACCCAAGGTCTTGATATGATGAAGTCCCACACTGAGATAGAATAAGTTCTTATTGTGTTCCAAATGGTGGTCACTGGACTCCACAGACAGAAGTCTAAGTGAGAACAGACAGGACTTTTTTGGTGGGGTTGGGGGGGGATGTGGTAGGACACATTTAAATTTTTTTCTTGCATGCATGTCTGTGCTCCATGTGTATTTATGGTGCTTGAGGAGGCTAGAAGAGAGACCTGGAGTCACAGACAGTTGTGAAGCATCACATGAATGCTGGGAGTTGAACCCAGCTCCTCTGGAAGAGCAGCCAGTGCTCTTAGTGCTAAACAGGAGTAGTCAGCAGTGAAGGGTGTGTACCCGGCTCCTGCTGTTGATCCCAGAGTCAGTCTCTACATTTGCTATGCAGCTGAGGCTCACGAGAACTCCTGGCCCTCTTCCCCTGTCTTCTGAAGACTGTGATTACAGGTGTACACCATCGCGTCCAGCTTGCTTTCTTCTCTGTGTACATCATGTTTTCTCCTTCGCATATACCTTCAAGAATGTTTATGTTTTGTTTTGCTTTGCTTTGAGACAAACGAAGATGTCTCTACAGGTGTTCAGTTAGGCATGAAGACAGTAAAGACAGGGTCAGATCTGAGCAGTATTTTAATGTTTTGAAAATATTCAGTATTAATTTCCATATAATATTTAACAGTAAACTGATTTACTAGTCCTTAAACTAGATTCACTTACAAAGAGAAGGACTGAACTATACACAAACTCTTTCTGCAGAAGGAAAGGGCAAACATCTGATTCTTCAGGACGTTCTACAATGCCTACCAACGGTGGTTTATTTAATTGGTTGGTGTGACTCGGCAGTCTGATGAAGAGGGGAGGCTGCCATCTGTTGGTCTAATACATTATTTCCCTCAGTCTACACAGCCAGACTGATGAGATCATGTGTTAGTCCAGGACTAAAAGCATAATTCCAGGGCAGGTAGGCAGAAGCTGGACAGGGCAAAGGTTGTCCTGGGACCCACAAATGCCATTTCAATGAACAAATGTGAAATGGAGACGGGGCAAGAAGGAAGAGCAGAGCAGTGTGCACTGTGAGGACAGGCAGAGCTAGAGCAGCAAAGGCAGTGACATGTGAGAGAGGGCTGAGGTAGATAGTGGGGTCTGTGGGAAGATGCACAGCAGCCCACAGTGTAGACAGATGCTGACCCCCCCACACACACACACTACCAGGCCACAGGATCACCCTAGCTCTGGGAAATAGCAGAAGCCCAGGATGGGGAATGGTTAACTTTCTGGATTATACCTCCATGGAGGGACCACCACAGTCCCTGGTGCCATGAGGGCCATGTGTGTGGGTTGGTGGTCCTGATGCGGCAGGGGTTGGGTTGATGTCTGTGGTCCATGTTACCACCAAATATACTATCTGTGGTCTATGCTCTGGCCTGAAGCCATGTTGATGTTAATGGGCTGTGCTGCCAACAAAGGCCATACTGATCTGAGTGGCCTTTGCTGCCACCTGAGGCCATAGTGATGTCTGGGCCCATGCTACCTCCAAGGGCCTTGTCTGGGTCCATGATCTTGCTGCAGGAGGTAGACATGTTCATGGTCTGTGCTATTTCCAGAAACCATGAGGAAGCCAGGATCTGAGCTCCAGCTAACTGTAAAGAGCAAGGAAGTTACTTTGGCAGTGCTATTGATGACTGCAGACACAGTTGAGAAAGAGGGGCATAGAAGGCCTCTGTGATAACTGCCCCCCAACCCCCAAGAAACAGCCTAAAAAGGAAGCCATCAAAGAGAACTCTTTTTAAAAAAAGATTTATTTTATGTATATGAGTATACTGTAGCTATCTTCAGACACACCAGAAGAGGGCATTGGATCCCATTACAGATGGTTGTGAGCCACCATGTGGTTGCTGGGAATATGAACTCAGAACCTCTGGAAGAGCAGTCAGTGCTCCTAACCGCTGAGGCATCTTTTACAAACTGTGATAAACTGAGGTACGGCTCTCTGTATTTGATGCCTTGGTGGGGGGACAGTGGAGAAGGACTCAGCTTTCCTTAGGGGGCTGGCCACTGGAAGTTTGACCATGCTCCAGTGAGTATGCAGACAACACAGACGGATTTTTTTTTTTTTTTTAAATTGAGGATGTAGGTCACAAGCGCTGTGGGGCAGACATGGAAAGAGTAGGAAGTGAGTGTGATCTGGGTGGATGATATAAATACCCCAAAGAATCAATATAAACATTATTTTGAAACAAACAAACAAACAAACAAACAAAACATATGTACTATCACCTAACAGTAGATGTGGCCAGACAAGGAGAAAACATCTTTTCCTTGGGCTTGAAGTTGCATGATTAACTTTCATTGTGGGCTACAGTGGAAAGTCTGCTTATCAGGTGACACGTGTGAGGGATAGTACAGCAGCAATGCCCAGAAGGCAAGCCTCTGACTGTGGTGTGCATAGAAGGCTTGCTGGCTTACCGAGCGTTGCGCCAACACCTGTGAATTTCTTCCTGACTAGCAATAGTTGATCCTTTCCATTCCATCAAAGAACCCGGCCCTCAGCTCTGCCTGTCAGTGGGCTGACCACAACAAAAAGACAGAGGGCAGATCTCCTCAAGCTAATAAAATTTGTTTTCAGAGATACTCTTCCAGAGCTGGAGAGATGGCTCAGTGGTTAAGCGCACTGGTTGCTCTTTCAAAGGACCTAGGTTCAACTCCCAGCGCCTACAAGGCAGCTTTCAACTGTGTATAGCTCCAGTTGCAGGGGAACTGATGCCCTTTTGGGGGCTGCCAGCACTGAAGCAGTCCCCAGCAGCAGGCAAATATCCATACACATAATACAGGTGTCTTAGTCAGGGTTTCACTGCTGTGAGCAGACACCATGATCAAGGCAACTCTTATAAGGACAACATTTAATTGAGGCTAGCTTACAGGTCCAGAGGTTCAGTCCATTATCATCAAGGTGAGAACATGGCAGCATCTAGGCAGGCATGGTGCAGGAGGAGCTGACAGTTCTATATCTTCATCTGAAGGCTGCTAGCAGAATATTGGCTTCCAGGCAGCTGGGGTGAGGGTATTAAAGCCCACACCCATAGTAACACACCTACTCCAACAGGGCCACATCTTCTAATAGTGCCACTCCCTGGGCCGAACATATGCAAACCATCACAACAGGCAAAATATCCATAAAAATAAGATGCATACTCTAAGCCTATGTACACAGTAGCTGCAGTTCTAGCTTAGAAACCTAAGAAATGCCCATGTCTCTTTTGTTCTGCCTTGCTACTAGCTTATACAGGATCCCTGTGGTCCTGTCCTCTGCTCTGAGTTTGTTGCAGGGCACACTGAATCCACATGCCTGTTTTTTTCACACCTCTTGTGTCTGGTGTCTGTGTGAGGAAAGCTTTAGTTAGGGGTCTTATTGTTCTGAGTCTAGACCTGCTGTTATTATACAACTTGGGAAACATGGATACCCCTGAGGACAGCTCTTCAGTATTACACCTCATATTGTGGGAAATGTAAGCACAATGGACTGTCTTTTCCATCAAAGGGTTAAATAAGACAGAATTCTATTAAAAAAATTTATAAAAAAGCCTCTCGGCAGAAATTCAAGTTCCTTCAGGGTCAGCACTTCATGAAGTCAAAATATGTGCTCAGGGTTGGTCCCTCTTCTCAACACTGTAATCTGCCTCTCTGCTGTCTGCACTGAGTCTGCCACACGATTGGGGGCCAACTGACCGCAGAGTCAGGCACAAGGTTGCTGAGTTTGTAGTAAGGACCCAACAGGGCCCCCACTAGTTGCACTTGCCCACTCAATTTGACAAATTATATATATGTGTGTGTGTGTGTGTGTGTGTGCGCGTGCGCGCGCACGCGAGGGCACGCGCCTTGCTGACATACTTTGGATTTGTAGTCGTAGTCATTTTTCTGGGATCTTGGACTCATTTCTGTTAGAACAGCACCCACCACTGTCCTTAAAAACCTTGCTCACCCAAATTCCTGTCAGAGTCCTAAGAAGTCACATCTAGAAAACCTACCCTCATCACTAGTCTCTAATTTGTTAATGACAGCTTGCAAATACCTCAATGCAACTACCATCTCCCTTCATTGCTTCCTTATTAAGTGTTTAGGGATAAAAGACACGTTGAGGAAAGGAGGAGGGGACAAGGATGTGACACGGGAACTCAAGAGGGGAGAGCACAGATCCAAGGAAAGGCTGGGGTGGGTGGGGTTTGCTTGAAAATGCCAACACCTGATACTTTGTATGATAATTAAAAGACAAAAATGAAGTACCATCATGGTCCTTCAGTTAATAGACAGACAAAGATCAAAGTCTTGGTGGACTGTATGTGTGATGGCTCATCTTAGGTGTTAACTTGACCACATCTGGAATCACCTAAAACTCAAGCAATCGGGCACACCCACGAAGGCTTTCTTGATTGGGAAGAGGCATTTTAAACATGGGCCACACCTTCTGATGGCACTCCACATAAAGGGACATGGAAGAAGGAAGTTTTTCTTTTGCTTTTTCCTGCTTGACCTCACTCTCACTGGTAAATCCAGCTCTCTTGTTGCTCATTCTATCAATGGTATCAGAACCCACTTCTTTCCAATTGCAACACAGCTTGAAGACCAGCAGCTCTCTAGGCGATTTCCTGGACCCCAGCACCAGAGCAGGACTGTTGTGACATCCAGTCTTGTGACTGAACAACTACTAGATTCTTGGCTTTTCTGTCAGGAGACAGCTAAGATCATTGCCTGTAAGCCACTCTAATAACTCCCATCTATCTATCTATCTATCTATCTATCTATCTATCTATCTATCTATCTATCCGGATATCCATCCACCCACCCACCCACCCATCTTTCATGGAAAAGTGTTTATGTATTTTCACAAGCTAGTGAGCATGAAGCAGGCTGTTGAGCTAATACAGCTGGGCTTCTAAGCTTGACCTGGGTTCTTTCGGCACTCAGTTACTACCACCTTAGGAATAAGGTGATCTCTAAGTATCTAAGTTAAAAACAATGTAACACATTTTGGTTTCTTGTTCATAGATTTCCTGAATCAGAATGTGGTTGTTATTTACTTTGGAGAAGCCCACCAAGAATGATGAATTTTGAGTCCTAAGCTACCCTCTTCTTCCTGAGGGTCCTGGTGTCCCCATGTTAGCCAAGGCTAAGATTTTTTAAAGGACGGGAAGGAACATTAATATAACACCTACCTAAAGACTGAGCTTTATACTTTTAACTAAAGTACTTCCTAGTGTTGGAAACACAGATTGTCACTCTTGGCTTCCTCCCTACATCTACTACTATCTAAAAGTAGGTCCACATAGTAGGTCCACATCAAGACAGAACTTTACATTCTTTCATTTTGTGTGTTGTTTTACTCAATTGTAAGCTCACTCTTGATTGTAACTTACCTTTGTTTCCATCCATATTACACTGGAATTAAATACTTTTTCGTTAATTTTAACAGTTGTAGCAACAATGTGATTTATTTTTAGTTATGTTATAAAAACACTTTGGTGTAGATCTCTCAAAAAAGATAACTTCAGAATGAACAAAAATGATCATTAAGAGATTTCTAGGCTTTGCTTTATATATATAAACGAGTACTTAGAATTTCACAGTGAAGAGGTCCTAAATTCTCATACAGTATGAGGTTATATAAAAATAGAAGACATGGACACCTTTAAATCTTTAATCCTTTAAGCAGCAAGCATATTACTCTTCCAGGCCAAACACTGCTCAAACAAAAAAGGAAAATAATGACGTGCAAAATATTTACAAAATAGGCAAAGCACACAATAAAGACATCTTACTATATACATGTGTCATATTACTAATGAAACTACGATTTTTCTCCTGTGTGCTCTAGTGTTTTTGTAAATCAAATTGCAACACATCCCTCAGATACAGCACCTAAGCCCATGGCTGGGTCGGAACAGATTTTAAATGAACCACAGAGAGTGAACATCTGGACAGATGCTGGTGCTGAACAACTTGACTGACATCTCCCACAGACTGTACTGAAGGTCTACTGATGAGAGACAAGACAATGACAGCTGTCACGGTATAATATGCACGCACACAAGACAACTGCTTTCAAAAATGCTCTAGACAGTTTAAGATACATAACTGTCTTCCATGGCTTTTAAAGTAAAAATAAGTATAAATTCTTTAATATTATTTTTAGATCAGTTAGGTTTTATACGGGGCATAAACTATTAAGGTGATCTGATGAGGAGAAGGGGCCTTTCCTGCAAGCCACCTTCAATTACATCAGAATAGAGGGTCCTTTTGAAGGAAAACCTGAAAATTAAAATTGACCAATGGGCTGGAGAGCCCACAAAGGGATTGTTTTTCCAGTACGTAGGGAACGCATGACCCCTCTGATGTGGGCAGCCTGCGGCCCTAGCAATATGTCCCTCTGCAGCAAGCCATGCTTCCAATATGAAGTCATTCTATCAAAACTGTCAGGAACACGCTGTTGAAACACCGCTACTGTAAATTATTCTTTGTGGGTGCTAATGATTTTGTGTTGGAATAAAAAGACCTTACGTCTCTGTTTCTTCATAAAAACGGGTCTCAGTACTTTAACGGCACAATTATTGCAGTAACACAATGGATTCTTAAGTTCGTCTTGTGATGCTGATGATTTAGCCCTAAATCAAACCACAAGCCCAGGTTGGTTGTAAGGATCATACAAATGTATTCAGATGTACAACCGAGATTTATCAAGAAAAAAAAAAACCTCTTCGTATCAAACACAGATCCTCTTAGTGAGCATGAACTTTAAGTTCAGAAGATAAACTGTAAATAAATGCTTCCTAACCACCATCTCTATATAACTGACAAAAGATTGTTCTAAATTCCCAACATAGATAGGCAATACTAGCTAAAAGCAAATAGCGTTTAGAAACATTTTTTTTCAAAATTAATATTTTCAAAGAACTTAAAAAACATTATATCTCACCAAATTTTAAGTCCTTTTTCTGCATGTGAATGATTCCAAACCTCTATTACTGATAGACAATAGGGTCAATGACCTTTAAACAAGGACTTTGCACTAGGACCCCAAACTATGTTAAAGGATTAGCAGGTTCAATACATTCTTTGTGGTTTCATATAATTGCTTTGCAATTGATTTAATTGCTTTCTTTTAAAGGAATATACTAAAATTCCTTTAGAAAAAAAGCAACATATTTTGAAAAAAGGGATATGAAGCTATAATTTCTTAAATATGAACATATCAAAATCTGAAATGCAGGCTATTTATTTTGCACTCCTAACATAGGAAAGTGTTTTTTAAAAAATCTAAATTAAAGAAAAAAGCAAAAAGATAAACACCCTTAAGGAACTTAAGGAGTTTTTTGTTTGTTTTTTGTTTTTGTTTTTTTACAATTCCTAAGTCAATATTTTTGTACTAACAGTTTTGAGTATGAAGAGGCAGGAAATAAGAAACCTCAACAAAATAAATACAGTAAAAATGAACAAAAACCCCTTGGTATACAGAATACTTTTCTTCCCATGAGATTACAGTGGACACTAGAAAGGAGGCCGACTAGAGACGTCCTTCTGTGTCATTAATACTAACTAGTCCACCGCCACACTTCCCTTGTATGCACCCACTTAGGCTAGACCACCGCCACACTTTCTGTGTGTGCACCCACTTAGGCTAGACCACTGCCACAGGAAGGATTAGTTTGCCTCGTTTGGATCAGTCAAATGAGCACTGGTACAAAGATAGGTGAGCCTTTGTCCAGTGCAATTAGTGCAGTGAAGGCTGTGAATCTGTCTGAATCCCAATGAGTGAAGGTGGCTGCTGACCACCAACCGTGGTCAGCACTGGTCTCGGGTTTAGGCGGGGTGGCATGGAGTTAGCAGGGCGAATGAGAGGTGGTGGAGGCTGATTGAGAGTTGGCCGGGGCTGGATGAACCGAGCCTGCTGCTGGAGTGGAGGAGGTTGCCGGTGAAGAGCAGGGGTGGCAGGCAGTGTTGGACGAAGAAGTGGTGGAGGCTGGTTCAGAGTGGCAATGGGGACTGTTGGTGTTGGAGTGGATGATGGGGCAGGAGGTGATGGACCCAGAGTCCGAGGAGCCTGTGGGGTCTGTGCCTAGAGGTGAGGAAACAAAAATACTTGTGTGAGATTTAAGTCCTAACAAACTTGATACAATATAGTTTGGGCTGTCACAGGAAAAACAAAACAAAACAAAACAAAACAAAACAAAACAAAACAAAACAAAACAAATAAAACCAAAACCAAAACCAAAATGTAACACCAGTGTTTATTGGAAGCACAAGCTTCTTTTATTTTTAACAAAATAAAAAATAAACAACCCTCCTCCCCACCCAAAAACAAGAAACAAAAAACCCAACAAGGCTACCAAACAGACATCTTTATTAGTAAACAGCGTAACAGTAGAAATAATACACTTTCGCTCTGCTAGGACCAGAAGCTGGCATGTCCTGATGACTAAGCAGTCAGAGGCGCCTCAGGAGGAAGTGTATTGTCAGCCTTATGCTCATTTGGCTAGTCCTCACACACCCTCACAGCACGCCACCAGAAGGGTGGCTCCTCAGCTCAGATTAGCTCAAATTCCAGACACAAACACACCTCCTCTTCTTCGTCAGTGCTCTTCCCTGACGGCACATTAGAAGCACTTTTTGTCTCCTCCCCTAAAGCAGAAGTATCAGCATTAGAAGCCTGGGTTTCTTGTTCTGCTTCCCACTCCTGTAATACCTCCTCTAAGTTAAACCGACGCCTGTAGTTTACAAAGAAGTTCTTCACTTGGCCAACAGTCTTGTTGCCAATTACATCTGCAATAGCTTGAAAATCTTTACCATATTTGCGGACACCTGGAAGGCAAAGTAAATAATACACCTGTGAAGGATCAGTAAGGAGAGCGGTGTGTACTATACACCATGCACACACAAATACCAGCAATGAACAACTTTTCTGATAAACTCTGCTTGGTTCTCAGTTCTGAGACAGAGGCTGAGCTGTCAATCAAGGTCACAGATGAAAACCGTCAATTTTGTCATTTCATCGAGCTAGCCACTTGCCTTCAACTGAACAGTCAGAAACTTACCATTTTTTTTACATACTCAGTTATTTTCTCCAATCCTCTCTTGAACTCTCAAATATAGTCCATTTATTGTAAAGCATTGAATTCTTTGTTCCATCCTCAATTCCACATTCATTTATTTCCCTAGTAGCCAGTCACCTAAATTTGAGCAACACCGTTTGTAAACAAAACTGGATGGGAAGGAGCCATCTCTTTATCCCCTCCACAGACTGAGTGTGCCGTACAGTTCCCCCATGGTGAAAAGCAACATAATTTGGGGGTTAGTAGTAACTTCACCATGATTACTTGCCTTCCCCACCAGAGTACCAACAAATAGAAATAACTAAATTATAAAATCTGAACTATCACAATCTAATGAGTTATGGAAAGGGAAGATACATTTCGCCCATCTACTCCTGTCTTTTCTGGGAGAATCAGGTCTGTGCCCATCACCCTGCCTTACTTCAAGAAGGGCACATACTGCTTCAGGAGGAAAGGCAGCAGCTGATTTATGAAGTTGAGATCAACAATTGTGCTTCAGAACTTAAAATGGGTGATAATCTGCTGAGCTGAATTCCAAAAGAAATACAAGGATTCATATTTGGAAATAGACGTACCTTGCTCAAAATACAAGTTTTTGACAACTGTATTTATATCAGAAAATAATCATTCATGAAAGAGATGAGAAAGACACCAAGTCACAGAGGCTTACGTACTTGCCACTTAGTGTAATCAAAGACAAGCGTGATGTAAAGATGTACTAACACTGCAGCAGTGGTGTTCTCCCCGACATGAGGGTGCGAAACACTGAAAATACCATCTCGAGGGAAACAGTTCTGCTTTTAAATCCTACTCTTATGTTGAACTGAGAATTTGGGAATATCTCCAAATAAATTCACCTAGCTAGCTTGACTGACACTAACATTGAACTACATCTCACTTTAAACAGAAACTGGGGTTCATAAGCCATGTCCATGAGTGTTCTGTTCTAAAGGAAAGACATGCATGCCAACATAGACATCAGTTATAATGCTTAATCAACATAAACAAACATAGACTCTCTTTAAGTCCAAACCCAGTTTTATGGTTCAAGATGAATTCTATCAGAGACCCAGTGACACTGAGGGTTTATATGGCAACAGAAATCCCAGGTTACCCATAGTGACTCAAGTATTCTCCACTAAGTTTTCTTGGGGAGTAGCAGCTTTTAGAAGGCTTCTGTGCCAATTCTAAATACAAGTCGGAGGTAGCTGCCCAGAAGAGAACCCGATTAGAAGCCAGGCAGGATGCTCGCTAACTTTCACAAAGGCTACTTAGTTACTATTTAAGCTACTTCGTTCTCTCTCTCCCTTTCTCAGACTGATTTCTTTTGACTGTTCCTCTCCTGACTCTTCTCTGGTCTAACAAGCCTTATTTTGGCATCAATCCTGTTACATTTGCAACATTACAGATCCTAAACTGAGAACCACTTCCCATGAGTGTGGTGCTTCTGAAGACTCTGGTGAATTTCCTAGGCTCACCCAGCATGTTTATGAACTCAAGTGAAGACCTCACTACTGCGCAGATCCCTCTGGTTTGGTAGATGATCCTAATTGGTGTCCTGAGAACAAATATACCCAGAAACAGGCAGGCCTTGAACTAGCTGAAGCTCTAGACTGGGGCAATGGGGCTGCAAGCACACACTACCACATCTGTTTTGGCTTTTGTTTGTTTGTTTGTCGTTTAACCCCCGTGCTAGAGATTGAACCAAGGCCCTAGTGCCGTGCACTCTGCTGACTGATCCATTTCCCTTGCCAATGGTTGAATCCTTGATCGTGTTTATATTCCTACAACTATTCAACAGTTTGTTTTGCTCAGGAGATGGAACCCTTTAAAAACCTATACAAAGTAGTAGGCATCAGCGTATTGTCTGGAAGATGAATCTCTTAAAGTCTACACAATGGTGAACAGCCAGCTGCTGTACTGGACAGAGCACTGTTGAGCAGTTAAGCTGAGGACACCGTGTCAGAGTCACACAAATCTCACTCTGTACCCTGGGCAGCGGTGGCCCATGCTCTTCACATGGTCTGTAACAAGCAAGGCAGTCTATGCTTCCTCAGCAAGGGCATTTAACTAGGATGATTAAATCCATCAAATGGTTTAAGGCATATCTAAGTGGACAATCTGCTTCTAAGGGCAAAAGGTTCAAAGGTCAGCAGATGAACATCTGGAGACCCCTTCAGAACCAGAGAGGAAAATATTGCTTTTGGTCAGGTTTCTAACTTCCTATTCTTGCAAGTGATTACCTTCAATATTCGATGGAATAAAAAAAAATTTGTCTGGGAATTAAGAACCATGAGACTAGAGGACTGTCACTGTCACACTTTATGATGGTTCACATCTTCCTGTCACCATTCTGCAATATCTGACGTAAGTATACCACGACACACATAATCTTAAACATTGCTTATTTATGCTAAAGGTCTCTAGTAAAGATGGACACAGGCACTGCTTGAATAACCCAGACTCAGCAGGAGGACTGTGTCCACTCGTACTTTAGGGGTACATAGTCAGTGTTTCCCAATCATGGTCATGGTTCAGAAGCCAGAAAGGACAGACAGCATGGATACTGCTCTTTGTATTTAGAGACAAGAGAAAGCAAAGCACTCACAGTGGTAAGGAGCTCAAAGGTAGAAGAACTTCTTCTCTGCTTCTCACAACAAGATGTCTTGTTGTGAAAAGAGAGATTTAATATACTTAATATAATTGGGGAATACAAGTTTATCAAAAATCTATTTTGAAATAAGAGTATTGGTATCTAGAAACTGTAAGGATATGGCCTTTTCAATAACCAAGATATAAATCTTAAACTCACATCCTTGGGAATATGCATTTTTCTACCTCCTGTAGCTCCTGTAGCTCAGATACAGACAATAGAGACTGTGCAGACAGTGAAGTCCAAACCATGGCTTTTCCTTCCACCGCCCATTGCTGCTCTCTGGGTCTTGCTCTTACGTCTTCCATGTGGTAAGTTCAATTCCACTCCAAAAGCAATGGGAGATTTGAATGAGTGAAGACCTGAGGTAGTGTACCAGAGGCTGACAGACTCGAAGGTGTCTGCTCTCATGGCCTCTGTTACAACAGAAAGGACACTTCAAACCTAGAGGGCATTCTTAAGATACCGAAACACTAGTTTCCTATCCCACTTCCTTTTGATTATTCATGGACTAGATTTATCATCATCTTTTGATTATTCATGGACTAGATTTATCATCTTTACATTTTGGTAATGGTTAAACCAACTGCCTTCTGCTTCATGAACCATTCTCATTTTGGGCTCTTAACTATGAGATAAATCTAAAAAGGTAATTTCTAGATTTGTAGCTTCATTTCTCTCAAAAGGATCAATAGTGCGAAGTGCATAAGAAACGGCAACTTTCAACACAGGCCCCGCCGTCGGACACAGGGCTTCTGCTCCCTGTTCTAGAGGCCGCCGCTGGGAAAGTGAAAACAGACATCTAAAGCTGACATCTTGCTAACATTTTGCCTTTTTTTTTTTTTTTTTTTTTCTGAAATAGCATTAAAATCAGAGAGCTGAATCTTCTAAGCACTAGGATACGAATATACTTCTGAGGTAGATTAAAACAACAGTAAGCACTGTGCGCCACATTTCTCCTGTGCTACCATGTAAGTAAGTGTATGTTTTTTGGAGACTAGTCAATAATTGTTGCATCACATGAAAAAGGCCACACACATGGAGAAATGGGAGAAGAGCCATTCTTACTGGCACTAATGATGTCCCACTGAGATCACAGCAGAACTAGAATGGGCATGAGAAAGCTACAGAAGCACACAGATTCCTGCCATACCTGACTGATCCTTGTCTCCACTTTCCACCAGGGGAGAAAGGAAGGTAAATGCTTAAAGTATCAGCAACCAGTTGGTAACAACAGGAAAGGTGTGATGTACTATTTGAACCCTAGGAATGAAGATGATTTTGCTGTACTTGTGGTTTTAAAAGAGTTACCACAGAAGTATATTCAAATTGAGTTACTGATTTCAACAACAGCACCTCTCTCACTTCTCTGGGTTGCTAACAGTTCATTCTGAGTAAGGTAGAACACTTTACAAAGGCTGTCACAGCAGTATACATGTATCACATATCCTGAATACAAATTAAAACATGTTAATATCAAAATAAAATTTATTATGACTTTCAAGTACTGAAACGTCTATTAAAGGATTTGCCATGTAAAGAGTTCTTGCAAATATAAAGGAAAAAATTGTTTGCTAGGTAGCATCTTGCTAGCAAAGGTTGCACATTAAACAGATAGTACAGTTATGCATATGCCTCAACCAGAGAGACTCTGGCCCTGGGTACCAGGCCACTGCAGTACACTGTTTTAAAGATAGACTTCAAGGTCTTTATGTCAATGTGTGGGCATATTGGACAAAAAAAGCACACTTTAGTCCCTTCTACGGCAACTATAGATACAAATAGATACATATTGCTTCAATTTATGTACTAAGAAACAAAATGGCCCAACAAAAAGTCCAAATAATTTTTAGTTTAAAGAACTAAAAATGAGGCATTAACACATTATTTTAGAAGGACCTTAAAAAAACCAACCAACCAAGAACAAGCGTACTTCCACCCAAACTGCTGTTAGAGTGATTTATTTAAGGTAACATTCTAAATGTGCATCCCAGAGCGCTGGCCATGCCTCAGCAGGGAGGAGATGTGTGACTCTAGGTCTCAACACTGCCCTCTAGCTGTCGGTGCCCACACAGCTCAGGCTGTGTGCAGGAACCTCACTATGGCCCTTTCTTCCAGTGCAGCTCTGTGTGGTGCAACCAAGCTATTCCGTTTGGTGGACTCTACCCCTGAGAGCGGTTCTGCACAGTATCAAATCTCAAGTGCTGTGTGGAGAAAGATTACCCCAAATTTCCCTTGGTCATTCTCTTCAGAAAATCCTTTGCTGGAATACTATCTATCATGATTCAGAATTAGCAAACTAAGCAAACACTGCAGACCAGGGGTCAGTTCTTATCAGGCAAAACACCACAGTGGAGGAAAACGGGCTTTGCATAAATAAAAGGCAGGCCTGCTCAGACTCTTGGCAGAGTTCTAAGCTACAGCTCTAAACACACATGACGTAACCTCTAAGCAAAGAGAAGGATGAGTGCTTGGGAGTATTATAAACTCTGTGCTCATGCTTCCCAGGAGCCCCACTCTCAGAGCAGTCAGCCCCAATAAGAAAGTTCTTCCCACTCAACACAACGAGGGCTCAAAAAACAATAAGCAGACCACATTTAATTCACAAAATGAATTCTGCAGAGAGTCCTTCTTAAAGAGCAGCAGAATCCTAAACAAAAATATACAATTTGCCCTTGAGCAGATCAGAACAGAAGAAAACCCAAGTTTACAACGTTCCCCATTTGTCCACGGGTGTAGCCACTGAGTGTTCTCAAAAACTGCACCAGACGTGGTAGCACATGCTCAGTGTCGATGGTCTCTTAAAGGAACCCAGTGATCTATCTCTTTGTAGAAAATGGCACACTGAAAGCACATAGTTAAGAGTTTCATTCACCTCACACTTATCAAATAGAGAAATTAGACAAATATAAACCTTAGAGTTTATGTTTATAAGCACTCATCAGTGTGACAGAGACACCCTGAAGCTGAGCCACAGAGCACCAGGTGACTGGCTATGCTCCTCAGGACCCTAAATGCACAGATTCAGAATGCCACACCCAGAAACACAACACACAATCCCTGGTCACCAGGATGTCATGGCGACCCACTGCTAGAAGAGGGAGGACCGTGGCGGGCACCTTGCATGACAGTCAATCGTGATGAACAACAATAACTGCTTATCTTTAGTATACCTTGCACTGCTAGAAGCTGCTCCTCTGTGGTCCAACGGGCATTAATTTTCTGATTTGACTACAAAATTAAAAAGAAGTTTCCTAATGAGGATATGAAGACAGACATTTTTCCAACTTGCTTTTTAAAAAACTTTTCACCAAATCATAGACATGAGACTAATATGCTGAGTCATGGGGGGTCATTTTCAGGAGGCTTAAACACATCTTGAATTACCTTTTATCCACACAGAAAGGTAATGAAAGAAAACCGCACCCATGTGAGAGGCTGCACAGCACTGAGGTTTCCCAGTCACAGTGTTCCTACTTCACACCACAGGTACGGTTTTAGCCCAGCCTTAACATCTAAGAGATCATTTTCTTTAGAGGGGGTCTGTGTGACTCTAATATTTCTTCACTTCACATTAAGTGAAAACCATGATTTCTCCTACAATACTTGTACAAATTAAACCAAAATGGAGGATAAACTCAAGTCCTAAAGCATGTCTCTAATTTCTGAAGTAGAAAACGAACCATTGATAAGACTTTTTTTTTTTTTTTTAAATCCCAGGATTTCCTAACGTTTCTTCCAAAATCACTGTTAGAATCCTACAGTATCAACAACGTAATGAGATTTCAGTAGTTCAAGCCAGTGACAGGTAAACTGAGGGCCGTGAGGAGCAGAGGGAGAGGGGCTTGGGGCTGGTGGGTGTAACCAGCTCACAGATGATCACAGGAGGCACTGCGGGGGGGGGGGGGGGGAGAAGTAAGCTGGCACAGTGCCTTGACATACTGGGGAGGGTAGGCAGTGTCCTGAGAGAAGGGACATCAGCTCTTACCTCTGGGTAACACCAATGAAAATAGGTTCACACCTCCTTATAAATGAGTATTCAGAAGGAAGAAGCAACCTCGAAGTTAGAAACAAATTTTGAAAGGATGAAAGGAAAAAGCTTTAAAGTTCTAGAGCAAGGAAAGAAACATTGGAAATATAAGCGACTGAATTCTAGGAGACCAGAGGGACAACTGGCAGCCGGCAGTGAGCAGAGAACAAGCTGCAGAGACACAGGGTGCAGGGAGGCAGAGGACAGGCTACCGCAGATGAAGAGTTTGCTGGCTCAGCCTGGGGTTGCAGGGTCGCGCGTCCACTTGGAAGGGTGAGGCAGGAGGATCTCAAGTTCTAGACCAATGCTCCAGACCAGCTTAGACAACATAGTGGGATCCTACCTCAAAATGCAATACACAAAGAGGGCTGGGGACACAGAGCAGAGCGTGTGTAGGAATTTCAATTCCCAGCACCCTCTTCTCAGTGAAAAGGAATCAATAAAACAAAGTGGGCACTCAAGCACATTCACAGAGAGCAGCATGGAGGAAGAGCAGACGCCAAGCTTGTGACCAAAGGAGCTCACTGGATTCCTGGAGATCCGTACTGGAACCATTTAAAATGGGTTCAAACGTTTCAGAGTAAATAGTGAAAAAATAAAGGGCCTACTGGAACTTAACTGACCTAGAAAACAGAAACATTATAAACTGGTTCAATCTTGTTATGAAATCAAGTATTTATTACATCATGATATGATGTATATCATGTGTATATGATGCATGCCTGTGCCATGCATATTTGTAGATATTTGGGGGTCTGAGAGCAACTCTGTAGAGTTGGTTGTCTCCTCCCTCCTTTATGTGAGCTCCAGGGCTCACACTCAGGTCCCCAGGCCTGTGCGGTAAGCTCCTTTCCCAGATGAGCCCTCCTGAGGGCCTGCCTCATGCTGAGACCTCTGTGTTCTCACTGCATGCTGGCATTGCTCTTCTGACCACGGAGCTGAGTGGTAGCCTTTGGCGTTGAGACTCACGTGATCATAGCATGGGCTTGGCTCTTTGAAGGCATCACGTGGTCATTACAAGGGGCGTGCTCTTTGGAGGTTTCAAGGCTTTTCTCAAGCCCTTTAACTGTGTGTTGCTCAGATCGTTCTTCTCCAAGTGCTTGGCTGTCTTTGTTTCCAACTGTTGCTTTGGCTGTCAGCAACTCTGTAGATGACAGAAGCCATTCTCCTGCACAGACATCTCGAGCTTTTCATCTGTCTAGAGTGTCATTTAGTGTGTGCTGTCTTTGCTGTCGTTTTATTATCTACAGCAGTGGACATGCACAGACAGTGCTCTGATGTTGGCGAGCTTCTCCCTGTGTGTCTCCATCCTGGGACTCTCCCCCACAAACAGCAACCCTCCTTCACAGATCGCTGAGTATGAACTATCACTAAATATAGAGATAGCTCCTCAGTCAACCACCGCTGATTGGTGACTGCTCAATCTGCAAAGCTAAAGCTCAAGGGAAAAGTGTCATGAAAAGGGAACGCAAATTAAACAGAACTATGTACAAATGCATGTTCATCTAAACCTTAGAAGTGTCTGAAAGGCACAGTCCATGAGCACAGAATCCTGAGCTCTGTATGGGGAGAAGGGCCAAGTTCTCCCAGCAACGGCAGGAGGAAGTCAATGAGAACAAGGTGGTGAGCTTGCCTCAACCTAACAAGCAAGAGCTGGGGGGTGGGAGGGAGTGAGGGCATGAGAGCGCTTTAACCTACACAAGACTCTCGGCCCGGACAGCTGGCAGAAGCAGTGCGGCTGAGAAGCCACAGGTCGAGAAATGCTCTTGGGGAGACTGTGAGAGGTGGAGTGAGGATGAGTTTCATTTGTGACACACTAAAAAGAAGGCACTGGGACGTCCAGGGAGAGCCCAGGTTCCACATGGACCAAAACACAATATTTGTGTATCCAAACCAGTTTGAAGGCTTGAAAAGTTTGCTTGTTTTTATAAAACAATGGAGTCATTCTTACATTTCTTAAATGTGAAGTTCTTATATTAGGCTTTATGCCTTTTTTTAAAAAGTGGTATGTGTTTCCTCTTGAATGACTCCTGTGTCCTCACACACCCAGAAGTGCTGGGAAAGAGAACTAGCTTTTTAGCTGAACTCAAATATGGCTGTCGAATGAATTTGGACCAATGTTACACAAAGAATGGGTCATACTCCAAAGGGATACATGAGAGTTGTGTGCAAGCTAAAACGTGTCTTAAGGAATGGGACTCGGTTTCCAGGGTGTAAATGTTTGTCCCGGGTGTATACTCAGTAATGCAGTCAGGAGGAGCTGCAGCACCGCTGTGTGTGTGTGTGTGTGTGTGTGTGTGTGTGTGTGTGTGCGCGCGCGCGCGCGTGCGCAGGGCTATCACACTCACACCTGCTGCCCTCCACTGCCTTAACTGGTTGAACAACATTCATTTTAACATATCTATGAGGTAACTGTAACACAGTGAAGGGATGAGATTAATGTATCTCTGGAGAAAAAAGACACATAGATTCTGAGTGTAAGGACTTAGACCATGTGTACAGGTGTGTGTGAAAACTACTGGGGAGCAAACAAAGGAATGAGAGAAGGTACTGAGTGTCTCAGCAGCCAAGGAGAAGGGACAGGAGAGGTAACCATCTAAAAACAGGTTAGGGAGAGGGCCAGGGAACCTGGAGTTTCAACTTGTAGGGTCTGGGCTTCAAGCAACAAGTTAATAGCCTTTAAAATATAGCTCTGGTGGGAAACTGCAGGAAGGAGATGCTGAAACTGGTCAGGAGTAAATATGTCTGACAAATGGAGACAGGGAAGGAGGAAGAGACTGAAGAGAAATAGAGCAAGGTATTTTAAATATGTAGGAGTCCTTTAACTTACTGATTTTAAGTTCTCACAAACCCCAGAAACTTTAATATATAGAAAGGATAACTAGAATATGACTTGTGACCAGAAACTAAACTCTGTAGTTGTCTTAGGAAACGGAATGGCCTTGTTTTAAAAGTAACTATACAAAATAAGACAGTAACAAAACAGAAGGTCTCAGCAAGCAGACTAAACACCAGATGCTTGCTGGGTGTCCTCCCTGCTAAATCATTTTGTCTCACTTGCTTCTCCATTTTGTCAGTAGTAAGTTCATATAATTTCACAAGAGCTGGAAAAAGTTACCATGTTAAACTTTCTGCTCAAGGCCGGAAACTTGAGTATCCATCTTAAAGGCTGCAAGCAGCCGCCCAGGATGTGGTCCCAGTGACACCCCTCTGCAGAGACTCCCTTCTCCCTTCCCAGCTCTGTGGGTTTCGCTGCCTCTACCTATCTACCAGTCATAGACCAAACACCTTCTCCACCCAATATACATTTTCAAGGAGATGCGTGCATTTCTAACTCTGAAAGGATTATCTCTTGTTCTCGTTCCTATGGCTAACCTATTCTACTCACTTCTCACTGTACACCCCTCACACGTGCAGCATTGTAGCAGCAAGGATGTTTGCCTGTTCTGACCCTGCCAAACAATTTTCTTATCACTGGCACTGTTTTACCACCTACTCTATACTGAGGAAGCCGCAGGGCTTCCCTGTGCCTAATATAAAGCACACCTCTTCCCAGTTTCACAAAAATCCTCACACCCTGGCTCCTGCCTAACAGTCTATAGCATCCTTGGTTCTGTTTCTCACACCATGTGTTCGTTCTTCTCTGCACCTAATGCCGCCTTTCTAGGCAGACAAGATCCTTGAGAACAGATGTGTTTTATATCTCCGTTGGATCTCAGTGCCGGCTCACCTGCTGGTTGGCTGTACTTTTCCACACTGGTTTATTTGAATGTACTGTCCCTCTCTCCATGGCTGTGACCCTCTTCTCTGCTCTGTGAACTTTGTGTCTGCACCAAGCCCATTTCTCCTCGTCCTCATAGAAACTCTTAAAAACATTTGTTTTTAAGTCTACACTTCCATGAGTTTATCATATAACATCTAGACTACAAGTGTTTTTTAAGCAGGTGGGGGGGAAATCACCTTCTCTTTATGTGCTCTCCCTCTCCCCACACTCCCACAATGCCTAAATGCTGATTACACAGAACAGGTGATTAATAAATAGTTGTGGAAGTGAATGGACCTTCTTCATCAAATGTTACTTAGAACCAAATGAATAGTAAAGCTCCTTGGTTACAATGAGCACTGCATTTAGTCATCACTCCAGAGGTTATTAACATCTTGGACTAGGTGAAGTCTAACACACGAGTGAAGGATCACCCTTCACTATCCTTCCTGTGACACAATCCGTATTTCAGAATGTATTGCCCTGTCCTGAGAGTAACAGAGTGTGATAAACAGACACATGTACTTCAAGTCACATGTAATCCTTAAATCACCCAAGTGACACCCAGACCCCAGTGAACCCGTATTCAAGGCTAAGATATTGGTGATTTCATCCTGTTCATTGTTCTTATATCAAAAAATATAATGACTATAATGTTTGATAACTCCTATCCCAGTAGCAGGCTTAAAAGTGAGGATCTACCAAACAGTGTTATTCTATGACACTTTCTGAAGTCTATGGTAGCATGACGCACTGACCAATCGGGTGTAAATCGCCGAGCTGTAGGAGATGCTACTATTTACTCCTTGGTGATCCTGACTAAGTCAGCCGCCTCCCTGAGTTTGAGTCTCCTGCGCAGTCGCTGTACCTGCTTCAGTTGCCTGTCTATAGAGATCAGAGCCGCACACAGGAAAATAAGCTGTTTACAGCACTGTCAGATCTTTGTGCATGGTGATGAGTCAAACTGTCCTGGGATACTACAAAAACTTTATGGTTAGAATTAACCCTTCTTTGAAGATTTGGTACTTTTTCTGTAAAATTATCTGGGCTTATTTTCTTGTGAGAGAAAAATGTTGATTATAAATTATTCAGCCTTTCCCCACCCCCTCAGAAATTTTATTAGAACAGCTCCTAGAAATTCTATATTTCATTTAAATTTTCAAACATGGCTTTGTTGTTGAATTTTATGTGTGTGGGTGTTTTATCTGTGTACCATGCCTGATGCCTGTGGAGGCCAGAAGATGGCATCAGATCCTTTGGAACTGGAGCTATAGATGGTGGTTAGCCACCACGTGGGTGCTGGGAATTGAATCCAGGTTCTCTGGAAGAATAGCCAGTACTCTTAACTGCTGAGCCATTTCTCTAGCCTCTAAATGTTCAAACTTCTAGCATAATAATTCTTCCTACTTTGTTTTTAATAACACATTTGTTGATCTATTTATTCAGTGTGGGGGCATGTATATGCCATGGTGCACATGCAGAAGTCAGAGGACAATTTTCGACAATCAGTTGTCTCTCCATCACAGGGGTCGTGGGGAATCAAGCTGAGGTGGTTAGCACTGACCACACTGACTGACAGCACTGACTGACTGACAGCACTGATGACAGCACTGACTGAAAGCACTGACAGCACTGATGACAGCACTGACTGACAGCACTGACTGACAGCACTGACTGAAAGCACTGACTGACAGCACTGACTGACAGCACTGATGACAGCACTGACTGAAAGCACTGACAGCACTGATGACAGCACTGACTGACAGCACTGACTGACAGCACTGACTGACAGCACTGACTGACAGCACTGATGACAGCACTGACTGACAGCACTGACTGACAGCACTGACTGACAGCACTGATGACAGCACTGACTGACAGCACTGACTGACAGCACTGACTGACAGCACTGATGACAGCACTGACTGACAGCACTGACTGACAGCACTGACTGAAAGCGCGTGTCCTCACTCGCTGAGTCATCCTATTGCAACACTCCTTCCACCTCACCCGCCAAGTTCTTTTTTGAGACAGGATCTCTCTGTAGCCCTGGCTGTCCCTCTGGCCTCTGTGTCCCAAGTGCTGAGATTAAAGGGGTGTCCCTGTGCCTGGAACCTGCCATGCTTTTAATACCTACTGCACTCAGAGAAATTTTAAATTATGAAGCTGTTAGCATTTGCAAATTTTGCTTTATATATATTCAATATATGATTAAATACAAAATTTAAATGACCAAGTCACATTTTAAAGCTTCCTTTTGCAATAATATAGGAAAATAAAATGTTTTCTATTACAATTCTCTTAATTCAATGTCACTAGAATATATTCAGTTTACTTATGGGGCTTGAAATGAGATACTGATCTATGCATTTTTTACTGCTTTCCATGACCTAACCTTGATGTGGGGAGCACTGTTTCTGCAGCCTTGATGTGGGGAGCACTGTTTCTGCAGCCTGGATGTGGGAGCACTGTTTTTGCAGCCTGGATGTGGGGAACACTGTTTCTACAGCCCTGATGTGGGGAACACTGTTTCTGCAGCCCTGATGTGGGGAGTACTGTTTCTGCAGCCCTGATGTGGGGAGTACTGTTTCTGCAGCCTGAATGTGGGGAGCACTGCTTCTGCAGTCCTGATGTGGAGAGCACTGCTTTGCAGCCCTGATGTGGGGAGCACTGTTTCTACAGCCCTGATGTGGGGAGCACTGCTTCTGCAGCCCTGATGTGGGGAGCACTGCTTCTGCGCACTACTCTGCTGCTCCCCCACCTCCCTCATCTCACATGTAGCTATTAAGTCAGATACAGGAAGCACAGAGAGGCCCCACAGGAACACATGCAACCATTTGATCACTATATTCAGAGAAAGACAAATCCAGAATATGAACTGTAACTTGGGAGTCTTTAGAAAAAAATCAAAGATTTTACAGCAGAAACTTTTGAAAAAAGAGTTGATTGGATTTTAGGGGCATTTAAGTTTTCCTATAATTACCATGAACACAGAAACAAAACCCAAATAAGGCTGAAGATGGGTAATAGATACAGTTATATATGAGATTTTGTATTTTCAGGTAGAATATAAGAAAATAAATACACACAGTAAAATCCTCATTGAAGTTTGAGCCAAAAACAAGTGTCTTAAAATAAGATTTTGTTTAAGAAAAGTCCCTCATAATTTATTCTTTTAGTGTTACTAATTCACACAGGTAGAAAAGGGCTTTGAACAAATACTGCTTATGGCTAGATGTGTACCAGCCTTCCCAGGGACTATGCACTGTCTGTGCCCTCTCTTACTGCTGAGGACAGGGGAGATGAATTAATTTAAACATGGAAACATCAGTCAAGACTCAAAAGATCAATTATGAAGATGAAAAAACTAGGGATGATCAATTGTCCACACTGTGAAAGCTTCCAAAGGGACCAGGAGACCCCGAGACTGGGAAACCCCAAAGCACAGGTGCTTAGTCACATGCATCTCAGATCCTACCTCAGGCGGTTTGAACTCTTCAATTCCACCTTCCATTTTCTGCTTAAGTGCACTGTTTACTTGCTTAGCATTCTGAACCTTCACAAAACGACAAAACATGAGTCAGATCATGCACTTAGTAAATTCTCATGAGTACTATGTAAGTCAACAGGGGCTGTATCAACGCCATCTTAGATTTTAGTTCAGGAGAACAGATACAATTGTCACAGGTAAGGTGTGCCATTCTATCTGTCATTCGATTAGCACATACTTTGACAGACTGATAAGACTCTGAGTAAGAGAATAACGCAGATCATTTACTTTTGTAGGGTGGGGGTGGCCATGCTGAGTGCTGAGCTGGGCTTCACTCCTGGTAGGCAAGCACTTTACCTCCGAGTTACACCTCATCCTAAATCAGATGCTAGACATCATTTAATAGTGCCTTTTATAACCGAAGGCACCTGGCAATAAACAAAGATTAAACTCTATTGCCATTTCTCATCACCATAATGTTCTGACCAAATGGCAAAGGTTACTGTAACAATAATGGTGATCATGACTAATATTTGCTAGGTATAAAACATCATTCTTTTACATTAAAAACAAATCACTCAACTCTTACAACCGTTCTGTGTGATAAATATAACTAGCTCTGTATAACATACATATTCTTAAAAGTTATTATATTGTATAACATCTTCAATGAACAAAACTCTCCATTTTATGGGGAAATGGTACCTATTGGGCAGAACCTTCAACATCTTCAATGGCAAACATGAAAAGACAGGGGTCCAACAAAGATGGGAGCACAGTTTTATATATGCTAAAGAAGTGTAAGAAATGCTACAATCAAGATGGCACTTGACCTTGTACAGATACTCAGGCTAGTGTGAAGCCAGGTGTCAGCTTGGTTGCACCTTCTGAGTTCCTGTGCATGGTAGAAGGAGGGCTACTTAAAATTCTACCCAAGGTTTACATCAGATGTGTGTGGTTTCTAACATGCAGCGAACTGATATGGCAGTCACACAATAGAGGTGTGTGAATGCCTTCAGTCAACTAGACGTAGTTCTTCACTGACAAAAACCATACACTGCCCAACACAAAATCACACTGCTTCCCAGTCTATCAAATGCAGTGGAACACACATGTTTTCAAACAGGAGTTGAAGTAGGCCTGACTCTGCTTCCATTGGAACCATTCGTAGAAGATAAAAATACAAGGCACACAGAGGTTAAGCCATCGTTCAAGGTTATACATGTAAGAGGTACAATCTAAACGTAAACCGAGTTTCCAACTATGAGTCTATGAGCACGTTAGTGCCCATGCAGAGTGTACATGAGAGCTGTTTGTTTGTTAAACCCCTTCTTTGGCTGTTTTTTCTCCAGTATGGGCAGCCAAATATTAGGTTATTCATCATGTTTTCTCAACCACAGAATTTAGAGGAAATGAAGGGATTATTCAGAGCGAATCAGTTGGCCATGTCAGGAAGATGCACATAGAAGGGCGTGCAAGAGAATAAAGGTGCTTATGTTGGGCACTGCTGCTGGGTGTTGGTGGGTGGGTGGTAGGGAGTGTTAGGGAAAGGCTCCTGCTTCAAAGCACTCAGCAGCCAGAGTGTTGGAGAGACAGAAAGAACTCTAGGCAAAAAGCATTTAGGAAAAAGGACATGGGACCAGGGCAAAGAACGGGAGAGCCATGCAGCAAGCCAAACAACTTCAATTCTGCCTAACGACGGAAGGAAACTGAAGATTTTGAATTAAGAGAACATGACCACATTTGCCTTTTAGAAAAGCACTTCTAATAAGCAGCACAGAAGACAGAATGAAGTGAGAGCACACACAGATTGTCTTAGGGTTTTTATCCCTGCACAAACATCATGACCATGAAGCAAGTTGGGGAGGAAAGGGTTTATTCGGCTTACACTTCCTCTCTGCTGTTCATCACGAAAAGAAGTCAGGACTGGGATTCAAGCAGGTCAGGAAGCAGGAGCTGATGCAGAGGCCATGGAGGGATGTTTCTTGCTGGCTTGCTTGAGTTCCAGTCCTGACTTCCTTTGGTGATGAACAGCAGCATGGAAGTGTAAGCTCAATAAACCCTTTCCTCCTCAACTTGCTTCTTGGTCATGATGTTTGGGCAGGAATAGAAACCCTGTCTAAGACAAATTGGTATCAGCATATCAGGGTATTCCTGTGACAACCTGAGCATGTTTTGGGGAGGACTGAGGAAGGACTTTGGAACTTTGGGCTAGAAGAGTCATTGGGATGTTAAGAGCTCTGTAGGATGTTGTGTAGGAGCTTGGAAAATAATGTTGAGAACAGTGCAGAAGATGGAGGCCTGGCTTGTGAAATTTCAGAGGGAAGATTAAAGACTCTTATCAGGGCCATTGCTAGTTTGATTTAAGATTCTGTGGTTTTGGTTATCTGGGACTGAAGAAATCAGCTGTGATTAACAAGATACCAGAACTACTAAAGCAAAACCATTGTATTGCTAGGACTATTGATGCTGGCTAGCTGGAGCTAAGAAACAGATCAATGCAATTCAGGTCAGAAATGTAGTAGCAA
This sequence comes from Uromys caudimaculatus, assembly GCA_028551405.1. NCBI lineage: Eukaryota > Metazoa > Chordata > Mammalia > Rodentia > Muridae > Uromys > Uromys caudimaculatus. The sequence goes on along the minus strand of CM052711.1, from coordinate 2,926,662 downwards.
TAAGAGCCTCTACTTAAGAACGGGAATGATGGAGTGGTGGGGGTGCACACCTGTAATCCCAGCACTCAGAGGCAGAGGCAGGCAGATCTCTATGAGTTCTAGACCAGCCTGGTCTACATAGTGAGTTCCAGGACAGCCAGGGCTGTGTAGAATGACACTGTCCAAAAACAAAACAACCAAGCAAAAAACGAAAGAGTAACTCAGATGGCCTGGTGGCTAACAGCACCCGATGCTCTTCCAGAGACCCTGGACTTGATTCCCAGCACCCATGTGACAGCTCACAGCTATCTGCTCCAGTTCCAGGGGATTTGACATCTTTTGATCTCTTTGGGCACCAATCAAGCACATGGTATACATATACACATGCAGGAAAAACACTCACACGTAGAATAATATAAAATATTTATTAGAGAGAGAGAGAGAGAGAGAGAGAGAGAGAGAGAGAGAGAGAGAGAGAGAGAGAAAATTAATGGTGGGACATGCCTTTAGTCCCAGCACTCAGGAGACAGAGGCAGGCAGATCTCTCTGAGTTCAGGGTCAGCCCAGTCTACAGAGCAAGTTGCAGGACAGCCAGGGATACAAACAGAAACCTTGTCTCAAAAACAAAACACAACAACCGAAAAAGCAAACCAACGAAAACAGATGCTAGGGAAGAATGGGAGACAGCCATTTGGTCAATGAAGATAAGTTGCTACTAAGTATAAGCCTTTACTATGTCACAGACCAGTTGAATAATCAGGGAGAAAACCACTTCACTATGCCAATATTCTCTTTTTTTTTTTTAAATCAATAGCAGAAACTATCAGTTTATTTTCATAAGGTCGTATGGCATCATCCTCAAAGTTTACAGACTAGGTTCTTAGCACTGAAAAACCACGAGGACATTTTTTAAATACTGTTACTACGACGACCCACGATGAGCATGGCAACAGTGACAACTCACTGTGGACCCACAATGTGTCCAGCAACCCACATATATCACTGCAGACAGCTTTCAACAACTTGAAAAACAGCATGGTTATTACTCCTTATTCTACCGAAAAATTGAAGCCTACTGAGCCATACCCTTTGTTTAGAATCAATGCTGATGGATGGCCATGCTGGAATTTGTATCTCTCTATAGGCAGAGGAATTCCATAGGCTATACATGAGAGACTTTAAGGAGTAACACTGGGCTAGAGACGTAGCTCAGGAGCAGAGTGCCTCATCTGCGGCGAGGTCAAGTCTGTACCCCAAAACAAACACCTGCCCCCCTGAATGTAACTTGTAGAACATCTGCAAACTATAGAGTTTAATCTAAATAAGAGCAGATGGACAAATGGACCAAATCATATAAGGCACGACTTTTACGAAATACCTGACGCTTGAGAGAGATCAGCTCCATGTCCAGTTGCCTCAGGATGGTGTTGGCTGCATTGGGACTGCAGGAGACAGCCACCACATCCTCCTGGGTTAGATACATGCCCTTAGGAGGGCGGCACTTGGAGCGCTGAGAGTGGTGGCGGTGCTGCAGACTCTGGTACTCTCTCCTCCCCAGGCCGATCTTGCTAGTTTGGACCGGCTGTTCAGAGTTACCCTGAGAGAACAAAGGCAGAGGAGCGAGGCCTTGGTTTTCACAAATGTATACAGAGTAAACAATCTACTACACACAGAAAACCCTGCTGCACTGCAAAATACTCCTAACCAGGTTTATTATGTACAAATCCAAAGAAGACACATGTAGTGGGGGTGTACGTGGCACCGTGACAAAATGTATTTCTGATTAACACAATAAAATGTTTAGTTTCTAGGTCCCGATGACTAAGGATGCTGGAAAAATAAGTTAAACTGTAAATTCTTCCCATTTGCTTAGGTAATGAAGACCAGAGCAGCAACCTGACTGCAAACTACAAATTTTACATATAAAGGTAGGTCTGCAAAAAAAACAACAAAGAGGACAATTTAGAAATTACATGTGGCACATTAGGCAGCTGGTAAAAAGGGAAAGGTTTTATTTCACTTGGAGTTTCAGAAACCACATGTCCCTATGTCACTCAAGACAACCTTGACTTTGGTGGTATGGACACTGTCAAATGTGTGTATGTGGCTTATATGTAATATAACTCCAATGGCAAGTATTAGATATCAGTTCATGTCTCAGAAGTTAGGAAAGTTGTTCTGAAAACGATGACAATGAGCTAGCGAGTACTATGAGCTCCTAATAAACCAACATGAAGACATCAGCGTCGTCCTGTGCTTCTGAGAGGAATCCATTAGGACCTGACACACATCTTACTGATATATTTGAACTGCGTTCTTTAGGAAGTGGATCCATAAAACTGAGTAGTCAAGTGTAATTTACCTTACTGCTAAAAATTCAAAGTGATTAAGGCAAATCTGATGTCCAGAGAGATAACTCCTAAAATCTTTGAACCGAAGGTTTTTCAAGCTGGCGGTGAAGTGAGGTCACTCCTCAGTAGCCTAGGGGCATGAGGAAAAATCCAGAGGGACGGACAGCTGTGTGGGAGCTGGCATAGGCCTGAAGCCCCAGGCTTCAGTGGGGGCCATGCAGGGCAGGAGAGTCAAGGGCAGAGTGCTGGAGGGGCACACATCACTGTGTAAAGTAGGAAAATAGCTCGCTTTGCTATAGGAGAAGGTTGGAAGCAGTCATGCCTGTGTGAATCTTGGCTGAAGAAGAGAAACCTTGAAAAGTCTCCCTTGAGAACTGCCTCAGATGGTTTAGCCCCTAAACTTTTATCTCTGTAGTTTGAAAAGTCCCCTTTAGTGGCTTCAGATGGTAGGGCCTACACGCTTAGCAGAAGCAAATCAGACGCTGTTTGGAAGGACATATTCCAACCTCAGAGGTCTCATAGAAGTGTATGAATTTCTAAAGGATATTCCTCAGGAAAAAAAGGGAAGTCTATATATAAAGCAAGAACAGTGTCAAGAAAGAACAGTGACCCAAATAATCAATAAATATATACAGAAATTAAAAAAGAGAAAACAACAAATTTAAGTTTGAATATGTTAAAAAACCAAAACCAAACCAAAACTGGATGTGTTTAAAATTGTGGGTAAAAATACAAATCACAAATCAGTAGGGTTTGGAGTCAAAGTGCATAACGGGGAGTCACTGAGAGTGCCAGCGCCGGAGTGTACCCCAAATATAGAAGATAAAATCTCCTGAGTACACGAGACTGGAAATACAGGGATAGCTAGCTCAAAATAGCGGGCGGTAAAATAATGGAGCATATACTTCTCCAGAATAGACCACAGAGGGAAAAACCTTAGAAAAGGCAGAGAGACAGCAAAAGTGAGTAAAATGCAGAGTGGGGGATGGGCTCAGTAAGGACAGAGTTTGCTGTGCAGCATGGGGACCTGAGCTGTGAGCCCCAGAAAAAGCCTGGTACAGAAAGAAGCACGTGCCCATAATCCCAGACTGAGGGTGCAGAGAGACAGGAGTCCTACAGCTCATTGGCTGGCTAGTCCAGTCAGAACAGCAAGCTCAGTGAGAGACCCTGTTTAAAAAAATAAAAAAATAATAAAATAAAATAAAATAAAATAAAATAAAATAAACAAATAAATAAATGGAAGCAAAACAGAAAAAGCGATAGAAACTAACAGAGGAAGAACCTGACACTGACCCCTGACCTCCACGCGGGTGCGCTAGACATGGACAGACAGGCAGGCATATCTGATTAAGCACTCTGGTTCTAAGAGGGCTACAGTAAGAATATCAGAAGAGGGACAAGTTAAAGAAATAGGAAGAAAGTAATTCCAAAAGTGAGCTGTAGGGTTGAAGAGAAGACTCAGTGGTTGGCAGCATGCACTGCTCTCGCAGAGGCCCTGAGTTCATTCCCGGCACCAACACTGCCTGTAACTCCAGCTTCAGGAGACCCTGTGCCCTTTTTTGGCCTCCATGGATACCTGCATTCGTAATACACATCTTCACACATAGCCACACATACATAAGTAAAGCAGATGAAGAGATTAAGGCACCTGGGTGCTGCTGGCATTGGGAAAATATTAAAATCTAAAAATCAGGGAAGTTAGAAAACACCAAGTTGAAGTAACTAGGATTTTAAAATGTCATTAATGGAGAAACTTCAAATGAGGGTAAGGACTAGATGGGACAGTTTTCTGAGCAGTGACAGTTGCTGGGGAAATCACACACTTCACAACCTAGGTTAGAACCGAGCCTGGCCAGCCGCCTCCGGGCCAGTGCTGTTCTGGCTGCTGCAAGCTGCCTTGCCTCACCCGCCTTTGCCTGAGGACACTAGAACGAATCTGGAATTCCTTACCTTATTAAACAGTGTGTGCTCAGTTTAGCCTTGTCTTAATAACTGTAAGTGTCCTTATGGTCGGCATGCTGAGGAGCTGAGCACTTGGCTATGAGGGTTCTTCACCTCGCACTGAGCCAGCCTCAGCCCAATGCCCACTGCTTCCCACACACCTGCTTCTATTTCTATGTTGCTATAACATGGGGAAAACATTTCTGGGAAAAAGTGGGCAATGAAACCAGAAACCCTAAAATATTACCTAACAACTCTTCCCAGGTAAAGGTGAGTTTAACTGTCTTTGATGGATTAAAGACTAAGGTTGTGGCAGAGCTGAGACTAGAGGGTATATAACCTGGCACGTCTGTTCAATGCCTGGCAGAGTTACAAATGTTACAGTAGTTTTCAAACTTCAAATCCCCATTGAAATCGAATTCCTAAACCACCAGTATACAAAAAGTCTGTCTTCTTTCCCTCAGATATTTATCTTTAATGATTTGTACGTGTGTTTGTGTGTATGCATTGAGTGCAGGTGTCCACTGAGGCAGAAGTGTCAGACTTCCTGAAGCTGAGTTCCAGGCAGTTAGTTACAGGCTAGAATCTCAGTGCTTCAAAATGAACTCCAGTCCTCTGAGAGAGCAATAAGTAGTCTTAACTACCATGTCATCTCTCCAACGACCTGTGAGACACGGTCTAATTGTGTAGTCCTGGCTGGCCTGGAACTCTCTAAGTAGACCAGACTGAACCCAAACTCCCAGAGATCTACCTGCCTCTGCAGCTCAAGTGCATCACAACACCTGGTTCTGGGCCTCGACACCCCCCTAATGTATAGTGTTAAGTCGGCCCCCATGAGCTGCCTCGACACCCCCCTAATGTATAGTGTTAAGTCGGCCCCCATGAGCTGCCTCGACACCCCCCTAATGTATAGTGTTAAGTCGGCCCCCATGGCTGCAACATAACAAGCACAGAGGTTCCTCAGGATCGTCACCTCTCTTTTGGCTTCTTTCTTTGGGTCGTAGTCGCTGTCGTTCCCGTCCATGGGGTGAGCTTCTTCCACATCATCGTCACTGAAAGAGACAAGATCAATGTGTCCTCTCGTGACTCTGCCACATATTCCTGAGAGCTGTCACTATAGTCAGAACAGCTGTAATAGGGATCTCTAAAGTTCTAAGAAACACTGTCCTTTGGGGCTTACAGAATCATGTGATAAAGATTCCTAGCTAAAAAGCAAGAGACTTGGTGGGAAAAGAACCTTAGCAATACCACATGGGAGAGGCACTCACTATCTTCTGTAATGCTGAGAACTTCGGTTCTGTGCTTGGTGCAAAGACAGACAAGGCACACTACGGTAGTGGGGACTTTAGCTGCTCAGGAATGTTACTTCAGGAGATGCACAAAGGCTATCTTGCACAGAATATATTGTTTAATATATCCAAGTGTGGAGGACTAGGGATGGATCCAGGCCTTGAGGTGTCGGTGCTAGATCACAGAGTCACGTCCCTTAAGTTTGTCTTTAAGTCACCCTGAACAAGCAACGCTGAGAGAAAGAAAGCCTCAGCTCAGCGCATACAGCTCCTACAGTCAGAATTTCGGACCACTCTGTGCTCCCCACGGCAGACACTGTGCTGCTGCAGGAGCTTTCTATCTTATGAAAACTATACCGTCCTGTGAAAAGTCCCCAGCAGTGCAACAGAGGCCAAACGTACGACCTACCTGTCACCCTGATTGTGTCTATTGGCTAGTTTACGAGCCTGGCGATCCATCAAACTTGTCCTTGAGCGAGTTTTTTTCCAAGAATAGTAATACTTTACAAGACTTGCAATTGTCTTATCTGGAAGCTTTAAGAAAAAGAAAAATTCCTGTTACTGTTGGAAAGTTTAGCTCATCAACTCTGACCACCAAGTGACTAACAATATATTCTTTGATAATCAAGGCATAGGTGAAAGCCATGTCATGGTACCTTTACTAACAACAACAACAACAACAACAACAACAACAACAACAAAGTACTGCTAACAGTGACAGAACTCCATCACACCAAAGTCACTGACACTGCTGAACCCATGTGACTGTTGGTTCTGGGGGAGAGGGAAGATGCCACAAACTAACTTAATGAGAATGTCCCGCACGGTCCTGCTAGCATTCCGCATGTGTTTGTCCTGTCTCGAGTTCAGAGCCTTTGGTGTCTAAATGAAATCAGCATACACTTCACACCAGAGACTCACACCATGTGGTCCTTTGAGTCTGGCCTCTTTCAGGTAGCAAAGAGCTGCTCAGTACCTAACAGTGAGCTTTTAAAATCACTTTAGTTTTACGTCGAGATCTTAGCAAATAATGCAGACAGATCTTAGCCACTGAACAGTCTCTGGCTATTATAGTGGCCGACAATTACATGTATTGGTGTGTCACACTGGTAAGTAAGGTTGTCAACTATCAACCAAAGTGTTCCCTCCAATTACTGAAGTCATGTGGATGCAGAAACATTGTCTGCTTAAAGTATACAAAAGTGCCAGCTGCTTGGTGTACATTATTTTAATGCAACACTAAAAATTTAAGAACTTGCAATATGGACAATAGCAATGTAGACATTTTCCCTTGAAAAACAAAAGCCTCTCCGCAGTGCCCAGATAACACTGGACAACATGGATTTAAGATGGACTTTCATATTGCCGGTCTTCATACCAAAGTCGACTTCAAAACTTCTGTGTTACTTCAGTATTGTCTGGGTGCTGCTTTTTACTTTGCGTGTCTAATTCCAAGTAACCAGCCCTGGACACATACACATATGAGCAACACTGCCTGGTCTCAGTAGGTTGTATGTAGACGTGTGTATGCGTGTGCGTGTGCGTGTGCGTGTGCGTGTGTGTGTGTGTCTGCGCACGCACATATATGTAACAACAATAATTAAAGTGGTTGTGAGATTGAGAGGGAGGTGGGGAACATGGGAGGAGCTGTAGGGGAGGGGAGCAATGACATACATATAGTGCTCATGTATTCTCTCAAAAACTTAAATTAAAAAAAAAAGGACTTTCAGATGCAAAATGGAAGAAAGTCCTAAAATAAGAAATCAAAGCATTACAAAAATCCAAAAATAAAGTTAAATTATTTTTCCCCCTTAAAAAAACCAACCACCAAATTAATTTAATAACTATTACACATTTGACACCAGATAAAAACCAATTCATTAATGAAATAGCACACATATGTTATGTGTGGACAACTGTAGAAAATATTGTATGCAAATATACCTGTTTCAAACACTTTTAACATTAAAATTAAGTGAAAAACATTTTATATTTAGTAAGTAGGTAATATTCAGTAGTATCACAATTATAATGATAATTCGCACATAAGACCAAAAATCACCGTACCATTTGCTGAATCCTGTGAAAGCTCTTCCCATGAAAACTAAAGGCTTGTTCAAACAGGACTTTGTCTTCCACTGTCCACTCATCCGGAAAGGGCGTGAAATTAGGGAGGTCCGCAAGGGACTTCTCAATGTTGTGTTTATGCCAGAATAACATGCCAAGTGCCTTGAAGAGAAACCACCACCTTTGATTTTAAGGGACTTACTTCCACCATTCTTAGTTAAACACAAATCAAATTTTAAAAAAAATTTCAGCCTATGAGTTCAACTTACTATAAACTCAGTGTGAGGCCTTTAACAGGGTAATACCTATTTATTTATTTTAAATCAGGGCCTCAGAATAAGTACTTGTATATATCACATTTGTGGCACAAGTAAGAAAAAGTGACGTGGAGTGAGCAGGTTTGTAGGCTCATGACAAAATTCCACTGGAATTTTATCAATGTGTCAATATGTAGGGGAAACAGTCTAAAATCTCTCAAGTGAGTGCAATAACTGAATGAAATTATCAATTACAGCGCAAGAACCAGAAATACTCAGTTGGATTTTACAGAGAAATATCAAGCTTTGACCTAAATAATTCTAATTATTTAGCCTATAACATAATTCTAAGACTTAAGGGAACTTTCACTGCAGTTGTCTCAATTTAATTATTTTATCACAAATTTAATAAGACATTTATATATTTATTTTGCTGTTACCATAATGTGTACATACATATAACTATTAGAAGTCATCTAAATAACCCCAATGACTTGATTGGTAAGTCACTTCTAAATAATAGGTATTAACTATTATTTAATGCATAAACTTTCATTCTGTAAAAAAAGACAGAATTTTTAGTGGTGAGCTTAAAAATAAATTCTGTACATAAACATGCAAATAAGCCAATATAAACTCATTTTTAAAAAGATTAATGTTCTCAAAGATTAACAAGGAAGGCATGCCAGGTGTGGTGGTGCATGTCTTTAATCCTAGCACTGGGAAGACAGAGGCGGGAGGATCTCTGTAAGTGTGAGGCCAGCCTTGTCTGCATAGTGAGCTCTAGGACAGCCAGGAATGTAATAGAGAGGCCCCACTGCAAACCAACCAAAACAACAGAAGACACACCCACAGAGCGGGCTTTAGGCATGGCTGTAATCCCAGCACTTGGGAGACAGAGGCAGGAGGATCATCACCTCAAATTCTAGGCCAGTCAAGGTTACACAGTAAAAGACAAAATACACCCCAACAACCAAACAAAAACTAAAACAGGCCACCAAAAAAGGATCAAAAATCCGCCAAATGGTTGTTTAGCTCTATAATCAGCATGTCAATTTCAAAAAGTTTACTTTTTAGTTTACTCTGTGAAGTGAGTTCCCAGTGACTCATTTACACAGGTTTGATCTTCCTTCTCTACAGACAAGCCCACTGGTTCTACTGTAACTCTGACCCAGGGTGAGATACTTAGCTTTAAGAACCTCTGCTTTAAAAGCAGGAAGTAGTGCCACAAACCCACAGTCCCAGCTATGGGGATGGCTGAGACAGAGCGGTGGTGGCACGGGCGGCATCAGGAGATCTGGTCTCCTTTTTGGGCGGGGGTGTGGGTATGTGAAAGAAGATAAATTGACACCAATCTCTGGCCTTCACATAGGTACACGCTATAGTACACACAGATACACAGACAGACAGACAGACGCACATTTTCCTACATACCTGTTCAACATTGTAGCCATGTTTCTCTTTTGCAATGGCGATGTACTCATCCACTGTAATGGAACAATGTTAGGTCATTACTTTCAGAAACTTCAAATTTCTCAGATATAGGTTTTCTTTCTTTCTTTCTTTCTTTTTCTTTTTTTTTAAAATATGGTAAAATAATTTACTATTCTGAGTAAAAAAAATATAGCCAAAGCTATCATCCATGAACTGTTACTAAAGGAGACTTATAAATAGAATCAATGGCTCCTCACCGAGTTTAAAATTTCATTTAACCTGATAACCCTATGACCATATATGAGAATAATTATTGGTAAGTAAGGTAACATTACTATAATTATTTCTGTATGTTGACAATCATGCATGTGGAAGTAGACATTGAAACCTAATTGCACTGTTAAATACTGGGATAATCCTTGACTATCGATTGCGGTCTTTACGCGAGATGCTTGGCTGTGTAGCAAGCCCTTCTCACGTTTATAAATTCTGCAGGCTACAGGGAAGGACGGCATGCTGCGCGTGCGTCGACGTTCTCTCGGCTCTTCTGCTTGCTTAGGCATCCTGTTCTCACTTATCTCCCACATGTAACTAAACCATCAGAGTAATTCAGATGAGCAGCTTTAATAACAAAGTATCGGCTCTTTCAGGGCCTCATTACCAAGTAGCCGGTTACCTTCAGGATTCACTTTTACGTGCTGTCCATAGTCACTTCTTTCTCCTTTTAAAATTATTTATTACACTTATGGATATGTAGTTATTTCTTTAAACATATTTATGAGAAGCAGAAATCTTAAGAATTCTGACCCTGGAATGCTACTGTCTACATGGACTTGCTTTTCTGTTCATTACTCATACTTTTAACTTTGGTAGAGTAATTTGAACTTTTGTTCCTTAGTTTCCTGCTCTAAATTCATGATAAAACAATACAGTCTCTCATGGTTAAATGAGTTATCACATGGAAAATGCTCAGGAGTACATAAAATCCAAGTTATTATATTTATGTAGAATCCACTTACATACACTACAGACCTAGAAATATACTGCCTAACTGTAACAAACATATATTACAGACCTTTAGAGAGCAAGTTAAGTAATCCTAATTGAACAGAAGTTGGTCTCAGCTCTGGCTGGGCATTAGAACCATGACAGAAGCTTTAAGAAAATGTACAGGCATTGTCTCGAAGATGTGGGTCAGATTAGACACCAATACTTTGAAGAGAAAAGTTCCCTAAGAGACTCTAATACAACATAACCAAGGTTGATCACTGCCTCAGACCTGCTCTGGATAGCCTACCTGGACACCACCCTAATGGAAGACAGCCCCATGGGCACCACCCTAATGGTGGACAGCCCCATGGGCACCACCCTAATGGAGGACAACCCCATGGGCACCACCCTAATGGAGGACAGTCCCATGGGCACCACCCTAGTGGTGGACAGCCCCATGGGCACCACCCTCACGGGCATGTTACCTCTCTGCATTCTGTTTTTCACTTCATTAAAAACGCACCATGTATTAAATAGCAAAATTCCACGATGCTGTGATGCTCGTTTTTGAAAACCTCTGTATATAATAATGAGCAAGCGCGGGAAAGCCAATCTCTTTCAAGTTCTAGGTACATATATATTTCTTATCGAATGCCTCCAGGGCGCAGTATTCCTAGCTTAGCAGCAGGTGAAGCTTCATCTAGTGCGCTAAAGCTTTTAAGTTAGGAAGATTACTAAGTATGCAGACACATATCAGTTTCCAGTTTTTAGCTCTTAATTGCATCGATTGGCATGATTCAACTCTACGCACAGGATAGGACATGACAATTTTTCTCAAGACTAAATAAATCATAACAAGACATAAGTTCACAAGATGCTAGGAAATCCTGTTAAAGAAAACCTTATTTTATGTCTGCTAGAATGACTGCTCAGTGTAGCTGCGGTTGTTATTTAATAAACTTGATAGCTGAATGGAGGGGTGGGGGTCTTAGTGTTGTTACCTGTATGTTTCCTATATCTGATGTGCCGCAAAGGATTCGGGTCCGCTACATCACACTGAAGTCTAAAGCCACACCATGATTCAAGAAGTGCATGGTCAAGGATCCAGAAGGTCTCCGTCCAGAAATGGAGAGCACCAGATGGCCTGACGGCTGCTGAAGTCAGCTCTCTCACCTTTCCTCTTTAAAATGGGAATGAGAGTGGGCTCTCTGGAGTCTGGCGGCATTTCTCTTATTGCTCCATAGACTGAGGAAAAGCCTGTGCAGATGTCTACATAGTAATTCCCTCCCCTGCTTGAGGATTTAAGCACCAAAGCCAGCAGATCCTAGGGTTTTGCATTCTTCATGGGCCTGACACAAACTGAAATGATCAAATTCACTATCTTTCAAAAGGAAAAACATTCTAATACAGCGAAGGCTTCCATTAAAAAAGAAATCAAAGGTAATTCAGTTCTTAAGCGAACCTAAAAGACTAAAAGACAAATGTAAATTACATTTTGAACAGGCTGATTCCCTACTGATGTTAACATTTGATCTCAGAAAAAAAACTTACATTTGGCATCTGGGATACTGTGATAAGGAGACCACACAAGCATGCCTCCATTGTCTTTATCTGTGTACTTGGTAGCACCTGAGGAAAAATTAATTATTTTGAATAGGATAGCCTTTTACTTATATTCCAACTAAACATAAGCAAAATTTTATTTGTTTTGATACAATACCTGCAAAGAACACACAGGAAAACAGATTTCACACAATGCTTATGTAAAATGGAGGAAACATTGTAGTAAACACTCTGACACAACTGGAAAGACTTCCTGAAGCACACACTCCTGTCACCTGCATGCTGCTTAGGGATCTCCATTGAAAACTGACCCTACAGAACACCTACCTCACCAGTGCTTTGCTCTGTGGGTACACGGGCCACAACTGCTAGCGTCTCCCTTCAAGGCTTGTATTTTATCTTATTCCTAAGTCTGCCAGCTTTCCTTTCAAAGGCATAAAAGTTAACACAATGTCTTGTTCATATGAGCTGGTTAAATCCCAAGGAACACCGTCCTTCCTGTGTATTTCTCATAAGTTATAAAGTCTGCAACATCAAGCTTCACTAATATAAGCTGAAGTGGCCTGGATGGACGAAAGCCTACACAGCGAGACCAGGGAGAAGACAGGCCTGTAGACACTTTATTACACAGCACTTTTCTGGCTTCCACCCAATCCTTAGCTACAAGTTAGTTAAAACTAGCAACATAATTAAGCATTGCTGCCAGGTTTTAAAACAGCTGATTTTCACAAGGTAGATGTTACTTACCACTAACAGTCAGAATTTCAAATCAGTCACATAAAATATTAGTAGAATTCTGAGGTTAAACTGTAATTATTATAAGGTATTTGGATTGGAGAACATTCCTTACTACAATTTCCACACAGAGAAGTTACTTATGAGTCAGTAATTCAATATTATTCATACTTAACTTTTGGAGAAGCATCAAATATTACTATTAAATGTTTAGTAAGTATTTTTAGTTGGAAGCATCATATTAATTCCAGTATCAGCAGGGTATGTGACATACTCGGGAGCAGAGGGCATGTCAGAAAGAGCTAAAGTTTGAAGCAGGCTCAGGCAGTAAGGGTTTTAGTGAAAATCTTTCAACCAAGCAAGGAAGCAAACAAAATCCCAAACAAACCAAAAAACAAGACATTTTCAATATCAACACATTTAATTTTTAGTGTGGGCATCTTGTGTATCAAGAATTTATTGATATATAAATCTGTCTGCTTAATTATTAAAAAAACCCAAAAAACAGAGAATGCTCAATTTGGCATTTCACAATGTTCTTTTTCTAATCATGGGCCCCAACCTTTTCAATTATACATCAACTAAGCCCAAGAAATAAATGTTAACAGGACAGAGTTACTTTAGGGTACTGTTTATAGTTTAGGGTACTGAGTTTCAGATTCCCAGTCGCAGCAATTGTGCCACCTTGAAGATATCTTCTTGTGTCTCAGTTTCCCTCATCCATAACAGAGATGATATAACTACTTCAGTGATTTTCAAAAATGAAGTTGATACGTTGATAATGTACACACACAGGACAACCAACCACTAAGATACAAGATGGGAGGAATAAAGTAGGATTCAAGTACAAAGTACAAAGACAGCAATCTACCTATAACCCCTTCCCTTTGAGACACTAAAAACCAGGACTTTGTGAACAAATGTACTAAGAATTTAGATCCTGAGACTAAGATGCTCTAAACACATAAAAACTATGTATAAACTAGGTCCTATATTATATTATTGGTATAGTATCTTCAAATAGGTGGTAAAGGCTTTCCTCATGACATAGAAGCATGAATAAATTGTGTGTGGTATATGCATGTGTGTGCACATGCGTGTGCCTGTATATGTATACACAAATCATGTGTTGGTCACGGATCAACATAGGGCGTCTTCTCCTACTTTTCCTACTCTGGCAGTTTTATTTATTTTTTGAGACATGGTCTCTTCATGTAGCCCTAGGTGTTCTGGAACTATCACTATGCAGACCAAGTTGGCCTCAACCCCCTTGCCTCTGCTGGTATCAAAGGCATGCACCACCACACCCAACTATACTCTTTTAAAAATTTTTAGACAGGATCTCACTGAATCTAGAACTCAGTGCTTTAAACAGGCTGGCTGGCCAATGACAGATTGTTTTCACTTTCCCCCAAAATTGGCATGCACCACCATACCTGGCTTTTCCGGGGTTAGCACTTCATCTACTGAGCTGTCTCTCCAGCCTTGTAAGTTTTAAAGGACTCAGTTTTCAGAAGTTTTCTTTCTCAATATAATCTGCCTGAAAACTCATCTGAGATCTAAGCTACACTGTAGTCTCTCCAGTATCTGATGTTTTATCTCCTATGATCAATTGCAAAATACTAAATGATTAAACCCAGAAATAAAGTATGTGTAAGTTTAAACTACATACCAATCTGAGTAGCATCATGAACTTTCATACTGCTCCATTCAGCCCTGCCTAGGGAACCAGTGTCCCTGAGGAAGGGGACTACAACATAGACATTCTCGTCTAACCAATAGTAAATGTCCTCTCATGTTAAACAGACAAGTTTCTTATCTTACAGAGAACATTTCCTAAACATTTAAAATTTCAGAATTTCAAGCTTCTCACTAAAGCTCTCCTCTACTGAGCAGACGACAACTACTACAGTTTTAATCAGTGATTCACTAACTTAGGCCGGAGACGTAATACTCAGGACTTTATGTTCACTATGATGTGCATTAAGCTGGACCTATGAAAAGTAGAGAGGTCAGTGAAGCACTTTGTGTGTGTCTGTCTCAGGGTGCATGTGCCCCTGTGAAGGAAGGACAGAGGAAGAGATCTAGAGGACATCCATGTCTTGCTCTATCACTTTCTCCCTCGTTGCTTTGAGACAGTTTCTCACTGGACTGGCTGACCGGGTCGCTCTTGGGATCTGCCCCTCTCTTTCTCCCAAGGCTGGGGTTACAGGTATGTGAAGTCAGGTCTAGGTTTTATGTAGATGTTGGTGATTCAGACTCAGACTCCTTGCCAGCGTAGCAAGTGTTCTTATCCACTGATCTATCTCCCCAGTTCCCAATAAAGCACTTTTTTTTTTGGTTTTTGGTTTTTGGTTTTTCGAGACAGGGTTTCTCTGTGTAGACCTGGCTGTCCTGGAACTCACTCTGTAGACCAGGCTGGCCTTGAACTCAGAAATCCACCTGTCTCTGCCTCCCAAGTGCTAGGATTAAAGGCGTGCGCCACCACTGCCTGGCCAATAAAGCACTTTTAAGTATACAAATATATTATGAAAGATTTTGTGGGGAAAGTGCACAAAAAGGACTTCAAAGACCAAAAAAATAATATCCATGTGTTTTATAAAATGGATACTATCACATTAATGTTTATATATAAATAGGTAAATTTAAAATAAAGAAGATAATTTTATTTCAAAGTATTAATACTTTAATACATCAAAGATTACATTCTTTATTACTTATTTAACTAAGCAACAAATAAGAAATGTCATCTTTAAAATGTGTCACTTTTTGTCTCTTCAAACTTATGGGTCTGCGAATCACTGCTTCACACACATTTCCACTTAACCCTCTGATGGTCTTAATATCTCCCTTTTATGAACAAGAAACAAGTCTGAAGAAGTCAGGTAGTTCATCTCAGGTAGCTAAGTTTACCGGAGAAACTGGAAGGCATAATCAAAGCTACTCCTCAGGGGTCAGCACAGTTAGGTAGCAAATACAAGAACTCCTTAACAACAATTTACAATTGACAACTTTCAGAACTAGTTAACAACTGATTTACAAGAGAAAGATAGCAATTAGAAATCCAGTTAGAAAACCTTAAAGAGGCTGCAAGCCCCCCCACCCCCAAGGTAAACTGCCTCCAACCCACAAACTGATTTACAACTGAAAGATGACAACCAGAAATCCAGTTAGTACATACCAGCACATCCACTTGAGGTAAACTGCCCCTAACCGAACCCTCACTTTCCCAGCTTGTTAATGGTTCGCCATTTGTCCTGGGATTCAGAGACCTGACAATAAGTCATTCTCTATGTATGTGATTTCTATCTATCTATCTATCTATCTATCTATCTATCTATCTATCTATCTATCATCACCATCTCTTCTAAAAACTCTGACTTTTTCTACATTCTCAGAATAGTCTTAGGACTTAAGGAACTTTTTTTCCAAGTGCTTTCCGACTAAGACTACAGTGAATAATTTCCATACTAACGGAGCTTTATTAGGGATGGGGTGAGTAGGGGGTGTATATCTTTAACCCTAGCACTCGGGAGGCAGAGGCAGGTGGATCTGAGTTCAAGGTCAGGCTCGTCTACCAAGTGAATTCCAGGACAGGCAAGGTTATGTAGAAAGACCTTGTCTCGAAAACAAAACAAAAAAGGGGGGAAGAAGAGTTATGAGGGACAACAGGTGAGCTTATTATTTCTCAATTTCTATTATTAGCTAATACATTTCCCTTTTCTTCAATTACCTTTTCCCAAGTAATGCTTAAACTTTCATCTAATTATACTAACTGAAATAAAACCCTTGGGGCTGTAGAGATGGCTCAATGGTTAAGAGCACTGACTACTCTTCCAGAGGTCCTGAGTTCAATTCCCAGCAACTACATGGTGGCTCACAACCATCTATAATGGGCTCTGATGCCCTTATCTGGTATGTCTGAAGACAGCTACAGTGTACTCACATACATAAAAAATAAATAAATCTTAAAAAAAAAAACCTTGGAAAATAAACAGTACAACACTCAGAATAAGACAGCAGCAACAGGTACAGGAAGCACAGTGTTTCTTTGGGAAAAATACCCTGATGATCCATATGAAGGTAAACACTTTTAACTGTGTCCTTGGACTGCACTGGTAAACAGACGTAAGTGCATTTAAGTAATGTGAGGCGGAATCCCTATTCTATTGATTACAGTCAGAGTAAATAAATTGGAAATATCAATTACAGTCAAAATTAAGTAAATTGGAAATTCTAGTTCAAACCCAGTAATACTTATTGGGGTTTTTGTCACCTCTCACAAATGTTCTAGATAGCTGGAACAAGCAAAACTGATCAAAATAGTCCAAATAATGTCACCTAAGACCACCTAAATAGATTAACTATTTTTCCTAGTTTAAAATTGTTGCATGCATTATATTTTAAAATGACAAATGCTTCGTCACTAAAACACATACAAGTCCCTAACCAACTGCACATAGCTAGGAGACAAATATAGACTGAGATCTACCTAATGGGGCCAAAAGATAGGTGTGCTTATGACATAATTCGGCTGCCGAGTTCCATCTGGAAATGACTTCACCAATATTAAAAAAAAAAAAAAAAGTGAGTAGCAACGAGAGCACGGAATCGTTCTTCATAATTATGAAATCTAATCTTTACTGAGTAACTGCCATATGCCTAGTCATTTAATCCTGGCAAGAATTCCATGCAATAGCTTTTTACAGCTAGGAAAATTGAAGCTCAGAGAAGGCCAGTGACTCGCTCAGAGGACAAAAACAAGAGAGCTGAGAATTAAATTCAGTCTATCCTTCAGTGAACATGTCTTCTTTCGGATGTCAAACTAAGCCCTGAAGCATATCCACAGTGTGAAGAAACCCACCTATTAGCTACCTATGCTGACAAGAAAAATACTACTACTGGAAGCCCACCGCGGCGCACACCAATAGTCTTCTAACAAAATATCCCAACAGCTGTGTCAATTTGAAGGTAACCCCCCAAATCTGATGAGCATTCTGGTGTCACATACTGAAGGAAACTGTCCTAATCACGCTTTTAACTGTTACCCTTCCCCCTCTAGAGAGGGGCTACTACCTACTTGGTAAATATCATAGTCCTAATGGGGAGAAGGATGGAAGCCCCTTAGCATACCTAAACTAAACAGACATGACTGTTTTCCTTGTGAAATTACAAGTGAGCCCTCTGCATAGCAAACTACAACTCAAGTCGGACTCTGGCAATGCTGTTAAGAATGGACTCTAGACAAAAACTGACTGCAGGAAAAGTGGGAGGGCGGTTCAGGCAGGGAAGGGCAGAGCCCACCCAGTGGTGAGTCTGGCTGGGTTAGAGCAGCCGAGCACTCCAGGCCCAGAGGCTCCAGCAAGGGCGCCTCCATATGCGGAACTCTCGCCCAATCCCCGAGCAGCCTGACATCCCGTGACAGCCGGGGAGCCTGTTTGGAGAAAAGTAGAGAGGGAGCCCGCAAGCTGCGCTGACGGAGGGCGCTGGAACCTGGCTGTTCCGGAGAAAATGTCTCCTTGGCAGCCGCGACTGCTGTCCTGTGGTCTGGCTTCCCCGGGCCGGGTCGGCGCGCGGGGGGAGGGGGCGGTGTCGGGCCCGGGCGTTTCCCCGCCCAGGTTCACACCGCCTCGACAGAAAGAAAAACCAGGATCCTGTGTGCGCGGGGGTCGTGGGGCTTGCCCTTGGCTCCGGGCGGATGACAGCAGCCCGTTGCCAAGCATGGCCCTGCGGAGCCTGGCGGAGCCCCGGGTTCCCAGGGCGGGTCGGTGTGGCATTTGACCTGGGGTAGTTTCATGCACACACAGATCGCACGCCCTCTCCTGCTGCCTTGGGTTTTGCAGCCCCCGCGCCCCGAGCCTCGGACCCGCGACCTCGGTACGATGCCAGCAGCGTGCAAGTGCCGCGGGAGGGAACCATGTTCACCTTGCCATGCACACATCTACCCCCACGCCCTGTGTCACTGCCCAGCCGAGCTTGCCAGCCTCCCCGCCCGCGATGCCCTGCCCTGCCCTGCCCGGCCCTCTCCTGGTGCTCCCCACACTCGCACCCCGTAACTCCCCCCCATTCCGACGCCGGCCACCCCAGAGCAAGCCCGGGGGAAAAAAAAAAAGAGACGGGGTTTTCCTGTGAGCAAATATATCTACCTGGATCGAATTCAGGGATCCGAGCTTGGTATTCAGCTCCGACTCTCATCCCAACATCTGCAAAGCAATGCCAAGATATATGGTAAAATGGTAATAAATAAGGAGAGGAGCGGGGAAGGGCAAGGCAGAGGCTCTCCAGCCGCGGGAGCGCGGGCGAGGCCGTGGCCGGGTGGGGGCGGGGAGGCGCGGGTCGCGGGCTGCGGCGGCACCGGGAGTTCCGGCGGCCGCGGCTCGGCTCCGAGGGGAGGAGGGCGCGGGGAGGGGGCCGGGCGGGCGGGGCGGGGAGCGCGGCGAGGTACCCCCGTGCTCGTCGTCGCTGCTGCAGCCGCTCTCGGGCTCCGAGAAGTGCAGCCCGCCGTTGGCCGAGGAGCCGCCGCCGCCCGCCGGGCTCTTGGCGCCGCCGTTGGCCGATCGGCTCTTCCCCAGTAACTCGGGCCCTTTCTCCATCATGCCGGGCATGGTAGAGGAGGGGGAGAGGTGGCGTCAGGGAAGGGGGAGACGGATGGCGGGCGCGGGCGGGAGCGCGGAGGAGGAGGAGGAGGTGTTAATATGGAGCCGCCATCACCGCCCCGGTCGGGCCGTAGCGCAGTCGCCCCACACCAGCCCGCCCCGGCCCCGCCTCCCTCCCCTCCCCCGCCGCCGCCGCCGCCCCGCGCCACCCGGCCGAGCGCCCCTCGTGGCCGCGCGCTCCTCACTGGGCGGCCGGGATCACTCCGCCCTCGGGAGGTTCCGGCCGCGGGGCGGAGAGACCAGAGGGCCGGCACCCCGCGCGTCCGGGGTCGGCCGGTTCCCGGGCGCTCGGAGGCCGAGGGCCGAGGCAGCATGGAGGACTGGGAGGCCGACCCTGCTCTGTCTCGGCAGAAGGAACTTGGCCTGCTGGGGCGGGGCCGCGAGGCAGGAGCCGCTCGGGTGAGGAGCGGCGCGGACAACCACCTTAGACCGGAGCGGACAGCCGCCTTAGACCGGAGCTGCTCCCGTGCGGGGACCGGGGATGGCGGCCTCAGACTGGAGCTGCTCCGGGGACGGGGACCGGGGATGGCGGCCTCAGACCCGGGGACGGGGACCGGGGATGGCGGCCTCAGACCGAAGCTGCTCCGGTGAGAAGCTATGGGGACAGCGGCCGCAGACCGGAGCTGCTCCGGGGACGGGGACCGGGGATGGCGGCCTCAGACCCGGCGACGGGGACCGAGGATGGCGGCCTCAGACCGGAGCTGCTCCCGTGACGGGGACCGGGGATGGCAGCCTCAGACCGGAGCTGCTCCCGCGAGGTGCGCCCAGGGGTAGGAGCTGGGTCCTCGGGTTGGAGGCAGGACCGGTTCACTCCCGAAGGAGATACCGGCCCTAAAGACCTAGGCAGGCAGCTCATCTCCGCCGTGAAGTCCGAGAGGGACTGAGGGGGCAGTATTTCCACTTGGCTCTTTCTCTTCTGCTGTCTAAGAAGCGAATGCCAAGTGTGGGGGAATAAATAATAGAACTCTGTCTTCCCGGGCGAGTGCTTTCTGGACACTGCCTGGGGTGGTGGCTTGGAGCAGTTCTTGGGGGGGAGGGAGAGAGAGAGAGAGAGAGAGAGAGAGAGAGAGAGAGAGAGAGAGAGAGAGAGAGAGAGAGAGAGAGAGAGAGAGATGCTCTGCAGAGAGGTGCTGCTGCAGAGAGAGGTGAGGCAGTTTGCATCCAGTTGAAGATTGGCTGAACTGCATTTCTTCACCAGATTTAAGGATATCTGCTTATGACATCCTGTTTGGGCAAGGAGGGCTATTTGTGTCGCCTTTCTGTCTCAGGAGGAAAGGGGGGCCTTAATATGTAGACGTGTGTCCTGAATAATTTTGAGGTGACGGTAAAAATACCTTGAAGGTTAAAACTGTTCTTGAGAAATCTGATACTGAGAAATAACATGTATCTACTCAAGAATTCAGCCAAGAAGCTCTGGGATACAAGTATTAGGCAGGTCATCTGTCTGAAGGAGGGAGTATTTTGCCCAGGTGCAGAAACTGGTACTGGTACCAGAAATAGTTGATTTTTAGCCCTATATGTGTCCATTAATTATTGAACCACAACTCTAATTCCCCCTCCCCCCAGCTCCTCTCCCTCCCCCTCCTCCTCCTTCTTCTCCTCCTCTTCTTCTTCTTTTGAGACAGGGTACCTCTGGCTCACTCTTTAGACTTGGCTGGCCTTGAACTCACAGAGATCTGCCTGCCTTTGCCTCCTGAGTGCTGGGACTAAAGGGCTGCACCACCACACCCAGCATCTGTTCCTTTTTAAAAAACACATTGCTGAAGAATATTTTAATTCTGTAATTTTTATTTTCTGCAAGGAGAAATGTTATGGATAAATGAAATGGATAGCAAATGCCTTGGACCGTTAACTTTTTCATTGTGAATTGTACATTGATATTTTGTTTTTTACATTCCAACTTCTAATGAACACTACTCATCGCAGCCCTGTAACATCAGCTCCTTTGGACTTGGAACACAAAAGCTAGAACCTATGAAAAAAATATTCAAGAAAAAAAACCCTAGAGACCTCTTAATAGATATATTTTTCAGCTCTGAAACGTTGCTCATCCACTTTTCTGTAGAAAGGTATCTGCATATAGATTAGGGATCAAAGCTCTGTGAAGTTTCAGGGGTCTCTGTGACTATTTTGATTAATAGAGCCTTGACAGTAAAATGGTTCTATTGGAATATTTAGACCAAAGACTTTGGGGAAGGAATTTGGGGTAAAGGTGTGTGTGTGTGTGTGTGTGTGTGTGCGCGCGCGAGCGTGCATGCTTAAAGAAAACAAATTTCTGTTTCGCTTTTCAAGAA
This sequence comes from Uromys caudimaculatus, assembly GCA_028551405.1. Classification (NCBI taxonomy): domain Eukaryota; kingdom Metazoa; phylum Chordata; class Mammalia; order Rodentia; family Muridae; genus Uromys; species Uromys caudimaculatus. The sequence continues at coordinate 2,905,106 of CM052711.1, read as the reverse complement.
AAGGAAAGCACTCTAAGCTTGCCTGGTTGAGAAGGATGGTAGTAATGGACCTTAAAATGGTCTCTCACCAGATAAGGACATTACAGAACAGAAAAGCCCTAGGTAGAAAATCTGGGAGAATGTCTACTTCTAAGGTTTTGGAGAGGAAGAAAGCCCCTGGGTGGAGAAGGGAACTTTAAAGGTTAATAATGTCCCTTGAGATGGGTGGGGGTACTGATCTGTTGAGTATTTAAACCCCCTCCCCCATTTTAACGTTTTCTTAGAGTTACAAAGGCCAAAGATAAGGCAAAGGTGGGGGATTAACTAAGTGATATGGTGCCTGGGCCATGATATCTCCTTGATATGTCAGCTCCAGAAGCAAGGATACAGGAGAGACCTTTGTTAAATAAGACATTTAGAAGGCCAAGGGATCAAGATCAACTATCTTTTGGGATGATTTATGTTATATTTAGCAATGAGTCTTGGAAAAGACACCCAAGGACTCTGGGAAAATAATGCTGTTGAGAACAGAAGACCAACTGAATGCTTATACAGTCACCAGATTCCTTCCCCGCATAGGGATCCATAGGCTTATTCTAATCTTAATGAAACCCAGCAGGTTGTGTATAAGTTGGCTAGCTGACTCTAGGAAAAATGAAGAGGTTAAGGACAGCCAACACAATCTAGAGCAACAACTCTAACCTGTGGGTTGCAGTGGGGTCACTGAACAAACCCTTTCACAAGAGTTGCCTAAGACTGTCAAAAAAAAAAAAACCCCTCATTTACATTACAACTCATAACAGTAGCAAAAGTACAGTTAGGGAGTAGCAAAGAAATAATTTCATGGTTGGGGGTCACCACAACATGTAACTGTATCAAAGGGTCGAAACATCAGGAAGGTTGAGAACCACTGAACTTCCTAAGTCTTAATGAATGTCTTTCTAGTATGGAAGGTTTCCATTCAGGAAATTGAGTCAGCTTCTCTAGAAGAAACCAAGGAGATGGCACTGTAACACCAAGATATGGTAGGCATAAAGGTTTAAAAGGAACTGCTTCCAACCGTGACCTTTGAGCACACACGCAGACACAACATTACCCATGTCCCTATACAGGACTCTTTCAGTGGTGTCTTGATTTTATTCCATTAATTTTGATTTATCAGACAAACTGTTATTTTGTTTTAACCCAGGCCGAATTTATGGCTCTCAGAACTTGGGATGCATGCCACAGCCTTCCACACTTTTCTCTCAGCAGTTACAAAAGTTTATTTGCCTTGCTGAGTGTCAAACCCCAGTCTCATGCACTTAAAACTTTGATATTGGTGTCAGGAACTGGTCATAACAAGGCTGCACTGCTTCTCTGCTCAGCTCTCACTGCGTATAGCAGGTCCAAAGACATGGGCTTTTCAGTGCCTGTTCCAAAGGCCTTACTAGATTCTCTGCCTGTCAGAAATCTGACTCAGCCTTAACCCACTGCTGTAACTGTAGGTGACACAGCTTCTGTGGCTCTGCACCCAGAGGACAGCTCTCTAGAATGAAGTACTAAAAAGCATAGTAGGTACAAAGCGAATAATATTTGATTATATCTATTTTGAACATTGAGCTTTTAACTGTAAGTTCTCTTTGGTGCAGTCCACATTTTAGATATTGAGATACAGCAGATACAAACATATTGTGGGCTGGAGGTATGGCTCAGGGATTAGGAGCACTGGCTGCTCTTCCAGAAGATCCAGGTTCAATTTTTAGTACCCATGTGGCAGCTCACAACCATCTGTAACTCCAGTTCCAGAGGATCTAATGTCCTCTTCTGGCCTCCAAAGGGACTAGACATGCAGGTAATGCGCAGACATATATGCAGGCAAAACACTCATCCACATAAAAAGATTTCTTTAAAAAGGGAGGCATTAAGTTGAACTAAGTCATAGGGGGAAATGTTATATACTCGTTAGGATTATTGAGGGAGATAGAATATATAGTTAACAGTGAGAAAAACAGGCCTTAATACTATTTATAAATATAAAGAACTTGACACTTAAGTTTCAATTAAGTAGACACTTTTCTGAAATGGCTTGAAGAAAGATTTATTGGAAGACACTAAGAACATTTAAGAGAGTTCCAGCCGGGCAGTGGTGGTGCACGCCTTTAATCCCAGCACTTGGGAGGCAGACAGAGAAACCCTGTCTCGAAGAAACCAGAGAGAGAGAGAGAGAGAGAGAGAGAGAGAGAGAGAGAGAGAGAGAGAGAGAGAGATCAATCCAGGAAATAGTTTCAAGGGCTTCAGGTTTTAAAGTAAGGCTCCATTGCCATCCTTCCTCTTACCTCCTCTCAACTTTCTGTGTAGCTGCATATACTGGCTGGCTTTGTGTGTCAACTTGATCCAAGCTAGAGTCATCAGAGAGGAAAGGTGCCTTGTCTGAGGAAATGCCTCCATGAGATCTAGCTGTAGGGCATTTTCTCAATTAGTGATCAAAGGGGGAAGGGCCCAGCCCATTGTGTGTGGTACCATCTCTGGGCTGGTGGTCCTGGGTTCCATTAGAGAATAGGCTGAGCAAGTCAGTAAGCAGCACTCCTCCATTGCTTCTGCATCAGCTCCTGCCTCCAGGATCCTGACCTGTTTGAGTTCCTGTCTTGACTTGTTCAATAATGAACAGTAATATAGAAGTGTAAGCTGAATAAACTCTTTCTTCTGCAACTTCCTTTTGGTCATGGTGTTTTGTTGCAGCAATAAAAATCGTAAGACACTGCATTGTCTACCATTGTGAACAGCCTTCTCAGCTTTAATCTTCTCAAGAGGAAATGAAGAACCATGGGGTGTTGGCCAATAGCTTTCAAATCCTTGTAACTCATTACAGTGCATGTTAACAACCTAGTGCAGACATTATAAATGGAGATTCAGAACAGCTCGTGAGCTTTCCAGAATGCATCATTTCTACCTAACTGTTGGGTTAGGGCCAGTTGACCTGTCCTGGACTCATCTGACTGGCATGTTGGCCTTCCCTGGGCTAGCCTGTGATTGGCTGACATACCTGGCTGAGTGGTTATTCCTCAAACATCTTTCACCATATTATCTCTAGACTAGCCTGAGCCTATTTTATGTATCGGTATCTTAATCTTCTGCTCTCCCTCTGGAACAGCCCTTGGAGCTCTGCTAGGGCTTCCATAGCCCACAGCTCCAAGCTCTTTCATGTTCCTCCCAAAGACCCGTTCCAAAGGGCCACGAATTATGTGATTGGGTTTTTCATGGGAATGATCTCACTTAGTACAATTTTCTGTATTGGTTACTTTTCTCACTGCTGTGGCAAAAATCCCAACTTAAGCAACTTGGAAAGGAAGGGTTTGTCTTAGCTCAGAGTTGGAGGATGCAGCCCACGTTGGCCGGCATATTAGTTTTCTGCTGTTCTGATAAAATACTATTGCTGAAGGCAAGTTGAAGTGAGTTTATATTGGCTTATGGCTCCACTGGCATTCTCTGCCTGAGGCATGCAGATTCTGATATAGAACTCTCAGCTCCTTCTCCAGCTTTGTGTCTGCCTGTATACCACCATGCTTCCTGCTACGATAATGGACTAAACCTCTGAAACTGTAACCTAGCCCCAATTAAATGTTTTTCTTCATAAAAGTCACTGTGGTCATGGTGTCTCTTTACAACAGTAAAACACAAACCAAGATACTCTCCTTTATTCCTTGAGAGCATTTGAAATAAATTTTTAAAATAATTTTTTAAATTATTCTATTTACTTTTATATGTATGGGTGTACCGTGTGTGTGTGTGTGTGTGTGTGTGTTCCTGCGCGCACGTGCGTGTGTGTGCACACGTGTGTGTGCACGCATACATGAGCCTAGTACCCAAGAAGGCCAGAAGAGGGTGTCCGATCCTCTGGGACTGGAGTTACAAAAGCCACTACGTGGGTGCTGGGACTTGAACCTGGGTCCTCTGGAAGAGCAGCTAGTGCTCTTAACAGTTGAACCATCTTTCCAGCCTTTACTTGAAATTCTCATGTGCTAGGTTTTATTGCTATGACAAAATGAGCATTTAAGAAAGAAAGCTTTTTTTTTTTTTTTTTTTTTTTTTTTTTGCTTATAGTTCTTGAGTGTTGCTTTTGGACTGTGACAGGGCAGAACAGTACAATGGGAGCGACAGAGGAAGCTGATCCCTTATGGCTATGAAGCAAAAGAGAGCAAGAAAGAGACAGGGTTACTAGTATCTCCTTCAGTGTGTGTGTCTTCTCAGTGGCCTGGATTCTTCCTTCTAGACCCCACCTCTTTTTTTCCATTATTTTATTTATTCATTTTACATCTCGGTCACAGCCCCCCTCCCAATCCCACCTTCACAAATTCCTCCCTTTTTCTGAGTACCTTGGGTACCAACCTACCCTGGAACATCCAATCCCAGGGGGACTAAGACATCCTCTCCCCCTGAGGCCCAACCAGTCAGTCCAGGTAGGGGAACAGGATCCAGTGGCAGGGAACAGAGTCAGAGACAGCCTGGGCTCCAGCTGTTAGGGGACCCACATGAAGACCAAGCTGCACATCTGCTATAAATGTGTAGGGGGCCCAGATCCAGCCTGGGCACACTCTGGTGATTCAGTCTCTGTGAGCCCCCATGGGCCAAGGTTAGTTGACTGTAGGTTTTCTTGTGGTGCCTCTGACTCCCCCTTCCCACCTTGCTCAATCCTATCCTTCACTCTTCCTTCCACATGACTCCCTAAGCTCTGTCTGATGTTTGGCCGTTGGTCTCTGCATCTGTTTTTATCCACTGCAGGATGAAACCACTAAGGAGACTAGGCATACATTTTTTGCAACCTTCTTTTAATAAGGGTTCAACCTCTCCTCTAGCTCACCACCCAGCAGAGGTAGTGGAAGAGAAAAGTTATTAGGATATGGGGGAAGTGGACCTGTTCAGCAATAGTTCTTTGGGGGCGAGCTTGATCTTTGGCAGCAGTTCAGTCCTGTGGCAAACACCAAATACGACTCAGCAGCTGCAGACTGGGCCTCCAGGCAGGAAGATACCAGGCACGAACCAACAGCTGCAGTCCAGTCCTTTCAGCAAGCAGACACTGGGCATGAACCAGAAGATGTACTTCAATCCTGAAGAAACCACCAGGCTCACCAATCGTCCTAAGGTGAGGCCGCAGAAGCCACAAGCTGCAGCAGGAACCTCCTGAGAAGTTCTTGGGTGAGTTTCTCTCAATGGCAGCATTACAAGTTGAGCTCAACAACGCTATGTAAGGTGAACCAATACATGTGTGCCTTTAGCAAAGAATAGCAAGGAAGAGCAAGCCAAACCAATGCTCAGTGCTCCTCTCCCGCTGTCTGTGGGGTCGTATTTATAATCCTTCATCACAGATCCTTCCATGTGTTTGCTGTATCAAAAACATCCTTCTGCCTGTGTTTGCTTCAGGAAAACATTCGTCACGCATTCGCTTCAGCAAGACATCCTTTCACCTGTGTGCCCCAGCAGAACACCATTTGACATAACTGACTTTCCAAAGAACTAGAAGTTTCCACTTCAGGAGAAAGTTATGCTAGGCTGTCTGCAAGCATAGGTCATGTCAGGGGTTGGCCCTCTCACATGAGATGGGTCTCAAGTTGGGGCAGCCATGGGTTGGCTGTTCCCTCAGTCTCTGCTCCATCTTTATCCTTACACATCTTATAGGTAGGACAATTTTGGGTGGAAAGTTTTGTGGGTGGTTTGATGGCCCCCTCTGTCCACTGGAAGTCCTGCCTGGCTACAGGAGGTACCGGTCCCATCTCTTATAGGTTTATCCGTTCTGAATAGTGCCACAGTTAGACAAGCCTTTACCATGTGGGCCTTTGAGGGACACTTGGATCCAAGCTGCCGTGTCCAATAAAGTTTACTGTTTTATTCTATTTCAAATATTTTTCTTACCTAGTGTAGTGTTTTTCCTTTCCAATCAATGCACTTAACAACAATTTATTTTCCCAAATATTTGGTTATAAAATTACCAAACAGAAAAGTAGTGGAAATTATGCAGAGAGGATGTAATTACTCATTACTTGGACTGTATGATTTATTTTAAATTTAGGTCAATTTCAATTTGGAGTCCAGTTAGGAAACAAAGTGATTATAGTTTTGTTTTCCAAAATTAGCAGATATTTATGAGAACAGAGAGAAAAAAGTTATTTCTAGTTATTTTCACCCTCTATATTGGTCTTGACTCCCCAAAGTGATAGATCAATAGGGTGTGTATATTGTTAGGAACTGACTTCTTTCAGAGACTGGAAAGTTCCTCTATCTTCAAGCTGAACAAGTCTCAGGTAAGCTGGTGATGTCATTCCAGATGGACTATGGAGGCCTGAGAACCACCAGAGCTAAATGGTGTCGTTACCCTCTGAAGACTGGCCAGTTTGAGACAGGAAGAGCCAGGGAGTTAGTTTGAGTGGCAGCTCTTAGATGTGACACATTCTCTCTCACTGGGAGGAAGGATGGCTGCTTTGTTCTATTGAGACCTTCAAGTCCTAGATGAGCCTGTCTTCTTAGCGAGTGCCAATCAGCTTCACTCAGCTTGCTGCCCTAAATGCTAATGTCACCCAGACCACACTCACACTCTCAGGATGACGAGATCCTGTGCACAGCGAAGGAGGCACAGAAAATTGTCCCAGCACAGCCTCTTAGTGCCACGCCATAAACACTGCAGACCTCCTCTCTGTGTCTTCCTCCCTCCTCCAGGAAATGAGATATTACCTTTGCATGTTTTAGCTTTGCAAATTCCTTGCTCCCTACTGAACATCCTCAGTTGTTGATATTAGATTTAAGTTCATGGAGAGGAGAGATACCAGGTTCTAGGGGGAGGTGATGAGGTGAATTGTCTTTCAGGGGAGAACTTTATTAATACCATACACAATGCAGGGAGGTTCTGAAGAGGCAGTTTCCAGTACCCATCTTAAAGGTTTCCAGTACCCCCTCTTAAAGGTTTTCAACGGAGGTTCCATACCGTGAGACGGTAGGTATGCTTGATAACTGGCCTATTCTATACTGCCTACAGTCAGGTTGCCTGTTTGATTCCCAGACACCAGGGGGAAGGATTTGGTATGTTGTAACTGGGGTGGTGGTGGTGCAAAATGGCTTGTGTCCCTCTTGTAGCTAGTAGCCCCTTTGTAGGGGAGAAGACTGGAGAAAGCATGTGGCTTGATTGGTAAAGCTATACCCTGTGATTTAACAGTTGCATGTATTGCTGTAAAGCACAACTATTTTAAACACAATTGTATCCTTCTTACACAAATACAGAAAGAAATTTCAAATCCCAGATGGAATATAAAACAAAAAAATATACACACAATTGTTAATACCAATTAAATGTTTAAAAATTTTAACCATTGCTATTTTAAATTGAAAGCTGTCTTTTAGATCTTAAGTTCTGTGGTGGTTTGAATATACTTGGCCTATGAGAAATGGCACCATTAGGAGGTCTGGCCTTGTTGGAATAGGTGTGGCCTTGTTGGAGGAAGTGAGTCACTGTAGGGTGGGCTTTGAGGTTCTGTGCTCAAGCTTCCAGAAGAGAGCCTCTTCCTGGCTGCCTTTGGATCAAGATGTAGAACTCTCAGCTCCTTCTCCAGCATCATGCCTGCCTGCATTGCTGCCATGCTTCCTGCCAAGATGATAATGGAATGAAACTCTGAAACTCTGAAACTTAAGCCAGCCCCAACTAAATTTGTCCTTTATAAGAGTTGTCTTGGTTGTGGTGTCTCTTCACAGAAATGGAAACCCTGACTAAGACATGTTGGTTAGTGGGCTTTTTGGCTACCTCATTCTCAATGTTTTATATCCCTTATTCATTTTAAAAGATTATATATATATATATATACGCATGTGTGTGGGGCAGTGGTCTGTGGCGGGCAATCTGACACCCGGTTGAGCACAGGCTGAAAATTCTGGGAGACCCCGTGAAATTTCCACGAGGGTCCAGATTATGGTTTTGGTCAACGCTCCCGGAAGACTCCTGTAAAAACAGCCACAGCCTTTACAACCCCTATATATAGAGAGGCCTGGCATGTGAGATTTGTCATGTAGAAAGCAACTCTGAGTCCTCCCACAAGCAAATGAGGCACTACAAAGTCCCCAGACCAAGCCAATGGAAAGTATCGGTTGCCAAACCCCTGACCCCTCCCAAACAGTATATCAGACCATCCTGACCTGTGTAGCCCCTCTGCTCTGTCCTGCCTGTCCTACCTGCTTCTGGCCGCCCGCCCACTCCTGCTCTGCTGCTGCCCCTGGCCACCCGCCATCCAGAAGGAATAAAGGTGCAAAACTACTCTGGTATCTGAGAGCTTCTGTCCTGAGAGCTGTAACACTTTTGGCCCGAGAAGAGATCCGCTCTCCGGGCTGAGCAGTGGGGTGTGTGCCAACAGCGGCTACAGGTCCCGCAGGGATCACGCTGTGGCCAGAACCTGACTTGGCACAGGGCGGCGAGTGCTGAGCGAGTACAGCATCTTGGTGCGTGGCCCAGGCGGCCGCCGCAGGGACCGGGATCAGGAGACTCTGTCCCTGCTTGCACTCCCTCCCCTGCCAGAGCCCTTACATTCGGCTGGGCCAGAGAACCCCGAGGAAGGCTCCCTGGCGCACAGCCCAACAACTGGCGCCCAACGTGGGGCTCGAACGGCAACCTGACTGCACTGAACAGATACTGTGGAAGGGTAAGCCCCCCAAAATCAGACCTGTCCTTTCTTGCTGTGCTTTCAGTCAGCGCCATTGAGTGAATTTAGATAAGCTGAAGGAGCAATTAAAGCCTTCTGGCCAGAGCTACTCTCTGGTGTTGGCTAAAGGTTCCTCTAGCCTGTGAGCAGATTCCGATGGCCCAAATGAGCGGTGGCAAAGACTCTATCTAACTTCTCTTAAAAAACAAGAAAAACTGGTAAGGCAACAACCAGATAAGAGACGAAGGGTGGTTGCCAGATCTCAAGTCTGCGGGAAGGCTTAGCGTTTTGGACCTCTGTGGAATCCCCCCAAAGCCAATAGGCCAAGGGAACGTTCCCATTGGACAAAGCGTTTCTTCTCTTTTCTGTCGTGGGCAGCTCACAATCACACAAAAAAATCTCCCTAGGCCAGGGAAATTCATGCCTTTCTGAAATCCCACGGAATGAAAATAGCCAAAAAACAAGCCTCCTGGTTTTGGGATGAAGTCCTTAAGATAGCACCAAGCATGGCCAATGATGACATCTATAGCCCGGACTCATGGGCCCAAGTAGCTTCTCTCATTGTAAACAGATACCCAAGAAGGAAAAACACCCTCCTGTGATTTTCTGCCAATCTTAGCTGCAATTCGGCAATGCATAGGTCCATCACCTAAAGTAGGACAGGCTGATAACAACAGAGCTCCTGAGCCTCCTCAATCAGATGAACCCAAAAATCAAGGACCCAAGATCCACCCTATCTCAGATCTCGCAGCCCTTACCCAACTGATAAGGGAAATAAAATCCATTTATCCACACCTCCCCCCTTATGCCCTGGAGGAAACAATAAACAAGCCTTCTACTCCTCCAACCCCTCCCTCTCCCACTCAAGAACAAGGCTCCATTAACAAAACAAAGGAACTTCTGCCTGACTCTCCCCCTACTGCACCTCCCCCCATCTGACCTGAGAGAGATTTCTCTCCTCCCCCTTCTCAAAGGCAGAGACCTGTAAAGCCTACAGTCTCTTATCCTCCACCCTCTACCACCCAACAGCTTGGTAATGTCCGAGACTCTAACCCTGCCTCCCATGCTAGTCAGGAATCTGATATGGAGCTAGAAATCCATAATATTTAAGCATTCCTGGTGAATATCAACCCCAGGCGAACTAAACCACTCAGTTGGTACCCACTCCAAGCCTGAGACTTAAAAGAACTCAGGCAGGCAGTAAAGGAAGAGGGCATCCACGCACCCTGGACAAAATCTCTCCTACAGAAACATGTTGCCAACTTAAACACCCCCCCAAGATTAGAGGGATATCTGCTGATCTTCCCTTCCTGGCCCAATGTTTTTGGCATGGGAAGCCTTATTTAGAGATGAATGCCATCAACAAGTGAGGCAAAACCAGGACAGAGGCAATACCCCATGGGGTTTTAATGAACTCTTTGGCCAAGAAGAATTTTCTACTGGGGCAAGGCTGGCTAATCAGCCTGCAGGTTATTACGAACAAGTTAAATTATGTGCGACGCTGGTGTGGGACAAACTGATCCCGCCCTCAGGGTCACAAGATCCCGCCTCCTCCCTGCTCTCTCTCCATCAAAAGCTGGGAGAACCTATATCTGATTTTATTCTTAGAACTAAAACGAGTTTAGAAAGAAAAATTCCAAACCCCACAGCCAGAGAACTTCTTCTTAAAACCATTGTACAGGAAGGCATGACTTCTGAATCCAGGCTGGCTTGCCAGGGTCTCTGGGAGGAGCATCACGATAGGTGGATTGTGGTTATTTGAGATATAGGGACAGCGTCACACCAGATAACATCTGTGGCTCAGGCATTTGTAGCAGCAGTAAAAACAGAGGGAATCTGCTTCAACTGTGGAGAGGCAGGGCATTGGAGGAATGAATGCCCACAGAACTCTCCCCCCATAACAGACTCTAACCCCCTAAGTATATCTGTCCTCGCTGCAGAAAAGGTTTCCACTGGAGGAAACACTGTACTGCTGCATATGATAAGGATGGGAAGCCACTAAAGCCTTTAAACTTCAGACGGGGCAGCCCTCAGCCCCGACAGTAAGAGGGACAGATACATCCATAGAAGCCATGTGGGTGTCCAGCATTTCAGAAGGCTCCATCCAAAACTAACCATTAAAATAGATAATAAACCATTCAAATGTCTTATTGATATGGGAGCAGACAGTACAATTTTAAGACAGCAAGAGATCCCAAGTGACTGGCAACTAATCCCTGGGCCTCAGTTTCTAGGCGTAGGGGGTACCTCCCATACATTTATCACCAAACAGGCCTACAGGTGGGAAGATCAGGATGGGGCTACCGCCCTCATACGCCCCCTAGTGGCTCAGGTGACTACCAATCTTCTAGGGAGAGATATCTTACAGACCTTAGAGGTGGTTCTTACTACCCAACCAGAAAGAGACCACATTACAATAAAAGATATTATCTATAAAGAAAAATAATACCCAAGGAGATCCTAAATACCCTCCTCCAAATCACCCCCAATTCAAGGGGCCACTGTTAAATTTATACTCCCTGCCTTAATTGGCTCTCCAATGAAGCCATCTGGGTTCCACAGTGGCCTCCATGAAGGGAGAAAACCATGCAAGTCTGGGGCTCCCCACAAAGAGGGCTACCCACATCTCAGCCATCACTGCCAATGTACCCTTATTAGCAATAGAAAAATGGGCTTCTGCCCTCCCTCTGTTGTGATGACTGCCCCCCAAACTATTCTCCAAAGAGCCCATAGCAGGAGCCCCTTCAATATTTACTGATGAGGGAAAGAGGGGAGCTGTGGCAGTAATATACTATTTACCTGAGGATGAACCCCCTATCCTCTGATTCAAGGAGCTACCCCTTCACTCTCCCCAATATAAAGAATTATATGCCATCTATCTAGCCCTAAAAGAAGTCAAGGGCCCCCTTAACCTATTCTCAGACAGTGTATATGCTGTCAATTTGCTTCCCTGGTTGTCAAGATCCTTCGTCAAACTAGATGCCAACCCACTTTCCCCTCTACTTATACAGTTCTCCACCCTCCTACAAGAAAGAGCCTCCCCCATCTACATCCAACATGTCCAATCTCACAGTCCCCTACCAGGCCCTATATCTGAGGGAAATGCACTCACTGACCAAACTGCCTCAACAGGGATACGATGGCGAGATCCTTTGGATGGAATTTGGAAAGACCAGACCCCCTCCTTACAACTGGGAGGGGTTTTGTTTGTGTCTTTCCACAGGACCAGCCTAAGCCTAACTGGGTTCCTGCCAGAAATGTCCAACATCACCCCACCAACCAAGAAGATGGCCTGCCTCTCGCTGGCAGATCAGGGACAGAAGAAGAAAAACCTAGCCTTGTTTCTTCCTAACAGGAGTACCTGAAACAGTGTTCTGTGCTTCCTAACTCAAAATTTTCTTGCTTCTTTATTTAAACGTTT
>CM052711.1:2871950-2892952 GCA_028551405.1 Uromys caudimaculatus | reverse complement strand
GGGGGGGGGGCTATATGATAGTAAGGAAACCATGATGTCTATCTAGATTAATCAAATGTTGCTTTAAACTGATGTTATTCAATGATCCTTTGTCTTCCCAACCCCCTACCCTTAACCCTCCTTACCCTCTGACTTATACTCCAAACACCCCTTCCCCTTGGTACTCTAACCCCTTGGTAGCTTGACTTCTTCCCCTCCTTGGCCCCATACTAGCCATTAGAGCCTTGCTTCTCTTAGCACCTTGCCTCATTCAGTTTCTAAAGCAGCAGATGGGTAGCATTGCGAAGCTCACCACCAATCAGGTCTTGGTTCAGTATCAAACTGTTCCCAACATGGGAGACAGTTATTCTGATGACACCTCTACCTTATAAAAGAAAAAGGGGAAATTGTAGGGCAGTGGTCTGTGGCAGGCAATCTGATACCCCCTATATAGAGAAAGGCCTGGCATGTGAGATTTGTCACGTAGAAAGCAACTCCGAGTCCTCCCACAAGCAAATGAGGCACTACAAAGTCCCCAGACCAAGCCAATGGAAAGTATCGGTTGCCAAACCCCTGACCCCTCCCAAACAGTATATCAGACCATCCTGACCTGTGTAGCCCCCCTGCTCTGTCCTGCCTATCCTGCCTGCTTCTGGCCACCCGCCCGCTCCCGCCCTGCTTCTGCCCACGGCTGCCCGCCATCCAGAAGGAATAAAGGTGCAAAACTACTCTGGCATCTGAGAGCTTCTGTCCTGAGAGCTGTAACACTTTTGGCCTGAGAAGAGCTCCGCTCTCTGGGATGAGCAGTGGTGGGGCGTGCGCTGACAGCAGCTACAGGTCCCACGGGGATCACACTGTGGCCAGGACCTGACTCGGCACGGGGTGGCGAGTGCTGAATGAGTACAGCGTCTTGGCGCATGGCCCAGGCGGCCGCCACAGGGACCGGGACCAAGAGACTCCATCCCCGCTTGTGCCTCCTCCCCTGCCGGAACCCTTACATTTGGCTGGGCCAGAGAACCCCGAGGAAGGCTCCCTTGCGCACAGCCCAACACATGTGCACCGTGTATGTGGCTTAGGAGGCCAGAAGAGAGCATCAGAGCCCTTCCACGAGAGTCACAGGTGTTTGTGAGCTGCCATGTGGGTGCTGGGAACTGAACTCATGTCCTCTTCAAGAGCAGGAAGTGCTTTTAATCACTGGGCATCTCTCCAGCTCCTGTCTTTATTTATTAATAAGCCAGGAAAGGCTTGGCTGGTTCTTAAAGTTTTTCTCACTTGTTTATAATCTCTCGGGCTTGAAAGGCAATAAGCACACAGCAAGTCCAATAAATCTCAAGGCTTTAAGTTCAGTCTGTCATTTATCTCCCAGATTTATTAATCATAACTTTGGGATAGCTGGGAAACAAAGACAGATAGCAAATAGCTAAGGACTTAAGTGGACTTGAAGTCTTGCGAAAAGGACTGAGCACAGTGCTGGTGTGCCGGTTTAGAAGACTGTTCTTTCTAGTCACTTACCCTCTTGCTTCTTCTCCCTTTACAGGTGGAAGTGGAGATTAGCTACTTGGGCTGACTGTCATGAATGGATGGACCAGCAAAAGGACTCTATCTGTCCTGTGCTTGTGGCCCTGGCCCCAGTGCAGCTCCAGAGAAGAAAACGGCTGTGCACACTGAGTCCAGCACTGGCCTCTGCCTCCCCTCCAGCCTCCCAACAGCCATTTTACTTTTCTTTAAAGTGTGTGTGAATGTGTGTGTGTGTGTGTGTGCCCACAGAGGCCAGAAGAGGGTATCAAAGCCCCTGGGGCTAGAGCTGGAGGCATCTGTGATCCACCCAACATGGGTGCTTTGAACAGTACCCTAGTCCTTTGAACAGTACCCTAGTCCTTTGAACAGTACACCTTAACTGTTGAGCAGTCTTCCCAGACCGCACTGTGTTTTAAAGCCACTAGGTTCTTTTCCTCACCAAGGAATGTTTCAGATCTTTCTCAGGTCTCCAATTTCAATCTTTATAGGTGATTTTCTTACCTCATTCCACACTTCCCCTCACCTCCCACCAGAAGGCCACGTGCCCAAACACTCTGCCACCAGAATGGCTTCTCTTCCCACTCAGAGATCATCTCTGAGGTAATGTGCAAGGTTGGCTCTAATGCCTCCCCTAGCTGTCCACTCTCTCTGCCAGAACATACTTTCCCATAGTTCATTTCTGTGACCCTGGCCTCTGTACTGTTGTCACTGGATACGGTGCCCTTCAGGAAGACATGGGACTGACTGTCTCTTCAGGATGTATAGTTAGATTGGAGATATTTAAGTCTTTTCTAGCAGGCTGCCCCAGTTTTAAAACTGGAACTATTGTGTGGAATAGAAAAGGCCAACCCTTTGCTCTGGGCCTTGGGCTGGCCTCTGAGTAGGCTTGGATCTCTCTTGTGGCCTTCTTCTTTGCCAGAGGCTTTCTTGCAGTCCTAAGAGTTTGCTTCCCTGCATGCCAACATGGCACCAACGAGACTCTGAGATCACTCCCAGAGGGCATGTGTGAGAGATAAAACTGACTGTTCTCAAAGGTGCTTTGAGCCAACGTAGGTTCAGCTACAAAATACAGGAAACAGCAAGCCCCTGCCAGTGCCTTCTCTAGTTTTTCCACACCCAAACTAGAAGTCAAGAGCAGAAACTTACAGCCAAGCTTTCTTGCATCTGACAAGGATATGACAACGTAAAGATGAAAGCACACCGTTTTTGTTGTGAAAAAGACAGACAAACATAAGGGTCAGAGGAAGAGGTAAGACAGAGATGGTGTGTAAGATGTCTGTCCTGACTATCAGGAAGGGGAGGAAAGGCCCATGTTGGTGTTATTAGACTTGGCACACTAGACATTCTAGGCTGATGCCCAACTTGGCAGAGGCATCAGCCACTCTGTCCCCAGGGCTCTTATTATGAAGTGAGGACCACCATTTCTCACACTTGTATGGTAGGAGCAGATTCAGCCCCAGCTGTGTTCTACATGCTCGGTAAAGCACCCTCGTGGGCTTCCCTCACGTTCCGTTATGCTTTCTCCATTCCTACATCTGTTGAATGTACCTAAACAGCGAACTTTCTAACTCCAGTCCTTGACCCAGATCATGTTGTTCCTTTTCTGACCGAGTCTCGCTGGGCACATTGACCATGGAGGGTAAGTCTCATGCCCAGTAGTAGGTGGCTAACAGAAAATGAACTCAATATTTTTTGGAGATATTTTTTTTTATCTCAAATTGCTTTGTTTGTCTACTTTTTGTCTTATTAGTCTTTTACTTGTGTATTTCGGTTTCCATGTGTGTGTTTCTGTTTTTTGTTTTGTTGTTTTGGTTTTTTTGAGGGGGGGGGATGATCTGGGAGGATTTGGGGAAGGGGAGAATGGTCATCAGAATATATTCTAAAAAGCACACAGCTGGGTGGATGGAATGAGGGTGGATCTGGAGAGAGTTGGGGGAAGTAAATGAGGATGACAAAAATACAATATACAAGATTTTCAAGAATTGTAAATAATTTACAGAAAGAAACTCAAATTAAGACAACATTGAAAACTGGGTTCTTTGGGAAGGATAGTATCTGAATGCCGTTGTATTCATAAGTTCCAGAGTAGCCAGAACCACATAGTAAGACCAGATCTCAAAAGGAGGAGGAGCAGGAGTGAGTCGTCTGGTGTGATGGATGGAACCCTTCAATGGGCCCTCAATATGAGGTATCGTTAGGAGGCGGTGAAAGGCTGGAGGCAGGGTCTGGTGGGAGGATTTATTGAGGCATATCTTTGCAGTTATATTTCATGGTGGCCGCTTTTCACTTGCTACAACTTTCTCTGCTTCCTGTCGGGCAGGGTATGTGAACAGCTGTCTCTACCCATGTTCCTGTTGCCATGGTTTTCTACCCAAGCACACGGGGACAGGACGGTCTGAAACTTTAGGCTAAAATAGCCTCTGTTCTCTGTTCCGTCTCAGACTGAGTCGTGAAAACGAAAAGTAGCCGATACAAAAGGTTCCGTGTAGCTGGAGTCCCAGATACCCTATGCCAATGCTCCCGCCCTCGCACCTGTCTCTGTATCAGAAACTCTTGAAACCAGAAGCTGGGAATGCAGCTCAGCCCGCGAGCAGAATGCTCTCCTAGAATGGAGAAGACCTGGGCCAGAAAGCTAGTACCACAGAAAGCGGGTGTGGAGTTGTGTGCCTGTGACATTTTAACCTGATTACAGGCAGTTCAAGTTTACCCTCAACTACACAATGAAGTTGAGGCCAGCCTGAGCTAAAAAGCATGTCACAAACTGTTTCATACCATCGGGCCCCATCTTTCTCTCCAGGCACTGCCTCAGTCAGCAGTTCTCAGTGTATCAGTTCAGCTTCCTTCCGGTGTGACCAGTACTTTAACTCGGTCCCACCTGAGTCACCACTCACCTTCCACTTCAGGTTGGTCCACTATGCTCTCTCCCAACTGGAACTGATTAATAGTAGTAGTAGTAGTCATAGTAGCAATAGTCATAATAATTTCACTAATGAATAACTGACACACAATTTTAAAAAGACTATGTATTTAATCTCTGAATTTTCATGATTACTGCATTTTAACTTTTTTGCATTTACGTATGTCTTGTGCGTGTGCGTGTGTGTGTGTGTGTGTGTGTGTGTGTGTGTGTATGTGTGTATAAGTGTGGAGGTCAGAGGACAACTTGTGAGAGTGAGTTCTCTCCTTCCATGAGTCCCAGGTTGTCAGGCTTCCTGGAAGGCACCTTTACCTGCTGAACCATCTTGTGAGCCTCACATTGGCTTTAAAAAAGGATTCTTTTGTTGGCCAGCCTTTTGTCTCAGGGACAAACTACCCAAGTCACCTTATAGAGGGGAAGGATTTACTTTGTATCCTAGTTTGAGGAAAGGTTTTATTTCCTTTTATGGCTTACAGTTCCATCATTGAAGGAAGCCAGGGCAGGAGCTGAAAGCCAGAACCTGGAGTCAGGAAATGATGCAGATACCACGGAGGATCTCTGATTACAGGCATGCCCACTTTGCTTTTGAAAAAACACAACCCAGGACCACCTGTCCAGTGGTGGCACTGCTCAGTGAGCAGGGTTCTCTTAATGAAATCATTAATCAAAAAATATCCTACAGATTTTCTTACAGGGAACTCTGATGAAGGAATTCTTTTAGGTTCCTCTTCCCAGATGACTCTAGTCAAGTTTGTCAAACTGACAGAAAACTGAACACACTTTGGTCATGATTTTCATTGCTCTGGTAGCACATGGCAGAGGGAGCTGTTTAAGTTATGGTGTCACAAAACAGAGACACAGAGACAGACAGACAGGCAGACAGACAGACAGACAGACACACACACACACACACACACACACGGGTCCCAATGCCCTCAATTCCCATTCAAGCCTCCAGGTAGGCCCCACTTCTTAGAGTTCCTACAACCCACCAATAGCTCCACAGACTGCTAATCAACCCTTTCTATGTGCACCACAGAGGATCACAAGAGCACCAAACCATAACATACGCAAGTCATTTATAAGTCCATGTCTAGTCTACCCAAGGACACTATGGTTCATTCCCCTCAGCAGATTAGACAAACTCAATAGAATATTAGTAAAAACTACAATATTCTATTGAAGTACAGGTGGGGAGAACTCCTTTTAGCCTCATCGAGGGTATTTTTGGTAAGAGGACAGATCTGGAAGCAGGATCACATCTGAATGTAGCAGAACTGAATCTGCACGTTCTCAGGGCAGACTGCACTGTGCTGAGCCACGGCAGCTAGCACTGACTTATCTTACTTTAATATCCACTATGTCAAAAATTTCGGAGCATCTGTGTATAGAGTAAAAAGTTATAGTTCTTATGTCACGAAGGTAATTTTGAAATTTAATATATCTGAAGTGTATACTGAAAAAACAGTAAGCAAAAAGATGCTTACAGCTCAATTAAAATTGAAGAACTTATTTCATTTTTAAATTATCTAACCTATTTGGTAAATAGCTTAGTTATGACCAATAATAGATAATACACATGGAAACAATATGCAGACTACAAAATGGTGTATAGAGACTGTAGTGATATTTTTGAGAATTCTGAAAATTTGGTTTCTTTTAAAAACATGAAAATATTGTAGGAATGTGCTTTCATTTTCATCCCAGGTATAGGGATGTGGGCTGCTTCAGACTGTCCACAGCAGCTGACAATGATTTGCCTCGTGCTCTAGCAGAAGCGTGGTTGTGTCAGCTGCAGATAGTTTCTGTGATTGTGTGATGCTTGGAATTCTGGGAATTTCTCAGAGGGTACATGAATCATAAATGCTAGGGCCCCAAGAGGCATGGTGGGTGTTTGTTGGCCATCTAGGGAGGTTGGTTGTGCTTTGTCAGTAGCCTGATCAAAGAAGAAACAAATGGAAGGAAATTAGATTCAGGAATATCTTTGCCCCCATCCGTGTTCTTCTCCTGTCTAGTGTTAGGGTATAAAACCAGAGGGTGAGGGTGGGGATGAAGGGTGGGAAAAAGAACCCACAAAGTAACAAAGACTCTTCTATTTAAAAGCCATAGGGCTTTTTTTCTTCCATAGACAGAATAAATTTGAATCTACTAAGCCTTTTTTATTTTCATCCACATAAACTGAAACCCCATTGGCTAGCAGGCAGATGTAACCCTGCACTGATTCAATCTGGCATGTCCTTCCACCAGGCCAGGGCAGACTTCCTGCTGCAGGCTGTTCTAGGCCGCAGTTATTAGAGTTTTGGTTTTTAGACACGAGGAACACCATTTATTTTTTGTTGCAATGTTAGGCTCAATCATGTTAGCATTCTCAGCAGTCCTCCTTCAAAATCATTCTATGTAAGAAAAAACGTTAGCTCACTCTCACTCTCTCCTCCAGAGGAACAGTGTGACATTTTAGATTCTGGAAAGAGATTCTTTCTTCGGCTACATCAAATATTGTGGCTTCCTAACTACTCACCAGCAACATTTATTACCAGACTCACTAGCCTACTATCTTAAACTTTAGGGATAACTTCAGAATTTTAAATTTATCTATTTTCATGAGAATTTCATACATGAGTACTCTATTTATATCATGTACACTCCCCCTTTCCCTCCAACTCCTCCCATGTCCCCCTCTCATCCTAAAAAAGTTATGACTTCTTTATTATTGTTACAGGCATGCATGCATGCCTGTGCTCACTTGTGCACACACACACAGCCCTTACTGAGTCTATTTGGTGTTGCTCCTATGTACATGTTTAGGGCTGACCACTTGGGACTTGACAACTAATCAGAGGGCTTGTCCCTTAAGAAAGAAAACTGGTTCTTCCTGATGTGTTTATAAAAAGATAAAGAGAGGGGGATATGCTCTATGGAGGTGTAGTCAGGTATGGGGGATGGGATGCCTCGGTGGACCCATGCTGAGGCAACCCTTCCCCATGAGGGACCAGCCACTTGACGGTATAGTATAGAATAGAATTTATTCAGGGCATGGGGAGGGGAGTTAAGAGGGTAGTAGAGGCAGAGAAAGAGAGAGAGAAGACTAGAGAAGTAGAGGAATAGAGGAGTAGAGGCCGGCCATGAGCACGTGGAGAGAGAGAGGGGGGAAGGGACGAGAGGACAGAGCAGGAGCAGGAAGGCAAGAGCAAGAGAGGAGCAAGGGGGGGGGCAAGCAGCCCCTTTTATAGTGAGTCAGGCCTACCTGGCTGTTGCCAGGTAACTGTGGGGCGGAGCATACCTGTTACCAGGTATCTGTGGGGTGGAGCTTAGAATGCTAATGCTCCCTCTCAGCAGCATTGATTGCCTATAGCTCTTTATCTAGGGTGTGCCCAGTTAAATTTCTCCCCTTTATGCTTTGTACCAACTGGTGGTGTCATTATACAGATCTTGTTTAGGTAACTATGTTGCTGAAGCTTCTCTGTCATGTCTAGAAGATGCTATTTAGCAGCAGGCATCCTGGTCCTCATCTGGCTCTTTCAATTCTTCTGAACCCTCTTCTGTAATGTCCCCTGAGCCTTTAGTTAGGGGTCATATTGTAGATGCATCACTGGGGCTGGGTACCACAGGTCAGTTGTTTTCTGTATTTTGACAAGTTATCGATCTATGATCATTTGTATCTGTTAAAAGTGAGCAGCTTAGTCCTAGTTGAAACCTGAAGAGGCTGTACTTTATTGCAAATCTTCTGAATCTGCATTTTCTGTATCGGGTACTATTAAACCGGTGCTGTTATTGCCTGCAGTCTTTGAGAACCCCACTTAGTTGGTTTGTCTGTGATCTACTTACTCTCACTTTACTGAGAGTAAGAGCAGGCATCTGAATAATGACGCTTAAGAGTCATGCTTTTATAGTTATGAAAAAACTGAACCAAGCATGTTGGTTTTGTTTATTTTTGTGGTGACAGGGATCAAACTCGGGGCTTGAGCATGCTAGGCAGACCACTGACAATAAGCTATTCCCCGGGCCCAAGTAAAGAAGACTAGAAGAAAAATGCTTATCTTTGCATTATAATAAATTTTGGAGGAGTCTAAGCTGATCTCCTTGACTGGTACACAGACCTAATAATTAAAATACTTGTTGATCAAGTCCTGTGTTTGCAATTCTCGAACATAAATGTGGATTGAACTAGGCATGCCTCATTTAATAATAAATATACATTGGTTTCTTACCTTGTGCCAGTTCCTGTTCTTACAGAGTTGGTGTCTTAGAAGAAAGAGACCATAAACCATGTATCTCTTGTCTTTTCAATAATGTAGTTGAACTCAGGGAATAAAACAAGTCAGACACAGAAAGACAAATGCCACGCACTCTAAGAACCATTGGATCTGTGGAGGTGAAGCACAGGACTGTGGGCTGCACATCTGGGAGTGGTTCAGATAAAAGGCTACAGGGGAAGCAAACTTGCTTTTCCCCTTGTTTGGCCTTCACTCTTGCAGGTGAGCTCCGTGGCTACCCCGGTGGTTCTGTCTGTTCTGGTGAGGACCCTACATGAGTGGGGTACAGAGAAGAGAGGATGCACCAATGGGGAACAGATTGTGGCACCGATTCCATCTCCACCCAGGAAGCAGAACGAGGGTGGGAGGGGCCAGGTTTGAACCTTTCTTGTAATATCTCATCAGGCCCTAAGAGGACACCCAGGAGCTACCCAGGGTTGTGAGTGGATACTTCACACCACTAATAACCTAAAGACCACCCAGATGCCTCATCTCCTAAACCACAAGAGAAAATATCTCTCCCTCTGTTAGCAATCATTAATTGTATTTATGTCCTCAGGAAGGGTGGGACCTCCTCCTTCTGCCCCTCCATTGCAACAGAGTTAATGGGCTCAGTCAAATCATTGGCAGGTCTCATGCTGCTATTCAGAGCTGCTGAGAACTGGAGTATAATGAGTGTGTCACACTTGCAAGAAAGTTCCCCACAGCACTCCACCTCTTACGCTCTCTCCACCCCTCTCCCGTGATGTTCCCTAAGCAGTCTTGGGGAGGAAATACAGGCATCTCACTTAGGTTTCTGCTTTCAATAGTCATTTATTCTCACCATTTAAATAGGTTATGAGTCTCTGCAGTAATCACCACCCACTGCAAAGAGAAGCTTCTTTGACCAAAGGTGACTGTAGCTCTGACCTATGGGCATAAGCATAAATATTTAGAAGGCAATTTGACAGGGACATCATGTCCAGTTAGTAAAACAGCACCAATAGCTGGGTGTGGTGGCACATGCCTTTAATCTTAGGAATTGGGAGAGAACTCAAGCAGATCACTGTGAGTTCTAGGCCACTCTGGTCTACATAATGAGTTCTAGGCCAGCCTAGGTTACATAGTGAGATCCTATCTCTAAAGAAAAAAAAAAAGAAACAAAACTCCCCAAAGTAAACAACAACAGCAACTTCAGCAATAGCTTTACTATGACATCCCTGTGAGTTTTTGACCAGGTTTACCTTGTCAGATATGAATTCCCTCCTGTGGAGCAGAGCCTCAGACCCAATCAGAAAGCAACTAGTTACACCTAGTATGTACTTGCCACTACCGCGACAGAGTAAATTATATTTTCTCTGGTCCCAGCTTTCACCGCACAGCTGGAAGACTGTGCTTATTGTAACAGTTACTACATTGCCTTTGATACATCTCTGCACTCTCCACTAGTATTTATCCGTCGTAATTTTAGATATTTTTTTGTGACTTGGTGTCAACATAATTATTCATGATTCAATTGATTGAATATCTGTTTTATTCTGAGACTGTGGTGCTAAACACATAAATCCATGATGGTTCTAGTCTGTGGTAAAGATGATTGGGTTCAGAGAGAGGAGGAGGGAGAGTGTAACCCCTCTCTTTACTGAATGCTGCCAGGCTGCTTGGTGCCTCTGAAGCCATGGATTTACTGGGCTGTATGCCTCCTATGCCTCCTCGTGGCCTGCTGTTACTCTATTTTAGATGATGGTAATTTCCTTTCTTACTTGCACATGTTGCGGGAAATATTTAAAAAGTGAGTCAGCACGTTCCAGCGTTAGTGCCGGCAACCGGCGGGCCACAGGGCTCCTGCCGAGCCCTCTCACTCAGTGGTCCCTCTGCGCACCATCTTTTCAGTGGGAGCCCCCGAGTTCCTCTCGCTATCACACAACGCCCCACCCACCCCATGGTCAGCCATCTCAACACCCAATTACCCGGTAGAATTAAAACTCTTAAGCTTATAGTTAACCAATCAGATTTATGTATCAATAAAATCATAATTTACAAGATGCAAATACAATAATTTCAGAGCCAATAATGAGAAAAGCATTACTCCAATTATTCTAACCTTATGATCATAACTGGTTGTGGCTGGTTGCCGCCACGCTGGTTCACAACCTCAGCCATCTTCCTTTTTCTCCTCCCCCGGAGACACTCCCTGTTTGTGCAACAATTCGCTCTGCCTCTCTTTTCCATGGGGAAAATCCTGGGACAGGCATATCTCCTCTGTGTCTTGTCTTTTTCTTTTTCTTTCTTTTTTTTTTTTCCCCCTCATGGTAACTTTTTGATACTGCCAGAATGAGAAAACTTCTTTTCTCTTGCTCTCTGCTCAGCACCTCCTGTCTAGTTGCCAGGGGAACCAGATGAGCCCTAAGTGCAATACTAACTTAATATCCTGGGGCTAGACCAGGTGCATGGTGTTCATGGCATCTCTTTGGCACTGGTGCAGTCTTCCGGCTTTTAGTGCAGGCTTTTTATCAGTCCCACAAATGTTCCAAGCATGAGGTTCCCGAGGGCTAAGCTTCAGAGGTGAAAGTTTAGTCATGGTTTCTGAGGAACAGAGAAAGCAGTGAGGCATGGTTAAGACGGTCCTAATTTTGAGGAAGGCTAGTTATGTGTCATTCATCTGAACAGCTTCTGCTATTCAATCCTGGTACTTAGAAAGAACTGGTGGAGGTTCAGATCAAAAGGAAGTCCTGCAGCTCCTTCCTGTCCATCCTCCCTCAGTCTCTCTGGTTATTAGTGCCTCTCAGTGCTGGGATTTTGATCTGCCTTTTCATTTTGTGACTGTGATGGATCAGCCTGACTCCTCTTAAGGATGGAAGCCATTGTGTTATGAGGTCAGGACAAGTTCGTTTCTGTTTGCCACAAAATTCAAGCTGACCATACTTTATTTCTGGACTTTGACATGCTCCCTGTCCTGTGGAGTTTGACTCACACCTTGAATACACACTGATAAGATGTTCTGCCAAATAATTAAAAAATTCCTACATAACCAAGATTCCTCTGGAAATACCCCAACCCTTGAAAACCCTTAGTCTTGCAGGTTTTTAGGCTATAAAAATCCTAACATTTCCTGTGTTCTATGCTATATTTTCAAACCCCACTTTAGGAAGATAGCTCCTGTCTGATAGAAAATAAAGGTTGCTTACTTTGACCAGAGAATTTGGATAATGGTTTTTACTCTTGATCTGTGGGGTTGGCAACTGTTACTAATTTCTGTCCCAATTCCATTATTCTGTCTTGTGTTTTGTGTTGCTGGAAACCACTAAGTGACGATGCCATGGACTCTAGAGGAAGAGCACCAGGCATGAGGAAGCCCAGGTTCCCTCTTCACTGTGGCAGCCCCCCACAGTGTCTTCCTCTCCATAGCCACGGGTGGCTACTATAGTACCATTTGCTCTGTTTGTGAGTTTCCACATTTGGTTTGTTTGTAGGGTTCTGTGCAGCTCAGACACTGGCATCAGATGACCCACTAGTGTCCCTCCTAGAGCCCTGGTTCCAGCCAGCACATTTTGTAAACCCAGCACTTCCCTCTTGTTCCCACACCAGCAGTCAATTTGCTTCCTGGGGTGATCATCCTCTGATGCCCCAGCTTCTGTGGATTTTTGTTTTTCAGTTCTCAGTCCTTTATGTTAAATTCTTTCTTTGAAGTAACTTTTATAGTTTCCTTTTGGAGCTGGGCCCTGACTGATGCCCATGTGCCACTCTACACAAGAGACACTGTAGGTTTGTGGTACGCTACAGCTACACAGAGGGTGCCCAGCATTTCTATCGCTGAACCCAGAGTGCTTGTGTTTCAGAGAGAGGAGAATCCCTGTCGTGCAAGGCTCCCCTGTTCCAACTGGAGCAGAGTGGCTTGTAGACACTGATGAATAACGTACATCGCTGTGTGCTAATCCTCCCAGTGAAGTAGGAGTGGTGGCGCCAGCAAGGTCAGCTCTGTAAAGCACCTTCTAACCTGTCAGCTTGCTTCATGAAGCCAAACAAGCAAAAAAGGGTAGGATAGGGAAATAACCTACAAATGGATGGAGGGAGAGAAGGGATAGAGAGGGGGAGAGAGCAAGCTACCAGAAGAGGTCAGAAGTCTGTCACTGAATCATGGAAGCAGTATTCTGTCACCTTTGTTGTGTTCTGTTCATTGGAAAGAAGTAATCATATATTCCTGTTTGGGTACGAACTGTTCCCTGCAGCGCACTGACTGCTTGGTCCTCAACTGGTGGTTCCACTTTGGGAGACTGTGCAAGCTTTTGGAGGGTTGTTTCCGATCAGTAACCCGCTCCCCCTGCTTCCTGTCTGCTGTGTTAAAAGACATCCTCTGGTTGACTCTTGTACTTCCACAATGACCTGCCCAATCTCATGGGGACAAGCAACCACGCACAGATCTGCTGAAACTACAAGCCAAGATCAACACTTCCTCCTTCCCTCCTTCATGTCCTCTATGAAAGGTCTTTGTCACCACTGCACGAAGACCAGCACCAGCACAGCAGCTTAGCCTTCGCTGAGGTGGTAGTGTTAGTAGTGGTATGGATTGCACAGGGTGCAGAACAGGGAGGGGTCTGTGGGAGCTGTGTCTGAGCTCCACTATGACTGTCTGGGTAGTTTGACTATGCCTGTCTGGGTAGTTTGACTATGCATGTCTGGATATGGCTTTCTTTGTATTTACCCTGATTGTGTTTGTTGCGTCTGTAATTTATGTTCTTCACAAAGCTGGGAAGTTTGTTGCCATCAATTCCTCGTGTATTTTCCTACTCTGTCTTCCTCTTTCCTTTAGGTCCTCCAGTTGCCTGTATGCATGTACTTTTCATATTATCCCTTAGCTCCCAAGTCCTTATTGACTTTTAAAACATACTTGTATTTATTCTTTGAGAAGCTCATAGATGCTTACAATGTATTTTTACCATATTCACCCATTTCCCCGAATTCTACTTCTTGGATCCACCCCCCCCCCCCCCCCCCCCCCCCCCCCCACCCGGTTTTTTTTTTTTTTTTTTTTTTTTTTTTTTTTTTTTTAATAACCCACTGAGTCCAGTTACATAGCTGCCCATATATGCACAGGTTTGGGGCCAACTCCTGAAGCATGGCAACCTGCCAGGATCACACCCCTAAAGAAAACTAACTCCTCCTACTCTAGAAGTCATCAACTGTCGTTTGCTCCTCAGTAGAGGTGAAGGCTCCTGTGCCCTCCCCCATCAAGGCTGCAGTGTTGACTGACTTGATCTTGTGCAGGGCCTATGCAGGCAACCACAGCTGCTATGAGTTCCTGAGCACAGCATCCATGGCACATCTAAGCAACACTGTTTTACCCCAATCCTCACCGACCTCTGGGTTTAGATTCTGTTGATATTTTTTCAGACTTGGTCTTAATTTTTAAAGATGTTTTTATATTTTAATTGTGCATATATTTGTGGGTATATGCACCTAAGTTGCAGGTGCCTGAGGAGGTCAATGTGGGTGTTACAGGTGAGCTGTTAACATGGGTGTTAGAACCTCAGGTTCTTCTTTACAAGAGCACTCCGTGTTCCTAACTGCTGAGCCATCTCTCCAGCTCTCCTTTTTAATAGATTGGATAATTTCTGTTATTCGAACTTGAAGTTCATTGGCTTTTAAAATTTTTGTTCTGCCATGAACTCTATCTAGTAATTTTTAAATTTCATATAAATTTTTACAGTAATAACATCTTCATTTAAGATATGAAAGAGTTAGGCATGAAGTTATAACTGATTTCTTCAGATTCTTAGGCACAGCACCTCGAAGACAGAAGTGGGGCTGGTGAAACAGCTAAGCATTGAAAGTGTTTGCCCAACAAGAAAGGGGATGGGCATTGGTCCCCAGAACCCAAGCATGTGTGGACTAGGCATGGTTGCCTCAGAAGATGGAGACAAGGTATCTGTGCAGCAGTCTGGATAGTGAGGCTAGCTACAGTCTGTCCAGTGAGGCTAGCTACAGTCTGTCCAGTGAGGCTAGCTACAGTCTGTCCAGTGAGACTAGCTACAGTCTGTCCAGTGAGGCTAGTTACAGTCTGTCCAGTGAGGCTAGCTACAGTCTGTCCAGTGAAGCTAGTTACAGTCTGTCCAGTGAGGCTAGCTACAGTCTCCAGTGAGGCTAGCTACAGTCTGTCCAGTGAAGCTAGTTACAGTCTGTCCAGTGAGGCTAGCTATCGTGGCCAGCGATAGGCTTGACCGAGGACCCCTACTTAAGAAGAATAAAGTTGCCGGGCAGTGATGGCGCTGCCTTTAATCCCAGCACTTGGGAGGCAGAGGCAGGTGGATTTCTGAGTTCAAGGCCAGCCTGGTCTACAGAGTGAGTTCCAGGACAGCCAGGGCTACAGAGAAACCCTGTCTTGGAAAACCAAAAAAAAAAAAAAAAAAGGAGGAGGAGGAGAAAGTTGGAAAACAATAAAGAAATATTCCTGATACCACATAAACGTGCACATGTGACCATGCATGCATACATGCACACACACACATCCATGAAAAAAAAAACAGTGGAACAGGTAAGCCTCTTACAACATTTGAAAGACGTCACTACCTAGAGGCTCTTCAACCATGTACAACTACAGTTTTCTAGGACTCTAACCAGAAGCCCCACTTACAGTAAAAGACATGTCTTAACCCTGAACCTGCATGACTCATGCTTTTTATTTTATAAGATGACAATTCTGTCCAAGACACCGATGGAGACAGCCTCTGATATCACCAAGGGAAAGAGTAGCACTCAGAGCGAGTCAGTTCTAAATCTTCCAAAATGTAGTTGCTAAGACACTTGGGTGTGTCAGTGTGTCTGTCCTGTGATGCCTACACCTCTCTTGGCATGCCTTACCTTTCCCTGAGCACCAATCTTTGTATTAACCCGATGTTTAAACCTATTTTCAACTTTCTTTTTATGAACTCCAACTCTGTATCCCACAGGTGGAGGCTCTGTGGAGGAATTCCCCAGACTACCCAGGTGGTGGTTCTCAGCCTTATCTTCTGCTCAGTAAACATGGTGGTACAGGTCTAGATTCAGATACTAACTCCCCGACGTTTTAAAAAATTGTTTCTTTTTCTACTTTGATAACTAGGCTTTGAATCTGCTTTGACTTCTGTGGGAGAGCAAGGGTCGGCTGTTTGGAAAAACAGGACACAAGTGCGTTCTCCACTCTGTAGCTAAGGAAGCAATGTGTGTGTGTGTGTGTGTGTGTGTGTGTGTGTGTGTGTGTGTGTGTGTGTGTGTGTGTAGCTATCCAGAATTTGGGGCACTCAGGAGATAAAGAAAATATTTACAGGGTTGAATCACAGAAAGTGAGCTGTAGGGGAGAGGCAACAGGCTTGGTAGGTGAGTTCTGACGTGGAGGACAAGAGTCAAGGCTACTGACCATTCATCTGTGCTGGTTTTCAAATCCTGTCATACAACCAAAGAAGCATGGGTCTTGCAGAGATTGTAGAGTAATCTCCCTTCCCTCCCCTCAGATATCACATGCATAAAATATGCTGAAGAAAACAAGTCAACCAAAGCAGAAGTACAAGAGCACAGGCTTCTAGTGCACTTCAAGGACTGGCAATCTCTTCTCTAGTCTGCATCTCAAGCAGGCCCTTTGCCCAGTTTTGGATGGATGCTCACATTCCTGTCTGTTAAACAGAGTCCTGTCAGGTACAAACTATTCCAATTTTAGTTGCAAATTTGACCAGTCTGTTCCTTGTGTAGCTCATTAAGAGTGCCAAGCAGGAAGTGCTGGAAATTCGATGAGAATTAGAAGAAAACCTGGAGTCACCATCCTGTTTTCTTTTCTGCTGCTATGAAAGAGACCATAACCAAAAGCAATCTGGGGAGAAAAGTTTCATCTTATACTTCCAGGTCACAGTTCATCATTAAAGGAAATCAGGGCAGGAACTTGGAGACAGAAGCTGAACCAGAGACCATGGAGGCATGCTGCCTACTGCCTTGCTCCCTCTTCCTAGAGATGGTACCACCCACAGTGGGCTGGATCCTCCTACATTAGTTAGCAATCAAGAAAATGCTTCCATTTAGTATTGTAAAAGAAGGATCACAGTACCCTTCTTCTAGGAACCCATAGGGCGAATGTAAATGAGTTTATTTATGCAAAATGCATAGAACCCTGGCTAGTACAGAGTATGAAATCCACAAAAGCATCAGGTAAAGTGGTTTCTGTCAATAACTCATTCATCCGCAGTACAGTTTGCATTCTCAAAAACTGATGATATAACATCGTGGGTGGCCCATGAGTAGAAAGAAACCTTCTCTGCCATACAGATTACAGGCACTTCCTCCCAGTGTTTGCTCCTCTGGACTCTCCTTTTATTTTGATTGTGAGTTGATTTTTGAGACACACTGATGCTAGGTAGCTCAGAAGGCCTCACACTCCCTGTCCTCTGGCCCGGCCTCCTGAGGACTAGGTAAGCGGTGTGTACCATCACGTGTGACTCTGCAAGGCGTTTCCTTTCCGTGGCACTGCCATCCCATTTGTTACCCCATGCGGTGGACATGCCTCCTCATCCCAGATGGTGCACAAGGTTGGAGGAGGTGGGGCAACTGAGAGACATAGCTGAGACCCCAGCTGAAGATCCTAAGCTGTGCTAGATGTCCCATGCCTTGAGGACACCCACAACTGATCCCAATCCCAACAATGGTTATAGCCTTGACGTTAATGGCTTTATCTCCTTTCTCATCCCTAAATCTTATGGGGCATTCCATTAAGCCACCTCACAGTGTATTGTGGCTGCTTTATGTCAACTTTAACACAAGACAGAGTCATTTGTGAAAAGGAACTCTCAGCTGAGAAAATGATCCCGTAAGATCTGTCTGTACGGAGAGTGTAGTACCTTTTCTTGGTTAATGATTCATATGGGTGGGCCCAGCTCATTCAGACTGGTGCCACCTCTGGGCAGATGGTTGTGGGTGGTACAAGAAATCAGGCTGAGCAAGCCATGAGGAGCAAGCCAGTAAGCAGCATCCCTCCGTGGTCTCTGCTTCAGTTCCTGCCTCAAGTTCCTATCTTGAATTCTGCCCTGATTTCCTTCAGTGATGGACAGTTATCTGAAGTAAGCAATACTCTCTTGTATAGTCTGGGTTGGTTTTGAATTCCACATGTAGTGGGATGTCTTTAATTGTCTTGCCCTCAGTGCTAGGATTACTGGCATGTACCACTACACACAACTTATGAGGTGCTGGTATGGAACCCAGAGCTTCGTGCATGCGCATGCTAAGCTTTCTACCAGCTGAGCTACCTTCCCAGCCCCACAACTTTCTTAAGAGAAAGAAAAAAAACAAATGTTATCTCATATATACTTACATAGATTTATTTATTTTAAAAAAGCCTGTGTGTATGTGTGTGGTGGTCTGAATAAAAATGGCCCCTGTAGACATAAAGGGAGTGGCATTACTAGAGGTGTGACTTTGTTGGAGGAAGTGTGTCACTGGGGGATAGGCTTTGAGGTTTCACAAGTTTAAGCCAGGCTCAGTGACTCAATGTCCCTTCCTGCTGCCCTCAGGTCCAGGTGTAGAACTCTCTGCCCCTTTCTAGCACCATGTCTACCTATGTGTCACCATGCTTCCTGCCATGATGACAACAGATTAAACCTCTGAATTATAAGCCAGCCTCAATCAAATGTTTTCATTAATGAGTTGTTGTGGTCATGGTGTCTCTTCACTAAGACAATGTGTGTTTGTGTATCTGTCTGTCTGTATGAGGGTCTGTGTTCCTGTATATGGTGACTGAAGAGGCATCAGATCCTCTGGACCTGGAGTTACAGAGTTACAGGCAGTTGTGAGCTGCTGGATGTGGGTGCTAGGAACTGAACTTGGGTTTCTGCAAGAGCAGTATATGCTCTTCACCTCTCTTTAGTCTGAGCTCATGTTTTCTTAAACTTGTTTTCTAAATATTAATCTTTAGACTCTTGTTATAAATTAAGTTCTGTGAAAAATGTAATTTTGAAAGCCATAAAAATCATACATATATATATGTATATATATATATATTATACATTGATGACCACATATATAAATATCACATACATGACATACACACACACACACACACACACACACACACACACATACACACGCACGCACGCACAAAGGCACTTAGGTGTGACTCTCCTTCCCTGGAAGCCCACATCTTATGTTTCCTTGTGTATTGCTTTTCTCTTTCCTTTCCCTCCCCTCCCACAGCTTCTCCTTCCCCCTCCCCCTGCTTCCCTTCCCCCTGCTTTCCTTCTTCCTCTGCTTCCCCACTCCTTCCCTATCCTTTCCCTTCTCTCCCCTCTCCTTTCCTACTTCTCTGTCTCTTTTTTTTAACACAAGATTTTACCATAAAGCCCTGGCTGGTCTAGAACTTATGATTCTGCTGCTGCCCCCGAAGTGATAGGGTTACAGACACCCCCAGTCTTGTCCTGTCATTTTCTTATTTCTCTCTCCCTCCCCCTGTACTCATACTCATTCTCTCTCTCTCTCTCTCTCTCTCTCTCTCTCTCTCTCTCTCTCCCCCCCCCCATGGTGATTTAAATGAAAATGACTCCTATAGGACATATGACCTTGTTGGAGGAAGAGCTCAAATGCTTAAGCCAGTTTCATTGTCTCTTCCTTCTTGCTGCCTTCTGATCCTGTGATGGAACAGCCTGACCCCATCTTAAGGATGGAAGCCATTGTGTTATGAGGTCAGAACAAGTTCATTTCTGTTTGCCGCAAAATTCAGGCTGACGGTGCTTTAACCTGTTCTCTCTTCCACTCTCTGTTTCTCTGTGTGGCCCTGGCTGTCCTGGAACTCACTCTGTACTGTAGAGCAGACCGACTTCAAATTTGGCGATCCACTTGCCTTTGCTTTCTGAGTGCTGGGATCCACGATGCGTGCCACCACCTCTTGGCTGCTTCTGGACTTTGACATGCTCCCTACCCTATGGAGTTTAACACCGTGAATTCACTCTGATAAGACGTTCTGCTAAATAATTTAAAAATGTTCAGCCAAGTTTCCATGCAACCAAAATTCTTCTGGAAATCCACCAACCCTTGAAAACCCCCTAGTCTTGCAGTTTCTTGGGCTTATAAACCCTAGCTTCTCCTGTGTTCCATGCTGCATTTTCAAACCCCACTTTAGGGAGATAGCCCTGTCTGACAGAAAATAAAGCTTCCTTAATTTGACCAGAGTCTGGGTAATGGTCTTTACTCTCACAGTTAGAGTAACACAAGATGTAGAACCCTCAGCTCCTTCTCCAGCATCATGTCTGCCTGGGTGCCACCATGCTTCTGACTATGATAGTGAATGAAATCTCTGAACTGCAAACCAGCCCAGTTAAGTGTTTTCCTTTATGAGAGTTGCCTTGGTCATGGTGTCTCTTCACAGCAATAGAAACAGACTCTCCCTCATCTCTCTTTCTATCCATCCTTAACCCTGAAGCTTATACCACCCCTTAGCGCTATTAAACAAACTCAGCAATTTGGCTTTACTCTGGATTGTCCTGAAAGTCTTTTCTCAGTGTGCTCAGGATCCAGCTTTACCTGAGTGGGGTTTCCTTCAGGGAGGACTCCTCAGGCTGGTGTGGGCAATGTCTCCTCACTGTTGTTGATGTGTTTATATCACACACCACAACAATCGAGAGAGAGAGAGAGAGAGAGAGAGAGAGAGAGAGAGAGAGAGAGAGAGAGAGACGGAGACAGAGACACAGAGACAGAGGTTTCTGTATGGCTCAAATGTCACACCCTTTTGAGTTCCTTACAAGTTTCTTCACCTTGCTTTATTCTGAAGTCAACAAAGCATTGTCAATGAATTCAAAGCAAGTACTTTTGCATCTTTACTCTGAGTTTTGTGTTTTCAGATAACTATTTGCAACCCCCAAAGTCTGCAGTTGTAGGTCACATTGTACGCTGGCCCAGAAGGGTGCTGAGGTTTTCTTAGGAACATCTGGAAGATTCTGAGCTTTCCTTCTTGCTGTCAATCAGGACTTAGACTTTAGCTCTTCTTTGTTCGCATCTGTTTCTAAAACTCATTTGGGAAACTCGTCTGTGGCCCGAGACTCATTCGTGCTTTTATTGCTGTGTCATGGTGAGTAGCAGATGGCAGTATATTTCTACTTGATTTAAGAACTCAAATTTCTGTTGCTTTTATGACTGTCATTTTTAATGATGCCATGCCTTTTAAAGTTGTTTGTTTGGGAACCTCTGAGAATATATGATTCAAGTCTGTTTCCTTTATCTAATCTAGCATTTAAGCCCAAATATAGAAGCTAGCAGAATGAGTAGAAGCTTCTAAGTTAGTTACAGCTGGCTTAACATCTGGTTCTTCAAGAAATAGCTGAATGTGTTTAGGTACATTTCTTGGTTTTTTT